>JAYESA010000001.1:178833056-180033056 GCA_036927795.1 Iris macrosiphon
ATGACATGAGGAGGAGGAGGAGGGGGAAAACGACGAGTAGAAGGAGGTTGAGCTGCTCGAGGAGGAGAAGGAGGAGGAGGAAGACAACGAGGTTGAGGAGGGAGACGGCCGCCGCCACTGCTCTTGCCTCCTCCTCCCTCTCCGCCTCCGCCTCCCCCTTATTCCTTGTCTCGCCTCGCACAGACACCCTCCCCCTCCGGACTGTCAAAATTTTGACAGTCCTACCAATTTAAAGGACCGTCAAAATTTTGAGTCCTTCCTATTGTTAGGACAGTTCTAGAAAAAAAATTGAACTGCCCTGATCAAGTTTGGAGAATGGAGTGGGAAGAACTCATCGCCGAAAAAGCCGCCTTCTCATTTGACTCTGTAGTGTTTGTGGATGATCGGAAGAGGATAGCAATGTAGGAATCGACGGTTCTCCGATATTTTATTTCCATTTAAAATTTTCCTGTACTTGTATAAAAACTAATCCTGAACCGTTGAAAACATGCAATTTTTTCCGGTTCAAACGGCTCAGCTCGACTTAATTTAAAAACTATTTTGGGGTTCATATAAACTGGATAGTGAGGCGGTTCACAGTTTTTTTCGATCAGACCGCCCGGTTTGATAACATTGTTTTTGTTAGCCAAATGGACAATGTTACATGCTAATGTCTCCATAACGACTAATATAGAGATGTATTTTGGGAAAAATATTCTCGAAAACCATGTTTTGATTATTACTGGTATATTCGCTCTCGACCTGAAAACCACATTATCTCTGGTAAATGGGCTATGGCTATCAATGGAGCAAGGGAGGATCACATGCTTGGTCCGGGGCTGGATACCTAGGCACCCAGAGACGAGTAAGGCATAGCAAGTTCCTTCAGTTTTTAATGAGTAAACTCGGCCCGACTTGTAGCTGGTCCTGGCCAATTCTTGTGGAGGTAAACCTATCCGACCTATTTTCAATCGGGATAGTCCAAACTTTGACTCGAATCTCACGCTCGACAATGTCACCACCCCATTTCCAGAGCCGGATATTTTTATTTTTATTTTTATTTAGTTAATTGTGTATTATTTATAATTAATTGTATTTATATTTAATTAATGATTGTATTATATTTTTTATTGATTGTTTTAGGATTTTGGCTAGCCTGGACCCATGTCAGACCCTAGTGGACCCATGTCCGACCCAGCCCACACCCTTGTGAGACTTATTTTTGGATTTAGAATATTTATTATATTTTTAGAGGGTTAGTTGGAGAGATTTGGAGTTAGTTTGAGTGCTTTTGGAACCCGAAACCCAAAACCGAGTTACGGAAGGGCATTTTGGACATTTGCCAACTTGTAACCCATTTATTTTGCTTGGCCGGCCCTATTTTCCCATACCCGACCACAAGCACAGCAGGAGCAGCCCCCTCCTACCTCATTTCTTCTTCTTCTCTTCTTCTTCTTCTTCTTCTTCTTCTTCTCCACTCATTTTTCTTCTTCCTTTCTCCTTCCTACTTCAAGTAAGCATCATTTTCCTCTTCTTTCTTCTTCTATTCTCCATGATTGTGAACCCTAACCCTACATTCTTCCCCAACCTAGGTGGGTATAGCTTAGATTTGGTGTTGGAGCTAGATTTGGGAGCTTGGAAGCTTGGTTTGGTGGATTTGGAGCTTTTTGGAGATTTTGGCTTGGGATTCCAACTCCTAAGAGGTAAACCCTAATTTTTTCCCTTGTAATTACTTTTATATAGTGTAATTAATAGTTTAGAACCTTCCTAGACCCTTAGGCTACCCGTGGGAGAAAGTTGGAACTAGTTGGGTTGTGTTTGGAGACTTTAACACTAGGTTTTGTGTCAATTTCGGGTGGAATCCGAATTTGGCCCAATTTTGGATGATGCCCTAGGTTAGACGGACCTAGGTAGACATTGTCGGGTGTCTTGAGGGTGAGTGCGTGTCTCCGTTCGGACACGGGAAGTCGTGTCGCGGAGAAACGGGCGTTTCGGGCGAATTTGGGGTTTTCGTCGTCGCCGATTCTAAGTGCGTGCACGTTTTCGCCACGGACCTAGAATCGATGCGGTAGCATTTTTTCTAGGATCTAGACATCGTTTAGGACCCGTGGATAAATTTTGGGCCGATTCTGAGTTGGTTTGGTGTGCGTTTCAGGAGGTGTTCTGAACCGCACACCGCGTGTTCGTCAAAATGACCGAACGGCCATTTCGGCGTGGTTTCTGAGTTTCAAGCTTGTGCGTGCGTTGGATTAGTATCGGGAGTGTGTGCTAGAATTCTCGGGCTATATTTTATATATTTATAGGTATTTGTGTGTGTCGGGGTCGTTGGGCGTGCGTTGGTGAGCGTTGTGAGTGTTGTGCGTTGTGGTGTGGTGTGTTGTGTTTATATATATATATATATATATATATATATATATTTGGGTGTGTCTCTATATATATATATTTCTACTTCTATGTGTGTTTTTATGTGTTTGTGAGTGTGTTAGTGAGTGCTTGTGTGAGTGTGGGTTGGTGCTAGTGTATGTGTGTAGGTGAGTGTGTGTGTGAGTGTGAGTGAGAGTGAGTGTTTATATATATATATATATATATATATATATATATATATATGTATATGAGTTTGTGTTGTGTGTATATGTATATTTATATATATATGTGTGTTTATGAGTATATATATATATATATATATATATATATATATATATATATATATATATATATATATATATATATATATATATATATATATGTATATATGTGTGTGTGTGTGTGTGTGTGTGTGTGTGTGTGTGTGAGAGTGAGTGTGGGTGAGTGAGGATATATAGATATATATATGTTTGAGTGTGTGAGTGTGTATATATATATATATATATATATATATATATATATATATATATATATTAGTGTGTATATATATAGATATATGTGTGTATATATATATATATATGTGTTTATATATATATAGATATATGTATATAATTATATGTGTGTGTGTTGATATGTATTTGAGTGTGTGTGTGTGTTAGATTATATATAAGTTAGTGTGTATATATATCTATAGAGTTATATATATGTATATATATATATGTATGTATATATATATATATATATATATATATATATATAGTGATATATATATGTATATAGGAGTGTGTGTGTGTGTGTATGAGAGAGGGGGGGGGGGGGAACTAGAACTGAGAACAGCAGCAGCAGCTGCTGCTGTGGGGCAGCAGCCACCACAGCAGCAACAAACAGGGCAGCAGCAGCAGCATTTTGCTGCATCAGCAGCAGCAGAAGCACAGCATCGGCAGCAGCAATTTGAGGAGTAGCAGCAGCAGTTTAAGCAGCATGCGAGGGAGAGAGAGAGGTATACATATATATATAGATAGATAGATTAGTAGATAGTTAGATTAATAGTTAGGTGGATATATAGATTAGATAATAGATGGATAGTTAGATATATGGATATTAGATACATATAGATTGATTGATAGATTAATAAGATATATAAGTAGATAGATAGATTAATAGATACTTAGATAGATAGTTAGATTGCTATATAGATAGATAGATGATAGTTAGATAGAATGATAAATAGATGGATAGCTAGCTAGATATATAGATAGATAGATAGATAGATAGATAACTAGGTAGGTGAATAGGTAGATTAGTAGATAGATATCTATAGATAGATACATAGGTAAATATATATCTAGATAGCTAGATATAGTTAGATAGATAAATGAATAGGTGGATATATATATATATATATATATATATATATATATATATATATATATATATATATATATATATATATATATATAGATAGTTAGATAGAATTTTAGTTAGATATATATATAGATATAGATAGATTGATATATAGCTAGATAGATATTAGATAGATAGATACTAGATAGTTAGATAGATAGTTAGATATCTAGGTATATATATATATATATATATATATATATATATATATATATATATATATATATATATATATATATATATATATATATATATATATATATATATATATATATATAAGGTATGTGTAAGGTATGTGTAAGGTAAGGTATATATGTAAGGTATGTGAGATATATATGTAGATACCTAGGTATATGCATATATGTATTATATATATATATATTTTAGCCTAGATTATAGCTAGATATATATGTTTATGCATAGTTAGCTAGCTAGAGGGGTAGTCGGGTTGAGTTTAGAGCGATATCTCAATACCTTGAGATACCGAGGTATCTCAATACCTTAAGATAACCAAGGTATTGAGTTTTGAGCGGGGTATTTGAGCAATAGCCTAGGAATAGTATTGGAGTAATTTTTATATGCTTATGTGTATATAATTACGCGTGCTAGCATAGGTTTTAGAGGGTATAGGCGGGGTATATAGCCTAGATTGAGGTATCGGATACCGAGGGTATCCCGGTATCTCAAGGAGGCGAGTTTGAGAGTTTTCTAGCTTAATGAGCTCGGTTTGACCTAGAATTTCAGGAGCACCCTAGTTTGACCTAAACTTGACCGTAGTTGACTCGGTTGACCGCCAAAGTCAACTTTTGACCTAGTTTTGACCCAGAGTTGACTTTTAGACCCATAGTTGACTTTTTGACCCATATTTCACCGGTTTGACCCGTTTGACCTAGAATGACCCTAGAAGCCTATTTTTAGTTATTTTATATCTGTTTAACTCATTAGAAACCCTGTTTAACCTTGCTTTTCGCAATAGGTCCTTGCGACACCAGTTCGGATTGCCAGTTGCTCAGGACGTCAGGCGAGTACATTCTCTGATAGTTTTTATTATTTGATGATTATTATGATTCAGCTTCTAGTATAGTATCATCTGATTATTCTGGCACAACATGGGACACTGACTGGTATTTCTGGATTCATTTACTTGCGACACGTATATTTCATGTTTCTGGCCTCTATTCTGGAATCACTACAGGCATCACTCATATTCAGGCTGGACTCATCTTGATTTACATGTCGGGTCTTGGATCCACTTGTATTAGTCGGGGCAGAGAAATACTCGAGTAGACATGTAAATATTTTCATCTGGAATCATCAGGAATCACTCCCTCTGGTCTAATCTGGAATGATAGCAGCCGTGCACCCAGTGCGCGGTGAGCCGTACTTACCCCTAGCCGTTTACATATCGAAACAAGTATTTCAAAGACACCGAGTTCATTCTTTATAGTCTGGACTCTCTTGCATTTCTTGCTGGTCTCACTTACATGTTTCTGGACTTGACTCACTACATGTATTTCATGCTGGACTCACTACACGTTCACGTGCACGGACTTATTCTTAGTTTAGATTTCTTGTATCTCACAGTTATTACTATCTTGTTTCTAATATTTCTGCATCTTTACCTTTATGCACCAGTGATTTATATATTTTCTTATTTCATACTTGCTTCATTCTTCTTGCTACTTGCTATAACTGCTTTATAGTTTTCATCATTTAACTGGAACTGCTGTTAGAGATGTACTTGCTCCAGTCCTGACTGGACATATTTTTTCAGAGTATCCGGAGGATTGGTGTTCGACGTTTTATGGACCTGAGTCTGTCGATGGTGCAGACAGGGACCCTCTAGTTTAGGAGTGATTTTTGGGTTGGTAGCCGGGATCACTAGGACCTTGTTGTTATTTTTATTAGCTTTTAGCACCGGATTTGTCTCCGATTTTGGATTGAGACCTTGTATTGTATATTATTTTGGATGATGTATTATTATTATTGATGTTGTGGTGGTTTTAGTTGTTGTTGGTTAGACTTTGGAGTTGTTAGTCTTCTTTGTTATCTTATCGTGCTTAGATTCGTGATTGAGTATATTGTGATTGTCCTTATAATATTGCTCCTCCGTTTGGAGTTGAGATCTTGACAGGTTTATATATTGATTGCGTGAGATTGTTAGCTTGATAGTTGACCTAGACAGCGTTCTACCGCCGATGCTGCGGCGTAGGCTGGACGTACCCACGACTCATGCCCAATTGTTCGGGTGCGGGTCGTGACAGACATAAATTTGACCGATCATACTTTGAGTTCCATATAGAGCTATTATTGTTCACTAATACTATGATTGTGATGGCTTGGTCCTCATCTATTGAGATTAAACTGTATCATTAAATTGTATTTAT
Source organism: Iris macrosiphon (assembly GCA_036927795.1). Taxonomy (NCBI): domain Eukaryota; kingdom Viridiplantae; phylum Streptophyta; class Magnoliopsida; order Asparagales; family Iridaceae; genus Iris; species Iris macrosiphon. The sequence continues at coordinate 178,839,191 of JAYESA010000001.1, forward strand.
GGTGATTAGCTATATATGGTGATTGGAGTATTGTGATTAAATTGTATTAAATTATATTTATGGTGATTGTCCATGTGACTTAGGCTCCAAGTTGATATGTGGATGTATATATATGTAATGTCATGATTAATGAAATATCTAGAATATTATCTCCTATCACTTTTTCACATAGTATCAGAGCCTGACGGCTAGGGCACGTTTTCTTCGATTAGCTAGAATATTATCTCCTATCACTTCTTCACATGGTATCAGAACCTGACGGCTAGGGCACATTTTCTTCGAGCGGCAGCGGTGGCGGTATGTCGAGCGGTGGCGGTATGTCGAGCGGCGACGGCGACATAACGAGTAGCGGTGGCTGCGGTACTTCTACGCCGATGGCATCGCGGATCGATCCCACATCCCCGTATTATCTTGGTTTTAATGACAATTCGGGTAATACAATTACGAAAGTGGTATTTCGTAAGGAGAATTATGAGGAGTGGTCGAGATCTATTTGGCTTTCTCTATGGGCTCGACAAAAATTTGGGTTTGTTGATGGGTCTATCAAAAAACCTTTGGAGAAGGATCAATTGGAGGATTGGTATTGCGTCCAATCGATGCTTGTGCAGTGGATTTTGCATACTTTCGATGCTTCGATGAAGAAAATAATACCATACTTTGAGGAGGCAAAACCACCGTGGGATTCGCTCAATGTACGATTTAGCGGACATGCGACTGGTGGTGGACGTTGGTGGGGTACAAAAGTGTGTACGGCGGTGGAAGGACGTGGCTTTGTTGCTGCGTAGCTGCAGATGGCATATAATGGTGCAGGCGGCGGCGGTGTGCCGGGATTGACTCCGGACCAATGGCAACAAGTTATTTCTATGCTTGGTAATTCTTCAGCCAAATCTCCAGAGGATCGTATGGTAGGTAAGTCCATTGAACCTTGGATTATTGATACAAGCACTTTGAATCATGTTACAGGAAATTAGGATTTATTGTCGGGGGTGATGGCAATGAAGGAGTGTCCGTTTGGACTCTCGGATGGCAATGAAGGAGTGTCCGATTGTCTCGTGCTGTGGGCGTGTTGCTCTTGCACCAGGCGTGGTTCTCACGAATATTCTATTCGTACCTCAATTATATTACACTTTAATTTCTATGGCTCATCTTATTGATGATATAAATTGTGTTGTATAATTCACTAAAAATTTGTGCGTGATATAGGACCCCAGTTTGAAGACACTGATTGGCGTCGGTGAACGGCGGGACAGACTCTACTACTTTCGTATTGTACTGAAGACTCAGACCTTGGCAGTGACTAGGACGAATTCTCTGGACATTTGGCATTAGCGACTTGTGTCACGACCCGCACCCGGATATCCGGGCACGAGTACGTGGGTACGTCTAGCCTACGCCACAACATCGGCGATAGAACACTGTCTGGGTCAACTCTACTATCTAAACATCTCAAACAATATAAATATGGTACTTGTCAATCACCTTAACTCCAAACGGAGGAACAATATGGTATCTGATAAATGTAACCATACTCAATCACAATGCAAACTAAGGAAGATAGAGCACAAATAGAATAACGAAAGAAATAGTCACAATACAACCACAAGTCTGAAATAATATATATACATGCCAAGTCCAAAACTATATAACTAGGCCTCCCCGGTCATTGGTACTATCTACTCCTGCTCTAGGGGAGTATCCTCTAGTGTCTCACCACCCCACGGACCGTAATAAGTGGGACACAACTCCTCTAACCAATCATCTAAAAAATATATCCAGTCAGGATTGGAGCGAAGTACATACCTCTGAAAGCAGTTTCAAATACATAATCGAGCATATATAATGAGTAATAGAAAAGGATACAAGACGCGCAAGTATTAAGAAATGGAAATACATGTGAGAACAGGCAAATAATCACGATAAAGAACTGGAAAGTAAATACTGGAATATGAAAATAAAACGCAAGTAGAAGAACATAAATACTAGCTATGTGGTTTAGAGCACAAGTTCGTTATATGATCGGCTTAAGTTGCACTTGAGGTAAATAGGTAACTCGATTATACGTGAGGTGTATAATCGACATACACATGAGGTAAATAGGGCTTGATCACATAACCAACTTCTACTCTCCCTTCCCAACCAATACTAATGGATCCAATCACGACAACTTTACGCACATGAATACGATATAGTCACACTAGCACACAAAATAGTGGATGCACGTGAAGAACATAAAAATCAATATCCGATGCACACGATAAAATATATGTGAATGAGTACCCGATGAACACGGTAAGGGATAACATCTCCTGACGGGATCCATATAGTACCAGTCCGTGTAACCAAGTGTCAGTATCAAGTACGCAGTTCTAGAACAAGTGATATATACATTATCATAAAATAAAAACTAATAGAGAGATGTACTCGCCTGAGGTCTTGAGTAGGGTGTGTCTCTCGATGCTCAAGCTGGTGTCACACAACCTATATATTAAGTATCAAAGTCATTTATGTACAATGGATGATAAATGAGTTAAAATGCGCTAATATGAGTTTCTAGGTCCACACTAGGTCCATGCCAAGTTACTGGGTCACAAATGATCATTAACTAGCTAATACTAGCTATACTAGGTGAATACCTTAGTCATATACTAACTAACCTTGGTGACATTCTAACTTGGTAATTAACACTAACATATACTCAGAGAACTAATTACTAACTGGCTAACTGCCACACACTAACCTACTAACTGACACTAACATTCCCAATATACTGAATGTTACTATCTTACCCTATATATATATATATATATATATATATATATATATATATATATATATATATATATATATATATATATACACACACACTTACTAACTATTAATTAACAGCTAACATATACTAATTAAGCTAACTGATGAATATACTAACCAACTTACCACTGACACCCAATAACTTAGTTTCCTAACATGATACTACTGATACCTACTTAACTGATACACAAAGTACTACATCTTGGGCTCTTTCTCGAGACACACATGTTCACAGACTTACACATGCATATAACACTCATATGCACATACCTGGTGTAGTGCCCCGCTCTGCGTAGGCACTATGTACAAGAGATATCGCTTTGCTAGCTCGAGCGGAAGCCTTCTCGGAGAGTTCCCGATCGAAACACAAGACGATTGATCTAGGTGAGTGGACATAACTTCATACTCGGATACCATTATGTCATGTCCCGATCTCCCGCAGGAACCGACCGCCCCCGGAGGAGCACTGGCGCGGTGATATCGAAAGATTCTCCTTGAGTTTTGAGGACTATCGCTGCTCTGGATATCAAAAGTTTCTCCCTAAGTTTCGAGAAAGAAACTCTTTCTTGGTGGGTAAATATGTAGTGTCCTGCTCCACGTAGGCACTATGTACAAGAGATATCGCTTTGCTGGCTCGAGCGAAAGCCTTCTTGGAGAGTTCTCGATCAAAACATAAGACGATTGATCTAGGTGAGTGGGCAGAACTTCATACTCTGATACCATTATGTCACGCCCCGATCTTCCACAGGAACTGGCCGCCCTCGCGGAAGCGCTGGCGCGGTGATTCGTACCGAGCGGGGGCGGCCGGTTCCTACGGAAGATCGGGGCGTGATTCCTGGTATCTTAATACCAACTAATACACTGCCTAAAACCTATTTTTCTATGTTATAATGGCAGCCTGCCTGACCCTCTATCATACCTGCTGCTATTGCGTCTTAATTTCCATTACACAATATTCATAACATACCCCCAAACCAATACTCACTGCACAACTAGTGTTACTGATGTGTTCATTGCTAGTTGCTGCTCCTAGCTGCTGCTCTGCTGCAGTTGCTGCTCTCGAGCAACCATTGTTGCTGCTGCTGCATTACACTGCTAGCACTGCCAATGCTTATGCTTGCAACTGCAACTATTGCTGCATTGCTGCTCCAGCATGCTTGTTGATACTCCACTACTACTGCATGCTTGTTGCTAATGTAGTTGCTGTATTGCTGCACAGCTAAATGCTGCACTCGATTCCCCCACTCCAATGCACACTGACACTAATACACACTCACACACATACATATATAGATACACACACACACACACACACACACACACACACACACACACATATATATATATATATATATATATATATATATATATATATATATATATATATATATATATATAAAGATAAAAACCTATAGTGCATACTAGGATACCTATGATACTCAACTCAATGAGGTGCCAAACACACCATTCTCCAAAATTGATCATTCCCTTTAGTCACATATATATAATTACAACTATTAGAAGTCATTTCAACATGTAATGAAGATAAACCAATCAAATCACTCAAAATTGACTCCGTATCATAAGATACTGTGATACTGTCTATACGTATCCGTTTGTGGACATGTACCTAGTCCCATAACCCCGATCTAAGAATAATTATATCTAATTGGTCTCATGACATCCAATTGATGTGTCAAATTCGTAATTTCCCCAACAAACACACAAATTACCTCATAGATCTCACTATACAAAGCCAAATAGCCTAGAACTTGTTCCTATAGGTAGTCCTATGCCATGGGGTCATTCCTAATGGTCAAATGCATGATTAAGAAGCTATAATGAGAGAAAAATTCAGAAATTACTAATTGAGAGATGGATTCCCAATAAAAATATAATTTGACACGATCTCTAGCTCCAAAGCTTCTCCTCATTGTCCTTCTTGCTCCTCCAAGCTTCAAGGCTCCAAGAATGATGAATTGAGAAGGAATTGGTGGTGAATTTTGTGAAAATTCAATGGAGGGAATTTAAAAAATTGGGGATCTAGAATTTTGACACAAAATAAAATATAAATGAGGAGCGAGAGAAGAACCCCCCTCTTATGTGGCCGACCTCTTCCCCCCTTCCCCCAAAAATGTCAAAAGTCCAAGTTGCCCCCCACATGTTGCATTATGAGGAATAATTAAGGATGGGTATATTTGAAAGTCTCTAACTAATTATAATTACACTAATCCTTCATAATTTAATTAGTGAAAATACTAATGGGCTTGGGTCCAAGTTGGGCTCACTATTTGTCATGACAATTTAAATAGGTCCATAAATAACAAGTATAATTATTGTCTAGTCTCTCTAACTAACTAATTAACACAAGTCTCTAATGACTAACTAATGGGCTTGGGTCCAAGTTGGGCTCATTAAATGCTCGTCTCTACTGAGTAGCTCCGGCACATAGAGAGATTGTTCTTTGGGAAGACCATCTCCTGACCGACCACAGTGATCAGTTTATGGGTATTAGCTGGAACAACTAGAGAGGCTACGAGTCTGGCTAGGGCGTCTGCCTCAATTTTTTGCAGCCGAGGGACATGTTCAATGAAGAATCCCTCGAAGGTCGAGATGATGCCATACGCAGCTTGGTGGTAAAGAATTAGGTCTTCATTTCAGACTTCATATTCGCCTCAGACTTAGTTGACTGTAAACCCCCTCGACCAAATTTAGGTCTACCTAGCTTAGATAGAGAGACTAGGGTTACTTTGTAGCCATTTAGAATTAGAACTTAGTATTTTAGATTAATATACAATATTCGTATTACTTTGTGCACCTTACCGTTGCTTCGATATTTGGAGCGCTACTCTAGCTTTTGCTTTCAAACAAATTTCACACACTTTTCTAGACGTGATAGCCTTTCATTTTGACCTTTGTGTAACTCATAAATACCCTCTCTTATGCTTCATTTTAGTCGCATAATATTCGTTATAAATGTTTATTCTTAAATCCAAATAAATCTAACTTTGCATCTTTGTCCGTTCCAATCGAAATTGGAGACACAACCTCAACCCATTTTGTGCAACCCAATTTATGATAATATTCTATTCTGAGTCTACTACATCCATGATACTTGTATCCCACCAAATTTTAATCCTATGCACTTCCAATTAATTAAAGAATACCTTTGACACTAATTTTAATTAAATTGGTGCAAGGACTCAACCTAACCCAAAACTAGACCCAAACCAACCCAAACCCCCACTCACACCCTCATGATTTATACTAAACACCACACATCACACCAAATATGGTGTTTTTTCTTATCCAATCCCAAACTCCATTATTTGTATAATTTTTTAATATTCTGAAGAATCCCCTCAAGGCAATTACAGTATTAGTTTATTATTATAAGTTGGGTAGTATGCCTCACAACTAGTATCACATAGTCCTTGAATCCTTAATAAAGTATAGTTGAATGACATTAACTGTACGCTAGCATAAGAAGATAATGTGTATCCAGACTATAAATTTTAGAGGCCCATACCCTATCTGGTCAACTAGCAACTTGGATAAGGAGTTAGTATGACAACTGTAGAGACTGTAGAGTCTTATCTCTTGTGACTTAAATTATTTTGTAACATCTCTCATCATAATCTAGCGTATTTCTATTTTCTGAACTACCTTGACTTATGTTGCTGTTACAGCCTAGTTTTGCAAGCTTATTCTTTTATCAAGTTTGTTCATGATATATGTATTAGTGGATGCATACATTAATACATTTCAGAATAAGTGTATTACGGTCTGATCAACCATAGTGCGCTTGGTTCACCCTTCGCAATACTACTTTACATGGATTGAGATACATAATTGACTAGTAGACGAATATACTTTCCCTAGACAGGTCTGGCATATCACATCGCTTATATAACTATACTGATACGAGCATGTGAATAGGAATTACCAAAATATGATTTCAACCCACAACCGCCTTGACGATTCCCAATTGAATTCTTTAAAACTCCTTGAATCTCGTACTTGTATTCTATCACCTTTACCTATAATTCTTTATTATTGCTCTCCGTCTTCCCTTACTTCGGAAAGACGAAACTTCGTGCTTGGTATAAGTTTGATATACAGATAGTACTAGATATACCCCATAGACCAATCACATTATTTGATGATTACTTCCCGAAATTAAGGGTATATCATAGGTGATATATTTTTTGTAGACTTTGAGGATTGAATAACATGATTAAATAATTTGAGGAATATTTTTCTTAAATGTATAGCCTTAAAGTGATAGATGGATAAATTCTAAGTTGGGTAGAAATTGTATTATTAAACTTGAGATGAATTTTATTATAATTAAGAGAGATTAGATAGAGAGACCCTACCCTATTTTAATTTTGAGGACAAAATTGTTATAAGTTGGGTAGAATATAAAACCCCTAATTCTGAAAACCGTAGTAACTTTTATTATTAATTAATTATTAAATTTATTTAGTAATTACGAGCTAAATAGAAGGAATAGATTATTATTATTTTTTGGTGTTTGTGTAATTAGAGGATTTATGGGACCATTATAAATATTTTTTCCTAATTTATTCCATGTAGGGGACCCTTTGGACAGTTGCTAGCTTAACCTTATGCATAAACATAATTTTTTAGAATTTTCTATATATAGAATTAATAGAAAAGAAATTCCTATTGGATCCAAACCCAAACCCTTAGCCTACCCTACCCGCTGGAACCCACAACCCGTTAGGAGAAGAAAATATCAACAGCAGCAAAACTAACTTTTTCTCTCACCCGCGTGTAAACTCTCTCCACCGCTTATTGTTTCATCCGCGCGTAAAACAACCCCACGCGTAAAACAAAACCAAGCGTAAAAGCCTCACCACTTAGTCCCATTTTCCGCGCGTAAAGGAACCCCACCGCCTAAATTCTACTCCGCGCGTAAAGCAAACCTCCACTGCTCCGCGCGTAAAACAAAACTCCACCACTTAATTCCTTCTCCGCACGTGTGAAGAAAAATATCAGGAGCAACACCACCGCCTCTTTACCTGTTATTACCAAACTCTCCCCAACCGAAACCAAAACCAATGACAGGAAAACAGCAGCAGCTCACCCCCGCATGTGACTCATCACCCACCGCCTCATTCCACCGCCTCATTATCCCTATATATATTACAAATCTCAAACCCAAACCCACTTCTTCTTAATACAACTTAACACTGTTGGACGTGTACTATACAGGACTTTTGCTCGACAAGTATACCTTGCCATCGTACTATTGTTTACATTCTAGCTGACACATGCATGTTTAATTCTGCTTATATAGATGTTTATGTATGTATATTTTTGGACCTACTTTATGAGACCACTGTAGAAGCATAAAAAATATGCTGGATAGCTATACGCAGCATGTTGATGCAGGGCAGCATAAACAGAGGATCTCAGAGCCATCAAACGTGCAACAGAGCTTTTCCGCTGAGCACAGCATAAAAATATAGGCTCAAGGACCATCCGCGCAATGCAGTATGTCTAGGCTGCTTCAGCGTAAACATGGTGCTTCATCGCCTTTATGGCGTAAAACTCATCCATTTTCAATACAGCATTGAAGTGTACGAGGAACGCTTCATTTTCTTCTAAATGAACCTGACAAATCGTGCAGTGAACCTGACGTCTGACTCCTGACAAAGAGTACTCTATGACTACCCAGGCGACGGGTATAATGATGGCGCGACACTGTAACCCAGGCTGTCATTTACTGCCATTTCCTTTGCGTAAACCACTTTTACACATACGAAGGAATACGCTGCCTAGTTTTACACAGGCAGATATGAGCTGTTTACGCTCCGCAGAAGACAAACAGCCTGCCACGTCAAAAGCTGCACTTCGTACAGGGCTCGAGGCACGTCTCTGCATTTAATGCACATAGCGGTGACAGTTTCCCGAGGCACGTCTCTGCATTTGAAGCGCCGAATACTGACAGATGCCGAAAGCACGTCTCTGCACTTGATGCACAGAAGGATGGCAGACCTTCAAAGCATGCCTCTGTATTTAATGTGCAGGATAATGGCGGATCTCTGCATTTAATGCAGAAGATTTGATTAAATATCACCGAACCGTCGTTTAGTGACATCCCCTTTGCATAAACTACTCTTACGCATATAAGGGAATATGCTGCCCAGTTTTACACAGGCAGACATGAGCTGTTTACGCTCCGCAGAAGACAAACAGCCTGCCCCGTCAGCAGTTACTCTTCGTACAGAATTTGAGGCGCGTATCTGCATTTAATGCGCAGGATGGGGGCAGATCTCTGCATTTAATGCAAGAGATTTGATTATATCTCTAAGAGCCGTAATTTCGGCTGAAACGTCCATATCATCGCGACTTCTACGCCCACTCGGCCTCTATGACCACTCGGCTTCTACGCCTGCTCGGCCTCTATGACTACTTGGCTTCTACGCCTACTTGGCTTCTACGCCTACTCGGCTTCTATGCCTACTTGGCTTCTACGCCATGGTGACAAGTTATTGGCTTCTACGCCAACCTCTTCTACACAAGGGATAACTACCTACGTGGCTTCTACGCCGTGATCTTCGCAGCAGATATACGCGTTCTGTCCCTTAGTTGGACGTGTGTCACATGCTCACTCAAAAGGTCATCTATACGCAGGCATTGATTATTTTAAACCGTCGTGTAAAAGGGTGTTGTACTTTCCACTACTCGCGGTTTCTACACCGATTGTGTGGTCACTGTCACTAAAAACTCTATAAATAGAGACCTCTATCAACAGAGGTAAGGGGTCGGAAAAATCGGTCGTGAATTAAAAGATCAAAAGAAACTGGTCAAAAAGGAGAGGAAGAGGTCAAGAGAGAGAGAAGAATCCAGAGCTCGGGCGAAGAGGAGGGATCGGCGACTTTGGCATCGAGCATCCACCCTCTCTAGCAACCTTCGAAGCTGCTTTCTGTCTTCCACGGCACTTCTTCAACATCGTATGGTCCAAGGGCTAAAGTGATCGACTGCAGATCAGACACCTATAGCAATATTTACCCAGATTAAATAAATTATACTTAGACATCCTCGTGTAGGATTAAATTTGTACAATCTTGTTTGTAAACATAAAAGAAGGGCGGGTCATCGTACAAGACCTCATTTTCCACATATCTTTTTCTTTTTCGTTTATTATCCGAAACAACCACCTCAGTATTATGGAGCATAATTAGGTTCATTGGCCGCTACACATTAGTTACACGAGTTGTGAGTCTTATATAGATCACGGACATCGTAACATATTTGGCCACCTGTACGCATGGCCCGTGCGTTAGGGATGACTGCTGATAGAAACTTTGCATGCTAGTAGACCTGGCAGTTATTAGAGATTTTAGCATGTCATGGATGTGGCATGCTTAGAGCATAAGGTGGGGAGAACAGAAAGTAAGGCGTTTGGGCTCCTTTGTACTTTTTTCTTGTACGCCAGGATTCTCCGCCGGAGAAACGGGTGCAGATGACCACTATATATTATATATTACAGGCGGCCTCTGTCGTTCAAAAGATGACATGCTGATAGGCCCCTGATTCTTCGAGAGAATCATGCCAATCCCATTATGGCCAGATAGCCCACGTATTATAAAGTTGTTCTCAAACTGCATTCACTTAGACGGTTAGGTGACCCATTGGATGTTTATATTTCAGTACTTATTGGCATGTTATTATGTATCTTGTTACGTCCCTCTGAGGACCTGGTTCCTTTCCAGATACGGACTAGCAGGGGTATGGTCCTGGACCTGACGCTACTTACCAGACTGAGAAGGTCTTACCCTCGGAGTGTCTGTGATTTTATTACCGTTGTTTAGAGATCTTTTTGCTACTTCAGTATAGTCGTTTTGTAGTGGATTTGTTTCCACCCGACTAGCAGACTTGATACTCATCTTGATATTCAGATATTATTTGGCTCTTTATTCCTACTTATTATTTGTGCTGTGAATGAGATATAGATTGTGTATGACTTGTTGTGACAGTATATTACCACTGATGGATTGAACATTCATGTACATCGTACGTGTGTATATTGTTTCCATATATTGTAGTTCATATACATACGGCTGGACGTGTTACGTATTCCTAGTCCTACGTATTTTGGGACTGGGGTGTAAACCCCCAGATTTTGCAAGAATATTAAAATTGGATTTTTCACAATTTTCTGGAATTTCCTGGGAATTTTCTGTAATTAAAATCAGAGTTTTTAATTATTAAATAATTTTTATTTGAGAATAAATAATATTAAAATATTATGAAAATAATATTTTTGAGTGTAAAATGAAAAACTGGACTTAGGGTAATTTTTCTGGAATTTATTGGGCCCCGGACCTATTTTTAAAACACCCAAATATAAAATTTTTATTAATTAATTGTTTATTGATATTATTATTATTATTATTATTATTATTGTTATTATTATTATTATTATTATTAATATTAAGCCCAGAGCCCGGCCCGGCCCATTGGGCCCGAGCCCGGCCCAGCCCTAGCAGGTCGGGTCGGATCCGCCAGACCCGACCCGAGACCCGCTAGCCCGACCTCCCCCTCTCTCTCCCTCAGCCCGAGTCCTCCGGCGCTCCGCCCGGCGCTCCGCCGCGTTCTCCGCTCCGCTCCGCTCGGCCACCTCGCCACGCCTCCGCCAGATACGGCCACCCCTCCGCCTCCCTCGGCCACGACAGCCCTGGCCACCACCTATTTATAACTCCCCCCCGCAGCACCGTCCCTCCGCCGCCCTAGCCACCACGCACCACCACCTCGCCACCGCCAGAGCCCTCCGGCCAGACCCCTCCGCCCGGACTTGCCACCACTTTCGCCTGCACCGCCCCAGCTCCTTCCTCCCCCGCCTACCTCCGGCCATCGAAGGCAGCAGCAGCTCGAGCAGCTCCCTGCGCCGCCGCGCCGCCTCCAGCGCCGCCGCGAGCCCCGGCCACCGCTTCGCTGCGTGCCCCCGGCCCCCTCCGCCTCAGCCTGGCCGCCCAGCCGTCGCCCTCCGCCGGATCCGAAACCCTAGCCCTAACCCTAATTCTTGCCCTGTATCCGACACGTGTCGGACACGATTCAGACCCCGATTTTCGGGCCCAGTTCAGGTGCGTGTATTTTCTTGCTCGTAGCTCGGATTTCGATTCCGTAAATTACGTTGCGAAGCCTGTATGACCCTCTCGGTGCCCGGACAAACCGTTCGGGGCATCGCGTCATGTGGTGATCGCACACCGCGATACAAAAACAGGAAAAACCAGACCCTGTTTCACCCCAGAACTGAGTACGCTCTGCCAAACGGGACGACTTGGTCACGCGCGGTCTTCACAGATACGTGCGCGCCGTCGATACGGACGTGTGAGATTTTGCGGAAGCTGATTCGGGTGTGCGTGCACACCAAAATCAACACGTATCCGCGGACATCGCTCCGTATCCGACTTTTCTGTAATTCACCCTAACTTCGTGCACACACGTCGGATCGAAACGAAACTTACGCCATCGGACTCATAGCGATACGCTGGTCCTGTGGGTCAAGTTTGGTTCGATTCTGAGAACGTTGACGAAATCGCGTGTCGTGGGCCCCACAGGCCCCGCTCGACGGGCGATTTTGTGATCGGCTCATCGGAATCCAATTCTGGAAGTTCCGTTGGGTTCATATCATCGTTCCTGACCTGTTGACACTAAGTTTGGTGATTTTGGAGACCTTTGATCCTGACACGTTTTTCGGTGCAAAGCGGGCCCACATGCGGACCCCGTTTTGACCCGAAACTACCGTTTTTGTCCTTGTCTCCAAATTGGACCCAAGGACAGGCGTTTCTAGCTATTTGATATCTTCTGAGCATGATGGTAATGTTTATTTCAGCATCTGGACACATTTCTGGAATTTTCCCCGAGACACATAACTGTATTTGGATCCAAACATCAGGCAAGTACCTGCACTTCAAGTTTATTCTTTATATTATGATAATTAATTCCTTGCTCTACTAGTACCATTGGATGTATACACGTAATGTTAGAATACTGGATTTTATGTCTTGAATACTGGAGTTCATGTCTTGCTTTTCGTGTCGGGTGGGAGAATACTAGGAGGCATGTAGTTTACCCTTCCCCCTATTGTCGCTAGCTGTTGGTACGTGACTGTACCATCAGCCTTATACTCGATTGTTCATTGTGTACTAGCCGCCTAGGACGGCCTTATTAGCCTTATAAACCCCTACATGCCAACTATGTATTCTAAATACACAAGTTCACGCACATAGTTCTTGTCGTGTTGCAGTTCTTGTTGTCTTGTTGCAGTTATATTTCCTGTCAGATTTATTCCTGTTTTACTCATATTTCTGGTTATAGCAATTAATCATATTTTACTTCTAGTCCTGATGTATAGCATTATTTCTCAGTTAATTTTACTATTTACTTATGCATATTCTCAACATGATGCTTAGTCAGTTATTTTCTACCTGTCACAAATATTTAGTTTAAATCTTGTTGTGCATTGTGTACTTTGCTCCTTTCCTGACTGGATCCGTTGATTTAGGCGATGATGAGGACTATGCCCCACCTTTTATGGCCCATTGAGGTAGCAGGTGATACTTTTGAGAAGCCGGTTCCTACTCAGGAGACTACCCTTGAGGAGTAGCAGCCAGTTAGCTAGTATTTTCTTTCAGCACAGCAATCGGGTTTGTCCCCGATTTATCTTCTAGATTCTGTATTAAACCATAGATTTGTATATCACAATTTGTCTTATGAAAACTTAGCATTTCTATTCCCTGTTATTTTTCTTGTCTATTTACTTTACTGTGGATGAGATAGATTCTAAATTACCTGGAAATATGACCTAGACAGCGTACTACCGCCGACACTGCGGCGTAGGCTGGACGTACCCACGTACTCGTGCCCGAATATCCGGGTGCGGGTCGTGACACGTTTTTATGGTGGCCCATGCAGGTCAACGACTAAATTGTTCGGTTTTAACTTCGGGACCGAACAGGCCTGCAAGAAGAATAGGAAAGTTTTAGGATCTCATCCACTTGCTTGAATCGTTCTTGACATCTATCTCGAATTCGAATTAATTCCTTGACTTGCATCCTGCCTTGATTCTTGTGCGCCCCTTATCGTTTATTTTGGATGCAGAGTAATGGACCTATCAGCAAGCGACGAGGTTCCTACAAGATCACCACGAGATGCTCTACCAGCATGACCGTGGAGAACGTGCAGACTCTTGGAGCAGCTAATGTGCGTAAGTGATTATAGATACCGTTCCTAGTAATGTTTAGCTCGTGCCTATTGGTTCGTGACCTCAGCCCCAACCTAGTAATTTTGAACTTGCTAATAACCTGGTATACTTTTATAGTTGATAATTATTGTAGAGTCTTTTGCTAATGTGCTTATTGTGTGTTGTTTTGTGAACTTAAATAATTTGTACATCCTTTCATCATCATCTAGCGTACCTAGATTGCTGCACTACCTTGACTTATGCTGCTATTATAGCCTAGTTTTGCAAGCTTACTCTTTTATCGAGCTTGATCATGAGATATGTATTGTTGGGGACGCCTACTAATACATTGTCTAATCAGAATCAGTGTATTACGGTCTGATCAACCTTAGTGCACTTGGTTCGTCTTTCGCATAACTACTTTACGTGGATTGAGATATATAGTTGACTAGTATACTTGCCCTCTAGATATGTCCGAGCATATCGTATCAGTTACATAACTTTACTAATACGAGCATGCGAACAAATGACTACCAGAAGAGAATTTCAGTCCACAACTGCTTGACGATTCCCATTTGAATTCCTTAAACGCCTTGATCCCTATACTTCGGTTCCATCACCTCACCCTTGAACTCTTTATTATTGATCCTCGTCTTCCCTTATTTCGGATAGACGAAATCTTGTGCTTGGTATAAGTTTGATATATAGATAGTACTAGATATACCCCTCAGACCGGTCGAATTGATGATAACCCTTTATGACTAAGGAATACCATAGGTGGTGTATTTGTGTTAAAGACTTAAAGATTCAATACCATGATTAATTAAGTTGGGACCTAGCTTTACTAGTTGTATAGCCTTAAAGGATAGATGGGTAAATTCTAAGTTGGGTAGCGACCGCAATGTTCACCTGAGAGAAACCCGTTAGACTGTAATCAAGTGAGATTAGACAGAGAGAACCCTACCATATTTTAATTTGGAGGACGAAATTTTTATAAGTTGGGTAGATTGTAAACCCCCAGATTTTGCAAGAATATTAAAATTGGATTTTTCACAATTTTCTGGAATTTCCTAGGAATTTTCTGTAATTAAAATCAGGGTTTTTAATTATTAAATGATTTTTATTTGCTAATAAATAATATTAAAATATTATGAAAATAATATTTTTGAGTGTAAAATGAAAAACTGGACTTAGGGTAATTTTTCTGGAATTTATTGGGCCCCGGACCTATTTTTAAACACCCAAATATAAAAATTTTATTAATTAATTATTTAATGATATTATTATTATTATTATTATTATTATTATTATTGTTATTATTATTATTATTATTATTAATATTAAGCCCAGAGCCCGGCCCGGCCCAGCCCTAGCGGGTCGGGTCGGGTCGGATCCGCCAGACCCGACCCGAGACCCGCTAGCCCGACCTCCCCCTCTCTCTCCCTCAGCCCGAGTCCTCTGGCGCTCCGCCCGGCGCTCCGCCGCGTTCTCCGCTCCGCTCCGCTCGGCCGCCTCGCCACGCCTCCGCCAGATCCGGCCACCCCTCCGCCTCCCTCGGCCACGACAGCCCTGGCCACCACCTATTTATAACTCCCCCCCGCAGCACCGTCCCTCCGCCGCCCTAGCCACCACGCACCACCACCTCGCCACCGCCAGAGCCCTCCGGCCAGACCCCTCCGCCCGGACTCGCCACCACTTTCGCCTCCACCGCCCCAGCTCCTTCCTCCCCCGCCTACCTCCGGCCATCGAAGGCAGCAGCAGCTCGAGCAGCTCCCCGCGCCGCCGCGCCGCCTCCAGCGCCGCCGCGAGCCCCGGCCACCGCCTCGCCGCGTGCCCCCGGCCCCCTCCGCCTCAGCCTGGCCGCCCAGCCGCCGCCCTCCGCCGGATCCGAAACCCTAGCCCTAACCCTAATTCTTGCCCTGTATCCGACACGTGTCGGACACGATTCAGACCCCAGTTTTTGGGCCCCGTTCAGGTGCGTGTATTTCCTTGCTCGTAGCTCGAATTTCGATTCCATAAATTGCGTTATGAAGCCTGTATGACCCTCTCGGTGCCCGGACAAACCGTTCGGGGCATCGCGTCCTGTGGTGATCGCACACCGCGATCCAAAAACAGGAAAAACCAGACCCTGTTTCATCCCGGAACTGAGTACGCCCCGCCAAACGGGACGACTTGGTCGTGCGCGGTCTTCACAGATACGTGCGCGCCGTCGATACGGACGTGTGAGATTTCGCGGAAGCTGATTCGGGTGTGCGTGCACACCGGAATCAACGCGTATTCGCGAACATCGCCCCGTATCTGACTTTTCTGTAATTCATCCTAACTTCGTGCACACACGTCGGATCGAAACGAAACTTACGCCATCGGACTCGTAGCAATACGTTGGTCCTGTGGGTCAAGTTTGGTTTGATTCTGAGAACGTTGACGAAATCGCGTGTCGTGGGCCCCACAGGCCCCGCTCGACGGGCGATTTTGTGATCGGCTCATCGGAATCCAATTCTGGAAGTTCCGTTGGGTTCATATCATCGTTCCTGACCTGTTGACACTAAGTTTGGTGAATTTGGAGACTTTGACCCAGACACGTTTTTCGGTGCAAAGCGGGCCCACATGCGGACCCCGTTTTGACCCGAAACTACCGTTTTTGCCCTTGTCTCCAAATTGGACCCAAGGACAGGCGTTTCTAGCTATTTGATATCTTCTGAGCATGATGATAATGTTTATTTCAGCATCTGGACACATTTTTGGAATTTTCCCTGAGACACATAACTGTATTTGGATCCAAACATCAGGCAAGTACCTGCACTTCAAGTTTATTCTTTATATTGTGATAATTAATTCCTTGCTCTACTAGTACCATTGGATGTATACACGTAATGTTAGAATACTGGATTTCATGTCTTGAATACTGGAGTTCATGTCTTGCTTTTCGTGTCGGGTGGGAGAATACTAGGAGGCATGTAGTTTACCCTTCCCCCTATTGTCGCTAGCTGTTGGTACGCGACTGTACCATCAGCCTTATACTCGATTGTTCATTGTGTACTAGCCGCCTAGGACGGCCTTATTAGCCTTATAAACCCCTACATGCCAACTATGTATTCTAAATACACAAGTTTACGCACATAGTTCTTGTCGTGTTGCAGTTCTTGTTGTCTTGTTGCAGTTACATTTCCTGTCAGATTTATTCCTGTTTTACTCATATTTCTGGTTATAGCAATTAATCATATTTTACTTCTAGTCCTGATGTATAGCATTATTTCTCAGTTAATTTCACTATTTACTTATGCATATTCTCAACATGATGCTTAGTCAGTTATTTTCTACCTGTCACAAATATTTAGTTTAAATCTTGTTGTGCATTGTGTACTTTGCTCCTTTCCTGACTGGATCCGTTGATTTAGGCGATGATAAGGAATATGCCCCACCTTTTATGGCCCATTGAGGTAGCAGGTGATACTTTTGAGAAGCCGGTTCCTACTCAGGAGACTACCCTTGAGGAGTAGCAGCCAGTTAGCTAGTATTTTCTTTCAGTACAGCAATCGGATTTGTCCCCGATTTATCTTCTAGATTCTGTATTAAACCATAGATTTGTATATCATAATTTGTCTTATGAAAACTTATATTTTCTATTCCCTGTTATTTTTCTTGTCTATTTACTTTACTGTGGATGAGATAGATTCTAAATTACCTGGGAATATGACCTAGACAGCGTACTACCGCCGACACTGCGGCGTAGGCTGGACGTACCCACGTACTCGTGCCCGAATATCCGGGTGCGGGTCGTGACACGTTTTTATGGTGGCCCATGCAGGTCAACGACTAAATTGTTCGGTTTCAACTTCGGGACCGAACAGGCCTGCAAGAAGAATAGGAAAGTTTTAGGATCTCATCCACTTGCTTGAATCGTTCTTGACATCTATCTCGGATTCGAATTAATTCCTTGACTTGCATCCTGCCTTGATTCCTGTGCGCCCCTTATCGTTTATTTTGGATGCAGAGTAATTGACCTATCAGCAAGCGACGAGGTTCCTACAAGATCACCACGAGATGCTCTACCAGCATGACCGTGGAGAACGCGCAGACTCTTGGAGCAGCTAATGCGCGTAAGTGATTATAGATACCATTCCTAGTAATGTTTAGCTCGTGCCTATTGGTTCGTGACCTCAGCCCCAACCTAGTAATTTTGAACTTGCTAATAACCTGGTATACTTTTATAGTTGATAATTATTGTAGAGTCTTTTGCTAATGTGCTTATTGTGTGTTGTTTTGTGAACTTAAATAATTTGTACATCCTTTCATCATCATCTAGCGTACCTAGATTGCTGCACTACCTTGACTTATGCTGCTATTATAGCCTAGTTTTGCAAGCTTACTCTTTTATCGAGCTTGATCATGAGATATGTATTGTTGGGGACGCCTACTAATACATTGTCTAATCAGAATCAGTGTATTACGGTCTGATCAACCTTAGTGCACTTGGTTCGTCCTTCGCATAACTACTCTACGTGGATTGAGATATATAGTTGACTAGTATACTTGCCCTCTAGATATGTCCGAGCATATCGTATCAGTTACATAACTGTACTAATACGAGCATGCGAACAAATGACTACCAGAAGAGAATTTCAGTCCACAACTGCTTGACGATTCCCATTTGAATTCCTTAAACGCCTTGATCCCTATACTTCGGTTCCATCACCTCACCCTTGAACTCTTTATTATTGATCCTCGTCTTCCCTTATTTCGGAAAGACAAAATCTTGTGCTTGGTATAAGTTTGATATATAGATAGTACTAGATATACCCCTCAGACCGGTCGAATTGATGATAACCCTTTATGACTAAGGAATACCATAGGTGGTGTATTTGTGTTAAAGACTTAAAGATTCAATACCATGATTAATTAAGTTGGGACCTAGCTTTATTAGTTGTATAGCCTTAAAGGATAGATAGGTAAATTCTAAGTTGGGTAGCGACCGCAATGTTCACCTGAGAGAAACCCGTTAGACTGTAATCAAGTGAGATTAGACAGAGAGAACCCTACCATATTTTAATTTCGAGGACAAAATTTTTATAAATTGGGTAGATTGTAAATCCCCAGATTTTGCAAGAATATTAAAATTAGATTTTTCACAATTTTATGGAATTTCCTGGGAATTTTCTGTAATTAAAATCAGGGTTTTTAATTATTAAATGATTTTTATTTGTTAATAAATAATATTAAAATATTATAAAAATAATATTTTTGAGTGTAAAATGAAAAACTGGACTTAGGATAATTTTTCTGGAATTTATTGGGCCTTGGACCTATTTTTAAAACACCCAAATATAAAAAATTTATTAATTAATTGTTTAATGATATTATTATTATTGTTATTATTATTATTATTATTATTATTATTAATATTAAGCCCAGAGCCCGGCCCGGCCCAGCCCTAGCGGGTCGGGTCGGATCCGCCAGACCCGACCCGAGACCCGCTAGCCCGACCTCCCCCTCTCTCTCCCTCAGCCCGAGTCCTCCGGCGCTCCGCCCGGCGCTCCGCCGCGTTCTCCGCTCCGCTCCGCTCGGCCGCCTCGCCACGCCTCCGCCAGATCCGGCCACCCCTCCGCCTCCCTCGGCCACGACAGCCCTGGCCACCACCTATTTATAACTCCCCCCCGCAGCACCGTCCCTCCGCCGCCCTAGCCACCACGCACCACCACCTCGCCACCGCCAGAGCCCTCCGGCCAGACCCCTCCGCCCGGACTCGCCACCACTTTCGCCTCCACCGCCCCAGCTCCTTCCTCCCCCGCCTACCTCCGGCCATCGAAGGCAGCAGCAGCTCGAGCAGCTCCCCGCGCCGCCACGCCGCCTCCAGCGCCGCCGCGAGCCCCGGCCACCGCCTCGCCGCGTGCCCCCGGCCCCCTCTGCCTCAGCCTGGCCGCCCAGCCGCCGCCCTCCGCCGGATCCGAAACCCTAGCCCTAACCCTAATTCTTGCCCTGTATCCGACACGTGTCGGACACGATTCAGACCCCAGTTTTCGGGCCCCGTTCAGGTGCGTGTATTTTCTTGCTCGTAGCTCGGATTTCGATTCCATAAATTGCGTTGCGAAGCCTGTATGACCCTCTCGGTGCCCGGATAAACCGTTCGGGGCATCGCGTCCTGTGGTGATCGCACACCGCGATCCAAAAACAGGAAAAACCAGACCCTGTTTCACCCCGGAACTGAGTACGCCCCGCCAAACGGGACGACTTGGTCGCGCGCGGTCTTCACAGATACGTGCGCGCCGTCGATACGGACGTGTGAGATTTCGCGGAAGCTGATTCGGGTGTGCGTGCACACCGAAATCAACGCGTATCCGCGAACATCGCCCCGTATCCGACTTTTCTACAATTCACCCTAACTTCGTGCACACACGTCGGATCGAAACGAAACTTGCGCTATCGGACTCGTAGCGATACGCTGGTCCTGTGGGTCAAGTTTGGTTCGATTCTGAGAACGTTGACGAAATCGTGTGTCGTGGGCCCCACAGGCCCCGCTCGACGGGCGATTTTGTGATCGGCTCATCGGAATCCAATTCTGGAAGTTCCGTTGGGTTCATATCATCGTTCCTGACCTGTTGACACTAAGTTTGGTGAATTTGAAGACCTTTGACCCTGACACATTTTTCGGTGCAAAGCGGGCCCACATGCGGACCCCGTTTTGACCCGAAACTACCGTTTTTGCCCTTGTCTCCAAATTGGACCCAAGGACAGGCGTTTCTAGCTATTTGATATCTTCTGAGCATGATGGTAATGTTTATTTCAGCATCTGGACACATTTCTGGAATTTTCCCCGAGACACATAACTGTATTTGGATCCAAACATCAGGCAAGTACCTGCACTTCAAGTTTATTCTTTATATTGTGATAATTAATTCCTTGCTCTACTAGTACCATTGGATGTATACACGTAATGTTAGAATACTGGATTTCATGTCTTGAATACTGGAGTTCATGTCTTGCTTTTCGTGTCGGGTGGGAGAATACTAGGAGGCATGTAGTTTACCCTTCCCCCTATTGTCGCTAGCTGTTGGTACGCGACTGTACCATCAGCCTTATACTCGATTGTTCATTGTGTACTAGCCGCCTAGGACGGCCTTATTAGCCTTATAAACCCCTACATGCCAACTATGTATTCTAAATACACAAGTTCACGCACATAGTTCTTGTCGTGTTGCAGTTCTTGTTGTCTTGTTGCAGTTACATTTCCTGTCAGATTTATTCCTGTTTTACTCATATTTCTGGTTATAGCAATTAATCATATTTTATATCTAGTCCTGATGTATAGCATTATTTCTCAGTTAATTTCACTATTTACTTATGCATATTCTCAACATGATGCTTAGTCAGTTATTTTCTACCTGTCACAAATATTTAGTTTAAATCTTGTTGTACATTGTGTACTTTGCTCCTTTCCTGACTGGATCCGTTGATTTAGGCGATGATGAAGACTATGCCCCACCTTTTATGGCCCATTGAGGTAGCAGGTGATACTTTTGAGAAGCCGGTTCCTACTCAGGAGACTACCCTTGAGGAGTAGCAGCCAGTTAGCTAGTATTTTCTTTCAGTACAGCAATCGGGTTTGTCCCCGATTTATCTTCTAGATTCTGTATTAAACCATAGATTTGTATATCACAATTTGTCTTATGAAAACTTAGCATTTCTATTCCCTGTTATTTTCCTTGTCTATTTACTTTACTGTGGATGAGATAGATTCTAAATTACCTGAGAATATGACCTAGACAGCGTACTACCGCCGACACTGCGGCGTAGGCTGGACGTACCCACGTACTCGTGCCCGAATATCCGGGTGCGGGTCATGACACGGGGCGTGACAAATTTCTCGCGCAGTTAGGGGAGACCGAGTGTTCAATTGACCTAGTTATGCGCACAACAGTCCCGAGATCTCTTCAAACAGAAAATCCTAACCGACCCCACGTGACGGCCTGCCCACACCATGCGGCTACCGCTACGGCCGCATCCAGCTGAAGGATCCCCATGCGGCCACCAAGCACGGGGATATGCGACACCCATAATACGAATATAAATAGCAGGGTACTACCCCTATACGAGGAGGAGGCTGGCTATCTGCAGATTCACACTAGAACCAAGGAGAGATGCGTCTGGATTATCCATGGACTAAAGAGAGTTGCTACACTCCTAACCCTCTATCATCATCCCCAGATTAAAACAAATTTGTACTTAGATTGTCTCTTAGGACTCTACTCTGTACACTCAAGTTTGTTAATCAAAATCAAGTCCTCTTAGTTCTTTCTTTTGATTTAAATGGCAAACACCTCCGTCATAGAATCTTTTGAGGAAAAGACTCTTGAAGTCGTCAAACGATTAGATAAAGTTATCTTATAGGCTATAAAACCAGTCGAATGCGACCCTGGATAATGGCCCCACAAAGAGTTGGTGAGGAGTGTGTCACTACTAGGTAGGTGCCCTGCTGCAATCTCGAAATAGATCATGTGTTGACGGGGATAAGTCTTTTCGTCGAATGGGTTCAGGTTGAAGGGCTTGTACTTTGGCGGGTACGGGACATCCCTTCACTCACGGGGGTACGATTGTCGTATCCCGAGCTCGTGCAGTGAATCCCGGTTGTCCATAGAATCTAGGCGATCATGGAGTTCCCGGATTTCCCTCATTGCGTATTTTGCTTCGTCTCCTGCGGAAGGGGCAGACGAACCAGGCAGAGGGTGATTTCCTACTATGGGTGGAGCGATTGCGTAGGAGTCCGCGTTGGTCTCAAGGTCCAAGCTTGCTTGTCCAGAAGCCCTCACTGGTTGGGAGGCTACACTTGCCTTGATGTCTAGCACAGCTTGGGTCAAGGCTTGTATTGATTCGCTCATGGTCTGCATCATAGCCTCGAGGGCCTCGAGGCGTTGCCGATCACTAGGGCCTTCATGCTCGTCCCTCGCCATGAATATCGTTCTTGTATGAGGAGAGATGAATGGGACAGTAGACGTAACACTTTATGCTTCGGACTCTTGCAATGAATAGTCGTCGGGAAAGGTTGGTAGTGTCGCACCCTGTTCGGATTCAGAGGGAGTACTACACCCAGCGTAGGAGGTGGTATCTTCTCTCCGAGGGTGTCTACCCCCAGAGACTTCAGCATCCGTTCCTTGGGAATCCCAATCTCCTTGGAACGCCGGGTTGTCGTATAGGTCCGGAGAATTACTACCTCCATCTTGTGTAACCCCATAGATTCTGAGGAAGAGCTACCACCAGCAGTTGATAGCTTATTCTTCAAGCGGGTGCCCTGGAAAACTTATTCCGTTGGTCCCGCTGCTGGTCCTCCTGGTAACCGCCTTCTCAATGCGTTGGTTGAGATTGACGAATTGGAGGTGCTGGACTTCTTTCCTCCCAAGGGGGAAGGGCCTTTCTGAGCAGAGTAACACGAGACAAATGGTATCTCATCCTCCTCGGGTGTTTGCACATGATCCTTGGATTGTTGCTAGATAGGTGTCGTCGGGTGAAGTCGTTGGAATACCGACTGCCTGATTGTAGGTACTGCCACTTTGTTGCAGCAACCGTTAATGATGATTTTGGCACAGTGATATCCTGGGGAGGACGCTTCACCTGCCGTAGCTGCCTCCCTCGCCTTGCACTTGTGATTAATCACATTGCGCAAGTCAAGCGAGGGATGACTCACATTTTTACCCTTTTTGTGAGCACGGGTAGACCGAGTGCATGGGTGTGTGGGTGTTATTTTTGCTCCCTGATATGGGGTTCGTACCAGAACGCTCCTCAAATTGTCAGTGGAAGACTTTGGAGACGGACCATGTCCATTTGCCGCTGAGGAATGGACGTACGGGTCGGTCTTATACAGCTTTCCATCAGGGGCCCGCATAACAGTTAGCGGTGCCCTCCGACGGTCAGCCGAGTGGACAGTTGCTTGAGCATGACGAGCTCGCGCCGCCCCAGACTTCTTCGACTTGGCACCCGTAGGCGCATAGTACGAAGAGTCCAAGTTTGGGTTTTCACAACTCTCATCATGGCGCATAGGGTCAGCGTTGCGTGAGATTCGGTCGAAAACAGAGATTCAGCTGATGTGCTGGCCGCATATGGACTTTTGCCTGCGACCACCGATAGTTGCCGCATGTGGACTTTTGCCTGCGGCTATAGACTTATGCGAATTCTGTTGTTGCCGCATGAAGCTTGTCTCAGCCACCAAACTTCTGGCATTGTAGTGTTTTTCTCTGCCAGAGTTTGGTCGCTGAGCGCATTTCCCGACTGCCGCATAAACAGGGCCAGTCTGGGTAGACGTATAGTGTGCGTCTGTGACAACATAGAGAGAGGTGGGGAGTGCATGCTCCGTAGTTGGGTGAGATGCAGCGGCCTTTGCTACCCAAGTTCTGTGGGTATTCTTAGGCTTTGCTTTCCTTGGAGAAGGGCTCACACTGTCTCCTGAGAGCATGTTCTCGAATGCTTGCTGGTCGAAGCGCACCACCAGCATCCTTTGAGTGGACCCGAGCTTGGCCGCATCGGACTGCATCACCGTCTTCTCATCAAAGGAGAAGTTGGTCCCCAGTAGAGTCGTCATCTTGTTCGCCATTAAATTCGAAAGTTCTAAGAGAGCTTGATTTAATCAACAAACAAAAGAAAGTACAAAGAGGTCATAGAAAAATAATCTAAGTACAATATTTTTGATTCTGGGGGATGACGATGGACAAGGAGTGCTATAGCGTCTCCTTTACTCCGTGGATGATCGGATGCAGGAGGAGGAAGCTCTTCTCTCTTGCTTGACTGTCGGTTCACAGATTGCCAACCTCTTGTATGGGTGTGGTACCCTACTATTTATAGTCATCCCTGGGCGCACATATGTTGGACCGCATGGATGCTGGAGGGTCCACGTGTCCCTTCTTAACAGGGTGCCGCTGTAACCGTAAGTAGCTCAAATTGCTACGTGGGCGCTTGTTAGAATTTTTCGTTGCTGAATATCTGGGTAGTTCTCGTCCTTTTTGGGCGTGACTTGGTCAACTTGACATATAGTCCGCACTTGGTTGGAGAGAATCACTCTGGTCGTAAAAGCAAGATTTGGTCTTCATGGAGTCTGAAACATACGTGGCCAGAGACGCATGGAGTCGCATGGAGTTTGGGACGCATGGGGCCAGAGACACATTGTCACGCCCCAGTCCCAAAATACCGAGGGACTGGACACGTTGCAATGGCCAGCAGTACGCACCGATGGACAACCCAATTTAATAGAACCATCAAGGCGCACTTAAGCTGTAAAATAAGGTCTACTACAACAAGCCACAACTAATCTCATCCATAAAAGATAAATAAAATCAACTGCATAATGAAATGGAAATAAGTAGCAACAGGTCTCAACAAGTAGGTCGGAGAAACAATCCGACATAAGTCTGAATACACTGGCTCAATAGGCCAGGAACAAAAGAGTCAAACAATAAGTAAATACTGAGTACGAAATCAGGTACTCAGGAAAAGTCTTCAGCAGTTACCTCGTCCTTGGGGTTCGGTTGTGCTCCAGTATCAAGTCCAGCAATAGCTTCAGCTCCTGTCCCATATACCTCGGGATAATGCTCCTCAGCTAAACCTGGGGACATAATCCGGATCCAGGTCCTCAGGGGACATAGCAAGGTACAGATAATACAAGCCAAAATAAATACAGTGCAGCAAATAATACAATAAATAGGGTAAGAAAGTAACCATCTATGTGAAATGCAAGTGAGAGCATCACTAGTACTCAGGCTGAGACCGCTACAAGCTCTGTGTCGGGGAGCCGGTAGCAGTAATAACACGTAAAGGGTCTAGCTCTGCTGGAGAGTCTACAACCTCACAATAGTAGTGGATATATATATGGAACAGCCTGTAGCCTGTGTGTCTCTTCCCACCCAATGTAACCACGCATATCATGACCATAACGTCTCATGTCCATGTCAGCGGGATCATAGCTAATGCAACAAGTCATATAATATCTAAGAATATAATGTCTATGTCAAGTCCTGTATCCTATACAGAATCACCACGAATATCTCGGGAATATCATGTCTCATGAATAGTGTCAAGTATCCTGGGTCGTATGGTACTTGATAAGACAAGTACAGGAAAATAAAGTGTCACGAGTATCCATCTCTAGATGACCATACCCAACACCGCGTACGGTGTTGGCACCCGACTAATAATCGGACGCTAAGTACGTCACACGGTCCTAGGTTAAGTATGTACAACAGTTATAAATAAAACAAGGAAATATGCAACAAGACTGTCAAGTTGGCAAGGTATACTTGTCCTATGATGTATAACTAAGCCAAGGAATATTTAGCAAAGACTGCAAGTTTTGGCGAGGTACACTTGCCTGATGTTTGAATTCCAACTACTGTTCTGTTACTCGGAAAATTTCTAGAAACGTCTCCGGATGCTGAAACAAACATTACCATCATGCTCAGAAGATATCACTCAGCTAGAAACGCCTGTCCTTGAGTCCAAATTGGACACAGGGGCAAAAATGACCATTTCGGGTCAAAACGGGGTCCGCATGTGGGCCCGCTTTGCACCGAAAAACGTGTCAGGGTCAAAGGCCTCTAAATCTGTCCAACTTAGTGTTAACAAGTCAGGAATGCTGATACGAACTCAACGGAACTTTCAGAATTGGATTCCGATGAGCCGGTCACAAAATCGCCCGTCGAGTGGGGCCTGTAGGGCCCACGACACGCGATTTCGTCAACGTTCTCGGAATCGAACCAAACTTGGGTCACAGGACCAGCGTATTGCTACGAGTCCGATGGCGCAAGTTTCGTTTCGATCCGACGTGTGTACACAAAGTTATGATGCGTTCCAGAAAGGGCGGATACGGGACGGTGTCTGCGGATACGCGTTGATTCCGGTGTGCACGCACACCCGAATCGACTTTCGCAAAATCTCACACGTCCGTATCGACGACGCGCACGTATCTGTGAAGACCGCACGCGACCAAGTCATCCCGTTTGGCGGGGCAGACTCGGTTCCGGGGTGAAACAGGGTGTTAGTTTTCCTGTTTTTGGATCGCGGTTCACGATCACCACAGGACGCGATGCCCCGAGCGGTTTGCACGGGCACCGAGAGGGTCACACAGGGTTCACGATGCAACAGACGAAATTAAAAATGGGACAACGAGGAGAGAGAAACAGGTACCTGAACAGGGCTCGAGAAACTAAAATTTCTCGTGTCCGACACGTGTCTCTGTGTCTTGGTCGTGTCTGCGTGTCCGGAGACAGGGGGAAGACTCGCCGGGCTGCTGCCGGAGGGGTTTGCACGCTGCCGGAGTCGCACAACGGGCGGGCCGGACCGGAGGCTGCTGCTGCTGAAGTGGCGAGTGCTGCGGCCGGCCGGAGGCTCACGCGGGCCGGAGTTCTCAGCCGGAGCGGGGGATGCGGGGTTCTAGGGTTCGAGGGGCGGAGGAGTTAGGGGAGGCCGGCGGAGTGGGCTGCTCGAGGCGGAGGGGCGCTGGGGCAGGGCTGACGCGGCGCCGGAGCTAGGGGAGGGAGATGGCCGGAGCTAGGGCTTGGGTCTGGGGGAGATGAGGGAGGAGGAGGAGAGGAGAGGTATTTATAGGGGGCGGCTGCGGGGGTGGCTCCGGGACGTGGCGGAGAAGGCGGAGCCGCGGGGGTCGTGGGGTGAGCGGGGCGGTTCTCCGCCTACGTGGCCGGAGAACGCGGCCGGAAATCGCGGGGGGTCTGCGCGTGGGGGAGATGGGTGGCCGGGTTCGGGTTCGCGGGCGGGTGCGGGTGGACCCGACCCGACCCGATAGGCAGCCGGGCTGGGCTCGGTTTGGGCTGGGCCCAGTTGGGCTGGGCCGGCTGGGTAAAAATAATAAATAAATAATAATAATAAGTAATAAATAAATAGTTTTTTGGTGTTTAAAAATAGGTTCGGGGTCCAATAAAATCCCAGAAAATTATCCTAAGTCCAGTTTTTCATTTTACACCATAAAATCTTATTTTTATCATATTTTATTATTAATTATTAGCAAATTAAAAATTATTTAATCAAAAAACACCTTGTTTTAATTCCTGAAAATACCTAAAAAATCCCGAATTATGTTTTTAAAAAGTTTAAAATTTTTGGGTGATTACAATCTATCCCCCTTAAGAGGATTGCGTCCTCGCAATCGAAAGGTAAACTAATAAGGGCACGAACTACGGAATAAAGAATGCTTAGGTTATACCTGCATCTGCGAATAAGTGGGGGTAACATTGTCGCATGATATCCTCCCGTTCCCAGGTCGATTCGCTAGGAGAGTGCTGTTTCCAAGCTACCCGAACCGGTCTGATTGTCTGTCCTCGCAGTGTCTTCTCACTGGTGTCGAGTATACCCACTGGTTGCTCCTCATATCTCAGGCTAGGGCCTACTGCGATCTCAGAATGATCGACTATGTGACTTGGGTCTGTCACGTACCTTCTCAGCTGGGAGACGTGGAATACATCATGCACTCCCTCTAAGGATGGAGGTAATGCAAGACGATAAGCCACCTCACCAATGCGCTCCAAAATGTCAAATGGGCCGATATACCTTGGGCTCAGCTTGCCTCTGCTCCCAAATCTGATGGTACCTCGAGTGGACGAGATCCTCAAGAATACGTGCTCTCCTTCCTTGAACTCCAGGGGACGTCTGTGTGTATCAGCCCAATGCTTCTGTCTATCCTGGGCTGCACGAAGATGAGTCTGAATCTGCTTTACTTTCTCAACTGTCTCCGTTACCAACTCTGGACCCAGTAATTGACGTTCGCCAACGTCACTCCAGCATATAGGCGATCTGCACTTTCTTCCGTACAACGCCTCGAAAGGTGCCATTTGGATGCTTGCTTGATAGCTGTTGTTGTAAGAGAACTCCACTAAGTGCAGATGATCTTCCCAAGATCCTCCAAAATCCAGTATACATGATCGCAGTATATCCTCCAAGATCGGAATCGTGCGCTCCGATTGGCCATCTGTCTGTGGATTATAGGCAGTACTGAATTTGAGTCGGGTGCCGAGACTCTCTTGCATGCTTCGCCAAAAGTGAGACGTAAATCTCGAGTCTCGATCCGATACAATACTAACCGGCACTCCATATAATCTTACGATTTGTCGCATATACATGTCGGCTAGTACTTCCGTGGATTGTCCGACTCTGAATGGCAAGAAGTGTGCCAACTTAGTGAGTCGATCCACGATAACCCATACTGCATCTTTTCCACTGGGGCTTCTTGGAAATCCGGTGACGAAATCCATGGTAATATGCTCCCACTTCCATTCAGGTATAGGAAGCGGCTGCAACATACCTGCAGTCCTTTGGTGCTCGGCCTTCACTTGCTGGCAGACTAAACATTTTGCCACAAATCGGACAATCTCCCTTTTCATTCCATGCCACCAATAATACTGCCTTAGGTCTCGGTACATCTTGGTTCCTCCTGGGTGAACAGAGTATATGGAGCTATGTGCTTCAGTCATTAACTCCTGCCTCAATTCTCCATTTGGAACATATAGGCGATTTCCGCACCTTAATGTCCCGTCCTCATGGATGCGAAGTCCTGTCTGCATGCCTGCTTCTGTTCTCTCTTTAAGCCTTCGAAATCTAGCATCAGTAGGCAAAGCTTCTTTAATCCTCTCCACAAGCGATGACTTAACTTCGAGGTTAGCCAGCAAGCCCTTTTGTCCCGGTAAAACAACCTCTATCTGGAGATCTTGTAAGTCTTGTAATAGCTGAGGCTGCTCTGTCAAGAAATAAGCCGTGGGTTTCCTGCTGAGAGCGTCTGCTACCACATTCGCCTTTCCTGGGTGGTACTGCAGCTCTATGTCAAAGTCCACCATCAACACCAGCCAACGCCTTTGCCTCATGTTGAGCTCCTTCTGAGTATATACATACTTCAGACTCTTATGATCAGTAAAGATTTCGACCTTCTCTCCATACAGATAGTGCCTCCAGATCTTCAGTGCAAATATTACTGCAGCTAGCTCCAGGTCGTGCGTTGGGTAGTTCTTCTCGTGGACCTTCAACTGCCTCGATGCATAAGCGATAACCTTGCCATGTTGCATCAAGACACAACCTAGTCCACTACCGGACGCATCACTATAAACAACAAAACCTCCTGACCCTGAGGGAAGAGTCAAGACTGGTGTTGTTGTTAGACGCCTCTTCAATTCTTCAAAGGCCTTCTGGCATCCTTCCGTCCATTTAAACTCCTGATCCTTCCGAGTCAGCTTCGTCATTGGCTCTGCAATGCTTGAAAAATTCTCTACGAACCGCTAGTAATATCCAGCAAGTCCGAGAAAACTTCTCACTTCTGCAACAGATGTAGGTGTAGGCCAAGTTTCTATTACAGTGACCTTCTCTGGATCCACTGACAGTCCTTCTCCTGAGATGATATATCCCAAGAATGGCACCTTGTCCATACAGAACTCACATTTGCTGAGTTTGGCATACAACTTCTCCCGTCTCAGGGTCTCTAGCACAATCCTAAGGTGCTCCTCGTGCTCTTCGTGGTCCTTGGAATAGACTAAAATATCATCAATAAATACAACCACAAATTTATCCAAGTACTGATGGAAGACTCCGTTCATCAAACTCATGAATACGGCTGGCGCGTTGGTTAAACCAAACGGCATTACTAGGAATTCATAGTGTCCATACTTAGTTCTGAAGGCCGTCTTCGGTATATCTTCCTTCTTCACCCTAATCTGGTGATAACCGGATCTAAGGTCAATCTTTGAGAATACCCTAGCACCACTCAATTGGTCAAATAAGTCATCAATGCGTGGTAAGGGATACCGGTTTTTAATGGTTACAGCATTTAGGGCTCTGTAATCAATGCACAAGCGTACAGTTCCATCCTTCTTTGGTACAAAAAGTATAGGTGCTCCCCAAGGTGAAACACTGGGCCGGATAAATCCTTTCTCCAGAAGATCGTCAACTTGCTCTTTCAACTCCACTAACTCCTTAGGTGCTAGCCGATATACAGATGAAGTGATAGGTTCGGCTCCTGGAGTTAGGTCTATTATGAATTCTATTTCCCGATCAGGTGGTAAACCTGGAAGATCGTCGGAAAATACGTCCACAAATTCTGCTATGACTCTTGGATAACCTGACTCCTCTTCTACAAATAATACCCTAAGAGTTGGCTGGGCACCTTGTTCAACAGCTCCCCGAAGGAATTCAAACTCTGGATGGCTAGGGGGCCTAAATATAACCTTTCCAAGCCGGCAGTCAAGAGTCGCATGGTACTGACTTAACCAGTCCATACCAAGTACAACATCGTAGTCCGGCATGGAAAAGATCAGAAATTGGGCTCGCATCTCTCTTCCACAGATTACTACCGAACATGATCTACAGATATCACTAACCGGGATAATTCTACCTCCCGTAAGAATTCTCTTCATCTTCGAGAGAGGTGCAGTAGCTACTCTATGTGTGGCTACGAAGCTAGCAGCTATGAATGAATGCGAGGCTCCAGAATCAAATAAAGCTACAGTAGGTAATGAAGCAACTAATATGGTACCTGCTATAACCTCGCCTGCAATAGCTTCCTCATCGACTGCTAGTGCATATGCCTGTCCTCGTCCCTGGGCGGGACCTCTCTGCTGACGAGCCTGCTGGAATAATGCTGCCTGAGGTGGTAGCGGTGGCCTGGCTCCTCCAGCTCCTGTCTGTGTTGCTCCCACAGCTGGAAGAGCTGGCCTTGGTGCAGGTAGAGCTGGTCGATTTGGAGCTATCTCTCTACGCTCCGTGCAGTCCTTTGAGAAGTGCTGGTTGGATCCACAAATCAGGCAGAGTCCCAGCTTGCGTCTACATTCCCTTTCAATATGACCTACTTTGCCGCAGTGATGACAAGTAGGTAGGTTCTTTGTTGCTGTTCTCTGAGGCAGATTCTTCTGGGTTCGTTTGGCAAAATCCCCCTGTGATGTCTTGGATGGTGCTGAGGAGAATGAACGTTTCAGACTTGACTCCCTCCGAGTAACGCGCTCCATACGACGTGCTACAGCAAGAACGTCGGTGTATGATGTGGGCGCGACAGATCCGATTAACCTCTGGAGCTCGAACCTGAGTCTATCAAAGAACTTCTCCGCCTTCTCTTCTTCGGTAGGAATTAGAGAAGGGGCGAAGCGGCTCAGCCGAATAAATTCGGCGTTGTATTCCTCCACCGACATATTGCCCTGGATCAGGCGGTTGAACTTGTCTCGGAGTTCTGACCAAGCAACAGCAGGGATGTACATTTCCTGGAAGAGTCTGGAGAACTCCTCCCAGGTGACCTGATCATGTCCGAGCCTCCTTTCTTCGGATAGCCACCAATGGTGCGCATTGTCCGTTAGTTGCATCCTGACGGCAGTCATCAACTTTTCTCTTGGAAGCTCAGCTGCCTCCAACTGGTGCTGGGTGTTCGTAAGCCATTCATGAACTTCAGTTGGTCCTTCCTTGCCCGAGAAGGTACGGGATTTGAGTTGACGGAAATCGGTGATAGATCCCGTCACTGGTCGCCTAGTTGGTGGATTTGCTTGCTCCAATGCCGCTACTAGACTGTTTCTTAAGTACCCGGCCTCATGACGCTGGGCCTCTTGTTGGATCTGTTGTTGGGCCTGCATCATGGCGTAGAACATCTGGAATATTTGTTGTCCGTCCATTGCCTGCCCTGGGGGAAAGACAGGCATTGATGGAGGGAACTGCGGTGGTGGCGGAATGTCATCACGCCTGAACCTGGAACTTGGCTGGCCAGATTGGTTGCTCTGAGAAGATTGTCCTCTGGTATCTGGCGTCACCCCAGTCTCACAGGTAACCACAGCTTCAGGCGGTGTACCCAAGGGGTTCTCGTCACCACTTCTCGGATCCATTACTCTGCATCAAAAGAAACCAATGAGAACGCACAAAGGAATCAAAACAGGATACAATTCAAGCAATTAAATTGAATTCGACATAGAGTCCAAAAACGATTCAATTAATGGATGAGATCCTATAACTTATCCTATCCTTACTGCAGGCCTGTTCGGTCCCTAAATTAAAACCGAACAATTTAGTCATAGACCTGCATGGGCCACCACAAAAACCAGGTCACGCCCCAGTCCCAAAATACCGAGGGACTGGACACGTGGCAATGACCAGCAGTACGCACCGATGGACAACCCAATTTAATGGAACCATCAAGGCGCACTTAAGCTGTAAAATAAGGTCTACTACAACAAGCCACAACTAATCTCATCCATAAAAGATAAATAAAATCAACTGCATAATGAAATGGAAATAAGTAGCAACAAGTCTCAACAAGTAGGTCGGAGAAACAATCCGACATAAGTCTGAATACACTGGCTCAATAGGCCAGGAACAAAAGAGTCAAACAATAAGTAAATACTGAGTACGAAATCAGGTACTCAGGAAAAGTCTTCAGCAGTCACCTCGTCCTCGGGGTTCGGTTGTGCTCCAGTATCAAGTCCAGCAATAGCTTCAGCTCCTGTCCCGTATACCTCGGGATAATGCTCCTCAGCTAAACCTGGGGACATAATCCGGATCCAGGTCCTCAGGGGACATAGCAAGGTACAGATAATACAAGCCAAAATAAATGCAGTACAGTAAATAATGCAATAAATAGGGTAAGAAAGTAACCATCTATGTGAAATGCAAGTGAGAGCATCACTAGTACTCAGGCTGAGACCGCTACAAGCTCTGTGTCGGGGAGCCGGGTAGCAGTAATAACACGTAAAGGGTCTAGCTCTGCTGGAGAGTCTACAACCTCACAATAGTAGTGGATATATATATGGAACAGCCTGTAGCCTGTGTGTCTCTCCCCACCCAATGTAACCACGCATATCATGACCATAACGTCTCATGTCCATGTCAGCGGGATCATAGCTAATGCAACAAGTCATATAATATCTAAGAATATAATGTCTATGTCAAGTCCTGTATCCTATACAGAATCACCACGAATATCTCGGGAATATCCTGTCTCATGAATAGTGTCAAGTGTCCTGGGTCGTATGGTACTTGATAAGACAAGTACAGGAAAATAAAGTGTCACGAGTATCCATCTCTAGATGACCATACCCAACACCGCGTACGGTGTTGGCACCCGACTAATAATCGGACGCTAAGTACGTCACACGGTCCTAGGTTAAGTATGTACAACAGTTATAAATAAAACAAGGAAATATGCAACAAGACTGTCAAGTTGGCAAGGTATACTTGCCCTATGATGTATAACTAAGCCAAGGAATATTTAGCAAAGACTGCAAGTTTTGGCGAGATACACTTGCCTGATGTTTGAATTCCAACTACTGTTCTGTTACTCGAAAAATTTCCAGAAACGTCTCCAGATGCTGAAACAAACATTACCATCATGCTCAGAAGATATCACTCAGCTAGAAACGCCTGTCCTTGAGTCCAAATTGGACACAGGGGCAAAAATGACCATTTTGGGTCAAAACGGAGTCCGCATGTGGGCCCGCTTTGCACCGAAAAACGTGTCAGGGTCAAAGGCCTCTAAATCTGTCCAACTTAGTGTCAACAAGTCAGGAACGCTGATACGAACTCAACGGAACTTCCAGAATTGGATTTCGATGAGCCGGTCACAAAATCGCCCGTCGAGTGGGGCCTGTGGGGCCCACGACACGCGATTTCGTCAACGTTCTCAGAATCGAACCAAACTTGGGTCACAGGTGTCACGCCCCGATCTCCCGCAGGCAATCGACCGTTCCCGCTAGGCGGGAATCACCCTCGCCAGCGCTCCCGCGGAACGATCGCTTAACCTATCCGGGCGTGATGCCGCACGAGCGTGATCCACGCCCGTGCAAGGCCATGGTTCATTGGCTGGCGGTTAGAGTTCTAAGCCACAGAGTCGCACAGATTGTCCGAGTGCAGCGGAGTTTAGGAACGCATAGCGATCGGTAACAGGTTCACTGAGTCGACAATATAGCGGAAGCATCGAAACAAGTAAAGTAATCTCTTTATTGATATGAAACCTGTATTACAGGCGGCGTATAGCCGAGATTACAAGTCGCTCAAGCCTCTCTCTCTGAAACAGTAAAAGCGTGCCAAGTGGCTATAATTGTGGAATGATTGTACAGGCGATAGTCAGGCGATGTTCACAACTTATGTCTTATATATGTGCTTCAGTCCCGGACGCACCGTTGCAAGGCTTCAGAGGGAACTCATGGCCTTAGCACGCACGAAGGAGGCGTCCGCACCGCACGAGGTTCTCCCGCACCCTGCATATCAAACTGGTGGATTATCAGTACATTGAATGCACTGGTGGGGAAGCTACTCGCCCGCTCGACAAATCCAAACACGTAATACAGGTGCCGTGCACGACTATTAAGTTGTCTTTCTAGTTGCCTTAGGATCAGTTTCATGCAGATATTGAATAGCCTATCGTGTCGGGCAGTGCGCCGTGCGATGTTAGAGAAAACACGGCGAGACTCACCAACTTACCATCTCCTTCCCTGTCCAAGGCAAACATTGAGGCAAACATGTTAATTCAAGCACGGGCAAGTATAAGCATTCAGGAGGCAAGCATATGCAAACAGGAGGGTCATTTTAACATGATCGTTCAGGTGTTCAGTCGATGCGATGCAGTGACTCGCACGCGGATAGCCGCTAAGCGAGGATGACTTATCTATATGAACAGGAGTCGCTGGCATAGCCATAAAGGACGATAGTCACTGGCGGTAATGGTATGCAGCAAAGTACAAGGGGCGCTACATGCCATCCCGTCCAGCACAATGGACTATACAATACGGTTCAGTCACTGGAGAGAATGGATCTCGTCCAGCACAATGGACTGTACAATACGGTTCAGTCACTGGAGAGAATGGTATGCAACGAAAGAACAAGGAGCGCTGCATGCCATCTCGTCCAGCACAATGGACTGTACTATAACGTGAGTTCCATCCGGATCGGATCGGTCCCAGTGCCCCGGTGACCGTCCGTGGAACTATACCTCGTTTCCGAGTTGTCCGCGACATACACTTTCTTTTGGGTCAATCAATTATCACGAGATACACGAGAACAAGAGTGCACTAGAACAAGAGAACACGAGTGCACACAAGAACACGAGTACAAGAGATACTTGAATCTGTACAGTGAATAACTTGCTTGATGCATTCCCCTGGTTCGGGGCTGCCAGGTGACCTAACGGTCCAGGATGCTTGCAGGGTCAAACATGCACGGAACGACTACTTAGTAGTCTCCCGGGTTGGATGAAAATAAGGCAACATTCAAGCAGACAAGCATGCGTTTCTAAGGAACATAAGCAGGCACGTTGCTCGGACCCGAAGGTAAGCCGAGAGTTGAAACCGTTTAAGGACTTAGCATGCGAGGGTCTGAACATAAGTAGTATTTCAATTTCCATGTTCTAGCAAGCAATACAAGTTGGGATTATTCCCTTAGCTAGGTGCGTTGGATTTATTAGCATGTAGGAGGTGATTCACCTAGCAACTAGCATAAATATTCCAGATTTTATGTGTGCTGGCTAAGCAAAGACAAGTTCACCGTAGCCACCCACCTTAGCGATGATTCGCCTCGGTAGAGCGATACGTCTGAGCGAGCCTCTGAAAGTCCAAGCCGGATTCCTGTAGGGACAAGTCTGGATATCCTTTGCTTCTTGATTGAGGCAAAGCAGGTCGGGACAGCTGCACGATTGCCGTTTGAGACGGCAGTCCGCTTGAGCGGAACATGGTGTTACAACAGGACCAGCGTATTGCTACGAGTCCGATGGCGCAAGTTTCGTTTCGATCCGACGTGTGTACACAAAGTTATGACGCATTCCAGAAAGGGCGGATAAGGGACGGTGTCCGCGGATACGCGTTGATTCCGGTGTGCACGCACACCCGAATCGACTTCCGCGAAATCCCACACGTCCGTATTGACGACGCGCACGTATCTGTGAAGACCGCACGCGACCAAGTCGTCCCGTTTGGCGGGGCGGACTCGGTTCCGGGGTAAAATAGGGTGTTAGTTTTCCTGTTTTTGGATCGCGGTTCGCGATCACCACAGGACGCGATGCCCCGAGCGGTTTGCACGGGCACCGAGAGGGTCACGCAGGGTTCGCGATGCAACAGACGGAATTGAAAACGGGACAGCGAGGAGAGAGAAACAGGTACCTGAACAGGGCTCGAGAAACTGAAATTTCTCGTGTCCGACACGTGTCTCTGTGTCTTGGTCGTGTCTGCGTGTCCGGAGACAGGGGGAAGACTCGCCGGGCTGCTGCCGGAGGGGTTTGCACGCTGCCGGAGTCGCACAACGGGCGGGCCGGACCGGAGGCTGCTGCTGCTGAAGTGGCGAGTGCTGTGGCCGGCAGGAGGCTCACGCGGGCCGGAGTTCTCAGCCGGAGCGGGGGATGCGATGTTCTAGGGTTCGAGGGGCGGAGGAGTTAGGGGAGGCCGGCGGAGTGGGCTGCTCGAGGCGGAGGGGCGCTGGGGCAGGGCTGACGCGGCGCCGGAGCTAGGGGAGGGAGATGGCCGGAGCTAGGGCTTGGGTCTGGGGGAGATGAGGGAGGAGGAGGAGAGGAGAGGTATTTATAGGGGGCGGCTGCGGGGGTGGCGCCGGGACGTGGCGGAGAAGGCGGAGCCGCGGGGGTCATGGGGTGAGCGGGGCGGTTCTCCGCCTACGTGGCCGGAGAACGCGGCCGGAAATCGCGGGGGGTCTGCGCGTGGGGGAGATGGGTGGCCGGGTTCGGGTTCGCGGGCGGGTGCGGGTGGACCCGACCCGACCCGATAGGCAGCCGGGCTGGGCTCGGTTTAGGCTGGGCCCAGTTTGGCTGGGCCGGCTGGGTAAAAATAATAAATAAATAATAATAATAAATAATAAATAAATAGCTTTTTGGTGTTTAAAAATAGGTTCGGGGTCCAATAAAATCCCAGAAAATTACTCTAAGTCCAGTTTTTCATTTTACACCATAAAATCTTATTTTTATCATATTTTATTATTAATTATTAGCAAATTAAAAATCATTTAATCACAAAACACCTTGTTTTAATTCCTGAAAATACCGAAAAAATCCCGAATTATGTTTTTAAAAATTTTGAAAATTTTGGGTGATTACACACATGGAGCCGCCTAGAGCCTGGCACGCATGGGACCAGAGACGCATGGGACCACATGGAACCTGGGAAGCATGGGGCCAGAGACGCATGGGACAGCATGGAGTCTGGGATGAATGGGGCCAGAGACGCATGGGACCGCATGGAGTCTGGGATGAATGGGGCCAGAGACGCATGGGATCGCATGGAGTCTGGAACGCATGGTGCTAGAGATGCATGGAGCCGCATGGGACCACATAGAACGTGAGACGCATGGGGCCAGAGATGCATGGGACCACATGGAGTCTGGGACGTATGGGGCCAGAGACGCATGGAGCCGCATGGAGTCTGGGACGCATGGGGCCAGTTGTGCTGTACACTTGGCGTTGCACATCCATCGAGAGTGAAGTTCTATTCTGACATGAGAGTTCTGTCGTTTAGTGTGTTCACGTATTTTGACGCATTCAAAAAATTCTTTTTGTTAGGATTCTGTGTCAGAGACGATCCTGCTGACGGGACGCCATGTTAGGTCCCTCTGCGGCCATGCTGCTTTGGCTGATTGGGACGCATGGATGTCGTCTTTCTTGGCCGCAGGGAGACTCTGCGGCCTGGTCTCTTCTGAGCTTTTGTTTTGGGGCGTAGGGTTGCATGAATGCATATTTTTCATGCTTCTACAATTGTAATAGATACATTAATGCCCCAATGGCACTAAGGTATGGTACTTCGGGTCCTAGCATCATTTCATTGTCGTCCTTAGGACGATATGAATCTTTATTGACATCTAAAGATCGAACAACCATTGGAGTGCTAAGGGGGTGAGCTTTATCAATATTGAACTGTTTCAATATATTTTCTGTGTATTTGGATTAATGCACTAAAATTCCATTAGTGCAATGCTCAATTTGTAATCCGAGACAATATTTTGTGTCTCCGAGATCTTTCATCTCGAACTCCCTTTTCAGATAGTTTGCAGTCTCATTAATTTTATGTCTTGTCCCAATCAAGTTTATGCCATCGACATATATTGCAACTATAGCGAAACCCTCCTTAGATTTCTTTATAAAGACACATGGACATATAAGATTATTCTTATATCCCCATTTTTCATATATTCACTAAGACGGTTGTACCACATCCTTCCGGATTGTTTCAAACCGTACAATGAACGTCTTAGCTTTATGGAATGCATGTTCTTAGCTTTTGAGCTGGGTAGATTAAATCCATCTGGAATTTTCATATAGATATCGCTATTTAAATCACCATATAGATATGTTGTTACAACGTCCATAAATCTCATGTCCAACTTTTTCTCAACTGTCAGACTTATCAAATAACAGAATGTTGTTGCATCCATTACGGAAGAATACTTCTCTTCGTAATCAATCTCGGGTCTCTGAGAAAACCCTTGTGCCACTAATCGTGCCTTAAATCGAGCGATTTCATTCTTTTCATTTTGCTTTCTTACAAACACCCACTTGTAACCTACCGGTCTGACGTCTTTTGGTGTTTGTACTATAGGTCCGAATACTCCGCATTTATTAAGGAAATTCAATTCTGCTTGAATATCATCCTTCCATTTTGGCCAATCTTTTCTTTGTCAACATTCATCGATACTACGTGGTTCAGTGTCATCAATGCCCTTAGATATTTCAGTAGCTACTGAGGATGAGAATATCTCATATATTGTTATATCTTTGCGATCTCATACCTCTCTTGTATATATATAAAACATAGAGATCTCTTTGCTTTCAGGTACCTGAGCCTCATCTTGGGCTTGTGTCTTTTCTAAGACAATAACATCTTCTGGGTTTTCAGAGAGTATGAATCTGTCATTTATAACCTCTTCTTGAGCGTTATGTAAAACCTTCTTAAGAGCGTTACTTGGACATTTTCTCTTTCTAGGGACTAAGTCCTTCGAACCTATAGGTCTACCACGCTTCTGGCGTGCAGTAGATTCATTAGCCACTATGCTATTTTTTCTACGGGGATATCAATTCGTGCTGACGCATTTACAGCGGGCACATGTGATTTAATCACTTTAGCTGCATTAGTAAATGCATATGGCATTTGATTTGCAATCTCTTGTAGATGCAATATCCTTCGTACCTCAGTTTCACATTGATTAGTACGAGGATCTAGATGAGACAGAGTGGAATTATCCTACGATAATTCATGCAGTTTATTTATGACGAATGGTTATGTAAGAACATTCTTTTCTTTCTTATCTCCCCTTAACGGCAAAAATTTAGTCTCATCAAAATGGCAGTCTGCGAATCTAGCAGTAAAAATATCACCAGTTAAAGGTTCCAAATATCTAATGATTGAGGGCGAATCAAAACCAATATAAATTCCTAAACGACGTTGAGGTCCCATTTTAGAGCACCGAGGAGGGAGAATATGAACATAAACAACACAACCAAATTTATGCAAATGAGATATGTTAGGTTGATAGCCTGTCACAAGTTGTGATGGTGAAAATTCATCATATGCATTTGGCCTAACAATGATCAATTTAGCAGCATGTAATATGAAATGTCCCCAAGATGAAACGGGTAAGTTTGATTGCATGAGTAAAGGCCTTGCTATGTGTTGAAAACGCTTAATCAAGGACTCTGCTAACCATTTTGGGTATGAACATGAGGGACATAATGCTCAACTTCTATTCCTACGGAAGCACAATAATCATCAAAAGTACGGAAAGTGAACTCAACTGCATTATCAAGTCGAATCGTTCTAACATGTTGGTCAGAAAAATGAGTCTTAAGCTTAATCAACTGAGAAAGTAGCTTGGAGAATGCAACATTTCTATATGAGAGTAAGAAAATATTTGACCATCGACTATAAGCATCTATTAGAACCATAAAATACCTGAAAGGTCCGCTAGCAGGATCAATTGGTCCGCAAATATCATCTTGTATTCTCTTAAGGAATAGTGGTGATTCAGAAGCTATTTTGAGAAGTAAAGGTCTTGTAATGAGTTTACCTTGTGAACAAGCTACACACAAATGTTTAGTAGGAAAGGAAAGGCTTTGGTATGATAAATTATGCACATTGGTATTGTTAATGACCTTTCTCAACAAAGTCGATCATGGATGACCCAATCTGTCATGCCAAAGGATTAGATTCCTTGGATCCTTTATTCTTTTGCTAGTGATGGGGTGAGATTCTACTACATTCAGAGTAGTTTGATATAGCCCAGAGGAGATTAACTTGCACTTTTCTAATGTGAGCTTATTGCTTCCAACATTAGAGGTGATACAAAGATACTCTTTGCTATCATCGTTCATGGTTTCAACATGAAATCTGTTCATTCAAATATCTCTAAAGCTGAGTAGATTTCTATTAGATCTACTACAGAATAATGTATTTCGAATGGATAAGTGTGTTCCATTTGGCAACACAACATCGGCCTTACCATAACCTTCTATAATCTGCACGGGTCCAACAATGGTGGTCACCTTGGCAGTGTTTGAGGCATATGTTGTGAAAAAATTCCTAGTTTTCAATATAGTGTGAGTCGTTGCACTATCTATCAAGCATATGCCATCATTATTGTCCATACCTTTCTAAAACAAAAATTAATAATATATTAATATGCTACTAAATGGTTAAACTTGACATATTGTCAATTATTACAACTTGATTTAAATCTAAATGAAACTGCTTCAAAGAAACTAAACTACCTAGACTATTGATCATATTATTAAAATCCATGTGTGTTGTACCCTCCATGAGATTAGTCTTCACACCCTTTGAGGCTTCATACTCGTCAACTTTCTTTTGTGAGGTGCGACAGTTTCACATCCAATGACCAGCTCTTCCACAACGTTTGCAAATATCAGTTGGAGTAGCTAGATTGAGAATTTAGACATTGTTTCTTCGAGGATTAAATCTCTTATTTTTGAACTGTGTATCGTTCCTTGGACCCGGATTGTAGCTATTTCTTTGGCTTTCACGGTGTCCATGCTCTCTACCTCTGTGATTTTCTCGACCCCTAGTATTGGTCACATTTTTTTGAGCACTAGTCGCATTCACTTCAGCTGGAATTGGTGCAAACCTAGTTGGCCTACTAATGTGGTTTTTGATTAGTAACTCATTGTTTTTCTCGGTCACGAGTAAGACATCAATGAATTCAGAATACTTCTTAAATTCCTCCCTATACGTCTGTTGTAGGGTCATATTAGTCGCATGAAATGTGGTGAATGTTTTCTCTATCATGGAATGCTCTGTCACTTCTTCACCACATAACTTCAATTGTGAAGTAATCTTGAACATAGCTGAATTATAGGCTGCAACTGTCTTATAATCTTGAAAACATAGATTGAGCCATTCATTGAGTGCACCTGGTAGTATGACCATTTTCTGGTGATCATCTCTCCCAGCTAGAGAATTTCATAGCACCAAGGGGTCCTTGACTGTTAAGTACTCAGCCTTGAGATCATCATGAATATGATGTCTTAGAAAAATTAAAGTCTTCGCTTTATCTTGTGCAGATATTGGCTTATCAGCCACAACTGTGTCATCTAAGCTTTTGGCTTGAAGGTGCAATTCAACATCCAATCTCCAGTTGAGAAAGTTCTGGCCTTCTAAATTTAGAGGCTTGAAATTATGCTTTGTGAGGCTCGACATATTGTTATATAAGATCAATAATAACAAGTTAACATAAGAACTTGGTAAATCACCAAACAATTCATGTTTATGGTGTATGCTTGAAACAATGATGTTTCAGAAGAGTCTATTTATACCAAACAAATCTTGTTCATGGTATGCTTCGAACAATGATGTTCTAGAAGTCGTAGGTAAATATCAAACACTAGATGTTCATGGTATGCTTCGAACAATAATTATGTTCAAGAAGTCTTTCAAAAATACCACATATGGTATGCTTCGAACAATGATGTTCCAGAAGTCTTATATATATAGACCAAACAATTCATGGTCATCAAATCTCTGAGGTTTTGATCTGAATGTATTAACATATATAAAATAAATAAATAAATAAAGAATAACTCCAGCGTTCTCTCAGAGAGATCTATATGCGATTAACATCGGAGTGCTATCAGAGTTAACTAAAAGAAGTGAGATGAATGGATAAAAATTATTCTTTTTACCCTAGTGGTATGTAAAGAGATGTATAAACATCAACATCAGGTTGCGTCTAGGGTATGCATATGCAGAAAAAAAT
This sequence comes from Iris macrosiphon, assembly GCA_036927795.1. Taxonomy (NCBI): domain Eukaryota; kingdom Viridiplantae; phylum Streptophyta; class Magnoliopsida; order Asparagales; family Iridaceae; genus Iris; species Iris macrosiphon. Next base: position 178,882,413 of record JAYESA010000001.1, read on the forward strand.
AAACATAAATAACCATACATATTACCGAAGTAGAGAATCCGCAAATGGCAGCTTCACTGAGATGCTCTCGCTTATTTTCTCCCGTTAGAGCTTCGTGCTGATAACATATTAGAATAAACGTAATAGAAGAAGAAGAAAATAGGAGAGAAGATATTTTATTAGTGTAATCACATAGTGGAAGACAAATGCCTTATTTATACAACCCAATAAAGGTGTAATACTAATCTCTAACCAATGTGGGACTAAAAACAAAATAAAAATCCAACCCTTTAGTAACCCACGTTGTAACATTATTATTAGTTGTGTTTCACTAGTTAGTATCCTTGTACATATGCTTAAATATGTTACTGTAAATAATGGGAAAAAATTAATATTAATTTGGGACCATCATAAGAAAGAAAAAAGAGAGTATAAAGTGAAAATACAATGGTACTAACTCAAGAATAAGTTTCCTATAAGAGGATACTGATGAAACATACTAGGATTCAACATCTCATCCTTGATAATTAGCACCTTCCTCATTCAATCATCGTATACATAAAGCTTGTAGCAGAAAACATCAAAAAGGAAAAAGAAAAAAGGAAATGAAATGGAAGTGAACATATGTCATCAACCAACTTAAGTCCACAACCAGCACAAAGAACTCTCTCTCTCTCTCTCCTCTCTCTCTCTCTCTCTCTCTCAGAACAAAAGAAAAAAACCCAGAATAAGTAACCAAACAATAGAAGCATGATAGTGTAAATGCAAATACAAATAACTCCAGCAGCTCCTCCTAGAAAAACCCAATCTATCTTCCTGAATCAGATGTAGCTTATCAAATGCTTAAACTTCAAAGTTAATTGAATAGCATAAAAAAAACAGTGTACCTAGCAAACACTTTACTAATGATTAAAACAGACTTGGCAGAGAGAAGACTCAAACTAGTGGTAATAAGAAAGTAACAACTCCAATAGTTCCACATATCACAGAAAATATATACAGTAATCCATCGAATCTAACACTTGAGAAAGGTGTGTTTCCACAAAACTAATAAGCATTGATTTCTTTTTCCATCCACCGGGTAAGTCACAAAGAGCTGCTAACTAATCACACTATAACAATTTAACTTCATCAATTCCATCTATACCTAAAGGGTCATGTCCAATAAACCCATATACATAAAAACGATAAATATCATCCTCTTCAAAAGAGATTATGTATCCTTCAAATACTAAAAAGCACATATTGGATAACCCGAAAACAAGAATGCATTAGTATTATGAGTTCAAGTACATTCTCAAGGTACCCCATAGTCATTGCACCGTCATTCCACCACTACTAGAACAATTCTGAGCACAATATACATGCTAAATCAACCACCAACACCAGTCCTTTCTTCATCCATCAGTCAGCACATAGTAACAAGCATCTCAGTAACTCAACAATAATACAATATCCATAGTCAATATGATTCAAAATAGAGAGGTATAGGTAGCACAATCAAACATATCAACTTGAGAGGGGAAAAAAACCATATATGCTAAAATCATAGACATGTCCACTTATACCACATACTGATTAACAAAAATGACAAAAATGGTACGCAAATATCCATTGATTTCATTTCAAGCTCTCTTTCCACAATTATGACTAACACCACATGTTGTAGCATCCGTATCAAGTGACGATACAAATAGCACAATCAGACTTCATTATTGATTCCGTATCAAGTGACGATACAAATAGCACAATCAGACTTCATTATTGATTCCGTTTCCTTATATATATACCAAGACCAAATCCATGTCCGCTAACCCCACCTAAATATAATCACACGCAAAATATATTCGAAAATAAAAACATTTTATCTCCATCAAACAACTAAACTACCAACAAGCACATACCCAGTAGAGCGAAACACCACAAGTGCAGTCTTCAGTTGACATTGGGACACTCCCGCGCAAAATGCCCCTGCTCCCCACAATTGTAACAGCCGCTGCCGCCGCCATATCCACCGCCACCGCCAACGTATCTCCCTTTCCCGCCAAATCCCCCTCTCCCGCCTTGCCCACAGTCCCTAGCCAGATGCCCCATCTCCCCACAGTTATAACACCCGCCGCCGCCGCCGCCGCCGCCATAACCTCGACCACCGCCATAACCTCGACCACCGCCATAGCCTCGACCACCGCCGTAGTCGCCACCATAACCACCATCGTCACCGTAACCACCGCCGCCCCCACCGTAACCTCGGACGCCGCCTCCGCCGTATCGGTCGCTCCTTCCTCTCCCTCCGTAACCTCCGGTCCTCCCTCCGCCTCCGCCGGTGGAGGTGACGTCGATGGCCTTGGTCCGGCCGTCGCCGCCGTACTCGACTGAGAACTCGACGGTCTCGCCGTCGGAGAGGACGCGGAATCCCTCGGAGCGGATGGAGGTCTGGTGGACGAAGAGGTCCTCACTGCCGTCGTCGGGGGAGATGAAGCCGAAACCTTTCTGGGCGCTGAACCACTTCACCGTCCCCGACTGCCGATCGCCTTGAGCCATTTCTTAGGGGAGAGGAACCAAACCCTAAATTTTTCCCTCTCCTTTTTTGTAGTGGAAGAATAAGAAGAAGAAACCCTAGCCAACTGATATAGTAGTAGATCTGGTGGGAAGCAGTTGGGATTTTTATTCTTATTTAGGAACAGAGCCAATAGGTTGCTGCCACCTCATCATAAGATATCATATTTATTTAAGAATCATCTGCATTTTAATTTTATTTTTGTTTAGTATAGTTGAGTTCTGATAAGACGAATGTTTTATTCGTGTGTGTAGTGGGACCAGTGACAACCATCTCACTCAATCCTTTGATGCATGAAATACAAATTTTATCTCACTCAATCCTTTGATGCATGAAATACAAATTTTATGTAACAAAGATACAATAAGGATATTATTTTGTTATGATATTTATATCACGAGAGAAATGTCTTTGTAAATGGTGTTATAAGTAATAATGGAATTATTTTGACTGATAAAAACTAGAATGTAGTCTTGCAAGTTACAACTTGGAAAAAGAAAAGTAAGTATGATCGCTATTTTTATATAGTAACTATGAAATAAAAAAGCAAGTCGAAAAGAAAATTATTTCAAGGTGGTTGGGACGTCTTTTATCCCACCCCTATTCGTCTAATCTTTTAAAAGATAAGAAAAATTGCATGATCTTAGTTCTTACGCGGCATAATAAAAGTTCGGAATACCATCAATCACTAGGTGCTATATGGCAGCTACTATCACAATCAGTAGGCTGCAATTATCGGTCACCAAACGACATTAAATGAAATGGAGATGGCATAGATGCTCTCAAGAAAAAGAAGCAAAAGGGGGAATCGACACGAAATGGTACATTTTCACTAAAGAAGAAATGTATCGAAGATGCTTTCTAGAATAAGAAACCCTCTTTTGACTTTGGAGGTTTGCTACATGAATTTTGCTACCCAACATTCTTTGGGACTGGTTACTTTAACTCTCAAGACTCACATCCTTACCAATCAAACATGGTAATCGTAGTGAAATAAAAAAAAATAAAAACACTGGTCAACAAATTCCTCCTGAAATACTGAGTTGAAGACTAACAGTTACATATTCAAGACATCAGCCATGGCATTACTTATTTGATGAAGCTCTTCTGTTGTTGTAGCTAGGTGGACGAAGCAAAGAGGGGTTCCAGGATTCAAGAAGAGTGCATGCTCAACGTGTCATAAAGGAAGGAAGGCGAAGTTATGAAGAGACAAAAAAAGTTAAGAAAATCTCTGTTTTGGTCCTGAACTCCCCTTGGGAAAGCAGGTTCAGATCAAAACAAAGATTGGTTCCAAGTGTGTGCATTTTCTGACCAGGCCTAATTCCGGGGCCAATAGCTAAATTGACGGTAGAATAAAGTCGCTTAGGGAATATACAGATCTAAGAACGGAAACATTCCAAGTGAAAACAAACAAAATCATTAAGGTATATTGACACTTCAATCATGATATCGGTTTAAAACTAAGTTCAAACATATGTATTACAACATCATTATCAACTATGCCAGTTACAATCTCACAAGAAAAACATACCAGCAACTTTCCAGACAGAACCACATTTGAACTCTGAGATAGTAGTTTGTCTTGCTAAAACCTGAAGTAAGCACCAAAAAACTGTGAAGAACAAACACGCCTTTGTAAGATTCACGGACTGAACAAATTGGTAGATGTTGCTCGGGTGTTATCCATTCCGTTCAATGTAATATCGGAAGGTAAAAATGCACGCATGGACATGGAATGATTCGGCCTCAAGCATCAGATTATACAAATGAGAACCATGTAAATCTTCCTGTAGCATAACCCACAACTAAAATTCTAGCCTTGTGATGGAAATCTCAATCATTCAAGAGTTATGCCGTAGCATTTCTAGTGAACCTAGATGAAAAGTGAGATTTGATTCTTCAGTTAATAGAGTGGCTGCTGAGCATATTCAATGATTGGAAATCTCCCCTTCCTCTAGTTCCTCTACCCCCCAAAGCAACTTCAAGTTATCTATTTCACTGCACTCGCCATCAAAGCACAAAAAATCGTCAGGATTCATTTCTCCAAGAAGTTCCGAACAGACTTCTCTAAGTTCTTGCTGAAAGTCGAGCTTAGCATCTTCTGACTTCACTGCCATGTCAGCTTCAACCGCAGGAGAAGCTCCACAGTTTTGACTAGCTACAGGTTTTGATCCTTCAGAAACTGCCCTAGATATCTGCATATGGGAGGCACTAACCACTTCTGCAGCTGTTTCATTTTCCTGAGAGATTCGAGAATTATAGTGAGGCGAAGACTTTACTAAATTTAAAGGATACCTAGTACACATTTTAGCTCCCTCCCGCAGAGAAGGTTGGTGTTTTTTGTTTGGCTCCTGCATATCGGAGTCATGAACTACTTCTTCAGGAACCGAACTCGTGTGATCAGCAAGATCAGTAACCAGTGTATCCACAGGCACCTCATCTTCTTCTATTTCCTCCTCCACGAACAAAGTTCCCTTCGGACTTGGGACACTGTCCATAGAAACTGGAGCATCTTTACTCTTGGATGATGGCTTTGCAACCTTCTCTACTTCAAAGTCATAACTGTGGGAAGGAAGAAAAACAAAAATAATGGGACACTCGAGAACTAGAACGTCTTCCAACTGCTGGCCTACCGGAGCCCTTATGTTCAATTCACGAAATGGCGACTTGATACCCTGTAGATATAAAAGGAGATCAGATGCAATTCAAACAAAATGCAATAAATGATGATTTACAAACTTCCCTTTACCTTTGGGTTCTTCCTAAGGAAAAACTTCAGGTCATCCAGCTGTACATTGCAATATGGACTCAACTGACTTTTCAATGGACTGGGTGCTAGATGTTTCTCGATTACAGTGGCCAAGCTCATATGTTCATCTATACTGTAAAGACAGGATGTTAAAATCTGATTCTAACTGTTGAAACTGATATTGTAATGCACAGTTGTTCAGTGGAGTGCATAATGCAATTCATAGAAACATCAGTACATTTCCCAAGCTGTTAAATATATAAGGAATGCTCATCAGAGCAGAGCATTAAGACTCACCCATGGTCAACAAGGACAACATCTGTTGAATGAAACCTCCACTCAATAGTCCAAAAGATACTCTTCTTTCTGAATAAAAGAAGATAAAACAACAAGCAGGTCAAGAATGTAGCTTTAAAAGAAATTCAACAAATATGTATTTATTCCACCTTGAGAAGGAAAAAACATGAACAAAATCATATAGGTATTATAGTGTCCTTATCTGTATCCACATCTGTATTCATGCAACATAGATCAAACAACATTGTAAAATGCTCGATCATTTCCTAAACTTGGCCAGCGCAGAGTATACAAAAGATAGCTAAAACATTCAATCTAGAAGAACTCGGAAATTGCTGGCATTTCTGACCTATTTATCCACACAAAATCAAATAGTCGAGGACCACCCGCACTCATCTTGTAACCCATGTATTTAATTTATTCACGGGTCGCATGCAAGGGACATAAAGTGGCAAGTTTAACATGTTACTTGAATACTTTACTAAATTATTTTGTATGACTAGACTCGGAGACATGTCAGACTCTGTATTCCTTGGACACCTTTGAACAAGTGTTGGACACTCGCTTCAAGTTTTAACTTGTCAGTTTCTAATTATGTTTCTCCCGGGACTACCGGTAATGTACGCATTATGACACTTTCCAACACTATACAAAATGCACAAAATGAGATACTATTTTTCTTTATTACTCGAATAAAGAGAATAATGTTGTCAAAATATATAAAAAGAAATGATTTATGTAAACATGGAGCAAGCTAGTATACATTAGACAGAATACAATAAGTTGGTCTATAAAAGGATTAAGATGAACTAGGCTATTGCCAATATAAAATTTATAAATTGTAGAATGTACTTTATGTCAAATAATTTTTATCAGTAAACTTTATATAAGAAAATTACACATTTTTGATACTATATATGAAATATTATGGTACATCTATTCTTTTGGCATAATTTTGCTGCTTTTTGCCCTTCTTTTTGAGGATATATTCTACGTCAATGCTTTATGGTAGTTTGATAAATCATGATATATAATGTGCCCTATCTCCATGTTTGTTTTGTTTTATGTGTCTTTGCATAGACACATTCATATTTTTGTTTTCATCATCTAATGGCATGCTTAGGTTGGGTTTGGAGTTGCTTATTTATCCTGCTGCTGCTGCATTTTTCTTTTTGAAAAACAGGAGGAGCAAAACTGTTTGGCAACAGATGCTTCTTATTTCTTTTATAACCAAGTTCAGTTGGGCAGCTTTCAAGGTTGTAAAAGTCGCTAGTCAGTAGTCGGACGGGCATCTAGCGCCTAGGTCGCCTAGTTCTAGGCGGTCCAGGAATTAAAAACAAAAAACATTCTGAAAATTGCACCAATTGTCCACAAAACCAAAACCTGCATACTCGGGCGTCGGGCGGACACTGGACAAGTGCCTAGGCGCTGCCTAGAATCGATTTTTAGAACACTGACAGCTTTGAAGACAGGAAGGCGTTGCTTTCAAAAGCTGTTTGCACTTTTTGAACAGCAGCAGCAATTGAACCAGGCTTTTGTAATGTTGTTCTTGATAAACACATTCAAGGTTATAAAAGTTGTTGGGCATTAGACCACTAACCGCCTAGCGCCTAATTCGTCTAGACGGCCGCCTAATTCTAAGCGGTTGGAAGAAATTATCTCTCTTTTATTCTTGAAGTCCATGATCTGTATATCCATTAATACTAAACTTATATCTCTCTTTTATTCTTTATTTATTAGGCTTTGGCCCGTAAAATTCTTAGCCAAAACTCAGCTAATATTAATATCTTAAACCCAAATAATTCCATTGCTAATTGTAAACCCCCAAACTATGCTTCAAGTAAAAGCCCAAAGAATTGTTTATACCCATATATATCTCTAATTTAATATGACCCAAGCCCAGGTTCTTATCCCCCATATACGAAGCTAAACAAATTTTCTAATTCCGTTTTTAAACCAGATAATTTCTTGTTACTTGACCTTTAGTTCAGCAGCTAAGAGTCTTAACATTTATACATCACTCTCTTCTTTAAAGAAGAGAGAAAATTTCTAAAAAAAAAAAGAGGAAGAAAAAGGAAAGGAAAGGAAAGGAAAGGAAAGAGAGAGCTGAGAGAAGAAAACTCACCTCTGGAAGATCGACCAGCGCTGGAGGGATCCAGACAAAGAGATCAGAGACTCGAGACGGAGGCGGTCGGGTCTACTCGCAAGACACACGACTCCGGAAAGCGGTGGACAGGATAGGCCGGTCTGGAACAATGGCAATAGATGGTGCTCAGACGGCCGTCGTGGGGTCGAGATCTGGCGGTGGAAGCTCAGATTCGGTCGGTGGGGCTCGAAGATGGCTGGATCGAGCGGCTCCGGTGCAAGAGGGAGAAGATCGGAGAGAGGTGAAGTAAGCGGTTGGCTTCTGGGCGGCCGCCTCACCGCCTAAGCGTTCGACTTTTCCCGCTTTTTTCCCATACAATCCAGCTAGCCGATTCCGGTCGATTCCTAGACGGGCCATAGGCGCCGCCTAAATATGACTTTAAGAACACTAACACATTTATGTTCATAACAATTGAAATATTTCAGCAGCTCTACCCTTTCGAAGTGCCCTTGCAGCAGTTAATATGCATGTATGGTGTTTGATTTTTTTTTTTTTTACTCCTGTATAGTGTTTGATAAATCAAGACATTTGATGTGTTATTCGGCTGGGATCTACTTGATCCCATCCTATCTTTCTTAAAAAAAGAAGAGGATATACGATGTGTCACCATGTCCATGTTTGTCGTATCAATGATGTTGCTTCATAGGAACACTCAAGTTGTTCCTTCAACTACTAAACACTAATATGCTTGGTTGCATAGACACAGACACAAATTCGGACGCGGTCACAATATAGATTTGGGATACAAGATTTAAGAAAATTTTGTGATACAGGTACGGCATATAAATGACATGGATACAGTTATATATACACAACAACAACAAAGTCTTTATCCCATAATTTTTGGGTCAGTTATTTGAATTATTTTCTTCCACTCAGCTCTGGTAAGGATCTATGTCCTTAGTAACGCTAACAAAAAGCATATCCTTCTTTATATACACATGAGAACATATATATATATATATATATATATATATATATATATATATATATATACACACACATTTGTTTCATATACTAAATCCTAATAATATCTATATTTAAGCATGTTTAGGTAGTCACTAGGTTCCCAAAAGTTATAGAAATGATTAATATTACTTTACCAAATCATAATTATGTTTGTCACTATCACAAACATGTGAACTATGTTTTAGGTCCCTATGGAGCCTAAACATATCCGAGTCTTATCTAATATGATTGTAAACGAAGAATCGATGTTAGTCCTCCGATAGAGTATCTGTGCAACATAGATGCTAGGTAATGTGATTTCTAATCACACATCAATTCATTTATGAACCTTTTAAATTTTGGCAGTTCTAAATCATTATTTCGATATTTAAATAGTTTGGTCGACTAGATGCTACGTTCATGATATCCACCATGATTCTCAATTCACAATTTAAATGAAATCTAAAAACATTCTTTTGTTTTGGACTCCATAAACTATTTATTCCACTTAAAAAAAATATTTTGATTGAGTTTGCTAATTATCATTTGATCCAAGAACTTAAGAGATGACTTGCATACAATTCACTAAATACCACAATGATAAATCACCATACTAGTTCATAGTTATACATAATGGAATCGACAATCCCATAATAAGAATGAGATAAATAAACCTGGGATCATATCGAGACCGGTTCATCTTCCTCTTTGACATTCCCGGGGGCAGAAGAAGTAGCCTAGTCTTCCTCAAGTTCGCAGCATTCCGAAGCTTCTGGAGATGTACGGGCAGCCGATACCCGACGTACCCCCGGAACCCATCAATGGCTGCCATTCTGCGTGCAGATTCTGTGACCCTCTTTGTTTCCTCCAACAAATTGTAGTCTAGAGCCAAAAAAAACAGGTTATTAAATGGGTATTTAAATCAAACTACACTAGCCTGCCATGGAATCCTCAGTAAAGAAATATTCAACTAGAAATATTCAGAAAGTCATAAACTACCTAAAACAAACAAAATATTTAAAACAAAAACAAGGTGCCAAATTGGGCTAGGGTTGTAACTAAATGAGGCTGGGTTTGTTACTTTGGTAGAATCAGTTGTTTTTGCTTTTCAAATGTCCGCAACCTACCCCCATTTTTATGAAGTTGTTTCATTGGCTTGAACGCCTTATTTTTCACGGAGAAACACTATCTAAACCAGCACATAATTGTGTTTGGTAATTGGTAAAAGCTGGTTCTGCTTTTCTTTTCTTTTCTTTTCTTTTCTTTTCTTTTCTTTTAAATAGTACTTTTCATCTTCTGCTTTAGCAAGCAGAGAGGGATACTATCAAAAGCTGACTCAGCTTATCGTGCATTTTCCACAAAATAATCCCGTTAGCTTTTTTTGAACTTCCATCTTCTACCTTCACAATTTTTTTTATTAATGAATGCCCAATTGGGTCATTTCCAATCATTGCAGACATTTTTTACCAAATGCTTTATTAATGTGACAACAGCTTTCATCATCAGTTCATGAAAGCAACTTACAAAAACAGCTTATGGAAACAACTTTTTATAAGCTTGGGATATACTAAAGTAACCAAACTCACTCTAAATCGAGAAACAATGGTTCCTGATCAAATTTTAATAGCATAATTTGTTCAATTCGTCATCATTTGACATCCAAGAAGTAGAGTTTCTGAACAGAATTCTCAAAGATTGGCAAATGGGACTTCGAGAATTTTCAAAGTTCACCAAATGGATCTATGACAACATAAGAACTTGCCCTAAAAATCAGGTACTTTTTTTTTTCCAAAATGGAGCTTCAGATAGCACTATGGCTCAAGAATCTAGGGTTTCTGAAGAGATTTTATTGGAATTTACCAAATTTGCACCGGAGAATCCAAGTAAGCTCACCGGATATCAAGAGATCGTCGTTGAATTCGGAGAGGGGGACGAACTCCGTCCGGCTCCTCTTCCCGCCACATCCGGTCCGCTCCTTGTGCGACTTGACGCACGGGAGGCTGCAGGACTTTATCGGGCAGCCGGGGCACCGGTACTTCCACGGATTCGACCCGCACTCGTCGCAGCGAGAGGGGATCCTAGGGTTAGGGATTGCAGAGTTTTCTTGGTCCGCCATTGGAGAGAGGGAGATAGAAACGTTAGGGTTTTCTTAGGGTTTAGTGAGGGAGATTTTGTGTCTGATCTGTCGTAATCTATGCCGTTCATTAGAAAATACTAAGGGTTATTTGGTAATAGGGTCTCACTTATTGTTGTGGTCTACAAAATGTTCGATCTTAGATTTTGGATTTTTAAATTACTGTTCAGTAACTTTGAAATTCAAAATCTAATGTCGGACACTTTGGAGACTCAAATTCTAATATATATATAAATATATATATATATATATATATATATATATATATATATATATATATATATATATATATATATATATATATATGATCTCCTATTACTAAATAATATAAATTACAATCGACTAATTAGTGTTTAGACCCTGAATTTTATATAGCTTACGGTTTAAATTTTGACATTTTCAATTGAACAATTTGAAAGCTAATTTTATTTTTATTTTATTTTATTTTTTCATTATATTTTGAACATGAGTAAAGGACATTAACCAACACATATTAGAAAGATGATACAATAGAAAAAGTAAACCAAAAATAAAAAATTATGGTACAAATTTTCTAATTGAACATGCTAGGGTTTAAATTATAAATCGATACAGATCTAAACGATTATTATCCAAATATAACCAACGACTTTGAAATATCTGCATTGCACATATTTCGATGTATCATCATAGATTAATTGCTATAGCAAGTTATTTTTTATTTTCTTTGTTCGTGAAATAAATGTTTGTATAATGATATTCCATTGAAGTTATGGGATAAGAAAATAATTAAAGTGTTTCATATTTCTCTTTTCATACTCCGAAATTTAGGAAGGAGGGAACTAAGAATGATTATAGGATATCATATCTTCAAATATGTCAACCGTCATGGTTGGCACGAAAAGGACTAATAATACTGTTATTCAACATTTTTAAACTAATAATTAGTGATATATTATTGGAATCTTGGAACAACAATTATAAATTCCGGTCTTTTAAATCTTTTAAAGGTCTACACATCAAATGTGGGAAACTATAATACCTACGTAGGAATATGGAGTTATTATCACATGACTGGTGGATACCCAGATTTTTTTTTATATACATTTAGCCCACCGGTGGTTAAAACAGTAAACATTCACGACCATATCGATTAGAATTGGCATTTGGGTAAGTCAAAGAGTAACACAAAGTCATACAATAACTCGATCATATAAGATTTGGAATGAATAATTAAATTAATCCCACATTAGATTTTGTCAGAAATAGAAAAAGTACACAAGAGCCTGTACACAAACGAAAAGTTTCGTCCTTCCACACCCATTTTTTTTCTTATACATTTTATTTTAGTCCACGTTCAATTTTTCGGTCCACACCAGTCCACAATTCCGCATCTCGTCTTTTTTTTCTATTCCTCTCCCACCCCCACAGCCCCCACCTCCAAGTCTCTCTCTCTCTCTCTCTCTCTCTCTCTCATGTGTACACATTGTACACTGCAAAGCAATGTACACTATAAAAAAAAAAATTGGAACCCCACTATCGAGTGTCCTCTGTTTTTAGTCCCACATCGAAAAACCACCAATGTATATATCTCAATATATGGCTTTGCTTAGTATTGGTATATGCATATGAGATGGTAGTCCGTGTGGATTAATTTTTCTAGAGGGATTAAGTGTGAACCCCTTTATGACAATCTTTATTTTGTCATCACCTTTGAAAAGTTTTTCTTAGGAGCTAAGCCTAGCGACTCAGACTCAATGGCGCAAAGTGGCGCTTTAGTAGAGCACTCACTTTGCACGTCAGCATCGTCCCATGGCGCTCGTGCGCTCATTTTATGCGCATGCGCCTTGGTATCTGGTCTTCAGCGCATATGCGGCACGTGCTTTCTCGTGTCGCATAGGTGCTGAGCACCTCTATATATAGATGTGCTCCTATTTCATCAGAGAGCACCAGAGCTTTATACGGCAATAGTGAGCACCCTCCCACAAAGTATTTTTCGAGTGATCCGAAGGTGAGCAAGAGTGTTCCAGAAGTTCTCGTGTGAATTTGCTGGATCCTGGGAGCAGCTCGTCGTATAGCGCGAATCTTGCCTTGAGCACCGGTGGTTTTGATCACCCCAGCAGGAGTTTCATTCTTTGTATTTTTTTCTTATTCTCGTTCCTCTCGTTGTAGCGTCTACGAACGTAAAGAGAAGAACGATTTTCTGTTCCTTTCATTATTTGCTTTTTCTCTTTCTCCTTTGTCTGTTTATAACCTGTTCGTGGTGTTGTGCTGTTGTGGAGTTATTTTTACTGTAGAGGCGCTCTCGAGTGACTCACAGTATACCAACTTTTGTAGAGACGAACTCTTGTGTGAGTCTCTACTTTGTGGACCTCCTATACTTTGATTTGGCTTCGGGACTAACATTCTCAAGGTAAGATTCGAGTTAGAATGGACAACCGCTTAAACATTCTCGATACTAGATTTCACAAGCTTGAGAAGTTTGCTGACGAACACTACAACATTTGGAAGAGGAAGACCTTCTTGAATCTTCGTCTTGTCAAAGTTGCTTATGTGTTGGTTGATCTTGAACCTACCATTCCCGAAGATGGAGGAGAGCTTGCAGTTGGTGTGGCGCAGGACGCGCACTCCAAGTGGAAGAAAGACAACGTCATCTGCAGGTTGTTGATTCTCAATGCTATTGACGATTCGATGGCAGAGTCCTACAACAAGAAGGAGAAGGTAAGAGATGTCTGGGAGTGTCACGACCCGCACCCGAAAATCGGGCATGAGTCATAGGTACGTCCAGCCTACGCCGCAGCATCGACGGTAGAACAATGTCTAGGTCTACTATCTAGCTAACAATCTCACACAATAATATAAGTACCTGTCAAGATCTCAACTCCAAACGGAGGAACAATATGATAAAGATAACACAAGTACTCAATCACGATCTAAGCACGATAAGATAACTAGGAAGTCTAACAACTACAAAATCTAAACAATAACTACTACTAAAGACATCAACAATAATAATCATAATAGCAATATCCTAAATTAAATATAATACAAAGTCTCAAACCAAAAGTCGGGGACAAATCTGGTACCAAAAGCTAATAAATACAACTGAGGTCCTAGTGATCCCGGCTACCAATCCGAAAATCACTCCTGAACTAGGGGGTCCCTGTCTGCACCATCAACAGGCTGAGGTCCATAAAACGTTAGACACCAATCTTCCGGATCCTCTGAAAAATATATACAGTCAGGATTGGAGCAAGTACACCTCTAACAACAGTTCCAGTTAAATGATAAAAACTATAAAGCAGTTGTAGCAAGTAGCACAAGGTGAAGGAAATGAAGTATGAACAAGAAAATATGCATATATATCAACTGGTGCATAAATGTAAAGATGCATAAAAATCAGAAGCAAGATAATAATGACTGCAGGATACAAGAAATCTAAACTAAGAGCAAGTGTGTGCACAATGACGTGAAGTGAGTCCAGCAAGAGTAAATATAATGAGTCCAGTCCATAAAGTATAAGTGAGACTAGTCAAGAAGTGCAAGTGAGTCCAGACTAGAAAGAATAAACTAGTGTCTCTGAAATACCTATTTTGACATGTAAACGGCTAGGGATAAGTACGGCTCACCGCACACTGGGTGTGCGACAGCTATCATTCCAGATTAGACCAGAGGGAGTGATTCCAGATTTAGAAATATTTACACGTCTACTCGAGTATTTCCTCGCCCCGACTAGTACAAGTAAATCCAAGACCCGACACGCAAATCAAGTATGAGTCCAGCCAGAAACATGAGTGATGCCTGTAGTGAGTCCTGATGTGATGCTAGTAGGTGATTCCAGAAATAGAGGCCAGAAACATGAAATATACGTGTCGCAAGTAAATGAATCCAGAAATACTAGTCAGTATCGTGCCAGAAAATCAGATAATACTATACTAGAAGCTGAATCATAATAATTATCAGATAATAAAAACTATCAGAGAATGTACTCGCCTGACGTCCTGAGCAATTGGCGAGGATCGAGGTCTGAACTGGCGTCACAAGGACCTATTACGAAAAGCAAGATTAAACGGAGTTTTAAAGAATTATAAAGATATAAAATAACTAAAAACAAGCTTCTAGGGTTGTTCTAGGTCAGACGGATCAAACCGGTGAAATCTGGGTCAAAAAGTCAACTCGGGGTCCAAAAAGTCAACTCTAGGTCAAAACTAGGTCAAAGGTTGACTTTGGCAGTCAACCGGGGCAATTACGGTCAACTCTAGGTCAAACTAGGGTGCCCCTAAAATTCTGTGTCAAAACTAGCTCATTAAGCTAGTAAATCCACAAACTCGCCTCTTTGAGATACCGAGATATCCTCGGTATCCGATATCTCAACATACGCTATATACCCCGCCTAAGCCCACTAATATATATCCTAACATGTATATATATATATATATATATATATATATATATATATATATATATATATATATATATATATATATATATATAACTCTAACCTCATTCATAGGCAAAAATCCAATACCTCGTCCCGATACCCAATACCTTGTATCTCAAGGTATTGTGATACCTCGCCTTACCCCTCTCTACTCTAACTAACTAGCTAACTATCTATATATATACTTATATATACTACTATATGAAAATATCAATATATATATATATATATATATATATATATATATATATATATATATATATATATATATATATAACCTAGTATTTAGGCTATACCTCAATACCTTATCTTCGATACCCCTTTACCTCAATACCTTGATATCTCAAGGTATTGAGATACCTTACCTTACCTTACCTTACCCGTCTCTAACTCACTAACTAACCTATATATATACTTATCTATACTAGTATACATATATATATATATATATATATATATATATATATATATATATATATATATATAAGGAGGGAAGCTATTGCCGCTACCACTTGCTGCTGCTGCCATTGCAAACTACTGCTGCTGCTGCTACTACTACTGCTGCTCTAATTGATGCGGCTGCTGCTGCTCTAATTGCTGCTCTCTTTCCCTCTCATCTTTATCTCACTCTCTCACTCATTCCCTCTTCCTCTCTTCCCTCTTTCTTTCTTCCAATCTCACTATGTCATTCACTCACTCACTTATCACTCACTCACTCAAACACACAGCCTCACACTCACACACTACACACATACATATATATATAAATATATAAGCTCTCACACACACACACACACACACACACACACACACACACACACACACACACTTATATATAGATATATATATATATACACACTTACATATATATATATACACTTACATATATATATATATATATATATATATATATATATATACACACACACACACATATATATCTATACATATACATATATATATATATACACTCACACACACACCTACACACTCAAACACACTCTCACACAAACACACTCACACAAACACACACACACGTACACACGTACACACTCAACACACACACCAACACCTACACACAACCACACTCAAACACACACACTCTCACACTCACTCACACTACACACAACACGCATACTACCACACCTATACACACACTACACAAAATACACACTACACAAAACATACACTACACACCAACTACACACACACTACACACAAACACACACACTATCCACAAACACACACACTACACACTCACCCATATACATATAAATACATATATATATACACAAATATAAACTCAAAAACCCTAGTACACACTCCCCAAGGCTAAACCAACCCGCGCACAAGCCCGAAACCTAGAAACCAAGTCGAAATGGTCATTTCGATGAACATGTGGAGTGCGGCTCGCGATACCTCATGAAACGCACACCAAACCTACTTGGAATCAACCAAAAATTTATCCATGAGTCCTAATCGATGTCTAGAACCTCATAAAAATTCTAACTCTCTGATTCTAGGTCCATGACAAAATTTCACATGCATGTGAAATCCATGTCGAAGAAAAAACTCCCAAATCGTCTGAAACGTCCAAAACTCCGCGATATGACCTCATGTGTCCGAACGGAGACATGTACCTACCCTCAAGACACCCAAGCACGTCTACCTAGGTCTGTCTAACCTAGGACAACACCAAAAATGGGCCAATCTCGGATTTCACCCAAAATTGACACAAAACCCTATGCCAAAGTCTCCAAACAAGCTCCAACTTCCTCCCATGGGTAGTCCTAAGGTCTAGGAAGGTTCTAAACTACTAATTACACTATATTAGAGTAATCACTAAGAGGAAAGTTAGGGTTTACCTCTTGGGAGTTGGAATCTCAAGGTCAAAGTCTCCAAAAATCCCCAAATTCACCACACCAAGTCTCCAAACTAAGCTTCTACACCAAATCTAGGCTCTACACACCTAGGTTAGAGGAAAATGAAAGGTTAGAGTTTGATATGGATGAAGAATTGGAGGTGGAAAGAGAAATGGGAAAGAAAACTTACTTGGAATTTGGGTTGGAGGAGTAAAGGAAGAAGAAATGAAGAAAGAGAGTGGAAATGAAGGAGAGTGAATGGAATGAAGGGGGAAGGGGGCCGACCATGTATAGAAATAGGGTTAGGGTTAGGGTTTGAGTTGGTTACAAAGTCCAAAATATTCCTCAACTTAAGTCATGCTAATTAGGGTTTGGGTTTGGGGTTCCAAATGCATTCTAACTAAATTATAATCACTCTAACTAACTAATTAGAATATAAATAACTACTTTAAACTAATAAATAAGTCTGACAAGGGTATTGGTTGGGTCTGACAATGGTCCACTAGGGTTTGACATGGGTCCAGACTAGCCAATACCCTAAAACAACTAACAAAAATAAATACATGCATCTAATTAAATATTAATACAAATATTTATAATCAATACACAATTTACCAAATTAAAAAAAAATATTCTGTCCTGGAAATGGGATAGTGACAAGCCTATCCTCCTTAGAAAATTTTGTCCTCGAAATTTAAAGTCGATCGCACTTCTTCTAGGTCAAACCCCCAACAATCACAATTAAGAAATTCTACCTAAACAACATGCAAGATCATGATCCTACTGGTCGTGTTATCACAGTCTCAATCAGGGTCACTACACTATCTGCCATAGCACAAAAGAAAAGGCTAACAGGTACTAATGAAGCACACCACAAGAAATGGAAAAGGACAGAAAGAAGAACAAAGAGAGACAAACATGCTAACCCGACACCCGTAGCATCGGCCTCCTCGACCGTCAATGCAAAAGCCCTATCTTGCTGGGGTATCTCCCTTTGCTGGTGCAAGGCATGATGCTGTGCCACAGGTAGCCTAGCTCCAACTCTCCGATCCTCTGCTCCACCCAATGGAGGTGCAGTGGAGCAATCTCGCATCTAGTGAGCAGCGGATCCACAGAACAGACACACCTTCAGCCTCCTCCTACAAACATCCCAAGTGTGTCATGCCTTCCTGCAGTAGGCACAAATGGGCACTCTCTGATACTGACCCTGCTGCCCCGGCTGCTGCACTGCCTTCTGCACATAGGGACGCTTAGCCGGTCCCGCACTACCACTCGTACTACCTGAGTCATCCCTGCCTCTCTTGGACTTGAGATCCAAGTCATCCTCTGCCTTCTGAGCGTCCCTTACGATCTGCTCGAAAGTTGCCTCGCGGTCACTCCTAGTCAAAGACTTGATCGCCATAACCAAGCCCTTGCGAAACTTCCTCGCCTTTGCTGCCTCACTCAAGCCTTCCACAAATTTACCCAGACGGCAGAACTCCGCTGCATACTCGTCCACCAGCATGCTCCCCTAGACGAGTGCCTCAAACTGGCTCTCCAAGGCACTAAGAGCCACATCTGGAAAAAACTTCTTCTTAAAAAGCCTCTTGAAAGCCTCCCAAGTAAGCTCTGGTGCCGCAATTCTCGTATCAGTGCGATACCATGTCAAAGCAAGGTCGAACACCTGACTGCCCGCTGCCTCTATCTGTATGATGTGCCAGCCGAAAAATCTCCTCAATCTGCTCTATCCAGTCATCCGCTTACAGGATCCCCTCTGTACCTCGGAACTCCTGGGGCCGCATCCTCTGGAAGTCAATGATGTTGTCCGGCCTCGGGTGCTGAGTCTGATCTGCCTGTGGTTGGGTCTGAGCCACTTTGTCTACTGCCGTCATGGTCACCTGGTGGGCATTCTCAATGCCCAGTCTCATCACATCCACCTGGCGGTGCTGCACGTCCATCATCTCCCTGAAGAACGCAAACAACTATGCGACGTCTACTGGTGCAGTAGATGGTGGAGGAGGTACCACCGGAACGACTGGGGTAGTCCTCGGATCGACAGGTGGAGGAGGATCCCCGAGGGAAACAGATGCTCCCTCAACCGCAGGAGTGGTGAGTGGAGCGGTAGCAGCTGCCTGAAGTCGAACAGGACGAGAGGTGGCAAACCTCTCGGTGGCAGCTGCTGGAACGGTATGATGGGATTGTCTCTTCGGAGGCATCCTGAACACAGATCAAAAGAGGTCAATACGGCGCAAGATACGATATCATCAAAGAATGACAGTAATATTTTAAAAGAAAGCAATTTCATAATATGTCACGACCCGTACCCGAAAATTCGGGCACGAGTGCGTAGGTACGTCCAGCCTACGCCGCAGAGTCGGCGGTAGTACGCTGTCTAGGTCATATCCACAGATAATAAATCTAGCTCATTCACAATTAAAATAGGCAAGATAATACTAGGAAAAGAATGCTTAAGATTTCAAATGAAATAAATGTGACAACCGCTCAAATGTTTAATACAGAATCCAGAAATGAAATCGGGGACAAACCCGATTACTAAGATAAAAGGGAAAACAAATAACTAATGCTACTACTCTGCAGGAGTAGCCTCCTGAGTGGGAACCGGCTCCGCAACTATATCACCTGCTGCCTCATAGGGGCCATAATAGGTGGGGGCAAGGTTCTCATCATCGCCTAAACAACGGATCCAGTCAGGAAAGGAGCACAGTACATGTAAACCCCCTCGACCAGATTCCCGTATTTTAGGAGTATTTTTCACAATTTAGGATTTGTTGCAATATTTTAATTTATTTTGCTTACATATCCTATTGACCTGTGCACCTGTCCATCACCTAATTATTTGGAGCTTTACCTTGACTGTTCTCCCCGAACGAAGTTTGCATACCTCTTCTAGACATGCCAGCCTACTATCCTGCACTTTGTGCAACTCCCAGATACTTAGTTTTGAGCCTCGTATGAGACGCACAAATCTCGTTACAAACGCCCGTATTTAATTCCTATTTTAATTCCCAGACCTATACCCATCCCTGTTCCAATAGAGATTTGAGGCCCAACAAGCAACCGTTTTGTCCAGACAAAAATACGTTATTTTTCTACACTGAGTATACTACATTTAGTGTATTGACACCGCAAGAAAATTATGGCCCTACCTGCCTCTAAATAATTAGAGAACATCGTGCGCAGTATTTATTAATTAAATAAATACGATGGTCCGTATCACCCCAAAACCAGGCCCAGTCCCTGCCCAGACTCACCCCCACCCCCTCGGGACCCTCGCACAGCAATTTTCCTCAATTCTGTGAATTTTAGTATTTTCAAGAATCAGGTGTTTTTCCCAGACAATTTCGTAATTGCGCAATTTCCCAAAATAGGACATTTGCATAATTTATGAAATTACAGGGACTTTTCTGTAAATTACCATGCGAGGTGTCACCTCCTGATTGGCCGGTGAACATGCACCGTCCATTCCAAAAGGAGTCCAGATTCGATGTATTTTAAATATCCTAAATGTGAATTACCTAAATTACCCTTAATTAATTTCTATAAAATAAAAAGAAAATAAAAGAAAAATTCAAAACCCTATCCCTACCCAGCCGCAGCCGACCCCCCCCCCCCCCCCCCGCCGGAGCGGCGAGCCGCCCTCGCCGGAGCCACTCGGCTTTTCCCTCCCCCCTCGCTCGGCGAGCCTCCCCCGCCCGCGGCGAGCTTCTCCGCCACCCGATCCCGCCATCCGTCTCCTCCTCCACTCCGCCGGAGCCCCCCCATCTCCTTCCCTCTTCTCCTCCAGCCTCCCCAAAGGCCCGCAGCCGACCCCCGACCTCCGCCCGCCCCTTCCCGATCTTCTCTCTCCTCAGCCCTCTCCTCCTCCCCTCCGCCTGACGGCCCATGAGCTCGACGTCACCACCACCACCTTCTCGACCTCCCCCTCCTCCCCGAGCTCCGCCACCGACCCGACGTCCCCCCCCCTCTGCTCGACTCCGCCGCCATCCTCCAGCATCTCCTCCTCCTATTCTCCTCCTCCACCCCACCTCGCCCTCTCGGCCACTCCCCGTCCGGCCAGCGCCCAGCCGCCTTCCACCTGACTTCTTCCCCACTGCGGCTTCAGACTCCGGCCACTGTCCAGCTCCGACTAGCTGTGCAGACTCCGGCCAACTCCTGAACGATGCCCAGAGCTCCTCCGTCGACGAGTTGACGACCCCGGAGCCCTAGCCGCAGCGCCGTGCCCTGCCCGGACGCCCCGCTGACCGACAAGCTTCGCCTGAGCGCCTCCGGCGAAGCCCCGGCGAGTCTCCACTGGACTCGGACTGGACACAGCAGCTGGACACGGCCCGGACATGTCCAGGACACGAAACAGTCCCCCGGACACAGGGAAAATTCATTCCACGGAGCCCTGTTCAGGTAACCCGTTCTATCTCCTCGTAGTTCCATTTTTAATTCCGTTAATTGTGACACGTAGGCTATGTGACCCTCTCGGTGCCCGTGCAACCCGTTCGGTGCATCGCGTCCTGTGGCGATCGCGGTACGCGATCCAAAAACAGGAAAAACAACGACCCGATTCACCCCGGAACTGGGTACGCCCCGCCAAACGGGACGACTTAGTCGCACGCGGTCTTTACCGAAACGTGCGCGACGTTGATACGGACGTGTAGGAATTCGGAGAAGTTGATTTGGATGTGCGTGCACACCGGAATCAACGCGTATCCGTCGACACCGTCCCGTATCCGTCAGTTCTGGAACACGCTGCAACTTTGTGTATACATGTCGGATTGAAACGAAACTTGCGCCATTGGACTCGTAGCAATACGCTGGTCCTGCGAGCCAAGTTTGGTTCGATTCTGAGAACGTTGACAAAATCCCATATCGTGGGCCCCACAGGCTTCACTTGACGGGCGATTTTGTGACCGGCTCATCGGAATCCGATTCTGGAAGTTCCGTTGGGTTCGTATCGACGTTCTGGACTTGTGGACACTAAGTTTGGCGAATTTGGAGATCTTTGACCCTGACACGTTTTTCGGTGCAAAGTGGGCCCACATGTGGACCCCGCTTTGACCGAAAACTGTCATTTTTGCCCCTGTGTCCAAATTGGACTTAAGGACAGGCGTTTTTAGCTATTTGATATTTTCTGAGACTGTTAGTGATGTTTATTTCAGTATCCGGAGATATTTATTCTGAGGCCATAGTTCTGACTTTTGGCATTTGACATCTGGACATTATATTTGCAGCTCTCCCGCCAGGCAAGTATACCTTGCCTTGTTGTACTGATTACTTTCAGTTATTGATAGTTACATGTTTATTTATTATATGAATGTGCGCGTCCGAGAAAACTCGGGTGCAGTCAACGAAGGCGTTGACGTTAGGATTTATATCTGACCTAGTGTCTAGTGGACCCACCTAAAGTTGTGGAGTTATTGGTATGACTTCCCAGGCCTTGACACGTATCAGTACACGTCACAGAGTGAGTTCATGTAGGAACGCGTGCCTCATATTCGACTGGCCATCGGTGTGAGCAACACGTGTAACGGTATTTAGCTTAGTTGTTTATTCTATGGAGACTTGCATCATTATACGAGATGTCCACGTCGTTTTCACGACTTGTATATCTCCAGTGGGCGGGGAAGATATCTAGTAGGCGTATGGGACACCCCCTTCTTGAGTCTTTTATCCTTCGTACCATGCTTCTCGGAGATGGTCGATTGCAGAGCTACCCGTGTGTCCGGGTGCATATGACACATATACTAGCCAGTCATGACGATTGGTGAATTACGTCAGCATATGTCAAGCCTACACATTCCCATGCGTACTACTAGGTCTTCAAATTGTATTCACTTAGATGGTTAGCACACCCCCTTATTTATTCAGTATTTACATTATGGCATGTTATTTTTATGTATCTTGCTATGTCCCTCTGAGGACCTGGTCCCCTGCCAGGTGTATATGTTCTTGCGTATTCACAGGAGCGCAGATTCCGGACAGGCTTCTCATATTCCGAGGAGATCTTCTCTTCGA
This sequence comes from Iris macrosiphon, assembly GCA_036927795.1. Lineage (NCBI taxonomy): Eukaryota > Viridiplantae > Streptophyta > Magnoliopsida > Asparagales > Iridaceae > Iris > Iris macrosiphon. The sequence continues at coordinate 178,905,508 of JAYESA010000001.1, forward strand.
GCCTCATGGAAATCAGATGTTGTTCTTACATGGTGTGTATCTGGTTCCTTTTATTATTCTATTTCGGCAGTAGATTTGTTTCCATTCTGATTGTCATTCTTAGATATCTGTATTAAGATCTAGTTACTTGGTTATTAGTTATTCATATATATTTGACTCTGTGGATGAGATTTAGATATTACCCTGTGACTCGATGTAATTAGTTTTACCACTTATGAATTATTGTTCATTATACAGCGTGCGCACGTATATATGGTTGCCATATATTGGAGTTGCCATATATACGGGCCAGCTGGCATGGTTACGTGACCTAGTCCTACGTATTTTGGGACTGGGGCGTGACATATTTTTAGTGGTGGCCCATGCAGGTCGAGAGCATATTGTCTCGGTTACGTTACTGTACCGAGCAAGCCTGCGTCTCAGAGCATATTGTCTCGGTTACGTCACTGTATCGAGCAAGCCTGCACCTAGGATTAGAGCATAGGATCTCATCCAAAAATTGACTATAACTTATCTTCCGTCCAGTCTGTCCTACTTACATAATTGCATCCTGCTTGATTCAAGTGCTTCCCTGATAATTCTTTTAGTATAATCCCTGCTAGAATATAGGAACTCCGGTTAATAGGATGATAATTAAGGTAGCATTCCTAATAAGAATACCACTAGGGCTTTGACATATCCTTAAGTTTGGATTACTTAGTGAACCCTAGCCTTCCTGACTTCCTAAGTAAACCCTAGCCTTCCTGATTTCCTAAGTAAACTCTAGCGTCACTTACCTATAGATTTACTTTCCATTATCCCTTGGCGTATTTATATATGACTTGAGTATAGTATGAACACTACTAGGATTAGTTAGAGATAGGATTATTAGAGATTGACCATAGTATTGACCCTAGCCTTGAGGAACCCATAGAAATCTAAGATTGAATACTAGGACTGGAACCTCATCCTATGATTGGATAAACCAGAGTTTTACGCCAGAGACCCTTTACCCTTGTTGGCGTAAAAGCCAAATGACTTTCCTGATTGGCATAAAAACCAAATTATGTAGAAGCTTGTCCCCTTTACGCCGCCCTTAGTCTTCCTTATCCTGCGTATGACGCATCATGCCAGCCACGTAGGTAACTGCCCTGCTCAAACCTGATGATTCATAGATAACCAGCGTAGAGTAACCTGTTTAGGCATAACATAAGAATAGGATGTTAGCGTATTTGTTACAGCCTTAGCTTTCCCCAGACACGACCAAATCCTGCGCAGAGATACGCCTCGAGCCCTGTGCAAAAAGAAACAGCTTTTGACGGGACATCTGGTTTTGTCTCACCTCGAGCGTAAATTGACTTATATCCAATACGTCCCTAAACGACAACCTAGATCTCCGTGCAAACCATTATCAAACCATCCCCTCGATCGTTGTACAAGTACTTTTGTCAGATGTCAGGATTCATTAACTTGACTGACAAATTCATGAATTTCTTGTACAACTTCACGCTGCAGCGTATGCTAGACTTTTTACGCTGGCAGATATTTTTACGCAACCTTTAGGCAATACTTTACCCGCAGACTTTTACGCCCAGACTTTCACGCAGACTTTTACGCAGATTTCTACGCACAGACTTTTACGCGGACAGCTCTGAAGCTTTACTTTACGCTTCTCTGTTTTACGCGGATAACTCTGAAACCTATTTTTACGCCGATAGTTTGAATCCCTGACTTACGCCAAACTACTTTGGATCCCTACCTTGCGCTAGACAATTTGAAATTTTGTTTTACGCAAACAGTTTTAGATTTCTACCTTACGCCAAATTATCTTACCTCTGCATTAAGCAGACAGCCTCGAACCCCTACTTTACGCAGACTTCCTGGAATCTCTGTTTTAGGCGGACAACCTATAGTGTATATTAAGATTGTAGAACTTAGAAGGCCACGCCTCTTTTGGGTCAACTAGCGACTTAGACCAGGAATTAGAATAATAACGTAGAGATTGTAGAGTCTTGTTCTTGTGAATATGAATTATTTTGTACTTCTCACATCATAATCTAGCGTACTTATATTTACCTTACTACCTTGACTTATGCCGCTATTATAGCCTAGTTTCGCAAGCTTATTCTTTATCAAGCTTGTTCTTGAGAGATGTATTATTGGAGTACTACACTAATACATTTCAGAATCAGTGTATTACGGTCTGATCAACCATAGTGCACTTGGTTCGCCCTTCGCATAACTACTCTACGTGGATTGAGATATATAGTGATTAGTAGATAGATGTACTTGCCCGTTGGATATGCCTGAGCATATCGTATCAGCTACATAACTGTGCTGATCCGAATATGTTAATAGGGATTCCCAAAATAGCATCTCAATTCCACAACTGCTTTGACAATTCCCGTTGAATTCTTTAAACGCCTTGATCCTCACACTACTAATCTATTACCTCCCCCTTGAACTCTTGATTATTGTTTATCGTCTTTCCTTATTTCGGAAAGGCAAAACCTCGTGCCTCGTACAAATACGAGAGTGTATTGTTTCTGTACCATTTTGTTTGTTTCTTAGGTAATTACCAAACCCTATTTTTAGACTTGATTTCAGTATATAAATTGTGCTATCTTTAGAATGACCTTCGCTACCTACCTACCTACCTACCTACGTTCCTGATACGTACATCCCTATGGCAGCATGAAAATTTTTGCCTCATAAACTTGGAGCAAGATTCAGAACTCAGGAATTATGAAAAAGGATGTACCATTTTGCTGACAGGAGTCTAAAAGGATTTCACCTGGATGAATAATTGATTGACTCCTGAATAGATAGCAACACCTATGACTAGGTTGACTTGTAAGGATCAAAAATTCCTATGGACCAACCCACCAAGTCAGCACTTTTCTTACCTATAGAGTTGGCCAGTCTGCAGAAGCTCTAGCTATGGAATCATTACTTATTTGAGGCAGATCGTAAGATTGTACGGCATACCAGTCAGTATTGCACCAGACAAGGATTCGCGTAACCAGAGTTGGTAGTCAACGCAGTAAAGGCAGTTAAGTAATACAAGGACACTTGCGAGCAGTACAAGACAGACAAGCAGTGGGCAGACCGTCATCATCGTCCCTTGGAATTCATAAAGAGGACGATCATGTCTTCTTGAGGTTATCACCCTTAGGCCGAGACCTGTCGTATCAAGAGCAACCCGCGGGAACCCTTGACCATCGAGAAAAAGTATTGAAGAACCAGTCTATCCCCTTGATCTGCGTAGCATGGAAGCATAGCGCGCCAGAAGAATCTACTTGGAAGCGCGAGTACGACATGCATAAACGTTTTCAAACCTATTCGTAACCCAAGATATAAATTACTTTGTTAAATTATATCTTATGCCGTCTTTGACTTCTACCATGGCTTAGTTTTAATTTCGAGGACAAATTTTTTATAAGTTGGGTAGATTGTAAACCCCCTCGACCAGATTCCCGTATTTTAGGAGTATTTTTCACAATTTAGGATTTGTTGCAATATTTTAATTTATTTTGCTTACATATCCTATTGACCTGTGCACCTGTCCATCACCTAATTATTTGGAGCTTTACCTTGACTGTTCTCCCCGAACGAAGTTTGCATACCTCTCCTAGACATGCCAGCCTACTATCCTGCACTTTGTGCAACTCCCAGATACTTAGTTTTGAGCCTCGTATGAGACGCACAAATCTCGTTACAAACGCCCGTATTTAATTCCTATTTTAATTCCCAGACCTATACCCATCCCTGTTCCAATAGAGATTTGAGGCCCAACAAGCAACCGTTTTGTCCAGACAAAAATACGTTATTTTTCTACACTGAGTATACTACATTTAGTGTATTGACACCGCAAGAAAATTATGGCCCTACCTGCCTCTAAATAATTAGAGAACACCGTGCGCAGTATTTATTAATTAAATAAATACGATGGTCCGTATCACCCCAAAACCAGGCCCAGTCCCTGCCCAGACTCACCCCCACCCCCTCGGGACCCTCGCACAGCAATTTTCCTCAATTCTGTGAATTTTAGTATTTTCAGGAATCAGGTGTTTTTCCCAGACAATTTCGTAATTGCGCAATTTCCTAAAATAGGATATTTGCATAATTTATGAAATTACAGGGACTTTTCTGTAAATTACCATGCGAGGTGTCACCTCCTGATTGGTCGGTGAACATGCACCGTCCATTACAAAAGGAGTCCAGATTCGATGTATTTTAAATATCCTAAATGTGAATTACCTAAATTACCCTTAATTAATTTCTATAAAATAAAAAGAAAATAAAAGAAAAATTCAAACCCTATCCCTACCCAGCCGCAGCCGACCCCCCCTCCCCCGCCGGAGCGGCGAGCCGCCCTCGCCGGAGCCACTCGGCTTTCCCCCCCCCCCCCGGCCGCGGCGAGCTTTTCCCTCCCCCCCCCCGCTCGGCGAGCCTCCCCCGCCCGCGGCGAGCTTCTCCGCCACCCGATCCCGACATCCGTCTCCTCCTCCACTCCGCCGGAGCCCCCCATCTCCTTCCCTCTTCTCCTCCAGCCTCCCCAATGGCCCGCAGCCGACCCCCGACCTCCGCCCGCCCCTTCCCGATCTCCTCTCTCCTCAGCCCTCTCCTCCTCCCCTCCGCCTGACGGCCCATGAGCTCGACATCACCACCACCACCTTCTCGACCTCCCCCTCCTCCCCGAGCTCCGCCACCGACCCGACGTCCCCCCCTCTGCTCGACTCCGCCGCCATCCTCCAGCATCTCCTCCTCCTATTCTCCTCCTCCACCCCACCTCGCCCTCTCGGCCACTCCCCGTCCGTCCAGCGCCCAGCCGCCTTCCACCTGACTTCTCCCCCACTGCGGCTTCAGACTCCGGCTACTGTCCAGCTCCGACTCGCTGTGCAGACTCCGGCCAACTCCTGAACGATGCCCAGAGCTCCTCCGTCGACGAGTCGACGACCCCGGAGCCCTAGCCGCAGCGCCGTGCCCTGCCCGGACGCCCCGCTGACCGACAAGCTTCGCCTGAGCGCCTCCGGCGAAGCCCCGGCGAGTCTCCACTGGACTCAGACTGGACACAGCAGCTGGACACGGCCCGGACACGTCCAGGACACGAAACAGTCCCCCGGATACAGGGAAAATTCATTCCACGGAGCCCTGTTCAGGTAACCCGTTCTATCTCCTCGTAGTTCCATTTTTAATTCCGTCAATTGTGACACGTAGGCTATGTGACCCTCTCGGTGCCCGTGCAACCCGCTCGGTGCATCGCGTCCTTTGGCGATCGCGGCACGCGATCCAAAAACAGGAAAAACAACGACCCGATTCACCCCGGAACTGGGTATGCCCCGCCAAACGGGACGACTTGGTCGCACGCGGTCTTTACCGAAACGTGTGCGACGTTGATACGGACGTGTAGGAATTCGGAGAAGTTGATTTGGATGTGCGTGCACACCGGAATCAACGCGTATCCGCCGACACCGCCCCGTATCCGTCAGTTCTGGAACACGCTGCAACTTTGTGTATACACGTCGGATTAAAACAAAACTTGTGCCATTGGACTCGTAGCAATACGCTGGTCCTGCGAGCCAAGTTTGGTTCGATTCTGAGAACGTTGACAAAATCCCGTATCGTGGGCCCCACAGGCTCCACTTGACGGGCGATTTTGTGACCGGCTCATCGGAATCCGATTCTGGAAGTTCCGTTGGGTTCGTATCGACGTTCTGGACTTGTGGACACTAAGTTTGGCAAATTTGGAGACCTTTGACCCTGACACGTTTTTTGGTGCAAAGTGGGCCCACATGTGGACCCCGCTTTGACCGAAAACTGTCATTTTTGCCCCTGTGTCCAAATTAGACTTAAGGACAGGCATTTCTAGCTATTTGATATTTTCTGAGACTGTTAGTGATGTTTATTTCAGTATCCGGAGACATTTATTCTGAGGCCATAGTTCTGACTTTTGGCATTTGACATCTGGACATTATATTTGCAGCTCTCCCGCCAGGCAAGTATACCTTGCCTTGTTGTACTGATTACTTTCAGTTATTGATAGTTACATGTTTATTTATTATATGAATGTGCGCGTCCGAGAAAACTCGGGTGCAGTCAACGAAGGCGTTGACGTTAGGATTTATATCTGACCTAGTGTCTAGTGGACCCACCTAAAGTTGTGGAGTTATTGGTATGACTTCCCAGACCTTGACACGTATCAGTACACGTCACAGAGTGAGTTCATGTAGGGACGCGTGTCTCATATTCGACTGGCCATCGGTGTGAGCAATACGTGTAACGGTATTTAGCTTAGTTGTTTATTCTATGGAGACTTGCATCATTATACGAGATGTCCACGTCGTTTTCACGACTTGTATATCTCCAGTGGGCGGGGAAGATATCTAGTAGGCGTATGGGACACCCCCTTCTTGAGTCTTTTATCCTTCGTACCATGCTCCTCGGAGATGGTCGATTGCAGAGCTACCCGTGTGTCCGGGGGCATATGACACATATACTAGCCAGTCATGACGATTGGTGAATTACGTCAGCATATGTCAAGCCTACACATTCCCATACGTACTACTAGGTCTTCAAATTGCATTCACTTAGATGGTTAGCACACCCCCTTATTTATTCAGTATTTACATTATGGCATGTTATTTTTATGTATCTTGCTATGTCCCTCTGAGGACCTGGTCCCCTGCCAGGTGTATATGTTCTTGCGTATTCACAGGAGCGCAGATTTCGGACAGGCTTCTCATATTCCGAGGAGATCTTCTCTTCGAGCCTCGTGGAAATCAGATGTTGTTCTTACATGGTGTGTATCTGGTTCCTTTTATTATTCTATTTCGGCAGTAGATTTGTTTCCATTCTGATTGTCATTCTTAGATATCTGTATTAAGATCTAGTTACTTGGTTATTAGTTATTCATGTATATTTGACTCTGTGGATGAGATTTAGATATTACCCTGTGACTCGATGTAATTAGTTTTACCACTTATGAATTATTGTTCATTATACAGCGTACGCACGTATATATAGTTGCCATATATTGGAGTTGCCATATATACGGGCCAGCTGGCATGGTTACGTGACCTAGTCCTACGTATTTTGGGACTGGGGCGTGACAGTACACAATGCACAACAAGTTTTAAACTAAATATTTATGACAGTTAGAAAAGAAACTGGCTAAGTAACAGGTTGAGAATATTCTCAAATAAGCAGTGAAATTAACTGAGAAATAATATTATATATCAGGACTATAAGTAAAACATGATTAGTTGCTATAATCCAGGGAAAACAGGAATAAAATGTGACAGGAAATGTAATTCTAACTAGACAACAAGAACTACAATAAGACAGGAACTATGTGCGTGAACTTGTGTATTAGAATACATAGTTGGCATGTAGGGGTTTATAAGGCTAATAAGGCCATCATAGACGACTAGCAGTCAGGAACAAATCAGGAATAAGGCTGATGGTACAGTCGCGTACCAACAGCTAGCAGTCATGACAAGGGGAAGGGTAAACTACATGCCTCCTAGTATTCTCCCACCCGACATGAAAAGCAAGACATGAAGTCCAGTATTCAAGACATGAAATTCAGTGTTCTAACTCTACATGTAATCATCCATGTTACTAATAAATCAGGGATTTTATTTATCACAATATAAAGATTTAAACTTGAAGTGCAGGTACTTGCCTGTTGTTTGGATCTTGATTAATTGTTCTTGGGAAATTTTCCAGAGATGAGTCCAAAAGCTGAAATAGACATTACCATCATGCTCAGAAGATGTCAAATAGCTAGAAACGCCTATCCTTGGGTCCAATTTGGAGACAAGGGCAAAAACGACAGTTTCAGGTCAAAACGGGGTCCGCCGGTGGGGCCCGCTTTGCACCGAAAAACGTGTCCGGGTCAACGGTCTCCAAGTTCACCAAACTTAGTGTTAACAGGTCAGGAACGCTGATACGAACCCAACGGAACTTCCAGATTTGGATTCCGATGAGCCGAACACAAAATCGTCCGTCGAGCGGGGCCTGTGGGGCCCACGACACGCGATTTTGTCAACGTTCTCAGAATCGAACCAAACTTGACCCACAGGACCAGCGTATTGCTACGAGTCCGATGGCGCAAGTTTCGTCTCGATCCGACGTGTGTGCACGAAGTTAGGGTGAATTGCAGAAAAGTCGGATACGGGGCGATGTCCGCGGATACGCGTTGATTTCGGTGTGCACGCACACCCGAATCAGCTTCCGCGAAATCTCACACGTCCGTATCGATGACGCGCACGTATCTGTGAAGACCGCACGCGACCAAGTCGTCCCGTTTGGCGGGGCATACTCAGTTTTGGGGTAAAACAGGGTCTAGTTTTTTCCTGTTTTTGGATCGCGGTGTGCGATCACCACATGACACGATGCCCCGAGCGGTTTGTCCGAGTACCGAGAGGGTCATACAGGCTTCGCAACACAATTTGCAGAATTGAAAACGGAGATACAGGGTGCAAGATACGAGTACCTGAAGGGGACCTGAAAAACTGGGGAAAACCGTGTCCGTGTCGTGTCCGACACAACACGAGAATGGGGATTTAGGGTTAGGGTTCAGGGGAACCCAGCGAGAACGGCGGCTTGGGCGGCAGAGGAGGGCGGCGCCGCTGCGGGGAGGCCGAGGGCGACTCGCCGGGGGCGGGGACGGTCGCTGGTGGCGGCGGAGCCGACGGCGGCGGCCGAAGCTGCTGGCTGCTGCTGCTGCTGTGTCATGGCGACCGGGGACGGCGGAGCGGGGAGCCGGAGGGGAGGAGATGGCCGGGGAGAGCGATGGCGGCGGTGGCGAGGTGGTGGTGCGTGGTGGACGGTGGCGCCGGAGGCGGTAGCAGCGGCCGGGCACGGTGGGGAGGAGCTCGGGGGTTAGGGTTTAATATAGGGGAAGGAGAGGGAGGAGAGAGGGGAGGTCGGCCGGCGGTTGCGGGGTCGTGGCGGCCATGGCGCGGCGCTCGCAGCGGCGTGCGGAGCGGCCGGGCACGGCGGACTCGGACAGTTGCGGGGAAATCGCGGGGAGAGGGGAATGGGTCGGGCGGATCCGGGTCCGGGCGGGTCGGGTTCAAGCGGACTCGACCCGACCCGTTAGGGGTTTGGGCCGGAGGGGACTGGGCCGCGTGTTGGGCCGGGCCGAGCGGGCTGGGCTTGGGCCGGAAATAAATATATATAATAATAATAATAAATAATAAAAATAATTAATAAATAAATCAATAAATAGTTTTTTTAGGTGTTTAAAAATAGGTCCGAGGTCCAATAAAATCCCAGAAAATTACCCTAAGTCCGGTTTTCCATTTTACACCCAAAAATGTTATTTCCATAATATTTTAATATTGTTTATTAACAATTAAAAATTATTTATAATTAAAACCTTGATTTTAATTACAGAAAATTCCCAGAAAATTCCAAAAAATTGGGAAAAATCTAAGATTTTAAATTTGAAAATTTAGGGGGTTTACAACCTACCCAACTTACAAAAATTTTGTCCTCAAAATTTAAATTATGGCAGGGTTCTCTCTGTCCAATCTCGCTTGATTATAGTCTAACGGATTTCTCTCAGGTGAACATTGCGGTCGCTACCCAACTTAGAATTTTCACCCATATATCCTCTAAGGCTGTACAACTAGTAAGGCTAGGTCCTAACTTAATTAATCAGGGTATTGAATCTTTAAGTCTGCAACAAAAATACACCACCTATGGTATTCCCTTAGTCTTAGAGGTTATCATCAATTCGACCGGTCTGAGGGGTACATCTAGCACTACAAATCAAACTTATACCAAACACAGGATTTTGTCTTTCCGAAATAAGGGAAGACGAGGATCAATAATAAAGAGTCTAAGGGCGAGGTGGTAGAACAGAGGTATAGGGATCAAGGCATTTTAAAGAATTCTAATGGGAATTGTCAGGCGGTTATGGATTAAGATTCTATTCTGGTAATCATTTATTCGCATGCTCGCGTTAGTACAGTTATGTAACTGATACGATATGCTCGGACATTTTTAGGGGCAAGTATACTAGTCAACTATATATCTCAATCCACGTAAAGTAGTCGTACGAAAATGCGAATCAAAATGCACTAAGGTTGATCAGACCGTAGTACACTGATTCTGAGTAGACACTTGTATTAGTGGGGTTGATCAGGCCTCAATAATACATGTGTCATGAACAAGCCCGATAAAGAGTAAGCTTGCAAAACTAGGCTATAAAATAGCAGCATAAGTCAAGTTCAGCAAATTTAAGTGCGCTAGATGATAAGGAAAAGGAGGTACAAATTATCTAAATTTACAAAGCAACACACAGCGGCCATAATAGCAAAGGACTCTAAAATCTTTATAGTTATCAAATTTAAAAGCATACCAGATTATTAGCAAGTTCAAAATTATTAGGTTGGGCTGAGGTCACGAACCAATAAGCACGAAAACAATACTAGAAAAGGTATCTACGAATCACTTACGTGCCTTAGCTGCTTCCAGAGTTTGCGCGTTCTCCACGGTCATCACGTAAGCTTGTCCGCGTCCTGGAGCAGTGGGACAGTCCCTCACTTGATGTTCTGTTGATCCACAATATAGGCAGGCACCCAGTCTCTTCCTACAAACTTGCCAGGTGTGACCTTGTTTTTGACAAAAGCCACAAGTGGGAACTCGTTGATTCTGTCCTTGAGCTTGGTGTTGGGGTGCTGCGGCTCGAGGGAGAGGACGCTGAGTTTGCTGCGGGGCCCTCTGCTGCTGTTGTTGTTGTTGAAATGGGCGTTTGTTGGGTCCCGTATTTTTGGTATCTCTCTTTTGCTTTAATTTATGCCCCATGTCTCTCTCAACGCCTTGTGCCACGCTCAAGATTTTCTCATAGGTGCAAGCTCGGCTGGTGGTGACAGCAAGGCGAATATCCGGAGACAGTCCCTTCTTGAATCTACGGGCTCTGTCCTCCGGGGTACGAACCATGTACTCTGCAAAGTGGTCAACCTGCTAAATTCAGCAGTGTACCCATCAACAGAAAGGTCACCTTGTTCCAGGCTCTCGAATTGACTTTCGAGGGCTTCCCGAGCCACTTCGGGATAGAATTTCTCCTTGAATAGCCTCTTGAAGTCCTCCCAGGTAAGGTCAGGAGCAGATAGTTGAGGTTCGTCCCTAAACCAGGTCCGAGCTATGTCGAACAGTTGCAGGCTTGCGGACTCCACTTTGAGATCATCAGGGACCCGAGCAGTCTTTAGGAGTCGCTCTACGTTCTTTATCCATTCATCGGCATAGAGAATGCCTTCAGTTCCATAGAATTCCAGGAGTTTAAGGTTCTTAAAGTCCTTGGCACTTCCTGGCCTCTTTTGTGGTGACTCCTGGGACCAAAGAGCTTCTGAAAGGCTGGTCCGTAGCAGGGCAGTCTGTTCCTTCTGGGATTCTACGAGTCTCTGGAATACTCCGAGTAGCTGTGCCCCATCTAGAGTAACTGCTAGAGTAGATGGAGGCGGCGGGAGTGCAAGAGTTTCGGGCACAGTCTGCTCAGCTGGTTCTGATGTGCCTCCTACTGTGTTCCTTGTCTGAACCATTCTGAAAAACGAAGGGATAGGAGATTAGAATAGATTACTTGGAAATCAAGGGCGATAGGAAAAATTGATCAGGAATGATATCAAGAATTGAAATAAAGATCCTATTCTGTGAATGAGCTTTTCCTAGAATCCTCAATCTTGCTGCAGGCCTGTTCGGTCCCTTAGTTGAAACCGAACAATTTAGTCGTTTGGACCTGCATGGGCCACCACAAAAATGTGTCACGACCCGTACCCGGAAATTCGGGCACGAGTGCGTGGGTACGTCCAGCCTACGCCGCAGAGTCGGCGGTAGTACGCTGTCTAGGTCATATCCACAGATAATAAATCTAGCTCATTCACAATTAAAATAGGCAAGATAATACTAGGAAAAGAATGCTTAAGATTTCAAATAAAATAAATGTGACAACCGCTCAAATATTTAATACAGAATCCAGAAATGAAATCGGGGACAAACCCGATTACTAAGATAAAAGGGAAAACAAATAACTAATGCTACTACTCTGCAGGAGTAGCCTCCTGAGTGGGAACCGGCTCCGCAACTATATCACCTGCTGCCTCATAGGGGCCATAATAGGTGGAAGAAAGGTTCTCATCATCGCCTAAACAACGGATCCAGTCAGGAAAGGAGCACAGTACACAATGCACAATAAGTTTTAAACTAAATATTTATGACAGTTAGAAAAGAAACTGGCTAAGTAACAGGTTGAGAATATTCTCAAATAAGCAGTGAAATTAACTGAGAAATAATGCTATATATCAGGACTATAAGTAAAACATGATTAGTTGCTATAATCCAGGGAAAACAGGAATAAAATGTGACAGGAAATGTAATTCTAACTAGACAACAAGAACTACAACAAGACAGGAACTATGTGCGTGAACTTGTGTATTAGAATACATAGTTGGCATGTAGGGGTTTATAAGGCTAATAAGGCCGTCATAGACAACTAGTAGTCAGGAACAAATCAGGAATAAGGCTGATGGTACAGTCGCGTACCAACAGCTAGCAGTCATGACAAGGGGAAGGGTAAACTACATGCCTCCTAGTATTCTCCCACCCGACATGAAAAGCAAGACATGAAGTCCAGTATTCAAGACATAAAATTTAGTGTTCTAACTCTACATGTAATCATCCATGTTACTAATAAAGCAGGGATTTTATTTATCATAATATAAAGATTTAAACTTGAAGTGCAGGTACTTGCCTGTTGTTTGGATCTTGATTAATTGTTCTTGGGAAATTTTCCAGAGATGATTCCAAAAGCTGAAATAGACATTACCATCATGCTCAGAAGATGTCAAATAGCTAGAAACGCCTGTCCTTGGGTCCAATTTGGAGACAAGGGCAAAAACGGCAGTTTCGGGTCAAAACGGGGTCCGCCGGTGGGGCCCGCTTTGCACCGAAAAATGTGTCCGGGTCAACGGTCTCCAAGTTCACTAAACTTAGTGTCAACAGGTCAGGAACGCTGATACGAACCCAATGGAACTTCCAGATTTGGATTCCGATGAGCCGAACACAAAATCGTCCGTCGAGCGGGGCCTATGGGGCCCACGACACGCGATTTTGTCAACGTTCTCAGAATCGAACCAAACTTGACCCACAGGACCAACGTATTGCTACGAGTCCGATGGCGTAAGTTTCGTCTCGATCCGACGTGTGTGCACGAAGTTAGGATGAATTACAGAAAAGTCGGATACGGGGCGATGTCCGCGGATACGCATTGATTTCGGTGTGCACGCACACCCGAATCAGCTTCCGCGAAATCTCACACATCCGTATCGACGACGCGCACATATCTGTGAAGACCGCACGCGACCAAGTCATCCCGTTTGGCGGGGCGTACTCAGTTCCGGGGTGAAACAGGGTCTGGTTTTTTCCTGTTTTTGGATCGCGGTGTGCGATCACCACAGGACGCGATGCCCCGAGCGGTTTATCCGGACACCGAGAGGGTCATACAGGCTTCGCAACACAATTTGCAGAATTGAAAACGGAGATACAGGGTGCAAGATACGAGTACCTGAAGGGGACCCGAAAAACCGGAGAAAACCGTGTCCGTGTCGTGTCCGACACAACACGAGAATGGGGATTTAGGGTTAGGGTTCAGGGGAACCCGGCGAGAACGGTGGCTTGGGCGGCGGAGGAGGGCGGCGCCGCTGCGGGGAGGCCGAGGGCGACTCGCCGGGGGCGGGGACGGTCGCTGGTGGCGGCGGAGCCGACGGCGGCGGCCGAAGCTGCTGGCTGCTGTTGCTGCTGCTGCGTCGTGGCGACCGGGGACGGCGGAGCGGGGCGCCGGAGGAGAGGAGATGGCCGGGGAGAGGGATGGCGGCGGTGGCGAGGTGGTGGTGCGTGGTGGACGGTGGCGCCGGAGGCGGTAGCAGCGGCCGGGCACGGTGGGGAGGAGCTCGGGGGTTAGGGTTTAATATAGGGGAAGGAGAGGGAGGAGAGAGGGGAGGTCGGCCGGCGGTTGCGGGGTCGTGGCGGCCATGGCGCGGCGCTCGCAGCGGCGTGGGGAGCGGCCGGGCGCGCTCACTCACACTACACATAAACACGCACACTACCACACCTATACATACACTACACAAAATACACACTACACACCAACTACACACATACTACACACAAACACACACACTACCCACAAACACACACACTCACCCATATATATATATATATATATATATATATATATATATATATATAAATATAAACTCAAAAACTCTAGTACACACTCCCCAAGGCTAAACCAACCCGTGCACAAGCCCAAAACCTAGAAACCAAGTCGAAATGGCCATTTGGTCATTTCGACGAACATGTGGAGTGTGGCTCGCGATACCTCATGAAACGCACACCAAACCTACTCGGAATCGACCCAAAATTTATCCACGAGTCCTAATCAATGTCTAGAACCTCACAAAAATGCTAACTCTCCGATTCTAGGTCCATGACAAAATTTTACATGCATGTGGAACCCATGTTGAAGGAAAAACTCCCAAAATGCCCAAAATGCCCAAAACTCTGCGATACGACCTCACGTGTCTGAACGGGGATACGTACCTATCTTTAAGATACCCAAGAACGTCTACCTAGGTCCGTCTAACCTAGGACAACACCAAAAATGGGCCAATCTCGAATTTTACCCAAATTTGACACAAAATCCTGTGCCAAAGTCTCCAAACACATCCAAAAAAGCTCCAACTTACTCCCATGGGTAGACATAAGGTCTAGGAAAGTTCTAAACTAGTAATTACGCTATATTAGAGTAATCACTAAGAGAAAAGTTATGGTTTACCTCTTGGGAGTTGGAATCCCAAGGCCAAAGTCTCCAAAAATTCCCAAATTTACCACACCAAGCCTCCAAGCCTCCAAACTAAGCTCCTATACCAAATCTAGGCTCTACACACCTAGGTTAGAAGAAAATGAAAGGTTAGGGTTTGATATGGATAAATAATTGGAGGTGGAAAGAGAGATGGGGAAGAAAACTGACTTGAAATTTGGGTTGGAGGAGTAAAGGAAGGAGAAATGAAGAAAGAGAGTGGAAATGAAGAAAGAGAGTGAATGGAATGAAGGGGGAAGGGGGGCGGACATGTATAGAAATAGGGTTAGGGTTAGGGTTTTGTAAACCCCTGATTTTTCAAAAATATTAAACATGGATTTTTCACAATTTTCTGGAATTTTCTAGAATTTTCTGAAAATTTTCTGTAATTAAAATCAGGTTTTTAATTATTCAATGATTTTTAATTGATAATAAATAATATTAAAATATTATAAAAATAATATTTTTGGGTGTAAAATAAAAAACTGGACTTAGGATAACTTTTCTGGAATTTATTGGGCCCCAGACATATTTTAAAATACCTAAAAACTATTTATTTATTTATTTATTTATTTATTTAAACCCTAACCCCGAGCCCGGCCCAACCCGAACCCATCCCATTTCAGCCCGCGGCCCACCTAGCCGGCCCATTGGCCATCCGGGTCGGGTCGGGTCCACCCGAACCCGACCCGCCGCCACCCAAACCCACTGACCCAGTCCCCCAGCCCCGCGTGGCCGCTCCGGCGCCCGCGTCCCCCGCCGCATCCGGCGGCCAGCCCCCACGACCCCGCTCCGCCCGTTCCGGTGCCACGTCCCCCTCCTCCTCCACCCTTCCCGGCTGACCCCCACGCCCTCTCCGCCTATATAAACCCCCTCCCCTCCGGCCACCACGAACCCCCACCGGAACCCCGCCGCCGCGCCTGAGCTCCTCCTCCGCCGCTACAACTCCTCCTCCTTCTCCCCTCTCCTTCCTCCTCCGTCCCCGACTACCCAGCGCCCCCTTCTCCTTCCTCCTCTCCGCTCCGACAACAGCTCCGACAACAGCCCTCGACCCCGACAACAGCCCGACGATCCGCCCCAGCCCCTCTCCGGCGCGCCTCCGGCCGCCCCTCCGCCTGAGCTCAGCAAACCCTAACCCTAACCCTAATTCTCTTGACTTGGACACGTCGAACCGTGTCGGACACAGTTTTTCTCGGTTTTTGGACCCTGTTCAGGTACGTGTAACTTTCTCCTCGCTGCCCCATTTTCAATTCCGTAAATTGCGTTACGAAACCTGTATGACCCTCTCGGTGCCCGGACAAACCGCTCCGGGCATCGCGTCCTGTGGTGATCGCACACCGCGATCCAAAAACAGAAAACAATGACTCGATTCACCCCGGAACTGGGTATGCCCCGCCAAACGGGATGACTTGGTCGCGCACGGTCTTCACAGATACGTGCGCGTCGTTGATACGGACGTGTGGGATTTCGCGGAAGTCGATTCGGGTGTGCGTGCACACCGGGATCAACGCGTATCCGCGGACAACGCCCCGTATCCGTCTTTTCTGAATCATACCCTAACTTTGTGTACACACGTCAGATCGAAACAAAACTTGCGCCATCGGACTCGTAGCGATACGCTGATCCTGTGACCCAAGTTTGGTTCGATTCTGAAAACGTTGACGAAATCGCGTGTCGTGGGCTCCACAGGCTCCACTCGATGGGCGATTTTGTGATCGACTTACCGGAATCCAATTCTGGAAGTTCCGTTGGGTTCGTATCATCGTTCCTGACATGTTGACACTAAGTTTGGTGAATTTGGAGACCTTTGACCCTGACACATTTTTCGGTGCAAAGCGGGCCCACATGCGGACCCCGTTTTGATCCGAAATTGCCGTTTTTGCCCTTGTCTCCAAATTGGACTCAAGGACAGGCGTTTCTAGCTATTTGATATCTTCTGAGCATGATGGTAATGTTTATTTCAGTATCCGAAGATATTTCTGGAAATTTCCCAAGGATAGAACCGTAGTGGGATCCAAACTTCAGGCAAGTACCTGCACTTCAAGTTTATTCCTTATATTATGATAATTAGTTCCTGGCTCTACTAGCACCATTGGATGTTACACGTAGTGTTAGAACATTGGAGTTCATGTCTTGCTTTTCATGTCGGATGGGAGAATACTAGGAGGCATGTAGTTTACCCTTTTTCCTGTTCCTGTCTAATAGCTGTTGGTACGCGACTGTACCATCAGCCGGATCTCGATTATTCCTGTCTAATAGCCATCTATGACGGCCGGATTAGCCTTATAACCCCCTACATGCCAACTATGTATTCTAAATACACAATTACACACACATAGTTTTTTGTCTTGTTGTAGTTCCACTTTCTTGTCTCATTGTATTCCCGTTTTACTCATGTCCCTGATTTATAGCAATTAATCCTGTTTTACTTATATTCCTGATTTTTAGTGTTAAATTCTTAGTTAATTTCACTACTTATTGTGCATATTCTTATCGTGATGTTTAGTCAGTTTTTCCTACTTGTCATAAATATTTAGTTTAAGCTTTGTTGTGCATTTGGTACTTTTCTCCTTTTCTGACTGGATCCGTTGATATTAGGCGATGATGAGGACTATGCCCCCACCTTTTATGGCCCCTATGAGGTAGCAGGTGATATATTTGAGGAGCCAGTTCCTACTCAGGAGACTAATTTTGAGGAGTAGTCAGCCAGTTAGCT
Source organism: Iris macrosiphon (assembly GCA_036927795.1). Lineage (NCBI taxonomy): Eukaryota > Viridiplantae > Streptophyta > Magnoliopsida > Asparagales > Iridaceae > Iris > Iris macrosiphon. Next base: position 178,923,072 of record JAYESA010000001.1, read on the forward strand.
AGTATTTTCTTTCAGCACAATACTCGGGTTTGTCCCCGATTTATCTTCTGGTTTTGTATTAACTGTGGATTTGGTTGTCATAAATTAAATATTATAAAATCTTAGCATTCCTATTTCCTGTTATTATCCTTGCCTATTTATTCTTGTGGATGAGATAGATTTTAATTTACCTGTGAATATGATCTAGACAGCGTACTACCGCCGACACTGCGGCGTAGGCTGGACGTACCCACATACTCGTGCCCGAATATCCGGGTGCGGGTTGTGACACATTTTTTTGGTGGTCCATGCAGGTCAACGACTAAATTGTTCGGTTTCAACTCAGGGACCGAACAGGCCTGCAATAAGAATAGGATAAGTTCTAGGATCTCATCCACTTGCTTGAATCGTTCTTGACATCTATCTCGAATTTGAATTAATTCCTTGACTTGCATCCTGCCTTGATTCCTGTGCGCCCCTTATCGTTTATTTTGGATGCAGAGTAATGGATCTATCAGCAAGCGACGAGGTTCCTACAAGATCACCACGAGATGCTCTACCAGCACTCGAACCGAGACCACCTTGGTACCACAAGCAGCACTCTCCCAGCTAGCCCAGCAACAGCAGAGGGCACCACCACAAGGACGCGGACCAGCTACGCGATGACCGTGGAGAACGCGCAGACTCTTGGAGTAGCTAATGCGCATAAGTGATTTATAGCTGCCGTTTCTAGCATTGTTTAGCTCGTGCCTATTGGTTCGTGACCTCAGCCCCAACCTAGTAATTTTGAACTTGCTAATAACCTGGTATGTTTTTTATATTTGATAATTGTAGAGATTGTAGAGTCTTTTTACTAATGATGCTTATTTGTTTTTGTTTTGTGAACTTGAATAATTTGTACCTCCTTTCATCATCATCTAGCGCACTTAATTTTGTTGTACTTGACTTATGCTGCTATTTTATAGCCTAGTTTTGCAAGCTTACTCTTTATCGAGCTTGTTCATGACGTGTATTATTGGGTAGGCCCACAATAATACATTTCAGAATCAGTGTATTACGGTCTGATCAACCATAGTGCGCTTGATTCGCCCTTCGAAATAATACTTTACGTGGATTGAGATATATAGTTGGTTAGTATACTTGCCCTCTAAATATGTCCGAGCATATCGTATCAGTTATATAACTGTACTAATACGAGCATGCGAACAAATGATTACCAGAATAGAATTTCAGTCCACAACTGCTTGACAATTTCCATTTGAATTCTTTAAACGCCTTGATCCCGATACTTCTATTCTATTACCCCTCCCTTGAACTCTTTATTATTGATCTTCGTCTTCCCTTATTTCGGAAAGACAAAATCTCGTGCTTGGTATAAGTTTGATATGTAGATAGTACTAGATATGTCCCATAGGCCGATCACATACTTGAGGATTATCCTTTCGTAATTAAGGACATATCATATGTGATACGATCGGCGTTGAAGTTCGAGGATTGAATGACATGAGTAAACATATTAAGGAATATTTTCTTAAGGTATATAGCCTTTTGTGATGGATGGATAAATTCTAAGTTGGGTAGCAGTGCATTGTCAACTCGAGATAAATTTCTTTTAGATTGTGACCGAGTAAGATTAGATTGGGAGAGGTTCAAGCCATTCTAATTTTGAAAATTCAGAGGAGTGACTAAGATGATTAATGAATTGATATCGAGGACCCAATAGTTATATCTTAGGTATATGATTTAAATTTTGAATAATGAAAGTAAAATCATCAATTTGAATTTAGAGGATAAAAAATATAGAATTTCAGAGTTGAACATTGGTGGACTACATTTAAATGATTTTTCAATTTGATGATTTGAATTAAGAATTAAAATTTGATGGTTGGACTACCTAGTTGGAATATTGAGGATGTGAATGGAATTTAAAAAGTTGAAGCATACAATTGTGAATGGGAATACTATTGGACTCGAATCACTTCTAGAGGAAATTATGATAGTTAGAATCGTGAGGCAAATTTATAAGCGTATGCAAATCTTGAAGATGTTATATGGACTTAATTTAAAATCTGCTTGTGGATAATTTGAGAAAGTAAGAAGTGATAACCATAGGTTGAATTTGATTGGAACAGTAGTCATCTTAACCTTGAAGTGATTGCAGTGGATATGATTAGGATTCTAATTATCGCAAGGAGATTGCGATTGATGTACATGAAGGATTAATAGATTATGGCTTAATTTTTAATTTCGAGGACGAAATTTTTATAAGTTGGGTAGATTGTAAACCCCTGATTTTTTAAAAATATTAAACTTGGATTTTTTACAATTTTCTGAAATTTTCTGGGAATTTTTTGTAATTAAAATCAGGTTTTTAATCATTAAATAATTTTTAATTGATAATAAATAATATTAAAATATTATGAAAATAATATTTTTGGGTGTAAAATGAAAAACTGGACTTAGGGTAATTTTTCTGGAATTTATTGGGCCCCGGACATATTTTAAAACACCTAAAAACTATTTATTTAATTATTTAATTATTTATTTATTTATTTATTTATTTAAACCCTAACCCCGAGCCCGGCCCAACCCGAACCCAGCCCATTTCAGCCCGCGGCCCACCTAGCCGGCCCATTGGCCATCCGGGTCGGGTCGGGTCGGGTCCACCCGAACCCGACCCGCCGCCACCCAAACCCGCTGACCCAGTCCCCCAGCCCCGCGTGGCCGCTCCGGCGCCCGCGTCCCCCGCCGCATCCGGCGGCCAGCCCCCACGATCCCGCTCCGCCCATTCCGGCGCCACGTCCCCCTCCTCCTCCGCCCTTCCCGGCTGACCCCCACGTCCTCTCCGCCTATATAAACCCCCTCCCCTTCTCCCCTCCGGCCACCACGAACCCCCACCGGAACCCCGCCGCCGCGCTTGAGCTCCTCCTCCGCCGCTGCAACTCCTCCTCCTTCTCCCCTCTCCTTCCTCCTCCATCCCCGACTACCCAGCGCCCCCTTCTCCTTCCTCCTCCCACTCGAGCAGCCGCCTCCGGCCGCCCCTCCGCTCCGACGCCGCCCTCGACCCCGACAGCAGCCCGACGAGCCGCCCCAGCCCCTCTCCGGCGCACCTCCGGCCGCCCCTCCGCCTGAGCTCAGCAAACCCTAACCCTAACCCTAATTCTCTTGACTCGAACACGGACACGTCGAACCGTGTCGGACACGGGTTTTTTCGGTTTTCGGACCCTGTTCAGGTACGTGTAACTTTCTCCTCGCTGCCCCATTTTCAATTTCGTAAATTGCGTTGCGAAACCTGTATGACCCTCTCGGTGCCCGGACAAACCGCTCGGGGCATCGCGTCCTGTGGTGATCGCACACCGCGATCCAAAAACAAAAAAACAACGACCCGATTCACCCCGGAACTGGGTACGCTCCACCAAACGGGACGACTTGGTCGTGCGCGGTCTTCACAGATACGTGTGCGTCGTTGATACGGACGTGTAGAATTTCGCGGAAGTCGATTCGGGTGTGCGTGCACACCGGGATCAACGCGTATCCGCGGACACCGCCCCGTATCTGCCTTTTCTGAATCACGCCCTAACTTTGTGTACACACGTCGGATCAAAACGAAACTTGCGCCATCGGACTCATAGCGATACGCTGGTCCTGTGATCCAAGTTTGGTTCGATTCTGAGAACGTTGACGAAATTGCGTGTCGTGGGCCCCATAGGCTTCGCTCGACGGGCGATTTTGTGATCGACTCATCGGAATCCAATTCTGGAAGTTCTGTTGGGTTCATATCATCGTTCCTGACCTGTTGACACTAAGTTTGGTGAATTTGGAGACCTTTAACCCTGACACATTTTTCGGTGCAAAGCGGACCCACATGCGGACCCCGTTTTGATCCGAAATTATCATTTTTGCCCTTGTCTCCAAATTGGACTCAAGGACAGGCGTTTTTAGCTATTTGATATCTTCTGAGCATGATGGTAATGTTTATTTCAGCATCCAGAGACATTTCTAGAAATTTCCCGATGATAGAACCGTAGTGGGATCCAAACTTCAGGCAAGTACCTGCACTTCAAGTTTATTCTTTATATTATGATAATTAGTTCCTTGCTCTACTAGTACCATTGGATGATTACACTTAGTATTAGGATTTGGATTTCATGTCTTGCTTTTCGTGTCGGGTGGGAGAATACTAGGAGGCATGTAGTTTACCTTTTCTCCTGTCCTGACTAATAGCTGTTGGTACGCGACTGTACCATCAGCCGGATCTCGATTATTCCTGACTAATAGCCGTCTATGACGTACCGAATTAGCCTTATAACCCCCTACATGCCAACTATGTATTCTAAATACACAATTACATACACATAGTTCTTGTCTTGTTGCAGTTCCATTTTCTTGTCTCATTATATTCATGTTTTACCCATGTCCCTGGTTTATAGCAATTAATCCTGTTTTACTTATATTCCTGATTTTTAGTGCTAAATTCTTAGTTAATTTTACTACTTATTGTGCATATTCTTATCGTGATGTTTAGTCAGTTTTTCCTACTTGTCATAAATAGTTAGTTTAAGCTTTGTTGTGCATTTGGTACTTTGCTCCTTTCCTGACTGGATCCGTTGATATTAGGCGATGATGAGGACTATGTCCCCACCTTTTATGGCCCCTATGAGGTAGCAGGTGATACATTTGAGGAGCCGGTTCCTACTCAGGAGACTACTTTTGAGGAGTAGTCAGCCAGTTAGCTAGTATTTTCTTTCATCACAATACTCGGGTTTGTCCCCGATTTATCTTCTGGTTTTGTATTAACTATGGATTTGGTTGTCACAAATTAAATATTATGAAATCTTAGCATTCCTATTTCCTGTTATTATCCTTGCCTGTTTATTCTTGTGGATGAGATAGATTTTAAATTACATGTGAATATGATCTAGACAGCGTACTACCGCCGACACTGCGGCGTAGGCTGGACGTACCCACGTACTCGTGCCCGAATATCCGGGTACGGGCCGTGACAGGTTTGAGTTGGGTACAAAGTCCAAAATACCCCTCAACTTAAGTCATGCTAATTAGGATTTGGGTTTGGGGTTCCAAATGCATTCTAACTAAATTCTAATCACTCCAACTAACTAATTAGAATATAAATAACTACTCTAAACCAATAAATAAGTCTGGCAAGGGTGTTGGTTGGGTCTAACAATGGTCCACTAGGGTCTGACATGGGTCCAGACTAGCCAAAATCCTAAAACAACTAATAAAAATAAATACATGCATCTAATTAAATATTAATACAAATATTTATGATCAATACACAATTTACCAAATTAAAATAAAAAAATATCCTGCCCTGGAAATGGGGTAGTGACAGAGAATCTCTTGAGAATCACTACAAAACTGACGAAAAAATGTCTAAAATCTATCTCGTCGAGAAGTTCTTCACTTTACAATTTGAGGACGAGAATGTGATGTTACTGTGGTGGCCCATGCAGGTCGAGAGCATATTGTCTCGGTTACGTTATTGTACCGAACAAGCCTGCACCTAGGACTAGAGTATAGGATCTCATCCACAATTGACTATGATTCATCTTCCTCCTATCTGTTCTATTTGAACAATTGTATCTTGCTTGATTCCTGTACTTCCCTAATAATTCTTTGAGTATAGCCTTCTGCTAGAATATAGGAACCCATGTTATTAGGATGATAATTAGAGTAGCACACCTATTAAGAATACAACGAGAATATAGACACCACTAAGTTTAGAATATCTAGTGAACCCTAGAATTCCTTAGCTATAGATTGGTTTACCATTACCCCTGATATATTATGAAGACTGGAGGGTAGTATAGACACTACTAGAGTAGTTAGAAGTTTTACCATAATATTTGACACCTAGTATCACATAGTCTTTTGACCTATTAATGGAGTGTGATTGAACAACATTAATTGTATGCTAGCTTAGGAGACAGTGTTTATTCAGACAATAGAATTTAGACGTCCTTGCCCCCATTTGGTCGACTAGCGACATAGACAAGGATGTTGTATGATAACTGTAGGGATTGTAGAGTCTTTTATTATTGTTGCTTAGTTGTTTTGTTTTGTGAACTTGAATTGACTTGTACCTCCTTTCATCATCATCTAGCGTACCTATAATTGTTGTACCACCTTGACTTATGCCGCTATTATAGCCTAGTTTTGCAAGCTTATTCTTTCATCAAGCTTGTTCACTATATATGTATTAGTGGATGCATACATTAATACATTTCAGAATCAGTGTACTACGGTCTGATCAACCATAGTGCACGTGGTTCGCCCTTCGTATAACTACTTTACGTGGATTGAGATATCTAGTAATTAGTAGATGAACGAACTTGCCCTCTAGATATGTCTAAGCATATTGTATTCGTTACATAACTGTACCGATGCGAGCATGTGGATAGGCATTACCAAAATAGGACTTCAATCCACAACTGCTTTGATAATTCCTATTTGAATTCTTTAAACGTCTTGATCCCGATACTTCTATTCTATTACCTCGCCCTTGAACTCTTTATTATTGATCTCCGTCTTCCCTTATTTCGGAAAGACGAAACCTCATGCTTGGTATAAGTTTGATACACAGAGAGTACTAGATATACCCCATAGGCCGATCACATACTTGAGGATTATTCTTTCGTAATTAAGGACATATCATAAATGATATAATCGGCGTTAAAGTTTTGAGGATTGAATGACATGAGTAAATAAATTAAGGAATATTTTTCTTAAAGTATATAGCCTTCTGTGATAGATTGGTAAATTCTAAGTTGGGTAGCAGTGCATTGGCAACTCGAGAGGAATTTCTTTTAGATTGTGATCGAGTAAGATTAGATTGGGAGAGGTTCAAGCCATTCAATTTTGAGAATTTTAGAAGAATGACTAAGATGATGAGGATTAATGAATTTTAAAAATCTTGATATTGAGGACCCAATATTTATACCTTAAGTACATAATTTAAATTTTTGAGTATTGAAGGTAAAATCATCAATTTGAATTTGAAGGATAAATATATAATTTCAGACTTGAACATTGGTAGACTGCAATTAAATTATTTTTCAATTTGATGATTTAAATTAAGAATTAAAATTTGATGGTTGGACTACCTATTTGAAATATTGAGGATGTGAATGGAATTTAAAAAGTTTAAGAATACAAAAAAAAAAAAATTTATAAGTGAAAATAGAAATAATATTGGACTCGAATTACTTCTAGAGGAGATTATGATACTTGGAGATCGTGAGGTAAAATTTGATATGGATTATTTAAATCTTGGAGATATTATATGGATTCAATTTAAATTTGGATATTGATGAGTTGGAAAAGTGAGAAGAGATTACAATAGGTTGAATTTTGATTTAAACAATGATTATCTTAATTTTGAAATGATCGCGATAGATTTGAATAGATTTTATTATTTAAATTTTTGGAAGAGATTGCGATTGACGTACCTTATGTATGAATGTGAAGGATTTAACAAATTATGTTTTATTTTAATTTCGAGGACGAAATTGTTTTAAGTTGGGTAGATTGTAAACTCCCTCACCCAAAATAGGTATTTGTGTATATTTTATATTATTATATTTATTATAGATGTTGAATTTATTTAGAGTATTCTCTTAGTTAATTAGAAAATAATTTTTTCTTTAGTATATTTACTTATATAAATATTCATTTAGAATTATTTTAGGTTATTTTAGATTTTTGGAGATTTTTCTAGAATTTTTGGTAATTAAAATTTAGAAAACATAAATTTCTAGGACTTCTATGATTTACTATACGACCATACTTGCATGTCGTTCCTATCAAATATTTATTTTAGTTTAAAATATTTAATTATATTTTTTTGTAATTTATTTAGAATTTTAAGAAATTTATTTAGATTTTAAAATTATTTAGGATTTATTTGGATATATATAGTCTTAATATTAGATAGATGCTAATTTAGTGTTAATAGATATTAATAAGATTTTATAAATTATTTGTATTATCTTTAGTTATATTTAAGATTATAAATTATTGAGATAAATTCAAACTCTATTTTAAATTAATTCAAATCCTGAACCTACTAGGAAATCAACTTCATGCATATCCTATCCTTATTTAAATTCATCATAATCCTATCCAAATTAACCAATTCTAGTCCTATTTAATTAAGTAGTGTCCACCATTATAAATACCTCATCATTCATATTTTTCTTCCCCAAATTCCTCTCTTTTTTCGTCCAAAAAAAATAGTCAAAATTCGTCATAAATTCAGCCTCATTTTCCACTAGTTATGACGAATTAAAAAGACGATATCTCCTAGCTCCGGACTCCAAACACGCTCCAGTTTTTTTTGTTAGAACGATAATGAGGTTAGATTTCTGATTATATAAATTATTTTTCTAAATTATGAGTATTAAATTCTGGAAAATTCGTAGAACACAGCATGTCCGAAAATAGACGTGTTTCGATGTTTTCGCGATTCCGGGAGAACCAGGAATCAGAATCATGAACCGTTTAAAGTTTCGGAAAGCTAATGTCGAGATCATCGACATAAATTTTTCCCAAAATTTAATTGGAATTATTTACATACTGTTAATTCTGTAGAACTTCTAGGTTAGAATTTAACCATCGGTACACAATACAAAATTTGTATGTGCCATAATTCCCAAACGAATTTGAATTCGGACGAGCCGTAAATTCCAGTATATCTTTGATGCTGAAATCTATAGGAAATCATGCATGAAAGTTGAGTTTGTGTCGGTTGACTTTTTGGTCAACAGATCGCCTCGATTTGCGTGCCATGAGTCTCGAGTTGATAAAATTCAGTTTCTTTGGACAAAATTTAGGAATTAACATAAAAAAAGAATAATAAGATTAAAATAGGATTTTAGAGTAATTATTCCAGAATTAAATAAATTAAAATAAATTATCTTTTGACGTGATAAATTTGTAATACATAAGCTATTTGGACTGTGACTTGGACTCTGATTCATACCAGCAGCAGGACCCCAGGCAAGATACCTTGCCAAATTGTTTACAGTACTTTGCATGCTATTTATATTTCTTTTTATTTATTTCATTTCTGTATAGTTCTTGCATGTGTAGTTTTTCTCCAGTCATTACTATGTATTAGATATGTTGACACACACATGGCACCTAGTATCATGAGAGGACAATCATTAGGCGTATGGGCTTTTAACCACTCTGGTAAACCGTAGTATATAGTTCGCACTACGGGCGTGTGTCGCGCTGGTCGCTACCCCCGCGGTATGTCGATTTCTGGAGTCTCGCTGGTCGCTACCCCCGCGGTATGTCGATTTCTGATGTCCATTGACGTGTGTGTGAGTTGTGAGGTAGATCGAGTAGCCTACCCTTGCCCATACGTCAAAAAGTTGTCCTCATTTGCATTCATATAGATGGTCTTGTACAGCGTACTTATTTATTTTCAAATAATATGCATGTTTACTGTATTCAAATTGGCTCGTATTTTCTGTATCTTGTTACGTCCCTCTGAGGACCTGGTCCGCTGCCAGGTGTATCTTTTCTTGAGTATTTGCAGGAGCGCAGATTTGGATGGTTACATGTGATCCGAGGATGTCTTCTCTTCGAGCTGTGATGGATAGTTGGTATTCTTATATTGTGTTGTGGTGTTGTACTCATATTGTATTTGCTCTTATATACGAGTTGGTAGTGGATTTGTTTCCATCCAACTATCATCCTTAGATACTTCTTATTGAGATCTAGTTTCATAGATACTGGTTATTTATTTCTATATGATTTTGGTGGATGAGATTTAGATTTTACCCTGTGACTTGTATTACATTTATACCACTTGTGGATTTTATATTCATATTACAGCGTACGTATGGATTTGGTTTCCATATATTGGAGTTGCCATATCCATGCGGCTGGCATGCTTACGTGTCCTAGTCCTACGTATTTTTGGGACTGGGGCGTGACAGTTACCACAAGTTAAGAAACTTCTGAAGATGCAGCAGAAACTGGAGGAAGAGGGCATGAAGCAGGAAGACAAATTTATGGTGGAGACTGTCGTCACCAAACTTCCTCTAGGCTGGATCAGGTTCAAGACTGACATATACCGTAAAAAGATGGAGATCCAGCTCGAAGATCTTCTTCACTGGATTCATATTAAAGATGAAGCCATGGGGTAACTAAAGTTGGACTCCTTATCCAAACAGTTGGCTAAGGCCAACATGGTACATACTAGTGACTCTAAAGGAAAGCAGAAAATTTTATACAAGAAGAAGAAGAAGGACTTCAACCAGCTGAAGGTGAAGTCGGCTCAGTTCAAGCCGAAGCCGAAGACTGATGTGACATGCTATAACTGTGGCATGAAGGGTCACTACAAGAGCGACTGCAGGTCAAAGCCTAAACCGAACGAGCAATGTGAGCTTAACCTAGTTGCTATGATTGTGCAGATTGAGTCACATGGCGTGGACACTGACTGGTGGGTAGACACTGGTGCATCTTGCCACGTGTGCTCTAAGAAGGAGTCATTCGTCAAGTACGAGCCTACCTCTGAGAAAGTCTCGATGGCGATAAGTCTCAAGTTGCAGTACCGGGGATCGGGACGGTAGTGTTGAAGCTGACTTCTGGAAAGTCACTTACACTGGAGAATATGAAGCACGTATCAATGATCACGAAGAATCTGGTTTCTGGGAGTCTGATGTGCAAGGCGGGCCTTAGGATAGATATTAATGCTGGTCAGATGGTGATGTCCTACAAGGGAATGTACTTCGAAAAAGCTTTCTGTACCGAAGAAATATTTAAATTGTAGCTTATAACTCCTTCTGTTTGTATCAATGTAGTCTCTACTTCTGGTTATTCTCTTGAGTTATGGCATAATAGACTAGGACATGTGCATTATAAACGCATTAACAAGATGTCTAGTCTAGGCCTTATCTCCAAATAAGGGGGTAAAGAGGTGGATAAATGTGAAGTCTGTGCACATACGTAGATCGTCGAACCAAAGCACAGATCTTCTGGAGTTGGTACACTCGGATAACTGTGACTTTAAGCAATTCTCCACAAAAATCGGAATAAAATATTTTATCACTTTCATTGACGATTTCTCGAAGTACGTATTCGTATATCTTCTCAAGTCGAAAGACGAAGCGTTCGAGAAGTTCAAGGACTTCAAGGCTGAAGAAGAATGTCAAACTGGTTGATAACTCAAAAGACTCAGAAGCGATCGAGATAGAGAATATCGTTCCTTTGAATTTGCATCGTTTTACAAATAACATGGAATTGTCAATGAAACTACTACTCGGTATTCTCTCCAATCTAATGGTGTAGCAGAAAGGAAGAACATGACACTGACAGAGATGATAAACTCCATGTTGCTGACAATAGGACTTTCAAAGTGCTTCTGGAAAGAAGCAATGCTTATGGCTACGTTTATTCTGAATAAAGTACCATTCGCGACATCTGACACTACTTCTCATGAACTCTGGTTCAAGGTTAGACCCAACTTGAATGTCATTCGAGTGCCGGGGTATCTGGAGTATGTGAAGCTTCCAAACCTCAAGATTTAGAAGCTGGGAACGAGAACTACGAAGACCATATTTCTGGGCTATACTGATAAGAGTGATGCTCGGAGGTTCCTTAATATTGAATCTAATCATATCGTATAATCTCGCGACGTAGAATTATTTGAAGATAAGTTTGCTAGACACAAGAATGTTATTCTCGCAGATGTCCTAGAGAATGCTGCTAGCACAGAAGAGTTAAGTACCTCTCAGAGAGAAATAGTCCAAGAAAAAGTTGTCGTTGATGAGACAATATTTGAACTAGAACCCGCTGAGCCGAGAGCAAAGCAAGTGAGGAGGCCGAAGGACTTCTAAGAAGACTTTGTTACCTATTATGCGGAAGCTAATCCGTTTACCTATGATGAGGCAATGAAGACCAGAGATGCTATTTTCTGGAAAGAAGCTATCCATGATGAGTTTGACTCGATAACTTCTAATAATAATTGAAAGTTAGTCGATCTACCTGAAGGAGCTAAACCTACCGGATGCAAGTGGATCTTTAAGAAGAAGATGAAAGCAGACAGAACTGTTAATAAGTTCAAGGCTAGGCTAGTTGGTGCTCAGAAGAAGAGAGCGAGAGATCCACAAGAGGATATATTTTCTCAATGGGAGGAGCTGTCATATCGTGAAAGTCGAAGAAGCAGACTATGCTCTCACGCTCATTGATGGAGTCTAATTTCTATGCACTTGCAGCTGCAGCAGATGAAGCAGAATGGCTTTGGGAGCTCATGTACGATCTTCCAATGGTTGGTGTACAGATTCTGGCTGTATCGATATACTGTGACAACCAGGCAGCTGCAGCAATAACATCTAATAATCTCTTCAATGGAAAGAAGAGAACTGTGCAGCTTCGGCACAGAGCACTGAACAATCACATCAATACTGGTGTCATTGCAGTTGTGGATGTTCAAAGTCAGGAGAACTTGGCGGATCTGTTCACTAAAGGTCTCAAGCACCAGCTAGTCGAAGACACAGATGGTAAAATGGGCTTGAAGGACCTCTGATATTGTGTCGTTATAATCCTACCATTAAGTTTTATGCTATTAGTTCAAAGAGTTAATACTGCATGGACAGTCTTATGCGGCCTCCTCCTTGGCCACATAGAAGCTGCCTCAACACCAGAAAGTTTGGCATCGTAGTATTTTCCTCTGCCAAAGTTTGGGTGCTGAATAGTTTATGTGTCAGCCCGGGATACCGCATAAACATGGACATTCTGGGTGTTCGTGTCACGCCCCAGTCCCAAAAATACGTAGGACTAGGACACGTAAGCATGCCAGCCGCATGGATATGGCAACTCCAATATATCGAAACCAAATCCACACGTACGCTGTAATATGAATATCAATCCACAAGTGGTATAAAATATAATACAAGTCACAGGGCATAATCTAAATCTCATCCACCAAAATTATATAAAAATAAATAACCAGTATCTATGAAACTAGATCTCAATAAGAAGTATCTAAGGATGATAGTTGGATGGAAACAAATCCACTACCAACTCAAATGGAAAAGTAAATACAATATAAGTACAACACAATCAAGCCCAATATAAGTATATCAGCTATCGATCACGGCTCGAAGAGAAGACGTCCACAAAGCATATACAACCATCCAAATCTGTGCTCCTGCAAATACTCAAGAACAGATACACCTGGCAGCGGACTAGGTCCTCAGAGGGACATAACAAGATACTTAAACACATGCCAATAAAGTACTAAAATAAATATCCAATGGATCGCCTAACCATCTATGTGAATGCAGTTTGAGAACAACTTTCTAACAAGTAAGCTATCTGGCTGAGAACTGGGATTGGCATTACTCTCTCGGAGAACCAGGGGCCTCAAAGGCATATCGTCTTTTGAACGGCAGAGGCCCGCCAAGTAGTAAAGGGGTCATCACCGTCCGTATCTCCAGCGGAGCTTCCGGGTTACAGAAGGAAAAGTGTAAAGGAGCTCAAATGCGGTACTTATTGTTCTCCCCACCCCATGCTCTAAGCATGTCACATCCATGACACGATTTGGTCCATAGCCTATCCTTAGTACCCTAGCCCAATCCTGCAACCAAACAAGGACAAGGATGGGACCACCGTACTACAATAGGCTATGTCCCTAGACCTCTAATAACTGCTAAGTCTACTAGCATGCAAAGTTTCTAACAGCAGTTATTCCTAACGTACGGCTCACACGTACAGGAGGCCAACCCTGCACGCCAGTCCGTGATCTATATGAGACTCACAACTTGTGTAACAACTGTGTCACGGCCGATGAACCTAAAGATGCTACATGATAATGGGGTAGTCTCATAAACAAGGTCAATGCAAATACATAAATAAAAATATACCGCGACGACACCGTCGCGCGCATTTTATATAACAGTTAAAATATATGAACTAAAGACATAAAATAAAGATGCATGCAACATATGGAATATAAATAATAGTACAATGGCAAGGTACACTTGCCTGGGGTCCTGCTGCTGGTATGAATCAGAGTCCAAGTCACAGTCCAAATAGCCTATGTATTACAAATTTATCACGTCAAAAGATAATTTATTTTAATTTATTTAATTCTGAAATAATTACTCTAAAATCCTATTTTAATCTTATTATTCTGATATTTATGTTAGTTCCTAAATTTTGTCCAAAGAAACTAAATTTTATCAACTCGAGACTCATAGCACGCAAATCGAGGCAAACTGTTGACCAAAAAGTCAACCGATACAAACTCGATTTTCATGCATGATTTTCTGTAGATTTCAGTATCAAAAATATACTAGAATTTACGGCTCGTCTAAATTCAAATTCGTTTGGGAATTATGGAACATACAAATTTTGTATTGTGCACCGACGGTTAAATTCTACCCTAGAAGTTCTACAGAATTAACAGTATGTAAATACTTCGAAATAAATTCAGGAAAAATATATGTTAATGATCTCGACATTAGCTTTCCGAAACTTTAAACGGTTCGTGATTCTGATTCCTGGTTCTCCCGAAATCGCGAAAATATCGAAACACGTCTATTTCTGGACATGCTGTGCTCTACGAATTTTTCAGAATTTAATACTTATAATTTCGTAAAAAAATTTATATAAACAGAAATCTAACCTCAATATCGTTCTAACAAAAAAAACTGGAGCGCGTTTGGAGTCCGGAGCTAGGAGATATCGTCTTTTTAATTCGTCATAACTAGTAGAAAATGAGGCTGAATTTATGACGAATTTTGACTATTTTTTGGACGAAAAAGAGAGTAATTTGGGGGAAAAAAATATGAAGGATGAGGTATTTATAATGGTGGACACTACTTAATTAAATACGACTAAAATTGGTTAATTTGGATAGGATTATGATGAATTTAAATAAGGATAGGATATGTATGAAGTTGATTTCCTAGTAGGTTCAGGATTTGAATTAATTCAAAATAGAGTTTGAATTTATCTCAATAATTTATAATCTTAAATATAATTAAAGATAATACAAATAATTTATAAAATTTTATTAATATCTATTAACACTAAATTAGCATCTATCTAATATTAAGACTATATATATCCAAATAAATCCTAAATAATTTTAAAATCTAAATAAATTTTTTAAAATTCTAAATAAATTACAAAAAATATAATTAAATATTTTAAACTAAAATAAATATTTGGTAGGAACGACATACAAGTATGGTCGTATAGTAAATCATAGAAGTCCTAGAAATTTATGTTTTCTAAGTTTTAATTACCAAAAATTCTAGAAAAATCTCCAAAAACCTAAAATAACCTAAAATAATTCTAAATGAATATTTATATAAGTAAATATATCAAGAAATTTATTTTCTAATTAACTAAGAGCATATTCTAAATAAATTTAACATATATAATAAATATAATAATATATAATATACACAAAATACCTATTTTGGGTGAGGGAGTTTAGAGTTCGTCCGATGACCGTCATTGGCAACAGAGTGAGAGGTTGAAAGCATCTGCTTCGCAGCTGAGTGGGGCGCAGCGGCCTTGGCCACCCACGTTCTTCGGGTCTTCTTGGGCTTGGCTATCTTTGAGGAAGGACTGACACTTTCTTCCGAGAGCATGTCCTCGAACGCTTGTTGGTCGAAGCGGACCACCAGCATCTTTTGCGTCGAGCCAAGCTTGGCCACATCGGATTGTGTCACAAACTTCTCAACAGTAGAGAAGGCGTCCCCAGCAGAGTCGCCACCGTCTTTGCCATTAAATAAGAAAGTTGGAAAGAAATTAGTTCAATTGAACAAACTAAACAAAGTACAAAGAAATATCCTAGAAGAAAATCTAAGTACAAAGTTACTTTCTAGGGGGTGACAATGGAGGGTTAGGAGTGTAGCAACTCTCTTTACTCCGTGGACAATCCGATGCAGAAGTTCACTTTTCTTACTCGGGTGTAAATCCGCAGATAGTCAGCCTTTTTTATGAGGGTAATACCCTATTATTTATAGTTGTTCAATGGTCGCATAGATTTTTGGTCGCATGGACGTTGGGAGTTGCCTCGTGTCTTCTCCTAACAGAAAGGAGTTACAACTGCGCACAAGAATCTGGACTTCAGCTGTCACCTGGGCATTTATTAAGATTTTCTTGTTACTAAATATCTGGATGGTTCTCATCTGTTGTAGGCGTGACTTGGTCAAATGGACACGTGACCGTTATTTGGTTGCTGAGAATTACTCAATTGTAACAACAAGATTTGGTCAATGTGGAATCTGGGACACATATGGCCAGAGATGCACGGGACGCACGATGTCTGAAATGCACGGGGACAGAGACGCATGGACCTCGTAGAGTCTGGAACGCATGGGCCAAGGTCGCATAGGACGCATGGAGTTTGGGACGCATGGACCGTATGGAGTCTGGGAAGCATGGGCCAGAGCCGCATGAGATATTTTTGTCGTATTGTCAATGTGGCTCTGCACTATCCTTGGGACTTCTGTCTCTTAGTGTGTTCTCGTCCTTCGAGGTAATCAAAAAATTTATTTTTGTCAGAATTCTGTGTCAGGCGCCATCTTTGTTGTCAGGACGTCATGTCAGGTCGACCTGTGGCCAGTTGTCGGGATGCTCGTTCTGACCCATGGGTGTCCCTTTTCTAGGTCGCATGGTATCCATGGGTCCAACTGTCACGCCCCAATCTCCCGCAAGCTCGATAGTCCCCGCTGAACGTGAATCACCACGTTTACAGCTCTCCCACAGGACAATCGTTCTCATCGGGACGTGATGCCGTATAAGCCTGGAGTTGCGCTCGTACAAGGCGATGTTGTCAAACACCAAAGTTATCATCGAAACGACCAAGTTGCAGCAGAAGTCAAGTATTGTGTACCAAGCACACATCAGAGTAATATGCAGCGAAGCTCACGATAGGGTCCAAATGAAATGCCCCGAAGGTATGCCACGAAGGCGATGCCACGAAGGCGATGAAATATTCTTGCTCTTTATCTCTAGCCCATAAAGGTACTTACAGTTCATACATCATGTCTCGTATATCAAAGCAGCACCACTACGCCTGCGTACCTGAAATATTGCCCACAAACGTGGGTCAGTACACAACCGTACTGGTGAGCGGGGTAACCCACTCGCCTAAGCCGACACTAAGTAAAATAGTGAATGCAAACAGTTAAATGGTAATCTTTCTAATTGAATCCTAGATTTGTTTCATGGCATATGGATGACATGTTAAGGAAAGCTGTAAAGCAGTTTAAGCATGCAAACATTCAACTCAAACCAATCGACAAGCAATTATATAAGCAACCCGAAGGATTCTAGCATGCAACCCGTCCTACTCAAGCCATCGCTTGCACGATAACATATCGAACCAATCCCAAGTCTCAAATATCCATGCTTGGGCATCGGGCGCATGGATGCACATTTTCCATGCTTCTACAACCATGATACCCCACAAGTCTAAAGAACAGACATGCATGTGCCACCACTAAAATCTACCCAAATATAATCACTTAACAAGTGATACGATGTGTCAAACCTCGGCTCACATTAAATCATGGACAAATATTAAGCAATAGTGGTATCAACACAGATACAATATTTGAGTTCAATTACCAATTAAATATTGGGTCACGAAAAAAATAAGAAACATTCAATCAAACAAGCAAGGCCGCATGGGTCTTTAGGCCGCATGGAAAGTCAAGGGTGCATATGAAGTCAGGGCCGCATGACAAATCCTGGCCGCATATGGAGTCTGGGGCGCATGAAAAGTCCTAGCCGGATGCTTAGGTTTAAAGTCTACTCCTTGGGACAAGTGTTGAAGTGACGGAAAATGAATAAAGTATCGGTGATGTGACATAAAGTGATAGATGTGACAAGCCATAAAGTGTGTCAGAGAGAAAAGACAAATATCATAGAAACATGTGCCACGGTTCGGAGTCATGCGTCCAAGAAAATGTTGTCCGCATACTCTCCAATGCCGCATAAGTATCGGTGTCGCATGGAGTTCGATGCCGCATGGAGGTCTCTTGGACTTAGTGAATTTCTCAGTCGTTTAGCGAGTGAAAACACATGGAGTTCAAGGATAAACTCCAGAACACTTGTGTGATGGCAGTCATGCGTCCAACAAGATGGACTCATGCTGGTCAATATGCGATAAGTGTTTAGGCCGCATAACCCTCTCGGGCCGTATAGCACTCTCAGCCGCATAGCTCGTTGGTCGCATGAAGACTTCGTCTTCTCCAAACAGCAGGTTCGGCTATGGCGAAAGCTCAAAAAACTAAAATATTATTTTGTCCATAAAATTCTCATTTTAAGTCCAAATATGGTGAACCAAAAGCCAAAATACTCTTAATTAAAAGCTCTATCATGTATTTGGAACGTATTTTTATTTTATCATGGTTACATATGCATGGAGACTAGACCCATTCTTTGGTTTAACCTTGCTCATGGTTTATTTTATGGGTTGGTTCAAGTCATGAGAACCATTGGTTCAACCCTCAACCCTACCATATATAATCCAACATTTTTTCTCTCTTCACTTCTTTATTTTCTTCCTCTCTCTTTAGTTTTTTCTTTCCATTTCCATAGGCAAGTACACCTTGCATGATAAATGGAGAAACCCTCAATATTATTGTTCCATTATGTTTGTTATGTGTTTCTAAGCACTTTTAGAACTTTGAGTTTTCTGTTTTAATAGGTGGTTTTGAGTAGATCTACATTAATCCATTCATCAAAACAGAAAATTTTAGGTTCTAAAAGTGCTTAGAAACACATAACAAATATAATAGAACAATAATATAGAGGATTTCTCTATTTCTCATGCAAGGTGTACTTGCCTATGGAAATGAGGAGAGAACTAAAGAGAGGGAAAGAAAATGAAGAAGTGAAGAGAGAGAGAGAGAGAGAGAGAGAAAATGTTGGTTATATATGGTAGGGTTGAGGGTTGAACCAAGGGTTCTCATGACTTGAACCAGCCCACAAAATAAACTATGAGCAAGGTTAAACCAAAGAATGGGTCTAGTCTTCATGCACATACAACCATGCTAAAATAAAAATTCGTTCTAAATACGTATATCGGGAACTGGGAGTGACAAAACTGACAAACCTAAGAAAATACAAATACAACAAGAATTAGAAAATTGTTCTCCTTTTTACGTTCGCAGACGCTACAACGAGAAGGAACGGGAACAAGAAAGAAAATAAAAACAAAGAGATAAACTCCTGCTGGGGTGATCAAAACCACCGGTTATCAAAGCAAGATTCGTGCTATATGATGAATTGCCCCCAAGATCTAGCAAGTTCACACAAGAACTTCTGGAACGCTCTAAGTCACCTTCGGATCACTCGAAATTCACTTTGAGGAAGTGTGCACACTATGGCCGCATAAGGCTATGATGATCTCGGATTTTTCTGGTAAAACTTGGAATTCTTCTCCTCATCTCAATGAAAGAGGAGCCCCTCTTAATAAAGAGAAAATTATCACATATGCAGCCTGAGAAAACTAATACGGCATATGCGCCATCCGACACCAAGCCGCATGCGAACCATGCGCCGTCAATGTTGCCAAGCACTGAAAACAACAACTACTGTGCACTACCAGAATAATTCAAATTATTGACGCCTGAAAACGTCGCTAAATGGCCTAAAAACGTCGCTAAAAAAATTAGCGACGTAATTAGCGACGTGTTAATGAAGTCGCATTTAAGCTAGTCGCTGACAGAAAAAACGTCGACGTATTTGCATCGCTAATATTTTTCTTATTAGCGACATTTAGCGACGTATTTTTTGTCGCTAAACGTCACAAATTTTTTTCTTTTTAGCGACGTTTTACAACACATTTAGCAACATTTTATTAACCTAGCAAATACTGTCATGTCAGCAATTTAGCGACATTCAGCGACGTATTCAGCGACATATTTAGCAACTTATTCAGCGACGTATATAAATGTCGCTAAACGTCGCTAAATTTTTAGTTGAAAAAAATGTAAAATGGTTTCCAAACCAATCTTCCTGCAGTTTATGAATTCCTAATTTATATAAATAGACCCGGAGCAACCCTCCGTTGAATTCTCTGGGTTCACCGACCCCTTCAGTGGAACACTCAACACCAATAAATTAACATACATTTAATATAAATAAAATAAATACACAGACTTATAATAGTTCATAAAAATAGACAGACCCGGAGTAACCCTCCATTAAATTTTCTGCGTACGAAATATCACAAAAGTATATGAAATATCACAGTCACACAATAAACACAAAATAAAAGTATCATAGTCATACAATAACCACAATAAAAGTATCATAGTTACACCATAAGTCTTATCCAATTTCTCAATCTCGAGGATATCCAATACGCTGGGGCAGATACCAGTCCCTCCAATACTTCGCATAAACAGCGTCTATGTGATCAATCTCCGCTATAGGTGCTGAGTGACAGAAACTCTCCATCTAAGCTGGTGCCTGTCCAACAGTATGAGGCACCACTTACTCCTTAACAGTAGAAGTTTCCACTTTTTTCTTAACAACCGCTTCCAATTTAACAGTAGGAGGTATCTCTTCCTCCTTAACATTCACTTCCTCCTTAACAGTTGGAGGTATTACTTCCTCCTTAACAGTAGGAGGTGCCTCTTCCTCCTTAACATTCACTTCCTCCTTAACAGTAGGAGGTATCACTTCCTCCTTAACAGTAGCAGGTGCCTCTCTCAAGTGACGTGCACGTGCTTGGGTCATGGGTGCCATCTGGTAAGATAGATGGAAACAAAGAATATAATTGGTAACAAATATAAATATATGTATTCATATGGTTAAAATAGATGTTACGTTCCACATTAAAAATACAGTACAAAATTTCTTAACTAATTCCTTAATTTGGAAAATACTAAATATTTTATAAACTATCCAAATACAAAATTGTAAATACTTATTTATCGATACTGCGAACCCAACTTAATTTAGCATCACTCCGTAAGCATGTTGCATACTAAGGTAGCCAATGACTTGATAAAAATGTGCATCATTGGTGAAAATTTATAGTTAATGGGAAGTAGTACATAATTCATGGATGGTTGCTTAGGTGCGTGTGTCGTGTCTGTGTTATATCGTATGCATCTGTGAGAGAGAGAGAGAGAGAGAGAGAGAGATCGGGTTAGGGTTAGGGTTTACACCCTCTGTGACAGTCTGTGTCGTGTCTGTGTCAGTGTGTGTTTGTGTCTGTGTCTGTGTCTGTGTCATACCGTGTGCATCTGTGTGTGTGTGTGAGAGAGAGAGAGAGATCGGGTTAGGGTTAGGGTTAGGGTTTACACCCTCTCTCATAGTCTGTGTCATGTCTGTGTTAGTGTCATGTCGTGTGCATCTGTGAGAGAGAGAGAGAGAGAGAGAGAGAGTTAGGGTTTACCTAGAGGAGGAGGAGGAGGAGGAGGAGGAGGAGGAGAAGGATGAGGAGGGGGACGCCGGAGTAGGTGGCTGTGGAGGACGCCGGAGGGTGCACTTCGCCGGAGAGGGGGGGGAAGAGGGGGGAGCTTTTGAAAAATTGGGGGAAGTCTTCGACAGAAGGGAAAATCGAAACATATATTAAAATTTTAGCGACGTTTAGCGACTTCAACTTATGACGTCGCTAAAAATATCGCTAAAAATCGAAAAAACAAATGTCGCTAAATTAAAAAAACTCAACGACGCTTAGCGACCTTAAAGAAACTTATAGCGACTATTCTTAAAAAAATCTTAATTATTGTCGCTAAACGTCGCTATATGTCGCCAACAGCGACGTTTATTTTTGGAGTCGCTGAAATCTTTAATATTAGCGACGTTTTATTATGACGTCGTTATTTTATCATATTTTGGCAGAGGTGCACCGACACCCCCGTGCCGCATGCGCCGCATTATTCGGACAACACAGATAACTATGCGCCACATGCGCCGCCAACAGTCAACCTGGTCCCCTATACTTGCTGGCGCATAGCGCCTTGGCCGCATAGCTCCTTGACGCATGCAACCGAGCTAGCAACTCGCGCATGAGCGCCATGCGACGATGCTAAGTGCAAAGTGCGCCAACAAAGCGCCACTTTGCAGCCTTGAGCCCGAGTCCGAGTCGCTAGGGGCTTAGCTCTTAAGGGAAGCTTCCAAATGTGGTGACAAAATAAATATTGTCATAATGAGGTCCACACTTAATTCCTCTAGGAAAGTCAACCCACATGGACCACCACCCCATGTGCATATGCCAATACTAAACAAAGCTATATATATATATATATATATATATATATATATATATATATATATATATATATATATATATATATATATATATATATATATACACACAATAATTATTTTTCAATGTGGGACCAAAACTCTCAAAGCAAAGTGGAAACCAACGAAAACTTTGAGCACATTTTAAGTTGAGGAAACAAAGTAAAATCTTAGCTCCACCCTAACATATGTCTTTATGATTATGTTGACGGAAGATTGATCATCAAGAGGAAAAGCTTGTGCCAGCAAAAAATTCTATGAATCTTACCATATATGTGCCTGGCTCCGCCTTTACATATGTCTTTACGCATGATTATGTGTTTATGGAAGATTGATCATCATCAAGAGGAAAAAGCTTGTGCCAGCAAAAATTTATATCGATCTTACCATGTGGCAGTGGTCTATTGTTCACATTATGAATATCTCAATATTAATCCATGCCCACTATGTACCGTACTTTTCCAACATAGATACATACATATATGATCACGTACGGTAACCGGTGATCACAAATTAAAAAGATTTATGAATGTTAAACTTATGAAGCTTTCTTATTTATATGATCCCATTTCCTGATGATGAGTTGAAAAAGCTAGATAGATATATTCTGCTGGCAAGGGAAAGGAAAGGAAAGGAAAGGAAAGGAAGAGTTAGGGGCTTTGGGTTGGGTACTTGTTGTTGTTGTTGGGGATCTTGACAATCAATGTAGATGCTGTTCCACCCAAATGGTTGGCACTGGTCGGCATCAGCCAAGAATTTGGAGTGGTAATCCCCTTGGCAGTAGGAAGCATCGTATAGGTAGGCCGGGAAGGCGTCGAAGAGGAGTTGGTACGCGCCTTTGACGTTGATCTCCGAGCAACCGCAGCGGAAGAAATCCACGTAAGGGGGCGTGTCGCAGCTTGGCCATGCTCGGAAAGTAGTGCTGCCGCTGCTGCTGCTGACTACTGCTGCTGCTGCCACAACGAACATCAGCGACGTCGGGATGCTGTAAGAAGAGTACTGTAGTGCCTTGCCCATAGGTGAGTACACGTTGGTATTCTAATGGTTGGATCGGTTGCCCAGTACTTTATATAAGGTTTTTGTTAATTTTGCTGTTAGAGCATCCACGCTGAAAACACTCTAAATTATTAAAATATGTGTAAATTACTATCTTAATATTGACGCACAATGGTACATTCTAAATTAATCTCATCTTTTTTTTCACTATTTTTTTTTTCTTTATTTGGCATGATTTTCTCTCTTTTTTTTCTTTCTTTCTTTCTGTTTGGTTACTTTAGGTGCTCCCAACAATTAATTAATACAAAGGAGCTAGGAAACGCTCTGGAGTGTCTCGTAGCTTTCTAGCAATTTTCAAGTATGCACAAGTGTTCAATGCAGTCTTCAAGTGTTATAAAATTTGACTAAGGTCAAAATGTAGAACTTAAAACTGTTTTCCACTGTGGATGCTCTTAGGACACACACATATTAACACATAAATGTACTCTTAGGGTTTGTTTGTGGAAATGGAAGAAAATGAAATCAATTTTTTGTTCTATTATTTACTTGAGGAAATTGTAATTTTCATAAAAAAAATTTCTTTATTTGAAAAAGTTTGAGAAATTGGAAAGAAAAGTGAATAATTAGGGGTGAAAAAGTGAATCATTGGGTTCGTGGGGGGGGGGGGGGAGGAGAATCATTTCTCCCCTATTTTTTTTTTCTTCGGGAATCAATTTTCTTTTTCAAATCATTTCATTTGGCATCCAAATACAGAAAATGAATTACTTTCATTTTTCAAGTTCCAGATTCCGCGATATCCGCATAAAGAAAATGAATGGAAATCAATTCTTTGCTTGGAAAATTGCAATTTTCATAAATTTTTCTTTCTAATATTTGGAAAGACCAGAGAAATTGGGAGAAAAAGTGAATAATTAGGGGTAGGAATATGAATTCATGGGATGAGTAGAGGAATCATTTTTCCCATATTTTTTTTTCCTTGAAAATTAATTTTCTTTCGTGCTCATTTTCTTTGGAATTCAAACACTGCAAAGGAATAACTTTTCTTTTCCAAGGTTCAGATTCCGCAAATTCTCAAACCAAACGTGTGCCTTGTTTGGTTCGCATAATGAAAATTTGGGAAATTATAATTTTTATTAATTTTATTTTCGTTATTTAGAAAACTTTAAAAAATTGGAAGGAAAAGTGAATAATTGGAGGTGGAAAAATAAATCCATATGATAAGTGGGAGAACCATTTTTTTTTCCTTTAGTTTTCTTTCTCTTGGAAATCGTTTTACTTTCTTGCTCATTTTCTCTGGCATCAAAATACAGAAAAAAAAAAAAAAAACTTTTTTTTCCAAAAATTTGATTTTGTACCAAACGAGACCTTAAAACACATGTCAACAAAACGAAAAACTATTGGATGTATCGAACGCAGTGCACATTTTACATACGAACTGTTGAATTACCATAAAGAGGTGTGTCCGCACACATTTCTATCACACATTTCTATGCGATCTAACGGTTGAAAAGAAAAATGGTGCACCGTACGCATCCATAACAATAATTTTTCCAACAAAACCCATAAAGCCTACATTGAGTTGGAATTTTCCTGGAAACCATTTTTTGTCCATGACTGCTGAAACGAATTGAATTCTCCTTGCTCTGCTGACTTTAAGAATAGGGTTACAAAGTCTCGTACGTCTGTGGCTGTTGTTTGTATGGCTAGAGAAGGAAAACCAGCTATCAGTTTTACAGTCAGGACAACAGCTTATGAACAATGGAAAGAAACTTTCTACAATCAGGACAGCAGTTTTTTAACAATTGAAAAGAAAAAAAAAAATTACAGTCAGGACAACAGCTTATATATGAACAATTAAAAGACAATTCATAGAAACCTCAGGTCAATGCTCACATGCAAGTTAAATAATGCCAGCTAACAATTATTTGAAGGAGGAGATTCAAATATTCAAAATAAGAATAGAATTTAAACTTGTTCCAATTTTACTTGATAATAGCATCAATTAGAGTTGGCCCATTGGCCTTGTTTGGTTCGCATTGTTCGGTTTGCAGAGAGAAGAGAGAAAAGAAAAAAAAGAAAGGAAAGAAAAGAAAAGTAAAGTAGAAGATGGTGTTTGAAAACATAAAAAAAAAAAAAAAAAAATAGAAGAAAAGTGAATAATTGAGGATAGAAAAGTGAATACATGGGATGAGTGGGATAATTATTTTTCGTCTTATTTTTTTTTTCTTGGTAATCAATTATTTCTCCTGTTTGTTTTTTTTTTTTGTATCCAAACACAGAAAAAAAAATTCTTTTCTGATGTCATAATTCTGTGAATCTGACGTGACCTTTGAATAACCAGGCTAATTTTGACGAGGCTGGTCGTACGCTAGAATTTTTCAATTCTTCCACCATAGGTGAATTCTAAAATTTTACCTTATGCTTCCATCTATGGTGCATGGACACAGAAAAATGGTGTCCGTAATTCGTATGCATGCACTAGTTTTTGTAGAATTCGAAAATGTTCATATATTTTATCTATACGTCCTTTGATCGGACATATAATATAGACTAATGTTGGAATTTATAGACACGTGCAGCAAAAATAGGAACATCGACCACTGAAACCCACAAAACAAACACGACCTCAAACATGAGAACCAAGTACACATCAAACATGTAATACTGGTGGTTCAAATTCCAACATTTATTTATCTAAATATTGCAATATATATGTCGGCTCTTCAACATACGGCTTAAACTGTTCAATTTTCAGCCGTTTTCAAGTCTCATTATAAAAGTAGGTATAATAACGTGCACATATATTGCACGTGCGTAGAAAAAAATATTATAATTACTGTCATTTGTAGGATCAAATTTAAGCAATCAAAAAAATATCTACTCTTACGACTTAGGCGGCTCAATTGTAAGCTATTTTTGATCCTCAGTAAAAGAGTAGAGAGGTGAAGTAGATATGAACGAGGAAAACAAAATGAAGTAGAAGAAATAATTCATAATGTAAGCGTACGATGAGTTTTTGGTAAATATGATGTATTAACAATATTGACATTTACCTAACCCTTAATATTTCACCAAATATAGTTATAGATGTCAGTTTGCAGGAACCAAGGCTACGTCATTAATGCCGTGCTTTCGGAAGTACCGACTCGCTATTTCCGCGTCTCTCTCTCTCTCTCTCTCTGTTCAATTCCTCAATACTTCTTCTTCTTCTTCTTCAACTTCAAGGTGTGTTCGATCCCTTCTCATCTTCTTTTTCTTATTTTCTTTATTACTTTATATATAAATATATATATATATATATATATATATATATATATATATATATATATAAAATTTATGTTCTTCTTCTTGTTCTTCGTCTGCTTCAGTTCTTCTTCTTCTTCTTCTTCTTCTTCTTCCTCTTCTTCATTTATGAACAATTTGTATGCGATTCAGAATTAGTTAATTATATTCCATATGCAAAATTCAATTTTAGAATATAAATGGTTAATTCTTCTTTATCATATTGTATATATCAATTTTACCGCTGTTTTATTTACCGAGTTGTTAGTTTTTGTTGTACCGATTAAATAATAGATTCTGCAATAAAATAACAATGCGAGAGTTTGAACAATAAATAAATAATATATTCTGCAATAAAATAATAGATTAATGTATTAATCCGTGTTTTCATATGTCACGAGTTTCTTCAGGTTTTATACTTGTTTTTATATGTTGCAAGCTTGTCGCGCATTTAGGACCTATTCCCCTGTCCATATTATCTTCTTCTTCGTTGGTTGGCATCTTTTATTTGACTATTTATTTTGTTACTTGTCAATTGTCATGTTTGGCTGTCATGAAAACCACAAGTAGGCTCATGCTCGACCTTGAACTTACGTGTAATGATGTGTGCTTGCTTCGTTATTGTTGATTCTTCGTGTTAGAACAATATAAATATATAGCTCAACCCTGGTAACAAACTCTAGAGTTTTGGTACAGTAGAAAAGACTTTAACATGGTAGAACCAGATTATTTTAAAGAATTATACCACTTCATGAATTCAGCTGTCTAAAATGGACTTTCACTTAGGGGGTGGGGTTGTCATGTTAGAATAATATAAATATATAACTCTCAATTCCTGTACAAGTTTGGCACACCCATTCTGGATAAATGTTAGTTTCGACCCAATATCTTGGTGTCAAACGGCCTTATAGTGACTCTACTAGAGGTAGGAGTCGCAGGTAAGCCTGACGAGACCATGGGCTTGGGCAACCCCCCTCTACTTAGGGTACCCTCCTGGTTCAGCGTGACTCTACTAGAGGTAGGAGTCGCAGGTAAGCTCCCAGGACCGGCCCACAATAAGGATGAAGGGGCAACCAAAATTAGCTCCGGATAGGGACAACCCAACCCTCTAGGCCTGCCCTGGTTGTGGTCATGCTGGGATTGGAAGGATGGTTTGTGATGGGGACTTGTTCTATCCTTTGCGATCTCCCAGACTAATGACAGTACTTAGCTTTCATTAGCAAAAGTTTGACTTGGATTTCCTATTAAGAAAAGGTTTCCAAGGAGGTTTAGTTCTTTCAATGGGGAGCAAGCAACATTCATAATCTGAAGATAATATGAAGTTTCCCAACAAATACCATTGGTCTGTTAGTTTATTAACAAGTAGTCTGCAGAAAAAGTGGAGCTACTTTTCAAATGAGAACAGACTTGAACCAATGGAATCAATCAGGAACACTATTACCAAAGCATTTTCAGAAAGGTGTAAAGCTATGGACCTTACATTTGGAATATGCTTTGGTTGCAAATTTGCAATAGGAGAAGAATAGTAAGTCCATGATAATGAAGTGCTGATTGTGATGGCTCTCCATGCCTTCACCAAGTATGAACCTCGCTTCCTTTCCATTCTTTTTCAACAACACCTCATTGTTTACCTAAATAATGAACATGTTACATGTGAACAACTTTTTTCCGTAGAAAAAATCCAATGCTATATAATACACTAACAACACAGTTATGCTATATGGCAAGGAGGACAAGCTCTTTATTTCTTCAATCTGACTCTTTATGTATGTTATACACTCGGTTATTTTGTCCTTTATTTCTTCTTTTGCTCTCTTCTTCTTTCTGTTCATGGACCTATTTGACTAGTAATTTGTATCATACACAAATCTACTTGTTATGCCAAGGTTTAATTAATGGGATCTTGAGTATAGTAAGCTTTATTTCTCCTAGCAAAACCTAGGGGAAGGATAAATACTTAAAATTGGTGACAAAAATTCGTATCTGGATGTATCAAATACTCATTTGATACTTCCAGATACGTCTTGGATAAGTGTTCTCGAGTATCCTATATTTTAATTTATTTATTTTTTTTTTACATTTTTAATGTCAGATGCGTCCCAGATATGTTCCTCATGTCTCTGATTGTATTTCTGTAGACAAGTACATTTTACTTCCTAATGTATACTACCTAATCCATCTGGATGTAGCTGTAAATTTGGTTATTCCTGCAGGCACCATAAATCCTTAGTGACATGGAAAAGGACCCAAAAGGAGTTCAAGAGTCTTTAAGAAAAGACACTGATCGCAGGAGTGATGCTTCATCCAACACAAGTTCTCTTGGTATGCAGATTGACATGGATTCGACTCAGAATAATTTCTTGAGAAGGGTTTCTTCGGGTAGGATCACTAACGCTGGCTCCTCTCAAGGATTGTCAGCTAATGGATGTAGCAATACGAGTATACTGGAAGAGACAGCAGGGAATCAACCAAGAGAGGATTCATTTAGTAGTAGGAGTAGCAGAGGCTCCCGGCTTAGGAGCTCGATTAGCCTTTCTCGAGATGTGGGTGATCAAATTATCCATTCGATCAGTCTTTCACGGGACATAGCAGATCAGATTCTTGGGGTCATTGATAGTTCGATGATTGCACAAGTGGGAGATAGTGGGTATCGGGAGACCATAGAGGCCAGGGATTACAACAATGGGTCTCAATGTGTCCCCATAGATGATGTTAGAGCTGTTGAGGATGGGGCAGTAAACATGGCTGATGAGGCACAGAAACTATCAAACCGCTCCCAGTCAAGGTCCCATGGTTCGAGACTATCAGCTCCTGTATTACCGGTTGTAGAGGATATGCCATCCCCTCTTCCTACTGAAGTCATTCAGAATGTAAGTGAGAAGAACCAGATGCAGAATCCACAGCATGTATCACTCAATGTGAGTTTCAGACTTGTTGCTATAAGATCCATACTCAATAGCTTATAAACCATAAAAGTTCGTACAAGAAGATTCAATATTTTTCACTTTGATACTGTGCTAAAAGAATATAATATGGGAATGCATGGAAAGGGCCCAACTTATTAAAATGGTGGAAAGGATAGTATCAGACTTGTCATGTTTTAATTCGAACCTGGAACAAGCACGAGGCAAAAGCCATTTATTGTCTTTTTTGCCTTCCAGCCAATAAGTTTGTTAATATTAATCTGCTAACTGTATGATTTTTGTGAGAAACGAGAGAATCTTAACTTTTCGCAATAAATTGGTTTAGCTAAACCTCAAATGAAATTACATATTATTAATACCATATCTATGCTTTGGGATCATAAAATGATTTCTTGTACTATAAATTGTCTGCAGGATAATCAGTATAAACTTCCAAAAAGGCTCGATTATGCGTCCTATTTGATCCACTTAGCTGCTTTCGGAATCCTTGGGGTAACATGCTGAACTTCTTGTTTCTCATTTTTACTTTTCTGACAGATCATACACCAAGAAGATTTTTTTTTTTTTTGGGGAGAAAACAGCAAGAATAAATTTCCCCTGCCTTTCCAAGTAGATCTTTATTATGATGAAATGACCTTAGATTCATGAGAGGTAGGAAATTGGGAGTTATTGTTTGTATTTCGAATTCTTTGCCAATTGTAATTTCCTGAATGCTGCTCTCTGTTTTTTTTTAATAAAAGGATTAATGCATCACATCAATGACCAATTTGAAAAGGGCTTCGTATCTACGTAGTTTGAAAAGGGCTTCATATCTACGTAGCCTAATTTGATTATATTCTGATGTAATTATTCCTTTTCTTCAATAGTCACTTGAAGTTTTTTCTACAATATTAGTTTCAAAAGAATTTTGACTGAAGTTTTTTGTTTTGACACTTTAAGTGTGCTCTTCCCATGTAGAGAATTGTTTTCTATGTTGCATGGACACTGGAAAATGGTGTCCATATCTGTATCATGTCATTACCAGTGTTTGTATCCATACTCCTGTAACAAAAATAACTACTTTTGTACCTACTTGAAAATGTCTGTATCCCGTACCCTTATCGTGTCCGCATCTGTGTCTGTATTCGTGCAACATAGATTGTTTTATTGTTTATTTAGAGAGAAAAGGTGGGTGGAACATTCTTCCCCCGTATTTCATTAATCCGAGGTTTAGTGAAACAAAAAAGGTACAACCCGCACATATTACGACCCTTGCAAAAAGTAGCACGATTGTCATAACATGCAGTAGCTTTCATCTACTGTCATTAATTGTCTTGTATGCTAGCTGGGAGCTGTTGTTTTTGTTTCTTCAGTACCCTTCTGGGAAGTATCTCTGCCTATACCCTATTGTGTACATATCGCGTCATGTAGGACTCATGTTAGTGACGACATATAAACCCCAAGGTCCACTAGAACACTCAAACTCGGCATCGTGTCTGTATACCATGTCGGTATTTGTTCATGTCGTATTCATGTCTGTGAATCATAGGTATGAGGTAAACTCTAATTGTTGGAGAACCAAGTGAATCTTCTTAGGCATGACAAAGATATCGACATAGAACTCTAAAGGGGGCATATATGTGGTTGAGAGCTTTCTAAAGGATGAAGAGAATCAAGTTCACACTTTCTTTGTTTTTTGTATGTGTATGGTGACTATGGTCTGTGAGAGTGAGGGAAGCTGTGAGGGTCGGTCTTTATTTCTTGAGAAAGAAAAAGGAACTAGAAAGTGTTGGCTATGTGGATGAAGTGGCTATCTAAAAATCAAGTGCTTTAAATGACTAAAGGATAGATTCTAAGCAGACTTAACAATGTGGTAAAGTCCGAATTCTTAGCCTCTATCAGGGGATAGTAAGAACTTATTTTGCGTTCTTTAGTTTTATAGAATTCAGAAGTACTTGAAAAGAATAAGCAACTTGTATGATTTTGTAGCTTATGCTGGAATTGTATGTAAATGAGTTGAGACAAATTTTGATTAGATCCTTTATATTTGGATGTAATATTTAGGATTTGACTAGAGACTTTTTTTGTTTCATTTATGTAGTCTCTTTCATGTTTTGGAAAATAAAGACGACCGCTGCAGCTGATGTGTTCTTGAATCTTGATGGAACAATACTGATCTATTAAACTTCTAAAATTAACTCAATTGAGGTTCAACATCAAGGCTTAGTATGCCCATCAAACCCATGTATGCATTGGATATGAGTCAGGTTGGACAGAATCTAATATGATTCATGGGTATTTGCCAATTTGGCTTCTTTCTATTATATAAGAATTTTATTGCTATAAAAAATGTCAGTGCGTCTAATGCCCAGGAGCAACAATCTAGATTTATAAGCTTCTATAGAAAGTTCCTATATGTCTCATTATTGAATGTTACCGTACTTATTAGAAGTACTTATAACCGTACAGTACCGTACAGTTTCTTTCCTTTTCTTGCAGAACTCTCTTTTTGAGAGGCATAATTTTTTGAAGCACACCTCAAGAAGATCAAGGGTGTTACTTTCCCTTCCAAAGAACCTATCCAATTTACAATCACCTCAAAAAATAACATTGTTTAAGCTCATTGTGGAAGAAGAGAACCACTCAACCTTTAATATTGCTTTGTAAACTATTTGGTTACATATTGGTTTTACTGTGGGAAATGCTTTAACTCTTTGCCAGGTGTTGACAAGGTACTTGCTGCAAAAGCTCTTTGGTCCTGGCTGTCTTGCCCTAACAGGTGACAATACACCATTGTATCTTGATCTCCCCTCTAATGTGGTATGTTTCTTAGTTCTCTTTGAAATTTGAATACAGTATTTGCCCTTTAATATTGTAACGATGTATGATTCAAGCTATTTATGTTATTTAGTTAGGTTCCTTCCTTATGGGGTGGTTTGGAGTTGTGTTCAAGGCTGACATACGCCATGTTTCCGACCACTTGGTAGTTGGATTATCGACAGGGTACCTCGGAAGTCTTACAACCTTCAGTGGATGGAACCAGAAAATGCTTAATTTGGCCTCGAAGGGTCATTGGGTTTTTTCTGTTAGTGGTATTATTTTAGGTAAGAAATTTAACATATGTTAGTTGTGTTTTAGTTTACTAGCCTACAACTGTGTTTAAACAAGACGAATTTGCTTGTGTTATCATCTATTGAGATAACTGACAGGACTATCTAAGTGGCCAATCTCAGGATCCCGTAAGCTCACATGGTTTAACTCAAAATAATTTTTTTTATTGAAGTCATGTGTTTCATCCTGTCCCCCTAAAAGGGTGTTACTTGACACAAAAACAGGGCTTGACATTTGCATCTTTCGAGGATGTTGCTCAAATCAAGTGAAACACTCTTCATAAAATTAGAATAAGGTTACCTACAGCCTGCATTAGTGGGGAGTCTTATGGAATAGGATGCCTTTTTTCCATTTGAAGACAGTAAGTCAAATGCTGGAGTAACATAGACTTTCCACAGAAGCTGCATAAGAATTTCAAGATGACTCCTTGTTTTAGTAATAAAAATAATCAGTTTCGTTAAATGGAGAACTATATGGTCTCATACGGTCTCTAGCACAACCTGAATTAAGGGCTGGGAACCCAAATTTGTTTTAGGTTTCTCTAGGTTTTCTTTGAAATCCATCTTGCCTTTCAATATAGCAATTCTGCCCAAAAGAATGTTAACCTTAAAGCATGTTGTAATTTTTTGGAAGTTCATTTGCTAGACATAGAACTAGGTGTTTTAGCAAAAATTGGAGTGAAGTTTGGAGATGAGAGAAGAGAGAAAATGAGAAAAGCGAGTGCAAGGGTTTAATCCCTATATTGCACCTCATGTATATTTATATTAATATGCATGATGATAAATACACACACAACTACTTCATTGTACCCACATAAGATAAATAACAATAATAACTCTAACAATTGGCAATACGTGAACATCAGGTTATGGTTGTGGATTGAAAATATTGTTCTGGTATATATATTCATTTTCACATACAATCCAAAACACTAGATTAATATTCGAATTTGAGGCATTATATTTCCATGTTAAAGAACTTACGAAGCCATAATGTGTAGAGTTTCATGTCACTCTTAATGCTTGCATAGCCTAAGTGGATGCGTGGTCAAATTATACCTCGGAAGGCAGTCTTGGCTTAAGCTTCAATTGACTATAGTAAATTAGTGAAGATACAATGTTCAATATTTAGATCATTAAGTAATTGTTCTTATTGACTTTGAATGAAGTTAGGATGGGATCTCCTTTTTCTAAAAAAAAATTAAAAATAAAAAAATTACTCCTTATTGTAAAATCTGCTGAAGAAACTAAGAATATAGTTTATTTTCTCTCTTGAAAGATGAAGAGCAGTTAGGAGAGGATATTATCACATTGTTTGCTCTGATTTTGTG
The DNA here is from genome assembly GCA_036927795.1 of Iris macrosiphon. NCBI lineage: Eukaryota > Viridiplantae > Streptophyta > Magnoliopsida > Asparagales > Iridaceae > Iris > Iris macrosiphon. The sequence continues at coordinate 178,956,942 of JAYESA010000001.1, forward strand.
CTTAAATTCCTAGAATTATCACATGTGCAGGTATGTTTATTGTTAATGAGAGCATCAAAGTTGGTGTTGAATCTGCTGAAGGGCTCCGCAAATGCCTCTCCCACAGGCTCAACCAAAATATGGCCACAATTGGAAGTTACCTTGATAGTTGGAGAGTTAATAGTTTCAAAAGTCATATGGTGGTTATGACGACTCTCCTATTGTTGTGGATCTTGTTGTGGGGCTTAAGTGCGACATTGGCTGGTAAGAAGTTAGATGATCCAACTAATGGTGCTGTTCTCTGGTTGGCCTGCTTGGTCGGTCCCCCTGGTGTGTGGGCTAGGTGGTATCTAGCTAGGCTCAATGGACAGGGTCTTGGAAGGAAGGGATTTCTTAAGTGGCTACCTATCGGGACACTGTCCGCCAATCTTCTTGCTGCATGTATTTATGCAGCCCTTGCAACAATAAGCAATGCGGTACGTATTATATTTAGCAATTATGTTTTCATTTAATAGAATAAAAGACCACTTCTCAAATTGACTTAGTGTTACCTTAAGCTCCAGAAATTTTTTATGGCATTGGATTTTGTTGTATCATCTCTGCATGCTTGTCCCCAAATATTTGGGATAAAGGCTTTGTTGTTGTTGTTGTTGTTGTTGTTGTTGTTGTTCTTGTTTATCTATGCATGCTTGTAAAAGATCCCTAGTAAGCCTCATCCAAATTGGAAAAATAGCAAGATTTTGTCCACTAATAACATTTGTTTTGATCGCTACATGTGTGTGTTCCTCTCGAGCCTGTTCTGTGTCAAGTAAACTAACAATTTAAGAAAGAAGTGAGCTCTTATTTATGTACTCTAATGGATTGGAATTTGTCTTCAGGTTGACACAAAGAGATGTACAATCCTTGTAAGTGGAGTTCAGTTTGGATTCCTTGGCTGTCTGAGCACTGTATCTACCTTTGTCGCAGAGGTATATGCCATGAGGGAGAGTGGGCATAGTGGAAGAGCCCTAGCTTACATTCTGGCGACCTTTATGCCCTCATTTGCTATTGGAACTCTTATATACTCTGTACCAGTATGGACAAAGAACTACAAGTAGTTCATCTATTTTATTCTACAAATATGAGCTACTCCCGTGACAGCTTCTGTACTCTCCTACCCATTCATCTTGGTCTGGTATATGCTGTTGTAGCATCAGTGAGGACAGGTTGCATACTATCCGATTGTCTGGGTACGCTTGCAGAATGAATATAGAAGTGAATGATCCAGATATCTTCTTGAGCCATCACTGGGATGGAAGATTCTTCTTATATGACAAGGGAGGTCTGGCTTATGTGAACATTCCATATTTGATGATAACTACTTGAGTTGGCAGTGAGCTCTGCCAGAATTTTACTCGACCTACTGATATGAACCGAGTGAGGTCATTTTTTTTTTCTCTCGAAATTTGACTGATATGTGAATGTGGATTGGGTGCTCCCTGAAGGTGGTGGTTCCATGTTGAGATCACGTTCAGTATGCTAGAGGGCCATCTTCTAATTGAATAAAGTGCAGAGTATATCTTTATTTCCAAAATACATGGCACGCAGGCATGTGTTGCAACGTTATGATGGGAGAACTGTGAGATTGATATAATTCTCTTATCAGTGAATACTTCTTAGATGGTGGTCTGTTATATTCTTTATGCAAAGATTATGGTGTAATGTCTTAATCAAATACAAGGTATTTGTTAAGAAAAAACAGAGAACAAAAAGACACTTCAATTGCAAACACAGATTTTACCGGATTCATCCCTGAATTGTGCTACGTTCTCGGGTAGTAGCAGGTGATCTTCACTCGATGAATAAACATAGCTGCAAAAAAAAATATTCACAACCCAACCTAAGAACATACGTAGTTTATATACATAGTCCATTATAAATGAAAATTTTGAAATATCCTTGAACAACACACGGGCATATAAAATTCAGTTCTACCAACTCGAAAAATTGATTAGGTTTTGGGGACTTTGTCTCTGAACTCAACTGAGGACGTTGTCCTCTTCACCATCATTAACAGATTCGAAGATATCGTGGGAGTCGATGGTGCTAATATTTTCAAGTTGCTGGCTAACATATGGGTTAATGATTCAAGACATATCTCAACAGTATTGATTGTACTGTATTTATGTAGAAGGAACTTGGCTATGGGTTAGAGATGAGAAGTAAAAAAATCATCTGGACCCTAGAAACTCTAGTATCTGTTCGAGTTCTTTGAAGCAGAAAATTAACAAGAAGAAATGTAAATTGGGGTGCAAAAACGTTCAGTATGTTGGTGTTTTTCACTTTGCTTTGGGAGTTTTAATCCCACATTGCAAAACCATCAATGTGTATCTCAAGATATAGCTTTACTTGGTATTGGTATATGCACATGGGGTGGTGGCCCATGTGAGTTGACTTTCCTAGAGGGATTAAGTGTGAACTATATTATGACAATCTTTATTTTATTTTGTCACCACCTTTGAGAAGTTTTCCTTAGGAGTGACTCGGACTCGGGCGCAAAGTGGCGTTTTGTTGGCACACGTTGCACTTTGTATCGCATGGCGCTCGTGCGCGAGTTACATGCACGGTTGCTTGCTCGAACGCATGTTTCGTGGAGCGATGCGGTCAGGTGCCCATGCGGTCAAGTGCCCATGCGGCCAGGTGCCCATGCGTCCCGGAGCCCATTCGGCCAGGGCCCATGCGGTCAGTGGCGCATGCGGCCAGGTGCCCATATGGTCTGATGCGCATGCGACCAGGATCCCATGCTGCCAGGGGCCTTGCGGCTTGTAGCTATGCGGCGAGCAAGTTAGCTTGAGCGAGTCAAGTGGGGAGGGGATAGGGACTGCTGTTGGCGGCTCGGTGCGGCGCAGGCGGCGCGTGGTTCTCAGTGCCACGCGGATGCAAGTTTTCAGCATTTGGCGGCGCTGTCTTCTCTGTGCAGTTCAACGCACAGGCGGCTCGTGGTTCTCTGTGTCATGCGGCTGTAACTTTCGGCGCCTGACGGGGTTGTCTGCTCTATGCAGTACAGCGGCGCAGTCGGCATAGGCGGCACAGGCGGCCTGGTTTTTTCCTCAGGATGTATGGGAGCAGAAATCATCTTTAAATAGAGGCTCTCCTAATTCTTTTGGTTGGTTGAAAAAATTGAGAGAGGGAGAGAGAGGAAAACTAAGAGCACCAGCAGGACCTGCGGCAGTAGTTTGCATCATTTCAAATGAATCTTTCGAGTGATCCGAAGGTGACCAAGAGCATTCCAGAAGTTCTCGTGTGGACTTGCTGGATTCTGGGGGCAGATCGTTGTATAGCGCGAATCTTGCCTTGAGCTCTGGTGGTTTTGATCACCCCAGCAGGAGTTTCCTTCTTTGTATTTTTGTTCTTGTTCTCGTTCTTCTCGGTGTAGCGTCTACGAACGTAAAAGAATAACAATTTTCTGATTCTTGTTGTATTTTCATTTTTTTGGGGTTGTCAGTTTGTAACATGTTCCTGGTTTAGTTCTTCTGTGGGTTTGAGTGTCACTATAGAGAAACTCTTGTGTGAATCTCAGTACACCAACTTCTCTTTTGGAGTTTGTACAAACGAACTCTTGTGTGAGTCTCTACTTTGTGGCTACCTCTTCTTCTTCTTTGATCTGGCTTCGGGACTAACAATCTCAAGGCAAGATCCGAGTTACAATGGACAACTTCTCAAACCTTCTCGATACTAGCTTTCACAAGCTTGGGAAGTTTGATGGTGAACACTACAACATTTGGAAGAGGAAGATCTCCTTGAATCTTCGTCTTGTCAAAGTTGCTTATGTGTTGGTTGATCCTGAACCTACCATTCCCGAAGATAGAGGAGAGCTTGTTGTTGGTGTGGCGCAGGACGCGCACTCCAAGTGAAAGGAAGATAACGACCTCTGCAGGTTGTTAATTCTCAATGCTATGTAAGACTCGATGGCAGAGTCCTACAGCAAGAAGGAGAAGGCAAGATATGTCTGGGAATCTCTTGAAAAGCACTACAAAACTGATGAAAAAATATCTAAAATCTATCTCGTTGAGAAGTTCTTCACTTTGCAATTTGAGGACGAGAAGGTGATGTTACCACAAGTTAAGGAACTTCTGAAGATGCAGCAGAAACTGGAGGAAGAGGACAAGAAGCAGGAAGACAAATTTATGGTTGGGCTATCATCACCAAACTTCCTCTAGGCTTGTCACGTCCCAGTCCCAAAATACCGAGGGACTAGCCACGTGGCAATGGCCAACAGCACAACTCCAATAGGCAAATCTAATTTAATGGACCTGTTAGAGTGCACTTAAGCTGTAACAAATATAATTATAGGTCTACACCATCTACACAATATAATTCTAATCTCATCCACAGAAAGCAAACACAAGTCAATATATTAGTCCAATCAAGATAGTAGATAAAGAAAATATAATCCATCAACAAGTCCAAATAAATAGAGTCTCGGGGAACAACCCGACACAATAAAGAAAGAGAATATCACCAATACATATGTCCATGAGTCCAAATATGAAATAACAATGAGCATAAATAACTGAGTATGAAACTAAATACTCAGGAGAAATCCTCCGGCACAAACTCATCCTCTGGTGCTAGTACTTCTCCAGCGTCAGCTCATCTCCCGTATATCTCAGGGTAATCCTCATCTACTGTACCTAGGGACATAATAAGGTACAATAAACACTCAAGCCAAATGAAATACAGTATATAAAAATATATTCTCAGGGCAAGCTATGTAACCAGCTATGTGAAATGCAAATGAGAGCATCACTAGTACTCAGGCTGAGACCACTACAAGCTCTGTGTCGGGGAGCCCGTAGCAGCAAGAATATCACGTAATGGGCCAAGCTCTGGTACAAAGACTAAAGCACCTCAATAAATATATATATATATATAATCAGCCTGTAGCATGTGTGTCTCTCCTCACCTAATGTAATCTCATGTCTCATGTCCACAACGTCCCATGTCCATAACACGCAAGATCATGACCTCTAGCTAGTATAGCGAGTCATAATGATATCTATGTATATGTAAGTCTCATGTCACGAATCCTGTAAGCCCATACAGAATCACCATGAATAACTCAGGAAAGATTTTGTCACATGAATAGTCTCAAGTATTCTATGGTATGACGTACTTGGTAAAGCAAGCACGTAAAAATATAGGATCGTGGTATCAACTCTCTAAGTGACGTTACACGACTCCGCATACGACGTCGACACCCGAATCTTGTTCGGACGTTAAGCAACGTCTCAGGGTCCTAAGTTGAACAGGTATATCACAGAAGTATACAAAAATAATACAAACAATTAATAGCACAGGATCTTCTGCAAGTTGGCAAGGTACACTTGCCTAGGTTCTGAGCTTCGTCAATTTCTCTTGTAACAATAAAATCTTCAGGTACACCTCCAGATGCTAAAATAAACATCATCATTGCTCTCAAAATACTTGAAATAGCTAGGATTGACTACTCATAAGTCCAATTTTGGACACAGGAAAAGAATTGACAGTTTCTGGTCAAAACGTATTCCATATATGGCCCACTTCGCACCAAAAAATGTGCCAGAGATAAAGTTCTTCATATTCGTCAAACTTAGTGTCTACGAGTCCAGAACGATAGCACAAACCCAACAGAACGTCCAGAACTGGATTCTGATGAGCCGGTCACGAAATCGCCCGTCAAATAAAACCGTGGGACCCACGAAACTGTGTTTCATCAATGTTCTCAGAATCAAACCAAACTTGGGTCACAGGACCAGCGTAACGCTACGAATCCGATGGCGTAAGTTTCGTTACGAAACGACAAGCACACACAAAATTATGACGAGTGTCAGAACAGGCCGATACGGGACTTTTCGACGAATACGCGTTGATTCTCGGTGTGCACGCACATCCAAATCAACTTTTGCAAAATCTCATACGTCCGCGTTGACGATACGCACCTTTTGGTATAATTTGCACACGACAAAGTTGCCTCGTTTAGCGGTACGCACCCCATTTAAAAAAAAATTGGGTTTAAGAAACCAAGTTTTCGGTCAATTTCAACAGCAAATAAAATACAGCATACATCGAATTAAAATAAACTAATTGAAGAGATTAAAACTTGTTTATGTAGTCTAAATTACTGTTCAAGTAAAATTTTAGTATCACATGCCGTTATAAAGATAACGGGACTCAAACACGCATACTTGGAACAGTTTCTGATCTACAAACTAGGTCATTTTTTCTGTATTGCGTCGCGAATTACGACCGACACCGGACACGATAGGTTAAACTAATTACACAGAGTTCAAGGGGGTCATGTGGTCTTCACATAGGATTCGACAGATCGTTAATTGGTTTACTGTGCAGGAAGATAATGGGGCGAGAAGTAGTGTACCTCACTGATTTACTGCTACTCGGGATTTGGGTGGTTGCTTGGCGGCGTCTTGCGGCGTGCGGCGGTGATGGTTCAACGGTCGTCGACGGTCGGAAATGGTCGAGGTGGTAGAGGAGATGATGGTGGTGGGGGTGGTCTGCTCTAGTCTTATATAGGGTGAAGGGGGAGAAGGTTACTGGAAGAGGAATCTGAGGGGCTGCGGCGGTTTGGGGAGGGGAAGGGAAGAGGTCGGGGTGAGCGTTACTGTAGCGGGGTCGGGGCTGGATCTCGGGTTCAGTTTTAGGGTCGGGTCTAGGGTTTGGTTTAGTTTGGGTTGGTTTGGTTTACGGTTGGTTTGGGTTTATTAATAATCTAATATATATGTATGTAATTAGCTATCTAAAAATAGTTTTGGACCTCCATAAAATCCAGAAAAATTATACAATACTCTAATATTAGTTTTACACCCAAAAATATATTTTTGTACTATATTAATAATTAATTAAATACACATAATTATAAAACCATGACTATTATACATTACAAATGGCTAAAAATTAGAGAAAATTTCCCTTAAATTCAGTAATTACAAATATTAAAATTAAATTTTAATTTCTAAAAAAATTAGGGTATTTATAATCTATCCAACTTAAAAGAATTGCGTCCTCGCAATTAAGAAAATGAAACATAACCGGTCAAGAAAATGTTTGCTCCAAAAGAGATGACGCGGTTACAAGATATTTGTTGAAGCACGACACAAAGGATAAGGGACCATGGACAAGGAAAAATCGAGAGGAAGGGTGAGGGTTTTTGTAAACCCCCTAATTTTTCAAAATTTTCAAAACTGGATTTTTAACAATTTTCTGGAATTTTCTGGGAATTTTCTGTAAATTAAAAATAGGGTTTTAATTATTCAATAATTTTTAAATGATAATAAATGATATTAAAATATTATGAAAATAATATTTTTGGATGTAAAATGAAAAACTGGACTTAGGACAATTTTTCTGAAATTTATCGGACCCCGGACCTATTTTTAAAACACCTAAAACTATTTATTTAATTATTTATTTATTTATTTAATTATTAATTATTTTTATTATTATTATTATTATTATTATTATTTCAAAATAAATCCAGCCCGGCCCAACTTCACCCCGGCCCAGCCCAACTGCGGTCCAGCCCACCCCGGCCTAGCGGGTCGGGCGGGTTGGCCAGACCCGAACCCGACCCGACCTACCCCTCTCCCCCATGACGCGACCCGTTCCTCCGCGTCCGGCGCCGCTCCGCCCGGGCAGCCAGCGCCACGTCGGCCACGTCTCCGCCCTCAGCGCCTGACCCCGCCTTCGGCGCCGCCCATCTCGGCCCCCAACCTCCCGGCCAGCCTATAAAACCCCTCGGCTCCTCCTCCCCTCCGCTCGACAGCCACCCCAGCGCCTCGCCACCGGCTCCCCTCCGCCCTGAGCGTCGACCACAGCCCGGCCGACGCCGCCCAGCCCCGCCCAGGCTCTCCTCCTCCGCGCCTCGCCGCTCTCCTCCTCCTTCGTCTCGACGACGAGCGGCCGCAGTCGACTGCAGCAGCGGCAGCCAGCGCCGCGCCGCCGTCCCCGAGCCGCCTCGCCTCCGCCTCGTCGCCGCGCGCCGCGCTGCCCCCGGCCGGCCTCCCTTGCCCTGAGCCACCGCAGAGCCACCAGAGTCCGGCGAGGAAAAAACCCTAACCCTAATTGCTTCTTCCTGTGTCGGACACGGACACAGGACACAGTGTCCGTGTCGAGTCGGACACGGCGAAACCCCGATTTTTCAGCGGGGTTCAGGTACGCGTAACTTCTTGCTCGTAGCTCTGTTTCTAATTCCGTAAATTGCGTTGCGAAGCCTGTATGACCCTCTCGGTGCCCGGACAAACCGTTCGGGGCATCGCGTCCTGTGGTGATCGCACACCGCGATCCAAAAACAGGAAAAACCAGACCCTGTTTTACCCCGGAACTGAGTACGCCCCGCCAAACGGGACGACTTGGTCGCGCGCGGTCTTCACAGATATATGCGCATCGTCGATACGGACGTGTGGGATTTCGCAGAAGCTGATTCGGGTGTGCGTGCACACCGGAATCAACGCGTATCCGCGGACATCGCCCCGTATCCGACTTTTCTGCATTTCGACCTAACTTTGTGTACACACGTCGGATCGAGACGAAACTTGTGCCATCGGACTCGTAGCGATACGCTGGTCCTGTGGGTCAAGTTTGGTTCGATTCTGAGAACGTTGACGAAATCGCGTGTCGTGGGCCCCACAGGCCCCGCTCGACGGGCGATTTTGTGATCGGCTCATCGGAATTCAATTCTGAAAGTTCAGTTGGGTTCGTATCAGCGTTTCTGACCTGTTGACACTAAGTTTGGTGAATTTGGAGACCTTTGACCCTGACACGTTTTTCGGTGCAAAGCGGGCCCACATGGGGACCCCGTTTTGACCCGAAATTGCCGTTTTTGCCCTTGTCTCCAAATTGGACTCAAGGACAGGCGTTTCTAGCTGATTGATATTTTCTGGATCTGATGGTGATGTTTATTTCAGCAACCGGAGTACCGCCTGCAAATCCAACTGAAGTCAGAGCCAAAATCAGAGCCGAAACCACAGGCAAGTGTACCTTGCCAAACCCTGCAGCTTGCTATTTATTTTCATTGACTTGTTTATACATCAGTGGGCAAGTAAAGCTTGCCATTAGCAGTAATTCCTATTCTAGAACTTGCCTGAATTCTTGTTTAAATGCATATAAACCTGTTTAACTGTTAAAACCCAGGACCGAGTGGCGTACTTAGCGTCCGATTACCAGTCGGGTGCCAACTCCGTACGCGAAGTTGTGTAACGTCACATAGAGATAGATATCGAGACCCGATAATTCTCGTACTTGTCTTATCAAGTACTCCAGAACCCAGGACACTTGACACTATTCATGAGACAGAGTCTTCCTGAGACATTCATGGTGATTCTGTATAGGATACAGGACTTGACAGAGATATTTTATAGACATTATGACTTGCTGCATTAGCTATAATTCCGCTGACATGGATATGAGACGTTATGGTCATGATATGCGTGATTACATTGGGTGGGGAGAGACACACAGGCTACAGGTTGATGTTATATTATGCCGGCGTCTTAAGTCTCACTACGAGCTAGACAACTACATGATATCACTGCTACCGGCTCCCCGACACAGAGCTTGTAGTAGTTTCAGCCTGAGTTCTTGTACTGCTCTCATGTTGCATATCACTTAGCTGGTTATCTAGTTTACCCTATTGCTTATTTATTCTGCACTGCATCAATTTTGGCTTATATTTTCTGTACCTTGCTGTCCCCTGAGGACCTGGATCCGGATTATGTCCCCAGGTATAGCCGAAGAGATCCATCCAGAGATATACCGTACAGGAGCACTTCCAGGAGCTGTACCAGGACCGGAAGACGAGCTCGCACCAGAGGACTTCTCCTGAGCATTGGCCGTATGTAGTCAGTTATTTCTATTTCCAGTTGTTTATTTTCTGTCTATTTGTATCTGTTGTACCAGACATATTCTCGGATTGTTTCCCGGGATATTTATTGAGATCAGCTTATTTTATTTGCATTACCCTGTCCTTATCTGTGTTTATCTGTTGTGAATGAGGATAGAATAACCCGTGACTTGTAACAATTGCCATAATTCCTGTTAGACTACAGCTTAAGCATGCCCTGATGGATCCATTAAATTGGGTTGTCCATCGGTGCGTGCTGCTGGCCATTGCGCACGTCTCCAGTCCCTCGGCATTTTGGGACTGGGGCGTGACATAGTTTTTGTGGTGGCCCATGCAGGTCAACGACTAATTTGTTCGGTTTCAACTTAGGGACCGAACAGGCCTGCAATAAAATAGGATAAGTTTTTAGGATCTCATCCACTTGCTTGAAACATTCTTGACATCCATATCGACTTCGAATTAATTTCTTGACTCGCATTCTGCCTTAATTCCTGTGCGCCTCTTATTGTTTATTTTGGTTGCAGGGTTATGGATTCACGAGCAAACGATGAGACTCCCATAACATCACCACGAGTTGCTGAGGTAACCAACGAAGATGAAGTAACACCAGTGGATAAAGGACAGTCAGCTCAATAACATGCCTCGAGAATCCAGCAAGATAACATTCCACCAACGGCGCCAGTTACTCCATCAATGCCCGTAATTCCACCAGGGCAGGCCATGGACAGACAGCAGATGTTTTCAATGGTCTATGCAATAATGCAAGCTCAACAAGAGGCGTTGAGTCGCAGCCTAAGAACTGCACTGGAGCAGGCCAACCTACCAACTCGACGGCCAACGACGGGCTCTATCACCGATTTTCGACAGCTAAAGCCCCGTACATTCTCAGGCAAGGAAGAGCCCACTGAAGTTCATGAGTGGCTTACCAACATTCAACATCAATTAGAAGCAGCTGAGCTTCCAAAGGAACGTTGGATGACTGCCGTCAGAATACAGTTGACGGACAATGCACATCACTGGTGGCTATCTGAGGAAGCACGGCTCGGACTAGACCGAGTCACTTGGGAAGAGTTCTCTAGACTCTTTCAGGAGATGTACATTCCAGCTATCGCTCGATCAGAACTGCGGGACAAATTCAATCGCCTCACTCAGGACTCCATGACGGTGGAAGAGTACAACGCAGAATTCATTCGACTAAGTCGCTTCGCTCCAACATTGATCCCGACAGAAGAAGAGAAGGCTGAGAAATTCTTCGACGGACTAAACATTGAGCTACAGAAACTAATTGAATCCGTTGCACCTACTTCGTACTCGGACGTTCTTGCTGCAGCGCGACGCATTGAGCGCGTCATCAGGAGAGAGACTAGTCTGAAACGGACTTCCACTTCAGCACTACAAGAAGAAGTTGCAAAAAGACCTCACATACACCAGCCACCAGAAGCATCTCTGCAGACAATACCTGTTTGTCCATATTGTCGCAAGCGAGGCCATACTGAAGACGAGTGCAGACGAAAGAAGAGATTATGCATAGTTTGCGGATCGAGTCAGCATTTTATTAAAGAAATGCCCTGAGCGTCGAGACAGAGCACCAAAGGGTAACCAGCAAGCGTTACCAGTACCGAGGTCAGCCTCTCCAGCGTTGGAAGTACCGCAAACGGAAGTTCAAGGAGTCCTACCACCAGCTTCAGCAGGGTATCAGCCGAGGCCACCCTTGATACCCCACGAACTACTCTTCCAACAGGCTCAACAGCAGAAGAATCGACTGCAAGGACGAGGACAAGCCTACGCAATGACTGTGGAGGACGCTGATGCGCGTAAGTGATTCGTAGTTATCTGTTTCTAGTCTTGTTGTAGCTCGTGCCTCTTGGTTCGTGACCTCAGCCCCAACCTAGTAATTTGTAACTTGTTAATAACAACCTGGTTTTGATAAAAGTTATAGTTTTCACTAGATTTTCCTAGAAAGTGTAAACTTTCAATTTTTAGGGAAATGGTATTTCCCTGAAGTCTCTTGTGATGTTTTCAAACGATGCTTGCGACCGCGTCATCTCTGTTGACCGGTTATTCTTTGATTGCGAGGACGCAATCCTCTTAAGGGGGGTAGATTGTAAACCCTCTAATTTTTCAAAATTTTCAAAACTGGATTTTTCACAATTTTCTGGAATTTTTTGGGATTTTTCTGTAAATTAAAAATAGGGTTTTAATTATTCAATGATTTTTTAAATGATAATAAATGATATTAAAATATTATGGAAATAATATTTTTGGATGTAAAATAAAAAACTGGACTTAGGACAATTTTTCTGGAATTTATCGGACCCCGGACCTATTTTTAAAACACCTAAAACTATTTATTTAATTATTTATTTATTTATTTATTTATTAATTGTTTTTATTATTATTATTATTATTATTTCAAAATAAATCCAGCCCGGCCCAACTTCACCCCGGCCCAGCCCAACTGCGGTCCAGCCCACCCCGGCCTAACGGGTCGGGCGGGTTGGCCAGACCCGAACCCGACCCGACCTACCCCTCTCCCCCACGACGCGACCCGTTCCTCCGCGTCCGGCGTCGCTCCGCCCGGGCAGCCAGCGCCACGTCGGCCACGTCTCCGCCCTCAGCGCCTGACCCCGCCTTCGGCGCCGCCCATCTCGGCCCCCAACCGCCCGGCCAGCCTATAAAACCCCTCGGCTCCTCCTCCCCTCCGCTCGACAGCCACCCCAGCGCCTCGCCACCGGCTCCCCTCCGCCCTGAGCGTCGACCACAGCCCGGCCGACGCCGCCCAGCCCCGCCCAGGCTCTCCTCCTCCGTGCCTCGCCGCTCTCCTCCTCCCCTCCCCCTTCGTCTCGACGACGAGCGGCCGCAGTCGACTGCAGCAGCGGCAGCCAGCGCCGCGCCGCCGTCCCCGAGCCGCCTCGCCTCCGCCTCGTCGCCGCGTGCCGCGCCGCGCTGCCCCCGCCCTGAGCCACCGCAGAGCCACCAGAGTCCGGCGAGGAAAAAACCCTAACCCTAATTGCTGCTTCCTGTGTCGGACACGGACACAGGACACAGTGTCCGTGTCGAGTCGGACACGGCGAAACCCTAATTTTTCAGCGGGGTTCAGGTACGCGTAACTTCTTGCTCGTAGCTCTGTTTCCAATTCTGCAAATTGCGTTGCGAAGCCTGTATGACCCTCTCGGTGCCCGGACAAACCGTTCGGGGCATCGCGTCCTGTGGTGATCGCACACCGCGATCCAAAAAAGGAAAAACCAGACCCTGTTTCACCCCGGAACTGAGTACGCTCAGCCAAACGGGACGACTTGGTCGCGCGCGGTCTTCACAGATACATGCGCATCGTCGATACGGACGTGTGGGATTTCGCAGAAGCTGATTCGGGTGTGCGTGCACACCGAAATCAACGCGTATCCGCGGACATCGCCCCGTATCCGACTTTTCTGCATTTCGACCTAACTTTGTGTACACACGTCGGATCGAGACGAAACTTACGCCATCGGACTCGTAGCGATACGCTGGTCCTATGGGTCAAGTTTGGTTCGATTCTGAGAACGTTGACGAAATCGCGTGTCGTGGGCCCCACAGGCCCCGCTCGACGGGCGATTTTGTGATCGGCTCATCGGAATTCAATTCTGAAAGTTCCGTTGGGTTCGTATCAGCGTTTCTGACCTGTTGACACTGAGTTTGGTGAATTTGGAGACCTTTGACCCTGACACATTTTTCGGTGCAAAGCGGGCCCACATGGGGACCCCGTTTTGACCCGAAATTGCCGTTTTTGCCCTTGTCTCTAAATTGGACTCAAGGACAGGCGTTTCTAGCTGATTGATATTTTTTGGATCTGATGATGATGTTTATTTCAGTAACCGGAGTACCGCATGCAAATCCAACTGAAGTCAGAGCCGAAATCAGAGCCGGAACCACAGGCAAGTGTACCTTGCCAAACCCTGCAGCTTGCTATTTATTTTCATTGACTTGTTTATACATCAGTGGGCAAGTAAAGCTTGCCATTAGCAGTAATTCCTGTTCTAGAACTTGCCTGAATTCTTGTTTAAATGCATATAAACCTGTTTAACTGTTAAAACCCAGGACCGAGTGGCGTACTTAGCGTCCGATTACCAGTCGGGTGCCAACTCCGTACGCGAAGTTGTGTAACGTCACATAGAGATGGATATCGAGACCCGATAATTCTCGTACTTGTCTTATCAAGTACTCCAGAACCCAGGACACTTGACACTATTCATGAGACAGAGTCTTCCTGAGACATTCATGGTGATTCTGTATAGGATACAGGACTTGACAGAGATATTTTATAGACATTATGACTTGCTGCATTAGCTATAATCCCGCTGACATGGACATGAGACGTTATGGTCATGATATGCGTGATTACATTGGGTGGGGAGAGACACACAGGCTACAGGTTGATGTTATATTATGCCGGCGTCTTAAGTCTCACTACGAGCTAGACAACTACATGATATCACTGCTACCGGCTCCCCGACACAGAGCTTGTAGTAGTTTCAGCCTGAGTTCTTGTACTGCTCTCATGTTGCATATCACTTAGCTGGTTATCTAGTTTACCCTATTGCTTATTTATTCTGCACTGCATCTATTTTGACTTATATTTTCTGTACCTTGCTGTCTCCTGAGGACCTGGATCCGGATTATGTCCCCAGGTATAGCCGAAGAGATCCATCCAGAGATATACCATACAGGAGCACTTTCAGGAGCTGTACCAGGACCGGAAGACGAGCTCGCACCAGAGGACTTCTCCTGAGCATTGGCCGTATGTAGTCAGTTATTTCTATTTCCAGTTGTTTATTTTCTGTCTATTTGTATCTGTTGTACCAGACATATTCTCGGATTGTTTCCCGGGATATTTATTGAGATCAGCTTATTTTATTTGCATTACCCTGTCCTTATCTGTGTTTATCTGTTGTGGATGAGGATAGAATAATACGTGACTTGTAACAATTGCCCTAATTCCTGTTAGACTACAGCTTAAGTATGCCCTGATGGATCCATTAAATTGGGTTGTCCATCGGTGCGTGCTGCTGGCCATTGCGCACGTCTCCAGTCCCTCGGCATTTTGGGACTGGGGCGTGACAGTTTTGTTCAAGCAGAACATGTAGGGAAGGAGTTGCTATGATTGTGCAATTTGAGTCATATGTCGTGAATACTAACTGGTAGGTGGACACTGGTGCATCTTGCCATGTGTGCTCTAAGAAGGAGTTGTTCGTCAAGTATGAGCCTGCCTCTGAGAAAGTCTCGATGGCGGATAAGTATCAAATTGCAGTACTGAGAATAGGGATGGTAGTGCTGAAGCTGACTTCTAGAAAGTCACTTACACTGTAGAATGTGAAGCACGTACCAATTATCACCAAGAATCTGGTTTCTGGGAGTCTGTTGTTCAAAGTGGGACTAAGGATGGATATCAATGCCGGTCATATGGTGATGTCCTATAAGGTAATATACTTCAAAAATGCTTTATGTACCAAAGGGATGTTTAAACTGTAGCTTGTAACTCCTTCTGTTTGTATTAATGCAGTCTCTACTTCTGGTTATTCTCTTGAGTTATGGCATAGTAGACTAGGACATGTGCATTGTAAACACATCAACAAAATGTCTAGTCTAGGCCTTATCTCCAAATGTGGGGGTAAGGAGATAGAGAAATGTGAAGTCTGTGCGCAGACAAAGATCATCAGGAAGCCATTCAGAAGAGTGAACCGAAGCACAGATCTGTGACTTCAAGCTATTCTCCACAAAAGCCGGAATGGAGTATTTTATCACTTTTATTAACGATTTCTCGAAGTACGCATTTGTATATCTTCTTAAGTCAAAAGACGAAGCATTCGAGAAGTTTAAAGACTTCAAGACTGAAGCAGAACGTCAAACCGGTCAACAACTTAAAAGACTCAGAAGAGATCGAAGCAGAGAATATTGTTCCTTGGAATTTGTATCATTCTACAAAGAACATAAAATTGTCAACGAAACCACTACTCCGTATTCTCCCCAATCTAATGATATAGAAGAAAGGAAGAACAGGACACTGACAGAGATGATGAACTCCATGTTGCTAACATCAGGACTTCCAAAGTGCTTCTGGGGAGAAGCAGCGCTTACGGCTACGTTTATTCTAAATAGAGTACCGTTCACGACATCTGACATTACTCTTCATGAACTCTGGTTCAAGGTCAGACCTAACTTGAATGTCATTTGAGTGTGGGGGTATCTCGCATATGTGAAGCTTCCAGACCTCAAGATTCAAAAGCTGGAAACGAGAACTACGAAGACCATATTTCTGGGCTATGCTGATAAGAGTGATGCTCGAAGGTTCCTTGATATTGAATCTAATTATATCATAGAATCTCGTGACACGAAATTCTTTGAAGACAAGTTTGCTAGGCATAAAAATGTTATTCTCGTGGATGTCTCAGAGAATGCTGCTACCACAGACGAGACAAGTACCTCTCAGAGAGAACTAGTCCAAGAAAAAGTTATCGTTGATGAGACAACACTTGAACCAGAACCCGCTGAGCCGAGAGCAAAGTGAGTGAGGATACCGAAGAACTTCGGAGAAGACTTTGTTACTTATTATGTGGAAGCTGATCTGCTTACCTATGATAAGGCAATGAAGACCAGAGATGCTATTTTCTGGAAAGAGGTTATCCATGACGAGTTTGACTCGATAACTTCTAATAATACTTGAAATTTAGTCGATCTGCCTGAAGGAGCTAAACTCATCGGATGCAAGTGGATCTTTAAGAAGAAGATAAAAGTAGATGGGACTGTTGACAATTTCAAGGCCAGGCTAGTGGTCAAGGGGTTTTCTCATATACAGGGGGTTGACTACTTCGATACCTATGCTCCCGCTACACGGATGACTACTATCAGGATGGTGATTGCTCTAGGTGCTATTCACAGAATGGTGATTCATCAGATGGACGTCAAGACAGCATTTCTGAATGGTGAACTGACTGAGAAGATTTACATGCAGCAACCAGAAGGGTTTGTCATCAAAGGTATTGAAGATAAAGTATACAAACTGGTAAAATCTATGTATGGTCTGAAGCAAGCTCCTAAATTATGGTACGAGAAGTTTGACAAAGTTATCAGATCAAATGGCTACAAGGTCAGCGAAACTGATAAGTGTGTACACACGAAGTTCGCTTGTGATAGAGGTATCATCGTTTGTCTCTATGTGGACGACATGCTAATCCTAGGCACGGATAAAGAATGTGTCACTAGGACAAAGATGTTCCTCTCGTCTAAATTCAGTATGAAGGACATGGGAGATGCAGATGTCATCCTTGGGATTAAGATAATCTGGACGGAAGCTGGGCTTGCTCTATCACAAGCTCATTATGTGGAGAAGATGCTCACACGCTATGGATATCAGGATCTTCCGGGGATCGATATCTCATATAGATGTGACAAGAACTGAAGCCTAACCCAGAAAAAGCGTCAGACAGTTGGAGTATTCATCGGGAGCTTGATGTATGCTACAAATGCTTCTAGGCACGACATTGCTTTACTGTGGGGATGCTGAGTAGATTCACGAGTAACCCAGGTATTGAACACTGGAAAGTTGTGAAGTAGGTGATGATATACCTCAAGAAGACTCATAAGTTTGCACTTTACTACAGCGGTGATCCAGTAGTGGTAGAAGGCTTCAGTGATGCTAGCTGGTGCTCAGAAGAATAGAGCGAGAGATCCACATGAGGATATGTTTTTTCTATGGGAGAAGCTGTCATATCGTGGAATTCGAAGAAGCAGACTATGCTCTCACACTCATCAATGGAGTCTGAGTTCTATGCACTTGCAACTACAGCAGAATAGCTTCGGGAGCTCATGTACGATCTTTTAATGGTTGGTGTGCAGATTCTGGCTGTACCGATATGCTGTGATAATCAGGCAGCTGTAGCAATAGCATCTAATAATCTCTTCAATGGAAAGAAGAGAACTGTGCGGCTTCGGCACAGAGCACTGAACAATCTCATCAAGACTGGTGTTATTGTAGTAGTGGATGTTCAGAGTCAGGAGAACCTGGAGGATCCGTTCACTAAAGGTCTCAGGCGCTAGCTAGTCGAAGACACAACAGGTAAAATGGGCATGAAGGACCTCTGATATTGTGTCTTTGTAATCCTACCATTAAGTTTTATGCTATCAGTTCAAAGAGAAATATATTAGGCATCTAGCTTTTGGTTTAAGGGAGGACCACTGACTGAAAAAATATCAGGTACAACGGGTAGTCCTTATGGACAATGTGGGATACGTACCCAGAACCACCGTAGTATACTATTTTGTTCTATAGAACAATTTCTGTGTAAGGTTGGCTTCGATGCCTTAATGAGTTCTCGGGCAGAGTGAATGTCCGACGTACGCTGCAAGAAGCACGTGTAGTTCAGCACTACAAGGGACTTGTATCCCATGCTACAGTGGAGTGACACCACGATTAGGTAAAAGATGTAAAGCCTCGGCTGCGAGCCATGTCTCAGCGGCAGTAGCACCATAAATAGGCAGGTAGCCTAATGCTGAAAAGATAGAGAGTTGTAGCATAGCACTACTAAGAGGCCGGTGACCTCATGCTATATTGAGTGATACCACAAGAGGTAGTTAACCTCGGCTGCGAGCCATGTCACAGCTGCGTAGCACTGCATAAAAGTGCAAGGCTTCATGCTGGGATATAGTACAGTACTACTAAGAGGCTAGTGACCTCATGCTATTGTGGGTGATACCACATGAGGTAGTTAACCTCGGCTACGATACATGTCACAGCGGCATAGCACCGCATAGAAACGCAATGCTTCATGCTGGAAAATATTAAACTCTCTTGAAAGGAACTCACCTAAGTGTATGGACAGAGATATAGGCCATCTCTTGAGGGTAAACTTATAGAAATCCAAGATATATACACCAAAACCAGGTCAGCATAGGGCCTTTAATGTTCGACCGGAGGCACAGCTGATGTCATTGTGCGAGTGGGAAGAACAACAGCTATGGTTCAGAATTCAAGGCATAGTCCATTCTTCTATTGTACTATTGTTTAACCCATGCGGGAAGATTCAAGTCGTGGGCGACATCTATCCTAATGCATGATGGACAATTACTGTGAGGAACGCTCGTCCATATATTATGATATATGGGGAATTGTTGGTATTTTTCACTTTGCTTTGGGAGTTTTAGTCCCACATTGGAAAACGATCAATGTATATATCTCAATATATAGCTTTGCTTAGATTTGGTATATGCACATGGGGTGGTAGCCCTTGTGGGTTGACTTTCCTAGAGGGATTAAGTGTGAACTCCATTATGACAATCTTTATTTTATTTTGTCACCACATTTGGAAAGTTTTCCTTAGTCACTAAGCCCCAAAGGGGCTTAGCGACTCAGACTCGGTCTCAAGGGCGCAAAGTGGCGCTTTGTTGGCGCACTTTGCACTTAGCACGTCAGCATCGTCGCATGGCGCTCGTGTGCTTCTTTTATGCGCGAGTTACATGCATTGTTGCTTGCTCTGGCGCATGCTTCGTGGAGCTATGCAGCCTGGAGCACATGCGGTGGGTGATTTTCCAAAGCTTATGAAAGGTTCCCAACAGCTGGCTCAAGGAGATTTATGTTGTGGCATGTACAGGCTCAAGCCGCTGAGTTGTACAAGCATACCACAGACATCGGATAAAGGCTCGAGGGGTATTCGACATGAATTGGATCGTCGAGAACTTACCCAGTAGGGGCTTCGAGATACTTTGAGGATTACGAAGAATTCGGTTCGTCGAGACAAAACGACGAATGGTGATGAGCCAAAGATTGAGGGTCAATATGTCGGTCCCATGACAACTGGTCGGTCTCCAGGTGGGGGTTGCTTCACGGATCCGATTTTGGTGATGGATGGTTTTCCAAAGCTTCACGGAGCGACATTGGTTTCAGCAGTTCGAGGCTAGGGAGGAGATCAAGGTTTGTAGCAAACTCAATCTGAGACGGGAGCATCATCATTGACATAGTTTAGGGGGAGCTGTGGGTTATCAATGGCATACACAGTGCGTGATATTCTACTCGAGGACGAATGTATATGGGGGAGCTTCAAGTTCGGACACGAAGGTAGGAAGATTCAGTAGTTCGAATCTCGAAAGAATCACACCGTCCGCTTGGTTGGGCCAGCCAAGGGTGAAGAAGCTCGTTGGAATTTTAACATATTTCGGTAGAATACGGAAGTTGGGGACATGCAGCCAAGACTCATGGTGAGGCTGATAGTCAGGGACTTTGGTCTCAGTCGTGTCATTGATGTCGGCAGGATTCCAGTGGTACAGAAGGTGCTACGCATGGCAACTAGCGTCGACGTGACGGTCGATGAGATGGAGACGAAGGAAGATGCAAAGCAACTCGGGGGATCGGAGATCAGTGGCATGGGGGAGCAGGAACTCTATCTCGGGACGACAGGCATGGAATCCAGTGAGAAGCCATGGGGTCAACACCCTCTCATCAGACTGGAGGGGGAGATTGTTGGGGTCCAGTTTGGATTTAGTGAATTTTAGAATCCAAATATGGTCAAAGATTTAATTTGATATAATTTGGAAATCTACATTAAATATAAGATTTGATTAGATTTTAATTTTGTATCAAATATTTAATTTGACATATTTGGACGTCCATAATTGGTATTGGGCTATTTTAGGTGGAATATGATTCTTATTTTAAGATTTTCTATTTAGAAAATTCTAGTATGACCTAAAATAGGATTTTTCATCCTATAAATATAGGAGGAGGATGGAGGCACAAGGCATAGCACAAGTTGGAGATTCGGGGTGCTCGTCCACATGAAATCTAAGAGAAAGTCCGTATTTTCTCTTAGGATTTCGACATCCAAGACAGAAGGAAGAAAGATAACTGATCGAGGAGTCGTTGCCTTCGCTCAGGGAGATTGCTACGGGTTGGTGAGTGATTTCAATTGTAATCTCTTTCTTTTTTTCTTGAGAGTGGTAAGGGAGTTGAGTCTATTAGGACAAATAATTCAACATTGATTTTGTCAATCTTGTAATTTCACCTGAGTTATAAAGGTCCTGAGTTATAAATGTTGGGATTTGTCCAGGTGACATAGTCACCGCTATATACTTGTATGTATCTATGCTTTGTGTTCGTTAGACAGGGGTTGGTTATCTCATGAGGATTGTAAACTTGTGCATAACTTGTCTCGTAAACTATATGCAAGACTTGTCTGGTAACATAAACTTGTATTAACATAAGAAAGCACACAGCAACAATCACTAAAAGAAATTATTAAATGGACATAATTAAAAGGAACACAAAATGCGCACAAGAATTCTGGCCGCATGGACTCACTGGCCGCATGCACCCACTAGCTGCATGAGTTTGACGCATGGACGAGCTGCCGCATGAATCAACTAGCCGCATGGATAAATTGGGCGCATGCTCAAAACAATGTCCACTCTTGGGGACAAGTACTAAGTGATGGGTCATCAGTGCATGTCAGAGAAGTGACATAAAGTGATTGATGTGACTGATGTAACGCACAAAAAGTGCGTCAGAGAAAGACAAAAAGCATAAAAATGTGCACATACGAGAAGACATGCAAGAAAAGGACACATATGTCGCTTCTAAGTCAAATGACAAACTGGTCGCATGAGCTTCTAGCCGCATGAGCTCCCGCTCTATGGGAGATCTCATGCGTTCAGTATTATGTGCTTTCAACTTAGGGGCACATATGCAAAGACAGTCATGCGCCCTGACAAGATAGACGTCATGTTGGAAGGGGCGCATGAAGCTGGGCACATGAAACTCCTTCGTCCAAAACAGCACAAACTTCATGAAAAAACTCCAAAAATTCGAAAACTTGTTTTCTTTATAAAAAAATTAATTTAATTCCGAATCAAGTGAACCAAAAGCCAAAATACTCGAAATAAAGTGCTACATCAACCACAAAGACAGTTTTTTTTTCCAAAATACCAAGTTGTAGTAGAGCAAAACCACAAAAAACACATGGAACCCATAAAACCTTAAACTTCAAATTCAGATTTACTCAAATATACTCATCAAAATCAAAACTTCAAGAACTAAAAATAATGAGAAACACATGGGGAACATTTTCATCAAACATATTTTTTAAAACAACATATATGAAAAAAAATCGAAAATTAAGACTTCACCATTGAACAAGATGTACTTGTCTTGGGTGGCTCCTAGCCTCTACCTCTCATGGTCCAAGTCACATCAACTTCTCCCTAGGGCTAGGGTTTGGCTAGAGGGAGCTTGAGGGAGAGGAGGAAGAAGGAAGCAAAAAGAGTGAAATGAGAAAATGAGTGAGGAGAGAGAAATACGCATACATATACTAAGAGGAGAGAAAGATGGTTTAGTCATTGGTTTAATCAAATGAATCGAACCAGGTGTCCATTCTACATGCAGATCCTAAACGGGTCTATGGCAACGCCAATGGATATTCTACTGGTCTCGGATAGTCTCTCTCAACAACAACAAGATAAAAATAAATAAAATGACAGGAACCAACACGAGAAATACAGCAGGAATACATTATCAGAAGAATTAATTCTAGAAATTCAAGAAATATCAAATCTGAAATTGGGTGTGACACTCTTGGGCGCCATTTATTTTTTCTTTGGGGAATTAAGTGGTGAGTTGGTGATGGGTGCAGCGCATGCACGGTTCAAGTACAGGTGCAAGTGCGGGCCTACGGGCGAGATGTGTGGGACCTTCGGACCGGATGTGGTGGGCCTTCAGGCCGAGTTTATAGGCCTTTGGGGCAGGAGTCTGTAAGACAATTACCACTTCCATATATATATATATATTATATATATATATATATATATATATATATATATATATTGCACTAAGCAATCTCAACCACACATTTTTTGAAATGTGTGATCATAAATCATCCCATAAAATTACTGCAACGTCAACATACTTTATAACCACACATTTTAAAAAAAATTGTGGCTGAGATTGCTTGGTGCAATAAATTATGCAATAAGTATTGGTACAATATCCTCTCTTCTCTCTCTCTCTCTCTCTCTCTCTCTATATATATATATATATATATATATATATATATATATGAAATAATTTGTTTCTCGGTGTATTCGAATTCCGAATCAACCAGTCTTGTAACACTAGCACGTTCTAGCACGTTCTAATTATCTTCTTATTACTCCTCTCACCCTTCAGTGTGGGCCACAATTCACAAATATGTCTTGATGGCATATAGGTGGCCAACAATTTTTTTTTTTTTAGAAGCCTGACGATACGTACGAAAATTTTTGTACGCTTCATTGTATGTTATTTTGGTCCACTGTTTCAAACTTTTCTGTAATTTAATTTCGAGTCCGTCTGTTTAGCCAAAGAAGTTGTACATTTTTTTCAGTGACCACAAAGTCAGTTGAGTTCGGTTATAAGTGCCCAAGATGTTGGCGAAGCTGCCCAAATTTGGAAGAACTGATTAAAATGTGTAAAAAGTTGGGTCAGTTCCAAAATGGAAATCCACCCAGAAGTGACTTCCATGAAAATCTACCCACAGTCGCACGTGCCCCCAAAATCAAACTCTCGTGCGAAAGAAAAGAAAACAAATAAAAAAGAACCACATTTCCACAGAGCACGAAGCACCACTCTCTCTTCTACCAACCTCTTTCATGGCGGTAGCTGCTGCTTATCATGCGCCTCTCTGCTGCTTATCGTGCGCCTCTCCCATGGCGGACGAATCATCGCCGGCCACTGTTCCTCCCATCCGAAGCAAAACCTATCTCCCAATTCGCTTCCTTTCCTGCTCTCGCGCCTTCGCCGCTCGATCCCCGTCGACCAACTCCTTCCTCCTCCCCCCGATCGAGACGAAGAAGAAGAAGAGGAGAACTATTTCATGCTCCTCCTACTCGCGTAAGCAAGCCTTCTTCACTCGAAAGCCCTTTCCTTTCTAATAGTTCCTTGCAATTCGGCTTCTTTTGATGCAATTAGGGGTAGAAATTTGTGAAGTTTTGGTTCTAGTTGATGAACGGGGAATGTTGGTTTTACTAGGATAAGGAAAGCCCCTTTCTTTGTGACAATTTATGTTGCAATTCGGCCTCTATGGATGCGAGTAGGAGTATTTTATGCAATTTGATTTTATTTCATGAATGGGGAATGTGGGTTTGTTAGGAGAATGTTGGGTGTAAGCAAATTATGAACAATGAGAAACTAATTGCAAAGGATGGACTTTTTCCTATGGATGTTTAGGAAATGGGCGTAGCTTTTGTTTCTGGTGGAATCATGCAATTAGGACACTTCGTTGCTAATCTTGTTCTACTTAAATAGAAAGTTGTTGTTTGGTCGGGTCTTCCTGCCACTGAACGAAGAGAGAAAGAGAGGAAATTGTGTAACAAATGTTGCTGATATCTGGGAAAATGATGCAACTTTTGTTGTAGTAAAATGGGACTAACAAAAACATAGCGAGCACTCGAAATGCTGTAAATGATGTAACAAGTATTGCAGTAGCAGTACCTACAGGCAACCAAACAGGTTCTACATGACGATGGTAAGATGGCTGAGCGACAATACGTTGAAAGTTAGGACAAGTAATGAGTGCATTCTTGAGAAGTTACAGGCGGCGCCAATTAAGGATGAGACAGGAGAAAATTGTCTCAGGCAGTTGGGATGTTTTCAACGTAAAGCGATAGATGCACCGGTTAAGAGATAAGCTGTAATTAAGATATTAGTTGAAGGAGTTGCTAGAACTAGGTGTAGGCCTAAACCTAAAAGAATTTGGATTGAGGCCATAAAGAAATATATGGTTTTTGTTAATGTTACAAAAGACGTTGCCTTCACATAGCTGAATGGAAGAAAATGATTCAAATTCTCTACCCCAAAAATTTGGGACAAAAGCTTTGTTGTTGTTGACTTTTCCAAAGATGTCTAGGTTTTTGTTTTGTTTTTGACTCTTTTTCTTCTCTTGTATTAATCTGTTTGAGTATCTACTATTCTATCTGCTAGTCATATTGTTGCAACATAGATTGTAGACATGCTTGTACTAGGAGTCATGACTGATTCATTTGGGCTAGTAATCTGTAAGCTATTGATTGCTTGAGAAATAAGTTTTTAGGCAAGTCTACTTTTGGCACTATTTGGATGTGGAAATTGGTGATGTTAGTGGTCGAGGAATCAATTAATTCCTGAAAGAAGGAATGATGCCTAATTCCTCAATTTCCCTCCTACCAGATGCATATTTGGCAACTATAATTCATGGTTCTGATTTAGTTCCTTAGGTACATCTCCACTTTGAAATTATGAGTCTAGAATTAACCAAAAGTAGAAGGAAAAAAAAAGTATTTAGGAAGAGATGCAACTGGAGTCCAGGAATTATAATTCCTGGGTGTTTTCTCAATTCTTCACCATAATTTTAGACAAGCTTTTCTAAATGACATATGACAATAATTCATTATTCTTAGCCAGCTTATATTGAGTTTTAACTTTATGCAGTATTAGGACTTTATATTTTTGTAAGGTTTTGCTTCAAAACTGTTGAATGTTACTTGTGGCCGGGAGTATGTCTAGGTCGGTAGTGCATTTGAAGCAAAGATGGTTACAGTTTCATCTGCTTATTTTTTGTTGATACAGATGTATTTTTAGTTCATTCATGCACATAAATACCTATATTTGTCTCATGGTATTTGAGAGAGAGAGAGAGAGAGAGAGAGAGGGGGGGGGGGGGGGGGGGATGGGGATTGTAGTTGGCGGCCAAGAAGTGGGGAGAGGTGTCGGGTTCTTGAGGGAAAGGGGTGCGCCACGTGTGAGGGGTTGGTTAGGGTTTTGTTTGGATGGTTTTGTTTATACAATTACATACCTACCCTAAATTGATTAATATGAATATGAATCTAATAATGGAATGAATCTCCTACCCATAGCATAATACAATTACTTTAAATAAATCTACATAATATTACTCTATTTAATATAATTACCTTAAGTAGAATCTACATAAATAATTACCTTAAGTAATATAATCACATTAAGTCAAATCCAATTAGCAAATTTAACTAATAATTGCATTTAGCATAAAATAAATTAATAGCCTAAATAAATATCTAAAAACCTTAAATATTTTGGGATACGGAGGTTACATTTTTACCTTAAATATCTAGAATCATCTAATGTGGAGCGAACAAGGAAGTGCATAGTAAACATATAAGTTTCTGAGTTATATGCAGATTTTTGTAGCATCTTCTAGTATATGCAGATTGAGAAGGATGTCATATATAAAATTAAAACAAGATTATTGAAATGGATGAGTGCTTTTGGAGTACTTTGTGATCAAAAGATATTTTTGAAGTTGGAAGGAAAATTATATAAAACAACTATAAGAGCATTCATGCTTTATGGATCAAAGTGTTGGACAATTAAGAAACATGTCCGCAAATTTAGTGTAGCAGAAATATGAATGCTGAGATGGCTTAATGTCAATACATTGAAAGATATGATAAAAAAATAAGCATATTCGCGGGAAGTTAGAGATGACACCAATTGTGGATAAGATGAGAGAATCGTCTTTATGTGGTTTGAACATGTGCAACTTAGACCAATAGATACACCAACGAGAAGGAGAGGTATGATAGTAGTTAAAGGAGCCACTAGGACTAGAGGTAGACCTAAGCAAACTTGGATAGAGGTTTTTAAAAGAATATACTTGTTTTTAGCATTACATAGAACATGGTCCTTAACAGAGCTCAATAGAAGAAAATGATTCAAACAACCAATCCCAAAAATATGGGATGAAGGCTATGTTTTTTGTTGTTGTATTTTCTAGTATATGACACTGAGGATCCTGTACAACAATAGGCAAGAACACACATTTGGAATTGAATGGAAAACAACCTCCAAGGCTCCAATAGAGAAGCATTCTGGCAATAACCAAACATAGTTGCCGCGTGGCTAGCTAATGTCTCTAGATGTTGAAGGTAGCTTGCTAGCTGAGTTTATGAGCTAATTCAAGAACATGATCTTGTCTACATGGATGGGCATGAGTACTTGAGTATCAGTGTGAGTCTATAACCTTCCCACAGGTGTTATCGCAAATGTCGAGATATTAAAATTGAGATTTGTATCCCTCTCTTTGAGACCAATAAGGATGGAGCCTAATGAAGAAGTTTAACTAGTAGTACGAAGAGAATGGCCACTTTGTTTAGCAAGTATTCTGTGGAACTCAGTCACTTGGCGAGCAACAAGAGTATGCAAGCAAGATTCATCTGCAAATACTGAAGAGAGAGCACGCTCCAATAATGGGGCAGGGTTAGGATGCATAAGTTCTTCATGAACAGCTTTGATTTCCAACAGGGACGGTAGAAAAATAAGTGCAACCTGTCACAATCATGATGTGCACAAGAAGAGGAGCACAAATGGGATGGTAATGAACGAGAATAGAGTAGTTTGACCAGATGATCACTTTGGGACGAGTGAGACAATTCCTGAAGTAAACCATACTTGAGTATCAGTAGATTGCTCGTACATATTGCTAATGTAATTCCATACTCTTTGAGCACTTGGAAGATTCATATACTTGCATAGGAGTAGGAAGATAAATGGATTGACATACGAGAGCAATTTCTCATCGTTCAGCAGTAAGCCCACTGAGTCAATGACCCATCCTTTTAGTTTCTTCCATCAACTTTCACATCTATAGTCGAATTCGTATCTCCATTTCTCTTCTTTGTTTCATTAAAATGTAGCTTGTCATGAGACTTCTACTGTAGTCTTCTCACATAATACTTCTTGTAGATAGGTATTTTATTTGATATTCTATAATCGCCACAAATTCCCTGGGTAGTGAGTTGACATCAATTTTTTTGCCTAGAAATTGTTTTTAGGCGAAAGTTCTTCACCACATCTCTACTTCTTAATTGCCAAAGCCTTTTCCTTTTGTATTTTCCAAATTGCTTTTACCGGCCAAAACCAAGCTGCAATCAATATTAGCTGCAAGGTGGCCATGAAATACATGTTATGCAAGTTTATGATAATTGCTTGCTACTAACTTTTTGCATGAGGGGATGAGAATGAGATCCGGCACAGAAGGTCCTCTTATTCTAGCTATTGCATTCTAGAATAACCAGTCCATCACCATTTAAGATCAAACACTACCACCCCCCCCCCCCCCCCCAACCCACCTCAACCCCCACCCACACACACACACACATCAAAAATTTTGTCAACTATGGAGCGCATGGATTATGAACAAATATTTGACCAAGTTTTTACAGTTGAACACCAACATTCCATGAATTGCCAGCCATTTGGCTGTAGGAGTGCATTTTGGTCATTCAATTAAAATCACACTACCAGGGAGTAACCATATATCGTACTCCAGAAAAGTGACCTATAAGGAATCACATTCATCTTTATGACGGCAAGTTGTGGAGCCATATGGAAGCCCATTCTTATAATAACAATGAACTCTCTTCTCATTCCCCTTTTCTGGTCTTTAGGACAGTAGATTATTGTAACACACTGGCGGTGTACTTTATGGTTTGGGTAGGTTGATTCTGTTGCTACTGTCATTGATAAATGATTTGGTAGAAGATTGCTGCACTTGCACTCTTGGATTCACATGCCTATTGCTCATTAAAAAAAGATGAGAGTTGCTAGCATGACTTGAGGAGAGACCTTTAGTAGATCAGAGGAAATGTGATTCATGTAGCTTATTGTCACATGAAGACTTTATTGTGATTGTTATTTCTACAGCTCGTGCATGATTTGGCATTTCAATGCAGATGTACACATGGCATCAAGTTGTGCAACTTGTTAGGTTCGTTAGACATAACTATCTTATATGCTTTGGAATCATCTTTTACCCAAATTATCACTGAAATTCTTGAGGAAGGTTGCAGTAATAGTTAGTATCATATTCAGTACCTGTATCTTCGAGCATACATATATAGTAAGAAGAGAAAAGAGCCAAGGATTTGCTTTATTACAAGTAGGTCGTTTGTTTGCGGTTCTTGAAATTGATGTTATATTGCATCTCATGTTCTTATGACTGACAACGTTGGTGATTTTCAGCTGAAGTAGTAACTGCATGCTCGTGGAATCAGTCAGTTCTGTGCAGTGATGTTCCTGTTCTCGTAGAGTTCTGGGCTTCATGGTGTGGTCCTTGTAAGATGGTCAGCCGTGTGATGGATGAAATTGCTCGAGAATATGCTGGAAGAATCAAATGCCTTAAGCTCGACGCCGATGACTACCCACAGGTTGCAACTTCCCATGGTATTAAACGAATCCCAACTGTTGTGTTGTTTGCAAGTGGGGAGAAAGTAGAGAGCATTACGGGTACGTTGCCAAAGTCTGTATATGTTACTGCCATTGAGAAATACTTACTAGTGGCTACTGAAGAAGGGGACCTTTGAGGTTTTACTGGGAGTCGTTCCAAAGAGTTTCTTGGATGCTCTGCTGAATTGTAAATTGTTCAATGATTTTTTTTTCTTTTAAATTTGAAGTATTGCAGCAAAGAGGCATTCAATCACAAAGGACTCAATATTGATACTTATCTTTTAATGTTTTTGATCAATTCAAATGTATTTTTTGAGAGATTCTTGGAATGTTATGTTTAAGAATGCTTATACTTTTCATTTAGAAACTCATTCTAGAGTTTCCAAACTTTAAGCGAGCTACTTCCCTTGTATAAATTTTAATTGTCGTGTTCTGTCAGTTGTGACAATGTGAGGTCGACTTGATTCTATCAAACTTGGTGTTTATCTTCAGCACTCGATTGAGTTAATGGCGATATTGAAACTTATTTGTTAGAGCATTATTAGTAAGGCTCATCCTAGATTCTAGATTTAAAATGTAGGAGCTCATTTTGTAGAATAGTAAGTCACATTCCTTCTTTCAATTTCTAGATTTTTTGTACCATTTCACCCAAGAGAGCTATAGGTTGGGTCTTCCAATTTCTAGATTCTAGGTTGTAGGAAGCCATTTTGTAGAATAGTAAGTTCCAATTTGAAGTCTAATTTTCTAGATTATATATATATATATATATATATATATATATATATATTTTTTACATAAATTTTTTACCACAAAATTTTTGGAACCGGAGTCCACTTTATCATTTTCTACTATTTTCATACAAATCCAACATATTCTATATTTACCTTTTTTAAAAAAATTTGGGTCCTAAATTGCGTTGGAGAGTCCCAACTACTAATGATGCTCTTAGAGACCAGAGCGCAAGGAAGTTTCAGAGCCTTGGGATCATTGGTGAAGTTCGAAAGAAATCTAACCGTGGTTACTCATTCAAGAGCAAGGGAGGGATGGCGAGTGTTCATGGAGCACATTTAGTCCCATATCGTCTGGGGGGAAATAATTTTGCTTAGAGCATCATTAGTAGACGGTGCTCAAAATTTCACCTTGAGGTCCAATATTTTTTTTAAAAAGTAAATATATATTGGGTTGGATTTGTATGATCTTAGTAGGGAATGATAAAATGAGTTTTGGTCCCAAAAATTATATGATAAAAAATTATTGGAAAAAAAAAAAAAAATACAAATCTAGAATTGGACTTCAACTTACTATTCTACAAAATAATATTCTACATTTTGAATTTAGAAATTTTTAGGTCCAATCTATAGCTTCTGTGGATGGATTGGACATGAGAAACTAGAAATTATAGCTTATGATAGTTTTTACTATTCTACAAAATGAGCTCCTACATTATGAATCTAGAATCTAGAAATAGAGATGGACCTTACTAATGATGCTCTTAGAGTCCCAGAAAATTTCAGAGCCTTGGGGATCTCCATCCCCGGGAGATACAAAGTTTGGAGAACATCATGAACTAGCATCTTTAGTCCCATATTGGCATGGCTCGGCCTTTTGGCTATTGTATTATCAATTTACCATCTGATATGTGGACCATATACTCATAATAATATTAAATTTAATTTTTTTTTAGGGAAAGAATCTCTCTGTATTAGCTTGCTACTGTTGATCCTCGAGCGTCGTCTATATGTTGCACTATTACACGGGCCAGTTGCACCCCAACCAAATCAATATTAAAAAAAATTTGTTAACTAGTCTTATTAGTCGAGTATTTTGGGGAGCTTGGAGCCGTTTGGCTAGTATACGTAATATATATGTAGAGGACATAATATACCGATATGAATACTATAAAGCTATTTTATAATCAAATCAGTTGTTACTAATACCTCTTCTATTTTTTTTTTTTCCATAACCCGAGCTTCGAGCTCAAAGAAATAAAATATGGGAGGGCAGAACGTGGTCATAAATCCATAATTGAATCCGACAACTGAATTTAGCTCTCGTTTTGGAAGAGTCAAGTTTGCGAGTAGCTCTATTCATTTGCAGTCCGATAATCTGATTTGATTTGATTAGATAATGTGTGGTTGGTGAAAAGAATCTATATTTTAGCAAGATATAAAATGTATTATCAAATATTTAATTTGATTCCACAAGATCTATTTTTGTTTAATTAACGGATTCTAGCCAATTGAAAGGATCTTCTGATCAAAATTCATATATTAATTTTGATTTCATTAGAAATGGGGATTCAAAATATATATCACTCATTGATGGATCAAATGCATGCATCTATAAATTCATTGCAAAATTGCTATAGATTAAATTATAGAAAATTGTGGTCAAAAATGATTATTTATGAACAGTGTGGATATCATTTGAAAATGAGTAGTTCAAATAGAATAAGACTTTTTATTGATTCGGAAACTTAGGATCCTATGGATGAAGATATGATATCTATGGATCCCATTAAATTTAATTCAACATTTGGTAAGAATATGAGTTTATACCTATTCCATTTGGCATATGTTAAAGGGAATTGTAATTGCCAAAAAAAAATTTACAACGTCCAAATATTTTCAAGATGGATTGCCAAAGCTATCACCAATTTATTACAACTTTTAAATAAAATTTATAGTTTTTCTTATAAACTATGGATAATTTTAGTAACTCACTTATTTTTTTATTTTTTATTTTTGGATATTGTATTGGCAATTATGATTCCATGTTAAAACATTAGAAACCAGAGAGGTCCCATCAATTCTTACGAGTGCTATCGTTTCTATTAGTATCTACTTTCGAAACTGTCTACTTTCGAAACTGTGTCGCATCGTATCCATATGGTGCAACATAATATATTTCTAGATTAACTCAGACATGAATTTGAGACGTAAGACGTACAAGACTTGGTTGGAAGTAAATTGTATGCTAACGTTCCCAGACTTGCATTTTAAATGGATTCGAAGAGAAATAATAACTATGAATCCAAGTCTCCATCTATCACTGAAATGGCCCTTTGATCTTCAAGTGAGTTGTGTGTACGAGAATAATATAAAATATTAATCCTTCTCAATACTCGATAATTATATGATGAAATGGCAAGGCTAAGATTGGTAACATGTCTCTGATCCAAATCCATGGAAGGACACAAGGGATTAACCCGGATTCGTATCGAATCCCTTAATCTAGAAGGGATAATTACTTAAAGACCAAAGCAAAATCTTCTCACAACACCAATGTACATATGGGGACACTAGAGCTTGAAGTTGAATGTGACGAACAATATCTGCATGAATTTTGGTGAAATAATTACCAGTCTATGCTGTAACTCGGACACGGATACGATGAGAAAAGGACACCGTGACGCATATGACATATATTTTGGCACAGAACAGTTATTTGAAGTGTCCGCGGTTCTTAGTTACTGGTCTCACTCCTTCCTGCTTGAAATACTCAGCATATTCCCAATTAACCCCAAGGCCAAAACAAGTTTGAGCCTGGAGAGAGGTTAGGATGCATCTCTAATTTGAGTTAATGGTGAAATTATCTTCAGCAATTCAATTGAGTCAATGGCGATATCGGATCTTATTTGTTAGAATACGAGTAAGTTTCAGAGCCGCCTTGGGATCATTGGCGAAGTTTGAAAGAAATATAACTTAGGTTACTCATTCAAGAACAAGGGAGGTATGGTGAGCGTTTGTGGAACACATCTGGTCCCACATCGTCTGGGAACAAGAATTTGGCTCAGAAGAGGTTATAAAAGGGATCCCAGGCCTATATTTAAAAAATACATTTTTCGGCATTTTGGCGAATAAAGTACAAAAAAATTATTTTTAGATTTGTCTCGTAAACAAAATAAGATCATTTATATGCTTAAAAATCACTAATGTTATTTGTACTTTAGTTTTGTCTCGTATTCCCTCCTCCTCCTCCTCCTCTCTCTCTCTCTCTCTCTCTCTCTCTCTGATCAGAAGGCAACTATGCTTTGTCACTATGCCAACTGGTGACAGCAACAACTTTGAATTGTACTAATAAAGACAAAGACAGCAAACCAATATGTGACTCATGTTCCCAGCACAAACTGCACATGTGAAGATGCCATGCCACTCTATAACCAAGTTGAGCTTCCAATCACTTATGTTATTAGAGCTTTTACCAATACACACCAAGAATCCCCTACTAAGTTATGAATATACTACTGCACATCAAAAATTTAAGCAACAACATAGTCATCCATTGTATTATAAACTATATGAATATATATATTACACATATAATAATAAAAAGAATACTCCCAACCCACATTACTCCTTTAGTTGTTGGCCATACCTTGCTCCAAAGTCAATAAAAATGGAAAGAACAATACCAGTTTATTGCCAGTCCTCCCATCTCAT
This sequence comes from Iris macrosiphon, assembly GCA_036927795.1. Taxonomy (NCBI): domain Eukaryota; kingdom Viridiplantae; phylum Streptophyta; class Magnoliopsida; order Asparagales; family Iridaceae; genus Iris; species Iris macrosiphon. Next base: position 178,990,477 of record JAYESA010000001.1, read on the forward strand.
TCAAGAAGTCACTGAATCCAACCTGGACCCAACCATCTCCAGCAATCCCCCAACCTCCTCTGTCAATTAATTGACTTGGCATTTGTTGGCCAGGGAGACTGGCTTGTTGAGCTTGGTCTGGTCCATCTTAACTGAGCACTGAACATTGACATAGAACTTTGGCTTCACAACCTTCCCCAAAACATAAGCTCTAGCCCTGATAGTGAAGCCAAGATCCAGAGGCACAGCAGGAACTGTGGCATTGGTCTTCCCCTTGATACTGGTCAGGCTAGCTCCACCTCCATAGAGAGGGATCCTATTCCCCATTACCACCACATTCAGATTCCTCTGGCTCTTCCTTGACTGATAAAACTCATGGAGCTACGATCGCAGAATAAATCAAGAGTTAGTCCCACATTGTTGATAAAACTAAAAGTAAGTTAAATTGCGAGAAGATGGGTTATATATTTAGATTGTTCTTACATTTCCACTGGCCAATGTGAGTTGATAGTAGGTTAGATCAAGAGGAGTTGATGACACATGAACTCCGAAGAAAGAACCCTTGTTCCTGAACGAGAACTTGAGAGTAGAATTAAGCGAAGCCATCTCAGTGGCCACCAGAGAAGCATCAGTCCCTGCTTGGATGTTGAAACTCTCAAATGTGATACTCTGCACAAATTCAACAAGAAGAATCAATTTCAAACACCCATCTCAAAAGAAAAGTATTGTCAGATCCAAGTTCACAAAAGTACTTTGCTCAAGTACATAAAATTAACTCCAATTTTCCACAAATGAAGAACACTACTACATACCATATTACATATTATGTTCAGTTACTAGCATCACAACCAAAGTTCTTCATTCAATCACCTTTCCGTTGTTCGTAAAAAAAAATCTCTATTTTGCTTAAAAATGACATTTTGTTGCATTCTGAAAATTGTGAAAGTGTGACAAATCTAAATAACCATCTCAAAGTCCTTAGATAGCAGCCTAGTGGTAAAAGGCTTGGGACATGGGAGGGGGATGGGCAGGGTTCGATCCCTGGGGTCTCGGGTAGTTAATTAAGGATGTTGGGAGGTCTCGGATAGAAAAAAACAAAAACAAATAATAAATAAATAAATAAACAACCATCTCAAAGGAATATAAGGGATAGATCTCAGTTCTGAAATTTAATACCTTCCATTGGTTAGTAACTCTGAACATAACTGGTTCTATTTTGCATTAAAAATGTGATTTTTTTTAAATTCTAAAAACTTTACTTAAATATCTTGCATTGCATCAGAAAATGTTATTCATGCAAAATTCACACTGCACACTCCCACAACATCCAAAAAGCAGAAGAGTCATTTCTAAATACCCATCTCTAGGAAAGAACACATCTGACTCCATTTCACCTCTAAAAATTGTAGCAAAATTGCAAATTACCAAAATGTGTCCCTCAAGAAAACCCAAAAAAGGAAGCTCATTTCCAAACATCCATCTAGAAAAAACCACTTGGTAGATCTCAGTTTCCAGAAATCTACAATCAAAGACCTCGCATTCCCTATAGTTCTCAATTCAGCACCTAAAGTAAAGTAGCACGTGGTAAAATGCAACAAAATCCAAAAAAAAGGAGACTCCTTTCTACATATTCATCCCAAGGAAAACAGAAAAAATGCAACAAAATTGAAGAAAGCACGGACCTTCATGGTGATCACGGGCTTCTGGGAGCGGCTGGCCCCCCATAGAATGATGGAGAAGAAGGTGAAGAGGACGAAGAAGCCGAGGACGAAGACGGGGAAGTAGCACCTCCTGGGGATCCCCTTCTCGTACTCGTCGTCCTCGAGGAGCCCTTCCTCCTCGATGACGTCGATCTGGTGCTGGTGCTGGTGCTCCTTCCAGGACTTGTGGTGGCCTCCTTGCTTCCTGGAGGACTTGTTCTTCCGGAGGGGTCCGGAGAAGCGGGAGGAGGAGGAGTTGCGGGAGTGGGAGGAGGAGTGGGGAGGGGAGCCGGCGGGGCTCGAGTGGAAGGAGGAGGCGGTCGTGGTGGTGGTTGTGGTGGTCTTCTCTCCGTCGTGGGAGTCTCTCGACGGGGACTGGACGTAGTAGACGGGCCGGCGAGGGGAGGACGGCTCGGACGCGGCCGAGCTCGGCACCTCAGAGTCGGTTTTCGCGTGCATTCTTTCTTTTCCCGGCTATATTTTTTTGCTTTGGTGGGTGGGTCGGGAGTGGTGGTGGTACTGCCGATGAGTCTGTTTGTGCTACTTTATTGGGAGAAAAATACTACCAGTACAAAAATAATATTTTAATAAAATTTTAGGAGAGAATAAAATTCGAAAAATTTCACTCAGGACATAATAGTTTAATATATTTCTAAAAAAAGCAACAAAGTTTTAAAATTTATCAAAAAATATTAAAACGTCCTTCCAAAGGACGTTTTACGCTTTTCCGTAAATATATTTTAACTCCGTTAACGAAGCAGAAAGTAAAAAAAAAAATTATAAATAAAATAATAGAAAACGTCCTTCGAAATGACATTTTATATTTTTTATTAAATTTTTCTCTCTCTTCTCTCTTCTCTCCTCTCTCCTCTCTGTTTTATTATTTTTATTAATATTTTATCCTCTCTCTCTCATCTATCTGTTAAAAGAGAAAAAAATATAATATTAAATAAAACTAAAACGCCCTTTGGAAGGACGTTTTGTTTTTTTAATAATTTTTTTATTAATATTATATCGTTCCCGCTCATCTCTCACTTTCTGAGAAAAAAATATTATTTTAATGAAAAACGTCCTTAGAAAGGACGTTTTTTCTAGGAATTAAAATAATAATTTTTTTTTTTTTGGCAGATTCTCTTTCCTCTCTCCCTCTCGGCTCTCCGCTCCCCTCTCCCTGTCCCTCTGCTCTCTCTCTCTCCCTCTCCCTCTCCTCTCTCCCTCCCCCTCCCCCTCTCCCTCTCCTCTCTCCGCCGCTAGAGTCCTCCTCCGTCGATCCTCCGCCGCCACCTCTGTCACCTCCGCCGGAGACGTTACTAGAATCGCCTCCCGTCTCCTCCTGACTCAAACCCACTCCTCCGCATCGGCGGCATCGTCGTCAACTGCGAAGAAGGAGCCGAAGATGAAGACGTTCTCGATCTACAGATGGAGCCCCGACTCCCCGACGAAGCCGGAGCTCCAGCACTACTCCGTTGACCTCAACGACTGCGGGCCCATGGTGCTCGACGCGCTCATCAAGATCAAGAACGAGGTGGACCCCACCCTCACCTTTCGCCGCTCGTGCCGCGAGGGGATCTGCGGCTCCTGCGCCATGAACATCGACGGCGACAACGGCCTCGCCTGCCTGACAAAGATCAAGAGCGGCGGCGACGCGGCGGCGGCGTCGACGATCACGCTGCTGCCCCACATGTACGTGGTGAAGGACCTGGTGGTCGACATGACGAACTTCTACAGCCAGTACAAGGAGAGAGGAGAGAGAGAGAAGAGAGAAGAGAGAGAAGAGAGGGGAGAGAGAGAAATTAAAATATTTTAAAAATATAAAACGCCCTTTGGAAGGGCGTTTTAATTTTTTTATTATTTTTTTTAACGTCCAAATTTAAACCGTTAGGTACGTCGACGGAAAAGCGTAAAACGCCCTTTGGAAGGGCGTTTTAATGCTTTTTTGGTAAATTTTGAAACTTTGTTGCTTTTTTTAGAAATATATTAAACTATTATGCTCTGAGTGAAATTTTCCGAATAAAATTTGAGTAATTTTGAGTTGTGTCATACTTATCTATTCTACTATATAATGCCAAAACTAAGTTTCACCGTGAAAATTTTTCGTTCCAAAAATACCCTTCATTACATTTCAATATGTATTAACGTTGATAAGGATATCTAAGTAATTAAAAATAGTAATTAAATACGTATTAAATATATATATGCATGCATGAGACAACTTGGGGAATGATAGTTAATAAAACAAAGATATGCATGTATGCAAAGTAGGTAGTTTGGAGAATAAAACAAAAGTTAATAAAGAATGCATGCAAAGTAGGCACATGAACCCAAGAGATAAGAGAAACCTTTCCTATTCCCGTCATTTAATTTCTTCCAACTTTCATGCTCCTGCCTATTATATTTCCACCTATAATAAAATTAAGAAATTATGGTTTGCTCTTTTAATAAACTTTTTTTTTTTAAATAATATGAAATACGTGCAACGCACGTGCGTATATACTAGTTTTACCATAATACAAGATACATTACCATAATATATAAAAAAAAAATCACTTTCAACAAAAACCGCCAATAATTAGCAATCAACTCTTTTGACACCCCCCATTTAAGACCAAAATAACCTCAAATAAGGTATGTGCATATTGAATTATGACCAAAATATCATCAAATAAGTCAAGAAGTATAATGGGTCGGCACAGCCCGGTCCGAGATTCGATTTGACCGGGGTTTACCGAGCTCGGGTCGATCCGGGTCCAATCCGGTGCAGAGAGCGAGCCGGATCGGGCCGGTCCGGTCGGATTGACAGCTGACCCAGCTCGAAACCGTGACCCAGTCCGCGGTGGACCGGGCCGGTACACAGGCCGGCCCATTTTTTTTAATTTTTTTACATTTATTTATATATATTTTATATATAATCTATATAATATAACTTATATTTTAATAAATTCAAGTTAAAATTTATAGGTTTTTTGTTACTAAGTTAATTTTGTATAATTTGACATAAGTAAGAAAGTTATTTCATATATGTATTTTATATTTTATATGATATAATTTGAAATAGTTTATAAATATTTTATATATAATCTATATGATATAAGTTATTTGTTAAAAGTTTTTTTTATATAATTTATGTAAAAATTTATATAAACATAGAAACAATTTTATTTGATTTCTTTATATCGATATTTATATAACTTTAAGTTTAAATTTAAATATAAATATTTATAAGTTGAAATAACTTTTTATTAGTTATATAAATTTAAATAAAAATTTATTCTTTCAATAATTAAAAATTTTAAATGTAAACAACACTAACTAATCTTACCAAAACACAGTTAACACTTAACTGAAAAAAAAAAATATTGAAGATAATTTTCAATATATATTATCTTTTTTACATAAGTCATGCAACATATATTTGTGTTTCAGCTTTTCGGACTCTCTTCAAAATTTATTTGTAATACTGCAAATAAAATTTGTAGAAAGACTGAAAGCTGAAACTCAAACATAAGTTGCAATTATGTTCAAATATACCTATAACTTATGTAACAATAATAAAATATATTAAAATTGATACTTTTTTGAAGAAAATACAACATTACTAGATATCCATACACATTTTCAGATGTATGTGTAGCTTCATTGTACCACAGTTATGGTCCAATTTGAGTCATTTTCTACAATGCAAGCATTCAACAAGAACTCTATTCGAAGATCTTCTTTCCGTATCGCGCTCATTGTAAATTCCGCTAAAATGATGCCAAATTTTCGATTCCAACTCTAGTTGCAGTGCCGGTTGAGGTTGCGGTGCTGGTTGAGATTGCGGTGTTGGTTGAAGTTGTTGATCTTCCAGTTGCTGTGGTAGTTGCTCATTTTTCATGATAGTATATAGTCTCTTTACACTATATTGCTTCTAAATTTTGTAAAAGAGAGGAAAGAAATTTTGGTGTGGTTAATTTTTATTAAGTTAGGCCTATTTATAGGATTTTTGTGATGCAAAATGGCCCTATATGCCCTCAAAATATAGTTGTTATAAAATGACCAAAATACCACTCAAACGTTCAAAAAACTGCCACAAAATCGGAGGTATTTTGGTAAAAAATATCCCCCAACGATTATATCCCAAAAAAAATTTTAATTTTTCAACCGAATCGGACCGAACCGGGCTTGAACCGGACCGGTCCGGGCCGGGATGACCAGGCCAACCCGAATAGAACCCGGACCGAACGGTGCTGGGAGCGGGTCGGGAAGGGCTTGGGGGTTGTATCCTCTGACCCAGCCCAGACCTGTAGTGCCCCGCTCCGCGTTACAAGAGATATCGGTTTGCTAACTCAAAAAAAACCTTCTTGAAGAGCTCATTGTTGAACCAGAAGATGACTGATCTAGGTGAGTGGGCAGAACTTCATTTTTCTGATTCTTGCACGTCTTAATAATGAATCTGAATTTTTAAAATGCTTGTTTGCTAAATAGATAATGTTCGCATTGAGAATGATAGAACGAGAACCTTCATGCTTACTAAGAGAACTTATATGTTTGCCTAAAAGAGATGGAACCATTGTCATGCTAAGTATAGAAATGAATATTGTATGCTAGTTACACTGACACTGCTATCGAACGAACAATTGTCATGCTAATAAGAAGAGTAATTGATTGTCTGAACAGGATTGAATGCTTAGTAAAAAGAGAGAGAAATAAACTATTGGCATGCTTCTTTAAATATAGATTATGCATGTTCCCTATCGTACTGAAAGAGATAGAATTTGTATGCTAGATTTATAAAATTATTATCGTACTCGCTTATAATATGTTCGTTTGCATGTTTCCTTATATCGAACTGCTAAAGATAGAACTGTTTGAATAACTTGTAATGTATGTTATTGAACCTATCGATTGATTGAAAGAAAGAAGATTGAACCTATCGAAATGATTGAACCTATCAAATTGATTAAAAAAAAGAGAATTGAAAGCTCTGGCTCTATCGTTTGATTGAATATTTGCTTATTCATGGACATGTGCATCATATATTCTTTATCTGATAGAATTGTATTCATGCATTGGTCTGACAACTTGTGCACAAGGTATTGGGTCTCTCGAGCGGTGTCCTGGGACGCTGGGAACCATTCGTCCTAGGGGAGACTAATCGAACACCCTGAGACTTGGAATCCTCGCAATTAGGGGGGTGTGGCTTTTAGTGTAGTGCTGAACCATGAGTCCCGACTGCTATTTTGAGCGTATTTTAGTGTATAGCAATCATGTATCTCAGAAGCTATTAGCCGATCTGTCATTAGTGAGAAGGGCGTGTACGTTCCAATTGCTAATTTCGAGGATCCACACTCGGGGGCTATCATATAGTTAGGACGCATGTTAGACTAGCTTTCTTGCATACATAACTGTTTGATGCAGAGATGGACAAAAAATAGAACCTTATTCATTTATGCATATGTTGCTAACTTGTATGTCTGTTACAGGAATAACCGTTCAACAAGGGGTAATAATCACTACGTAAGTGATATGTTATTTTTGGCTTATTGTCTTGCATCGCACTTAGACTTGCATGCTTGCTTGCATCTGATGGTCGCCTTGTAGTATAAAAGATTAGTCCACTAGATGCTGCATTGTCCCTAGAGTCTTTGAGTACACGAGACACGTTGCGCACACCCTGATTGTATAAGAATCGGCACATCGTGCTTGAATTGCCTGCCTTGTATGCTTAGTTGTATTGAACTGAACTCTGACTTCAAAGATGTTCTCAAAAGAAGTAATATGACTATGTTTCCGTACGGCATGAAACGAACATAGGTAAAACTAGAAAGATCACTAGTAATGTAATATTTTATAACATAATTATTTACTGTTGGTTTTAGTGAATGTTGATTATGTTCGTTGATTTTATACTCACCAGTACTTTCTCCAAAGTGCTGACCCAACAACAGTTTGCTTGTTCGCAGGTGTTGCATCGTCCGAGAAAGCAATAGTCGTGCCTCATCCCCAGGATCCAAAAATCTGGTGTCGATGCCTTGAGCCGTATCGAGATATTTTGAACTGCTTTTCTATAAAGGGACATAAAGTATGGAACGATGCCATTGTATTCAAAGAACCTCGTGCCTAGAGCTTCGCTTCGCATACTCTGATTGGACCCTTGTTTGTAACATTGTCCCTCCACTGCATACTCGATCGGTTCGATGATAGGCACAACTTTAATGATGTTGTTTTGTGCGAGCGCAACTCCAGGCTCGCACAGCATCACGTCTCGATGGCAAACGATATACGTCCCGCGGGAGCGCCGAGGCGCGGTGATTCGCGCTCGACGGAAACGTTGTCGGGACCTACGGAATCGAGACGTGACAGGACCCATGGGGATGGTGGGCCGGTTTAGGCCGGTCCGTTGATCGGGTCCGGCCCGACCCAGACCGACGTTGACCAGACCGGGTCCAGACCGATTTTCGGATCGTCCGACCCATTATATAACTTGATAAATAAGTGGAGTGTACCTTAAATTATTGTAAAATAAATAGGATGCACCTTAAAAAAAATTCTTTTTTATTTTGTAGGTCAGAGGAGTTGATTGTTAATCATTGATAATTTTCGATAAAAGTGAATAATTTGATATATTATGGTAATTCGGTAGGATGCACTTTAAATTATAGTAGAACAAGTGTGACCTGTTTTCGAGAGAGCGTATTTCGTTTTTAACTCAAATATTTTCTAATTTAATTTTTTTGCAAAGAACGAAACAAAACGTCCTTCTGGGACTTATTAAATAAAAAATTAACTAAAAAAATATGTGTCTGAGTAATATGTTTATCAGAATGACGTATCTATATATGAAAAAAAATTGTTCTTTCGATCCACGTTTTCATCCCAATATATATTAAGACACTAGAATATGTTCATCAGAAGAATGCATATTTGCATTAAAAAAAACGTTCTTCAAATGAACGTTGTTATCACTTTAATTTTTTTTTTTCTTTTTCTTGTGTATCACCGGATAAAGGAAATTGGAAGAGCCGCTTCACGAGAGACTAGTTCTTTCCGATCACGTGTCTTATGCGGAATCCATATTCTTTCTTTACGAACATTTTCCAACAATTGTTGCTTAATATCACCTTCGTTGGAATTACAAACGCCCATGGTAAAGGGCACCCCTGTTTTGAAGCTGCACCAAGACCCCACAAGTGTACCATCCGGAAGAATATACTGGATCGAAAAAAATCAAACCGGTTCAATTACTTGATTCAATCTAATTCAACCACTAGATTAATCTAACGAAACTAAGTTGAATTATTTTTGGACAATGATTTTAAGTATTCATTTACAACTATTTTCTGAAAAAAAAATAACGGATCAACATAAAAAAAAACTACGGGCTCACGAATATATCGATTGAACCTGCGGGTCCGACCTTCTAAAATCCTAATATTTTTACATTTTAGTCTAAAATTAACTGCCTAATTAATTTTGTAGGGCCCAGTGAGCAAATTGGTTCATGCAAAAGTTGTATTTATTTACTTAGCTTTATGATTATAACGTGGCTCGAAAACGACTCAATAATGTGGGATAAAGTACAATAAAAAAATTCTTAGATTTTTATTTTTGTATTTGGAGACTTCTGATTTTAAAAAACTCTCGCATTTTCATTTTATCTCAGTTTGCACCCATTTTAAAATATGTCGTTAACAGACGTTAAAATACGTCTGAAAAAACGATTTTATTCCTCTCCCCATCCCCCCCTCCCCTCCCTCTCTCTCCGTTAAGTGGGGGAGGGAGGGGGTGGGTGGTAGCACGAAGAGGAGGGAGGGGGCGGGGAGGAGGAGGGTAGCCGCACGGGGAGGAGGACGGTGGCCGCGGGGAGAAGGAGGGGGGACTGCCACCACCGCGGCGGGTGGGGGTGAGGGAGAGGAGGGGGTGAAGGGAGAAGAGGGGGAGATATTTTTGGTATTTTTTTATTTTTAAAACAATCACTAACGGTCAAATCTGACGATTTAAAAACGGTAGGGAATATTTTGATCGAGTCATATATTACGGGAGGATTTAATTGTTATATTTGTCTATCGAGTCTTATTTTGCTAACAAGACAAATTGAAGGAGGATTTTTTTGTACTTTATTCCAAAAATGTGCCGTCCAAGCTGTTTGTAAATTTTCAATCATTTAATTAAAAATATACGAAATATTGTAATTTAAAACTCTTTCTTTTTTTTTTCTTCCGTATAACCAAATACCCTCTCTTTTTATTCACATATATCCATAACAAATTATAATTAAAATATAACTAAATACTTAACAATTCTTAATTAAAATATAAATATGTATATAATAAATCTTAATTAAATTAGTTTCAATTAGGGCAGCAAATGAGCCAAATCGTTCGCGAGCTGCTCGAAGCTCCGCTCGATAAAAGCTAGCTCCGCTCGATAAAAGATCGTTTGAGCTCGATTCGTTTAGTAAACAAGCATAATTCAAGCTTCATTTTCAAGCTCGTTTAATAAACAAGCCAAGCTTAAACTTAGAAGTACTCATCTCGTTTGAGCTCGCGAGCTGGCTCGTAAGCATGCTCGTTTAGAAGCTCGTTTATTAGCTCGTTGTTGGCAGTCTATCAATTTATTTTGTTATTTAAATTTAAATTTGTTCTTTGTTGAATTCTAATTTTATGTATGTATGTTAAAAATATGGTTGTGTGCATTATACACTTATACGTCCATAATAATTTATATTAAGAAATTTTTTTAATTATTTTTTTATAAATAAATTGTTCATATTACATGTTCTTGAATTCAAGTCTAGCTAGTTTCAAATTGAACTCGTTAAGCTTGAAATAAAGTCGAACGAGCTTGAAATCAAGCTTAACGAGCTTGATTTTGAGCTTATAAAGCTGTTTATCAAACTTGCTTATCAAGCCAAGTTCAAGCTCAAACCACGCTAAGCTAAAGCTTAATATAAACAAGTTCGAGCCAAGCTAAAGTTCTAAAATAAATAAAAAATTATCTAGCTCGAGCTCGATTAATTATAGTCAAGCCAAGCTCAAGTTTATAAAAGCTTGACTCGACTTGGCTCATTTGCAGCCCTAGTTTCAATAATATAAAAAAAAAGTAAAATTATTTGATGTGTAACGCACGTGAGTTTAATAGTTTATATAATTGTCTTGGCAAAGTAAAATTAGTAAACGACATATGTTCTACTATATAATGTGGCTTAGAAACGATTCAAAAGTGAGTCGTCCAAGTCGTTTGAAAATTCTCAACCTAATTAACTTAAATTTTTTTTAAATGTTGCATGTTCTTCACTCTCACGTAAATTTTTTTAAAATTATATCTAATTAAAAATATTTTAATATATTTAAACCAACTAAATAATATTATCTAAATATATATTCAAAAATTAAGAAAATATTTTATAACAATTTTTAGTTAAAAAAATTTAATATAATTTTAATTTTTATCTAATTATTTAACTATATTAAGAAAAAATATTTTTTTTAACGTTCCGAATGGAATGATATGATATTCGGATTTTTTCATTTTAAGTAATAAAAAATCATATATTTATATAAAACGGGAAATGTTTTGGGTATTTGCGGATGGGGGGACCACTCGCCAACTCAGTTGACGAGGTGCTGAGTTGGCGAGCATCTCGCCAACTGAGTTGGCGGGGTGCTCTCATCGAGAGGCCGCTCGCCAACTCAGTTGGCGGGGCGCTCTCATCGAGAGGCCGCTCGCCAACTCAGTTGGCGGGCCATGCACCGTTGGCTTCCATCCGTTGGGCAACGGCTCCCTCCAACGGCTCTCTCCAACCCCTATAAACACCCCCACCCCCCAAACACTCCTCACACAACACATTCTCCTCCTCCTCCTCCTCCTCATATTTTCACAGCTTCCTCCTCCTATATTTACTGTAAACACCCTAATTTTTTCAGAATATTTTTATATTAATTTTCCTAAATATTCGGTATTTTTTGGAATTTGAAACTAAGGAATTTGTGATTTAGTGATTTTTAATGGATGATAAGTAATATTAAAATATTATGGAAATAATATTTTATGGTGTAAAATGGAAAAACGGACATAGGATATTTTTCTGTGAATTTATTGGACTCCGGAATCAGTTTTAAAACCCTAGAAACTAAGTTGCAATTATTTAATTAAGGTGCCCTCACCCTATTGGCCATGACCCAACAGAGAGTCTACCTGGTGCTGACCGTAGTCAACATTTTCCTCCCCTCCAATGCATGAAGAAGTCCAACTTTTTCTTCACCAGAATTTTCCATAATTTTTGGGATGTACAGCGCGCACATCGCCCCCATCTAAATTCTATCCTTGCATTTAATTAATGCGAATTCTAGCCCTCCCAAACACCCTCATGTGAGCCCAAGGCCCAATCCCAGGGAGGGTTGACCAAGCCCTAATCCTAGGTCAACCCCCAAACCTAAAAATCCTACATGTATAAATAAACAATTTAATTCTTTACTTTTTCTAGGTGAAACCAATAATTCCCAAAACCTAATAGAGTTCAGCCGACTCATATTTTCTTCCCTGGTCGCTCTCTCTCTCTCTCTCTCATGGAGACCATCATCTACAACTACACAGCGGCCCTTCCTTCTCTCCTCCTCTTCCTCCTGCTTCCTCGCTCGAAACCCTGACTCCGGAAACCCTATCGAAATCCCCACTCCAGTGAGTCCCAAGGACCGACCTCTGCGGAGATCTCGGTCCCGCCGACGTCGGCCGACGCGTCCGGCTCTGCGGCTGGGTCGCGTTCCACCGCGTCCATGGCGGCCTCACCTTTATCAACCTCAGGGACCACTCCGGACTCGTTCAGGTTACGACGCTTCCGGAGGAGTTTCCGGAGGCGTACGCGACTGCAAACAGGGTGAGGCTCGAGTACGTCATCGCGGTGGAGGGGACGGTCCGTGCCAGGCCGGGCGAGTCGCTGAATAAGAAGATGAAGACTGGGAATATAGAAAGTGCTGCGGAGAATGTTGTAGTCTTAAATTATGTAAATCGTGCACTGCCTTTTCCTGTTACAATTTCAAATGACGTAAAGGAGATTATTACTGAGGAGATTCGTTTAATATATCGGTACCTTGATCTACATCGGCCACAAATGCAGTCCAACCTGAGGTTGCGACATAAGGTGGTGAAGCTCATCCGACGTTATTTGGAGGATATACATGACTTTGTAGAGATTGAGACTCCAATGTTATCAAAGTCTACACCAGAAGGTGCACGAGATTTTCTTGTACCTTCACGTGTTCAGCCAGGAACGTTTTATGCTTTACCTCAAAGCCGACAGTTGTTCAGGCAAACGTTGATGGTTTCTGGATTCGAGAGATATTACCAGATAGCAATGTGCTTTCGAGATGAGGATCTTAGGGCTGATAGGCAGCCTGAGTTTACACAGTTGGATATTGAATTGGCTTTTACACCACTCGAAGACATTCTACGACTGAACAAGGACCTGATGAGACATATCTTTCATGAGATAATGGGGATAGCACTTCCAAATCCCTTCCCCAGGATCACATATGCTGAAGCAATAAAAGCTGGAGCAAAGGGGATTGCCTTTCCTCAAGGTCTTGGATAATGGGGATCTTGATGGTGTTCCTGCTTTGGCATCGTGTCTGAGACCTGAAAGAAAGAAGCAATTACTAAGGCTTTGCTCTGCAAAGGCAGGTGATCTTCACTTGTTTGCTGTGGGCCATCATACAATAGTGAACAAGATTCTTGACAGAGTCAGACTCTTTGTAGCTCATCAAATGGGAATGATTGACCAGCTTTTGGAGTAGTACCTACCGGATCCACCGATACCAGGATGACAGTTGATATTCAACATCAGGCAAGTGTACCTTGCCAACTCTGCAGTTTGTTATCTATTTTCTTATCTCATTATATTACTGTGCATGCTCAACCTAGGGCCGTTTGACATACTTAGCGTCCGATTATCAGTCGGGTGCCAACATCGTACGCGGTGTTGGGTAATATCATCTAGATATGGACATACGTGACACTTTATCTTCTCGTACTTGTCATACCAAGTACACTTGACCCAGGACACTGGACACTGATCATGAGACAGGATCTTCCCGAGATATTCGTGGTGATCCTGTATAGGATGCAGGACATATAGAGATACTATAATCTATATACATTATGACTTGTGCATTAGTTATGACCCCGCTGACATGGACGTGAGACGTTATGTTCATGATTTGTGTGGTTACATTGGGTGGGGAGAGACACACAGACTACAGGCTGATCATATATATACACCCCTATTATTGTGAGGCACAAGACTCTATAGCCGAGCTTGGCCCATTACTCATTACTACTGCTACTACCGGCTCCCCTACACAGAGCTTGTAGTATGCTTCAGCCTGAGATCTAGTGCTGCTCTCATCTTGCATATCACTTAGCTGGTTATTTTAGTATTCCCTTATTGTTCCATCTATGGCTGGAGATACCCACAGGCTACAGGTTGATTATGGTATGCCGGCTACTCAGTCTCCCGCTGAGCTAGACCACCTCTTGACACCCCTGCTACCGGCTCCCCTTCACAGAGCTTGTAGTAGTTCCAACCTGAGTACTGTTGATATTCTCTCTTGCATTTTATACAGATGTTACATACTTACCCTGCTTACTTCATCATTTGCTGCACTGTATTTATTTTGGCATGAGCTTTCTTGTACCTTGCTATGTCCCCTGAGGACCTGGATATGGATTTTGTCCCCAGATTTTGCAGACCAGGTTTACCCCGAGGTTTACGGGACCGCAGCAGGAGGAGCCGATCCAGGAGCCGTACCACCATCTGAGGGCGAGGTCTTAGCTGAAGACTTCTCTTGAGCATCCATGTTCATGCTCATATTTATTATTTATTTCCGTCTTTTCTTTTCTGGTCTGTTGAACCATTGTACTAGATATTTATCGGGTTATTCCCCGAAGTACTTTGGGAGACTTGCTGATGATTTACATTCCTTATTTATTCTGTGGATCATATTTTATATCTTGTGTGGATGAGATTAGTTGTGTCATGATTGTCGTAGACTTGTTTTACAGCTTAAGTATGCCCTGATGGATCCATTATATTGAGTTGGTCCATCGGTGCGTACTGCTGGCCATTGACACGCGTCCAGTCCCACGGTATTTTGGGACTGGGGCGTGACATTTACAGCTTCCTCCTCCTGTTTTCTGTAGCAAAAGTTCTCAACCGTCATGGATCGTAGCGTAAGAATTGTATGCTCGCACGGCGGTAAAGTAAATGGGTTAAATTACGAAGGAGGAGAAAGTATAATTTTTTCAACTTACCCGAATATTAGTTTTGAAAATATACGTAATCATATTATTAAACGTTGTTCTATTCATTATGATTTTATTCTGAAGTCTATTTTCTGTTCTAATTGTTTTTTGATAGATAGTGAAGATGCATGGAGAGCCCGTATACAAGTTAGTTATTCCAAAGCATGGAGAGCACCGTATACAAGTTAGTTATTCCAAAGCATGGAGAGCCCGAGAGACAGCATTAGCTGAAATTAATGGTAGTTATGATGAGGCATACGCTAGTCTTGAGGAGTATTGTTATAGAATTATGGAGACAAATCCAGGTAGTACATGTTTTATTAAAACTACCGAAAACAATAGCTTCCAACGAATTTTTATTTGTTTTAAGTCATGTATTGATGGATTTTTAAGTGGATGTTTATCAATTATTAGTACTGATGCTACATTTCTTTCGTCTAAATATCAAGGTATCTTATTTATTGCTTGTGCTCACGATCCTAACTATCAATTATATTCTATAGCTTATGCTGTTGCTGAAGGTGAGAATAGTGATTCTTGGTCTTGGTTTTTAAATTCTCTTAAAATATCTTTTGAAAGTTGTTTTAATGATTGGAGTTCAATTTCATTTATATCTGACAAGCAAAAGGGATTAATAAATGCTGTTCGTGCTATTTTTTCTGCATCTCCTCATTTTTTTTGTATTCAACATTTTAAACAAAATATGAAAAAAGTTACAAAGGAACCAGTATTTCAACGCTTGTTAGACTCGCTTGCTAGATCATATAATAAAACGGATGCAGAGAGTGTGTTTGATATAATTAAAGCCGAGAACATAGTGTTGTACGATTGGCTTATTGGTGTAAACGATGAAAGTCGTCGATTTGAACATTGGATAACAGCGTATGCTACTTGTCCTAGATTAGATATTAACACTTCTAATCTTGCTGAATGTTTCAACAGCTGGATTAAGAAATTACGAGATAAGCCAATAACAACACTTTTCGATGGTATTAGAGCCAAGATTATTACACTTCATGACAATCGTAGAAAGTTTGCTGAAAATATAGACACAGATTATTGTCCGAAGATGTTAAAAAATATGGCTTCTATTATCAAAGAGAAGAACCACCTAGAAATATTAGCTATTGATAGTTATAAGTTTGAAATAATAGACCGGGCAACAGGTAGAACCTATATTGTTCATATAACTGACAGAACTTGTACATGTTTTAGATGGTACCATACTTATATACCATGTATACATGCATGTTTTGTTTGTAGATATTGCAATATTAGTATTGATACTTTTTATCCTGCAGTATTTTTGACGCAAAACTTGAAAGCTGTATACGCGCATAAAATGGAACCAATTCCAGTTCCCTACGAAATCCAAGGTCCTTTGGTAAGAGGACAAATTGGGGTGCCAGATGTAAGACGCAAAGCCGGAAGACCAAAGAAGAACCGCATCAGACCCCGGGATTCATCGACCAGAGATCTCCGTTGCAGTAATTGTGGTGCAATGGGACACAACCGAAGAAGATGTACTAGTCAACCGAGAGATTAAAATATAATTGTTCAATACCCAAATATTGTAATAAAAACTCATTACAAATCATACAAAATTTTTAATGATACAATGTTTCAAATTATCTACTAATCATCGTCCTCGTCTTGTTGAGTTTGGGTAGCCAGCGGTGCTGATGGAGTCGAAAAAAATTGTGTGAATATCTGGTAGCTTTCATCTCCAGCAGTTTGGTAACTCGGATCCGCTCCTGCATACTGGTAACTAGGGCCCGCTTCAGCATACTGCTCACTAGGGCCCACTCCAGCATACTGGTCACTAGGGCCCGCTTCAGCAGTATCCCGACGACGACGAGAGTGTCTCTGTCGTACTAAGCGGTCGGATAGTCCGGTGGAAGACGGGATTGTAATGGAGGCATTTTCGGTTCCCGTCCAATACCCAGATGCTCAACACGAGTCACAAGTTCCTCCATAAGAAGTCGACCTTGTGGGTGAAGGTTTATCTCAGGTTGTTGTAAAAATTGTTGGTAATGAACACTCTGAAATTTGTAGAACACGTAAATTAATATATTTATCATATCTATGTATATGTATTTTTGAAAGTTTAATGAAGTCATACCAAATCATGTATTCCATCGGCAAAAGCACGCAGAGTATAATCGTCTACAGATCTAGTCTTGAACCTGGGCTCCTCGTAGTGGTATACTCGGTTGCTCATAAGAGGGCATCCCCACCATCGCCTGTAGTCGAGGCTACCTATGTCTGCAAAATGTAAACAAAATTTTAGCAAACTATTTACACTAAATCAATACGAATAATGAGTAACTTATAACTTACATTCCTCAGCAGAATTTAGTATGGGAGACATGTCCCTGACACTATAATTCTCGAACCGATTATTCCCGTCAGCAACGAGACCAATGATTCGTTGTAATGCATTTGATGTCTGATAACCGACTGTCGGTGGATCATCGGGAATTATTGGGGCCATTACGAATTGTCGAAGAACACGGTCTGCCGGATGGTACATGGTGAACCGATCATATATAATATGACATCTGTGTAAACTAAATGCATAGGATGTCATCTTGATTTCTGGAGCATCAGGTTCATATGAGTACGGTAACCAGATTACCTATTTAAAGAGATTGTATCAATATGAATGCTGGTAACAGGCCTACCAATATAAAAGTGCTCGTAGGACCAGAACTATAAAACAAAAAAATGACATTAGTACAAACATAATTTGCGTATAAAATTACTCTTAGTTTTTAAGGTCTTTAATTCATACCTGTATCAGTGAAATATATCCACAAATACTCTTGCGATTGGATCTGACAAATTCTGTCAGATTGGCGTACAAAAATGCAAGAGTAGCAGCTCCCCACGCATGCTCAGTAGGTTTGGTCAGATCATCCAAGAATGGTAAAAGCTGCACATTTACCATATTTTCCGATGCATCGGGAAATAGAATTGCACCACATAAACAGAGCAGATACGCTCTAGTGCAACGAATGACCTGCATTTATTAAGTGTTATATAGAATTGCACCACTAAATTAAGTAATAAACAAATTTACTAAAAAAAATACATACCCGATTTTCATCTACATCAACCACCCCATCAATAGTTTGATGTAGGTCTATAAAGTTGCCACGGAGCCATGAAAATTTTACATAATTGCCGTCTTTTAGACCTGATGGAGGGCTAACACCAAGATAACTCCGGATCAGATCAGATCCCTTTAAGTGTGGATCAAAATATATAGCGTTACCTTTAATAGGTAACCCTAGTATATTCGTCACATCAAAAAGGGTGATCGTCATCTCGCCGAATGGGAGTTGAAAAGTGTTGCGTTCTGGCCACCAACGCTCCGCAAGGCTTAAAACTAAATGAAGATCGTGAATTAAATATCTAACACGATCTATATAGTGGAATCCAAAGGATTCCACCAAAGCCTTTTGAGCTGGATTAAGCTCCCACGTACGATAATTTCTTTCAGACCGCCAATGTACGTGGATCCGGGTTCGTAAAGCATTATCATGGTCGAATAACTATAAAAATTCTATGCATTAATAAAGTAAACATAGGCATTATAAAAAATATATACATTAATAAAGTTGGCAACTTGTAATTTCAAAAATTACCTCGCCAGTAAAAATCTGAGTAGAAATGTGCTCTTCACGTTGCTTCATAATAAGCGCGGTTGTCGGTCCGCCAGGAATACGACCATCATTGCGGGTAGCCATCGCCAGTAAATATCAAGAGGAGGAGAATGGGGAGTGAGGAGTGTTTGGGGTAGGAGGAGAATGTAGTGTGAGGAGTGTTGGGTGGGAGGGGGGTTTTATAGAAATTTTGGAGTAGGAGAACGTTGGAATATAGCCGTTGGCCAACGGCTACAAAGCCAACGTTGCATGGCTCGCCAACTGAGTTGGCGAGCGGCCTCTCGATGAGAGCGCCCCGCCAACTCAGTTGGCGAGATGCTCGCCAACTCAGCACCTCGCCAACTGAGTTGGCGAGTGGTCCCCCCATCCGCAAATACCCAAAACATTTTCCGTTTTATATAAATATATAATTTTTTATTACTTAAAATGAAAAAATCCGTATGATATTCTACTACCACCCACGTGAACCACACACATTGACAGACAGTTGACAACTCTCTGCTAGCTGTCCTCTCTCAACTCCTCCACCACCGACTTCTTTTCTTTTCCTTTTTTTTTTTTAATTTTTGGTTTCTAAAGGGTTCGAAATTAGATTTTCTATCTCAAAATCACATTTTACGTAGACTAGTGAATAGTAATTTTGAGACCTAGCCTATACCAAATACTTTAAAAATCAAAATCCTAATTAATATATATATATATATATATATATATATATATATATATATATATATATATATATATGAGATTCTATTACTAAATAAATATATATTTTTTAAGTTAATGAACATTAAGAATGAACATTAAGAACCTTACGTAGTAGTGAGATGATTTTGTTTTCACAAGCTAGAAGTTGATAGCAGCTTAAAAAAAAATGTAATTATAGACCCTGAATTTTACATCAGCTTAGAGTTTAAGTAATGATATATCCAAATTAAAAAATTTGACCCTAAATTTATATTTGAAATTTTTTGAGTTACCCTCCCTGCTTCCTCCTCCCTCACAACTTATTTTGCCATAATTCAAGGTGCATTTCACCGAGTTACCATAATACATGAAACCTCCAATTTTTAACCAAAATCGTTAATGACTAACAGTCATCTCCTTTGACCCTCATTTATGATCAAAATATTCTCAAATAAGTGGGGTGTACATTTAATTATGATCAAATTACACTCAAATAAGCGGGATGTATCTTGAATTATGATAAAATAAGTGTGGTGTAGCTCAAATATATATATATATATATATATATATATATATATATATATATATATATAATTGACTGTTAGTTATTGACGATTTTCGTTAAAAGTTGAAAGTTTTATTGTGCATTATAGTAATTCAGCGAGATGCACCTTGAATTGTGATAAAATAAGTAGAAAATAATTCAAAATTTCTCATTTTTTTAATTTTATTATAGTCTTTATATGAATACGAGGACAACAACTAACAAATGTTAAAAAAAAAGGTATAATAAAAAGATAAATTTTTTTTTAATTGAACATGTCATTACTTAAAATCTAAGTTGATATAAAATCAATAATATAAATAGTAATTAGCCCTTACAAAATATGTGAAGCCTTTGGACCGGTAGATTTGGCACATCTTATTTTATTTTTATTTTTTATTTTTTTTTTGAGATGCTCGACATAACGCATATGATTTATGTGCACTGTATTGTATGTCTTTTGGACTCACTGTTCCACAATTTTACACACACATTTATACATTTTCTGCGGTTTGATCTCGAGACCGTCCGTGTAGCTAGGAAGGTTATATATCTCTTCGCCGACCACAAGAGCCAATCGAGTTCGATTTTTCTTTTTCTACTTTTGATAAATTAGTTTATTTTTCGACTTAGCTCTTAACACCAAGAACAAGTATACTTTGAAAAGTTGTTTCTGCTTTTAAAATCTACGGATAATCCCGTTGTTAGGACAATGGTGGACAGAAGTAGGAGAATCTAATTACAACTGGCAAAGAAAACTACTACGTACTGCTTAAAGATGAAAATTAATGTCCAAGCAAGCTTACAACAAGCAAATATTGGCATGTGCAATAGCCAGCAAATAATTGACTTATATAGATCAAATAATTAACTTATATATATATCAATGTTAAACAAAATTAAGTTATTATTGGAGACTGAAATAAAATGAACGTTCTATCAGTATCGTCATATTCATATCTCATCGTGTCCATAACGTACAACTTTGTTTGCGTCTTCCTTATTGAATGAATACCAGCTTCATCGGAGAAGCAATCCAGCATGATCTTCTGCAAGACCATTGCAGGCTTGTAAGGAATCGGAATCTCTCCGATCTTCTCCACCGACAATGTAATATTTTTCAATCACCGGCATGTTCACGATCAGTTAACTCTCGCTTTTATAAGAAATGACGCTTCCCGGTTCAATATCACTGTAAGTCTTCTTGATGACTTCGAAGATTAGGCCGAGCGAAACTTTAGTGGTTTTTGATCCATTGGCGTGTATGGTCTCAGCATCAGAAATATTGCTGACGGTCAGCTTTCGTTCGTGTATAGAAAATTGGAGCCCACCTCAGCCCATCAGTATCGTAATATAAACCCAAACGGACCCATGGAAAATATGTTCTAATGTGTAGTTGTGAGCTAAGAGGGAGTAGCTTTAAACTGAATTTTTTTCCAACAATGCAAGGATTGGGCCGATTGGCCCATGGCATGAGTCCTATCAACATATACCCACTCAAAAGTACCCATAACTTAAGTATAGCTTTGCAGAACGCTTCAAGCCCTTTTACTATTTTGTGCAAAAACAGAAAAAAAGTTTGATCGGAAGGCACCAATCAAACAAGTTATTTATTTTGATTAGATTAAGTATGTTTGATGGATAATTAATTAACCTCGTCACCATCATCAGCTATATATAAACGCAGCTAGCCCATAAAACCAAGTATGAAAATGTAAGGGCTTCAAAATAACCTAATCATTCTATATGTTTGGTCGACAACCTTCGCTCGTTCTCTAGATACATACATGGCCGACGTAATTGTTAAGTATTGAGGTATCTCATGATCAACATGATTTATTTAGCAAGGTTCACTATATAGCTACTAATACAAAATGGTTCAAAAAATAATAATTTTCGTATTAATATCCTGAATTAATTAAAAAAATTAAGAAAAATAATAATTTTGAAAGTGACTTTTAATTGCAATTAAAAGTTTAGCTAAATGAGTCGTCACCATTAAAAATAAGTCCGTTCAATAAACAAAAAACATAATGGAGGTTTATATATTTATATTTTTCTGTAGAAGGTAAATTTTATTCAGGTCCCTCTAAGAGGTTAAAAATTTAGTCCGAAGGCTTACAACCAATCATTATCCGAAGGCCTATATATATAATTTTAGCCCCAAGGTCTCATCCCAGTCGTAAGGCTATATCCCGGTCCGAAGGTCTCATCCACGTCCGAAGGTCCCATCCGGTCTAAATATCTTATGCAATCGCAACCGTAGTCGCACCGCATCGCACTAGCACTGCACTTGGACCTGCATCGCTATAGAGAAAAGACTTCACACGTGTGTTTGATGTTAAGGTCATGCTGACTTCAAACTATAGAAAAAACTTGTTGAGCCAAGCTCTTACAACTCTGACAGACTTCTAACCGAAATCGCACTTGGCACTAGAAAACTGGAAAGTTAATCTTGGAGATGGAAAAAGGGTTAAATGTCAGGAGTTTATTCACTAATGGATAGAAAGATTAAGAATGGTTGAGTGAGTAGAAATGTGTGTAAACCCCCTCACCCAAAATTAGGGCTACTTGGCTTAGATAGTAAAATTAGGGCTAGATTTAACCAATTAGAACTAGAACACGGTATTTAATTTAATTACTAAATAGTTATGTCACGTAGCGCACACTACCGTTGCTTCTATAATTGGAGCACCTCACTAGCCATTGCCTTCCAACAAACTTTACAACCTCATCCTAGACATGCCGTCTACTATTCTGGCCCTTGTGTAGATTATAATATTGCTCTCTGGTGCTATATTTTAGCCGCACAATAAACGTCGC
Source organism: Iris macrosiphon (assembly GCA_036927795.1). NCBI lineage: Eukaryota > Viridiplantae > Streptophyta > Magnoliopsida > Asparagales > Iridaceae > Iris > Iris macrosiphon. The sequence continues at coordinate 179,013,156 of JAYESA010000001.1, forward strand.
GGACGTTATTTCTTAATTCGATATAAATTTCAATTTTGTACCCTTGTGCGTCCCAATCGAAATTGGGGACACAATCTTGACCATTTTTGCAAACCGAATTTTTATTAATACTCTACACTGTCCCCTCTACGCCCTGACAATTGTGGTCCGCCTAAATTTAATCCCATGTACTCCTAATTAATTCTAGAATCTCGTGCGCGTTCGATTTAATTAATTAAATCCAATTTTCTGCCTTTGTGCATTTTTCTAATTGTTGGGGGGGCTTTTATGCAGAAAATGCATTGAGGTGTCTCCACCATTGGACAATTCATAAAGAAACATATTTTTTCCTTCACATGGATTTTTTCATAATTTTTCGAGTTGTGCAACGCGCGCACATCGCCCCGTATATTAATTCTATCCTTGCATTTAATTAATGCAAATTCTAGCCTTCTCAAACACCCTCATGCAAGCCCAAGGCCCATCACAATGAGACATTGACCAAAGTCAAACTCACCTAGGTCAAACCCTAAAATCCACATGTGTATAAATATAATTTTTCTTCCCTTTTCCCTTTTTCTAAATCACCTAAAACCAAAACCAACTTCAATTATTCAGTCGACCCCTTTCAATTGCTATTCCCCCTTCTTCCTCCTCCCTCGCCGGAGTCCGCCGGCCGCTGCCCCCAACTCGCTGGCCTCCTCTCCTCGACGACTCGGCTGCCTGGAGTCGACCCCGACCCCGCCGGTTCACGCCGAGCAGCCCCTCCGCCTGTCCCTCGACTGAAGAAACTGAGCCTCCTTGCCGGCTTCTTCCTCCTTTCCGTTCCCTCAACTCTCCTCGACCAGCCGGAGCGGATCCCGACCTGGCCACCTCATCTCCGCCGTGCACTTCCCTCTCTCGACCACTATCATCGTCCCCGACGTCTTCTCCTTCTCCCTCCGACTTTGCCTCACCTCTCCCCACGGCCACCTGAGCCGCTGGCCGGAGCAGCCTCCTCCTTGGCCGACTGCTCTCGACCGGAACACCACCATTTCCATCCACCTCTCCCTCCGGCCATCTCGACCCGCCGGACCCCGTCGACAACACCCGAGCCCTATGCCAGCAACACCACCACACGCCCCCATCTCCACAGCCTCCTTTCTCCGCCCCACCAGCTCATCCTCTTCACCTCCCTGCTATCCTCGCCGGAACACCACCTCCATCTCCACCTGTCATCTCGAATCCATTCCCTGTCCTCCTTGCCGGATCCTCCCTGTGTGCCTGTCCTCCGGCCGGACACCCTCCCCTCGCTGGCCGAATTTCAACACCACCACCATGGCCATTAACATCATCATCTTCACTATCACCATGAATCGCCGGAGAAGTCCCCTGGCCGGACTCCGGCGGCCCACCTCGTCACCACCATTTGTATCATCATCATCCCCTCACCATCGTCGTAGACAGTCTTTATCATCACCATCACCACAACTCCTCATCTCATCATCGTCTCGTCATCCTTGTCACCTCGTCGTCATCTCATCATCGTCACCATCGTTCACACCTCCAACCTCGTCATCGTTCCCATCAAACATCATCACCTCATAACCTTCATCATCATTCAATCATCACATTATCATCACGCCATTATCATCAATCCAGCATCGTCGTATCATCATCATCATCCTATCAGCAGCCACCAACCCTATCATCAATCTCAACATGAACACCTTATCATCTCTACCAATACCAACCCTAATCATTTATTTATTGCCCCATCATCATCATCGCAGTAGTCATAATCATCATCCTCATCATCGTCGTCATCACTTCACCGTCGTCAACTTCATCGCCGTACCCGTGCACGTACTCCGAGGTATATACCTGCCTGTCTTCTTCTTTTATGTGTGCTTGTGTGTATACCAGTAGGATATTAGTATTGCTTATTGACTGTTAGTTGATATCGGACCCTGATTCGGTGAACCCAGTGCTGCGTACACAAACTCGTACTCGCACGCGTATAGTATTCAGTTTGATATATCTATATATATATTAGTATATGCATACTATTCAACTTAGTATACGTATAATTATTGGATGATATATATGTATATATGTATATATATAAATGGTATATATGTATATTATAATTAATTATATGATAATAATAATTAAGAGTAGGTGTATTCAAACTGTACGACCCTAGGACACCGTGGACTGTCCCGTATTTACCCTTGACCCTGTTGACCCTAAGAACAATGTTGGTGTCTGCCTTGTGTATACCAACGTACTGACGAGACCGTGTTAGTTGACTGACTTATTGTGTACAGTATTTAAAGACCCGACACCCGCGTAATTCAACGCATGATTGACCGTGTTAGATGACTAGTATTACCCCTAGTATGCCCCCTGAGTCCAGTGTAAATATTGTTGTGTGTGCACTAGTGTGACTAATGATTTTATTGTATTATATCATATGTACATAGGATATTGGATTTACTCTGCGCGACTTCTGGAGCAGGTTATTGGTACATTGCAGCTTCCTTGCCAGGCAAGTATACCTTGCCATTGTACTGTTATTCTTATTCCATATGTTGCACGCATCTTTATTTTCTGTCTTTAATTCATATATTTTAATTGTTATATAAAAATGCGCGCGACGGCGACGTCGCGATATGTTTTTATTTATGTATTGCATTGACCTTGTTCATGAGACTACCCTATTATCATGTAGCATCATTAGGTTCATTGGCCGTGACACAGTTGTTACACGAGTGTGAGTCTCATATAGATCACGGACTGCGTGACAGGTCTGGCCTCCTGTACGTATGGACCGTGCGTTAGGAATAACTGCTGTTAGAAACTTTGCATACTAGCAGACTTGGCAGTTATTAGAGGTGTTATCGTGTCATGGATGTGACATGCTTAGAGCATGGGGTGGGGAGAACAACAAGTACCGCATTTGAGCTCCTTTGCACTTTTTTCTGTGCACCCGGACTCTCCACTGGAGATACGGGCGGTGATGACCCATATATATATATTATGTACATTGGCGGGCCTCCGCCGTTCAAAAGACGACGTGCCTTTGGGCCCCTGGATCTTTAAAATAGAACCATGCCAAATCCCAGTTTTCAGCCAGATAGCTCACTTGTGGGGAAAGTTGTTCTTAACTGCATTCACTTTAGACGGTTAGGCGACCCCATTGGATATTTATTTCAGTACTTTATTGGCATGTGTTTAAGTATCTTGTTATGTCCCTCTGAGGACCTGGTCCGCTGCCAGGTGTACCTGTTCTTGAGTATTTGTAGGAGCACAGATTTGGATGGTTGTGTATGCTTCGTGGATGTCTTCTCTTCGGGCCGTGATCGATAGTTGGTATACTTATATTTTGGTTGATTGTGTTATACTTATTTGGTATTTGCTCTTATATTCGAGTTGGTAGTGGATTTGTTTCCATCCAACTATCATCCTTAGATACTTCTTATTGAGATTTAGTTTCATAGATGTTGGTTATCTATTTATATTTGATTTTCTGTGGATGAGATTTAGATTTTACCCTGTGACTTGTGACATATGTTATACCACTCATGGATTTGATATTCATATTACAGCGTACGTATGGGTTTGGTTTCCATATATTGGAGTTGCCATATCCATGCGGCTGGCATGCTTACGTGTCCTAGTCCTACGTATTTTTGGGACTGGGGCGTGACAATGTGAAAATCCAACTCTATTTATAGGGTGTTCCCAAACCGAGTTCGGCCAGAATTCGGTATAGGATATTCAAATTTTCGAACGTTGAAGGCCACAAAATCATGGATACTACAATTGGCCATATTTCTAAAATAGTCGGACCGAATTCGGTCCGAGTTCGACCAGAGTTTAGTCCGAGTTTTGTTTGCTTATTTCATATTGTTCTCGGCTTTGGTTCAGGTTAGTTTTGGTCTGATTTTGGATAGATAGGTTTTAGGCTATTTAAGTGGACTTTGAGTATGCCAGTGCGACTTGATGTACATAAGTCTTAGATTCAATAAATAACAAATTACATAATGAAAACCAAGAGCACTTCATGACGCCAATATCCTGAAACATCTGCTGACTCGAAGACGTCTTTTTCTAGTCAGCAGAATCCCCGAGTGCGAGGCTCCGGATAAGTCGTAGGCGGTTCATAGAAATCTTCTGATATAACGTCATCTTTGGCTTATCATCATTTCTTCATAGCATATGTCCATGCTGATCTTGCTTATTGCTTTCTGTAGGTACATGTTAGACAAACAAAGCAATATACAGAAGCAAATATTACAACATTAATGAATATCTGGATAATACTAAGTTTAAGTAGAAGTTACTATAGTGATTGCATGATTATCATATTGTTAAACTTTGTCACGCCCCAGTCCCAAAATATATGGAACCAGGCCACGTGGCAATGGCCAGCTGACACGTCACTAAGTGATTGCCCAATTTAATGGATCCAAAGAGACGTGCTACGCTGTCCTAAAATACTAACAAGTTTAATACAGGTAAAGTCTAATCTCATCCACAAATCATCAAGGAATACGGGAATAAGTACTGAATATATAAATGCTAAGTCTGAAATGTCATAGTACAAACACTACTAGAAAAAGCGGGATTAGCGACGTATTTTAGTAACTCCTAGTAAAAACGTCGCTAAAATAGCGACCCCGTAAAAATCGTCGCTAGACGTCGCTAAATGGCGACATTTAGCGACGTTTAGCGACTTTTATTAAGATTTTAAAAGATTAGTCGCTATAAGTTCAATTAAGGTCGCTAAAATTGCTAATATATCTGATTTAGCGACGTTTAGCGTCGTCATTAGCGACGTATCTATCAAAAATATTTAGCAACGTATTTAGCGACGTCTTTGACGTCGCTAATTTTTATTTTAGCGAGGTTGTTATCACTAAACGTCAGTAAATTTTGGTTAATTAGGGCTCAGTTTTCTTTTTCCCATCTGTCGAAAATTTCGAAACTTTTCGATTTCTCCCGCCCCCACCTCTCAGGCGACCGGCTCTCCACGGCTGCGGCTACTCCGGCATCCCCCTCCTCCTCCTCGAGCTCTAGGTAATCTCTCTCTCTCTCACGACACACACGACACACACACACAGACGCAGACGCAGACACACACACACGACACAGACGCAGACACGACACACACACACAGACGCAGACACACACACACGACACACACACACACAGACGCAGACACACACACATAGAGGCGTATTAGGGTTAGGGTTAGGTTTAGGGTTTTTGATCAGGGGTTAGGTTTAGGGTTTTTGATCAGGGGTTAGGGTTAGGGTTAGGTTTAGGGTTAGGGTTAGAGTTAGGTTTTTTGACCTGGGGTTAGGGTTAGGGTTAGGATTTTTGATCAGGATTGATTCCTATACATTCATAAACCAAACATTATCTATTTTTACTGTTCAATATCAATTTCTTAATACTTTCCTATGTTAATTTTTAAGTATTAGAAATTGCAACACATGCTAGAAATTATTATCTAGGTTGATTGAACGATCAACATCTTTAAAATATGTTTAGTTGTCATATTCACTTATATGTAGCATATGTATATTGGTTAATTTTACTATTTAGTGGTTAGGTGTTATTGTTAGAACTGTATGTTTCTAACTTTTACATCTTATTGGTTTGAAATGATTAGTATATAAGGCTCATAATATTTACTAAGGCATACTAGCTGAGCTAAGAAGAAAGGTCTTTGACCCAAGTGATTTAGAAACTCATCGCTTAAGTATTCACTATTTTGATCTAATTCAAACACTCTTGCTGATTTATTTCTCTACTTTATATCGTTGTCCTATGAACTAGTGGCTCTTTCTCCTTTTTTTTAATGAAAAAGAAGTTCGAGTATTTTACCTATGATAAAAAATTCACTAGTAGGATATAACAGAAATAAAAAATAATGTTTTCATCCTGCTTGTTAATCTTATCTTCACAAATACATTCTAGCCTAAGGTGCCACATGTATTTGGGATTAATATTATCTTTAGAATCTCTTAAATATGATTGATTAATGTTAAATACATTATTTTACAATACAAACATACAGATGATTTATTAATGTCCATAATCACCTTTCTCAAAACTGAAAGGAATAAATATTCATCATCATTCGTATTATCATCTCCATCATCAACACTACCAATAGATTTGTATCTGTTGGTTGACTAGATATATCTTATAGTATTTTTATTGTTAGGACAAAATTTTGAGCAATATATATTATGGTATCATTATTATACTGCAACAAACAGCTAATTCTTTGTGAGTCATCTAATTCTTCCATTCCGTATTATTAAGGATATGTCTTAAGTAATATCTGTTATCAATTATATTCTTTGTTTTCATCTATCTTACCAGATGGTACCCAAGAGAGCGACACCTCCTACTGTTAAGGAGGAAGTGATGCCTCCTACTGTTAAGGAGGAAGTGATGCCTCCTACTGTTAAGGAGGAAGAGATACCACCTGTTGTATCTCAGACAGGGAGTTCCAGTCACCCAGCACCTATCGCGGCTGTATCTCAGACGGGGAGTTCCAGTCACCCAGCACCCATAGCGGAGCTTGATAACATAAACGTTGTTTATGCGCAGTATTTGAGGGACTGGTATCTGCCCCGTTTTGGATATCCTCGAGATTGATACTGTGATGTTTCATATACTTATATATTATGCATTTTGTGTTACTGTGATACTTATATATTATGTATTTTGTGACGCTGTTTATGTCCATTTTGTGTGACTGTGATACTGTGATACTTTTATGACTGTGATACTTTTATTGTCTGTCTATAATATTTGTGTGTATTAATTGTATAACTGTGATACTTTTATTCATATTAAATATTGTTAATCCGGTGTTGAGTGTTCCACCGAAGGGGCCGGCGAACCCATAGAATTCAACGGAGGGTTGCTCCGGGTCTATTTTTAATTAGAAATTTATAAATTGCAGGAATAATAGTTTGGAACAATTCAGTTTATTATTTATTTTTTTTGTAAAATTAGCGACGTATTTAGCGACGTTTAGCGACGTCTAGCGACGTTTTTATAAGTCGCTAAATAAGTCGCTACTTAGCGGCGTGTCATTAGCCGTCGCAAAAGACGTCGCTAAACGTCGCTAAATATGTCGCTGTACATCGCAAATTGCTGATATGGTACTACTGCCAGGTCATTAAAGATATCGCTGTTACGTCGCTATATAAGTCGCTAATTAGCGACGTTTAGCGACATTTAATTACGTCGCTAATTAGTGACTCAGAGTCGCTAAACGTTGCTAAGTTAGCGACACGTCTAAGTCGCTAAAAAATATCGGTATAGCGACATTTAGTGACATTTTTCTTTCAGCGACGTAATTATTACCGACTTCTGTAAAATGTCGCTAATTACGTCGCTAAACGAGATTAACGACGTTTTTTGGTCAATTAGCGACGTTTTTGGTCGTCGCTAATTTAACTTTTTCTGGTAGTGAAATCAGATATGTCTGGTGGAAACAAATCCACTACAAAAGATAATAGTGTAGAAATATAATAAGACTAGAGCATCGTCTAGCTAGGTAATGAGACTCCAGCTCCAGATGAATATACTGCTAAAGAGCAGTGGGAAAGAGGCTTCTGCTCCTCTCCAGGTGAACAAACCACTAAAGATCAGACAGACTCTGATGGTAGCTCCTCTAACTCCTCCTCAGTTGCATATCTTGCCTCCTGTCCGGGTCCATACACTGTGGGGTAGTATGCCTCATCTAAATCTGGAAGGGAACTAGGTCCTCAGTGGGACATAACAAGATACATAAAAATATGCCATATATGTAAATACTGAATAAATAAATAAAGGGTGTGCTAACCATCTAAGTGAATGCAATGTAAAGACAACCTTGGTACGTATGGGTAGGCGTAGGCATAACGGCCAGCATCCTCTAGAGTGTGGTATCTGCAACGTCTGTCATTTCGAAGAATGAGGTATCTGAATATATACAACGTCCAAAACTCTAAGGGATGTGGTATCTGCAAAGTATATAACGTCCGTATCACTCCGAAGAGTGCGATATCTGCAATAAAGAAGTTGGGTGTCCCAAACGCCTACTAGTTGTCTTCCCCGCCCAATGCGGTTATACAAGTTGAATCCATAACGTGCAAACCACGTAACTAAATTCCAAGTCATAACTTTCCTGAATATTCCTTATCTCGTGCTAAGCCGTGATGCACGTCACACGCACCGGTAGTTAATCGAGTACGCAGACTCGCATCCCAAAATGAAGTACAACCATGTTGCGTGTACAAGTGTCAGGGTCTAGGAGGATATTAGGATACCCTCGCAGCTGTTAGGTATGTCTACTGAAGTCTAAGTCAGCTACACTACATGTTAACGTATTCGTTGACGGTACCCGAGAAAATCTCGGACACACACAGTTATATGAAAGTTCACTGAAAATAACATACAATAGTTTAAGAAATTAAACAGTAATACTTGGCAAGGTATACTTGCCTACGTCCTCTAGCTGGGCGTGCCAAAAACCTGTTCTTGCAGTCGTATTTGAGAGGTCCTGTGACCTGGGGTCACTGACTGCGTTGTAGGTGCACTCTGTTCAAGACGCACAGGGTTCGTGAATTTAACATTTAAATAAGACGTAATATATTATAGTATATATTTACTTAAAAAGACATAATATATATATATATATATATATATATATATATATTGTGAAAAGGCGAAAGCCCCCCTCCGAAGGAAGCCGGCATTGGATAGTCCGCGGGGTAGCTTAATATTTATATACATATTTAGAGCATAATAATATAGTATTTATATTCATAATATAAATATATGTATACTATATAAATATATAATATACATACGTATACTTTATATATAATATATAATTATATATAATATTATATAAATATACATATACATAAATATACAAAATAATAATTTATATATATATAACATAATATATATAAATAATTAATATAATTACATTTATATAAATTATACATATATACATAGATAGATATATATATATAAATAATATATGTATATAATAATAATAGTATGTATGTATATATATATATATATAATATGATTATATATATACTACATATATCATAATATTTAATAATATATAAATAATATATACTAATAATATGTATAATACATAATATATATTCATATATATATATATGCATAAAAGTAAAAATATTAAATATATAATATATATTTAATATTATGTGTATATATAATAATATAATATAATTATATATAGTTAATATACATAATTATATATAATACATTATATATATAAATATATATATAAATATATAAATATATATATATATATATATATATATATATATATATATATAATATTATATATACTGTATATATACATATAGTAATTATATAATATAATTATATAGTATATATAATTATATATTTAACTATATACATACATACATATATATATATATATATATATATATATATATATATATATATATATATATATATATATATATATATATATATATATATATATATATATATATATATATATATATATATATATATATATAAATAAATAAATAAAATAAAAATACATATATATACATATTATATAATAGTATAGTATATACAGTATATATAGATATAGTAATTATATTATATAATTATATAGTATATATAATTATATATTTAACTATATACATATATATTTATATATAAAATAAAAATACATATATATACATATTATATAATAGTATATAATTATATTATAAATACAGTGTATATATATATATATATATATATATATATATATATATATATATATATATATATATATATATATATATATATATATATATATATATTAATTATTATATATAATTATATTATAAATACAATATATATATTAATATATATATATATATATATATATATATATATATATATATATATATATATATATATATATATACGTATATACGTATAATAGGGTGGTATTATACCTGACATGTGGGGGGGGACCCTTGCCGTCGTCGCCGGCGGGAGGAGGGCGGCGGTCCGGCTGGCCGGAACGGCGACAGCAGCAGCAGTTGCAGTCAGCAGCAACAGCAGCAGCTTGCAGCAGCTGCAGCAACGGCTGCGGCGGCGGAGGCGGCGCTCCAGGGCGTCGGGGGGCGGAGGAGATGGTGGCGAATAGGACGGTGGTGGTGGCGGTGGTCTGAGGCGGCGGGGGGTGGCGGGTTAAGGGGGTCGGGTGGCTCGGGTGGCTTGGCTGCTGTGGTCGGGGATGTTGGCGGGGGGGGTGCTGTGGCGGAGCTGGCGGTGGTCGTGGGGCGGCGGGGACGGGTCGGTTCGACGGAGGAGGTTAAGGCGGAGAGGATGGGGGCGGTGGCGGTGGTCTGAGGTGGACGGAGGGGGGTGTTTAGGGAGGTCGGGAGTGGTGGTGGTGTGTTGGTGAGGGTGATGGAGAGGGTACTGGGGGGGCTGCCGGCGGCGGCTGCGTCGGCTAGGGCGGCGCTGCGGCGGCCGGGGAGGAGGTCAGGGGCTGGCGAAGCGGTGGGGGAAAGGTCGGAGGGGGCTGAGCTGAGGTGAGGGTGCTGTTGGTGTTCGGGTGGGGAGGGGTTTAAATAGGGTTTAGGGCTTAGGTATTTTGGTAATTAGGGTTAGGGGTAGGGGTATTTTTGATATTTTCTATTTAATAAATATGTAGATATTTTCTAGATATTTTACGGTTTAGATACATTGAATCTGGACCTGTTTAGGAATGAACGGTGTAGGTTCACCCTCCAATGGGGGGTTGACACCTCGCACAGTAAATTTGCAGATAAAACCCTGCAAATTTATAATTTGCACAGAGGCCCTATAAAATTGGAAAATTGTACAATTACGCAATTGTTTGAGAAAACATCTTATTGCTGAAATGTACAGAACTGAGGAAAAATGATGTGTGAGGGCCTTGAGGGTGTGGGGATGAGCCTGGGCAGGGGCTGGGCCTGGTTTTGGATGATATTAGTCACCATATTAATTAATTAGAAATTAATGCGCACGGTGTTTTCTAATTATTTTAAAATAGGTAGGGCCATAATTTTAGTGTGGTGTAAATATACTAGTTGTAGTATACTCAAAGTAGAATAATAACGTAATTTTGTTTGGGCAAAACAGGTGCCTGTTGGGCCTCTAATTTCTATTGGAATGGACAAGGGTACAGGTCTGGAAATTAATTAAAAATTAATACGGACGTTTGTAACGATATTTGTGCGACTAAAACGAGACTCATGCCAGCGTATTTCTGAGCTACACAAAGTTCATAATAGTAGACTGACATGTCTATGAGAGGTATGTGAACTTTGTTTGGGGATAACGATCAGTGTAATGCTCTAAATATTGATGTGATGGGCAGGTGCACAAATCAATAGGATATGTAAGCAAAATAAATTTAAAAAGCTGTAATAAATTCTAATTTGGTAAAATAATCCTAATTTATTACTAAATACTGAAATCTGGTCGAGGGAGTTTACAAACTTAATCGATTAGTTATATTTAAAAATTCAACTTAAACATTGTACCAACATATATATATAAACTATTTTTTAACAATATAATAATTACTTGCGTTTGTGAATTTACTAGTAGCTAGCATATAATAGTTACACAACATGAATTCTATACGTCTAACTAAATGAGAAGTAGATTTTTATTTTTTATTTTCATCCAAGAAATACTACAAATGTAGTTTGTAAAAAAGGAGAAGCTATATCTAGTGCAGCTATTATTGTTCTAAAATCAAACTATTATTTGAATCAACAATTTATTTTGGCCATTGATAAAGGTGATAATATAAATTTTTAGAAGATCATCACAATTTTGGCAATTCTAAACTATCGGATAACTCTAAAAAATTTAACAGTCATAAAAAAATTAAAAAAAATTCAAGACGGACAAAATTTTGACAATTCTGGCTCTCTCAGAATTGTCAAAATTTTAAAAGTCCTAAAACAAAACAAAAAATTGATATTTGTCACCCAAAAAATTTCGACGATATCATCTCTCATTATGTGGTATCTGACATGTCTGCCCACATAACAAATTTTAACGTTAATATAATATTAATAATAACATTAAATTTTATTGGTTAAAATTTGTCATTCTCAACTGTAATGTTAGATGTTACATAATAGATAATGACATCATTCAAAAAATTTAGATGAGGAATATTAAAATTGCTAAAAGTAGTATAAAATTGGAATATTCCTAAACAATTGATATATGACTTGATCAATGTTCTTTATTTTTTATTCAACTATAATTAATAGAAGATGTTCCTCGTAATGACCTGTGGTAGGTCACATTATATAAATAGATAGAATGTTGGTCAAAGAAGAAGATAGCCGTCCATTTGCTGTTGAGATTCTCCATTTGGTTATTGTCAATAATGACTCAAATCGATATGTATTCTGAGTTAGAATATCGTACGCAAAGTAACATTGCTCTTTCTAGCTAGCTACGCTCATCTTATAAATTACTTGCACGCTATCCAATGTTTGCCATGAAGTCGAGTAATCGGTAGAATGTGACCATTGAACAAAGATTTTTTTTGGTTCCAAATCGGACGGGTGCGGATTGTCCTATCCAAAATTAATTTTAAATATCGTTAAATTTTTTTATTTGTGATAAAGGTACTACAAAGTATGGCTAGTCCAGTATTAAAGCTAGTCCAGTTATAAATTTTTTTTATTCAGACTAGTCCAAATTTTACTAGACTATCCACTCTCTTCACCTCCCTCCTCCTGCTCTCCCTCATGCTCCTCCACCGCTCGCCGCCGTTCCCGTCCTCCACCGTGCGCGGGCCTCCGTCTCCACCTCCGCCTCCTCCCCCGTCCTCCACCGCCGCCTCCGCATCCTCCCCTGTCCTCCACCGCTTTTTGTTTCTCTTTCTGGTTTTTTTAGGACTGTCAAAATTTTGACAGTCCTACCAATTGAAATGAAGGACTGTCAAAATTTTGATAGTCCTACCATATATGTTAATTTTTTCGGATTGTCAAAATTTTGACAGTCCTTCATTCTTCATGCGCGGGTCCCGTGCGATGCTCAACTTTCCGCTGATATCAATGCAGCGGTGGCCGGCGAGCCGACAACTCAGTCGTCGTCGATGACCGCATCACCGGAGCATTCTTCTTCTTCGTCGTCGTGCTTGACGACTTCGGATTCGCCAAAGAGGAGAAAGAGGGAAGAGACACGTGTCTAGCAAGTATTCGTGAGAATTTGTGGAGGAGGGAACAAGAGCTTCTTTCGTTCCGTTTATATGTCTGGCCAATTTTGGATTTGGATGCAAAGAAAATAGGAGAAAGAGGTGGAAGAAAAATTCCAACTTCGTGGAGGACTGTTGACAGTCCTTCTAATTGGAAGGACTGTGAAAATTTTAACGGTCCTAAAAAATTAACATATATTTTTAAGACTCAAAATTTTGACAGTCCTACCAATCGTTAGGACTGTTAAAATTTTGACAGTCCTTCCAATTGATAGGACTGTCAAAATTTTGACAGTCCTGATTATAAAAGAAGAAGAGAAGTGGGCAGTCGAAGTAAATTTTGAAAATGATAAACTTATAATTACCAATGATAAAATTTTGGACTGTTCCAAATAGATTTTGTAGTGCCCTTATCCACAGCGATTTTTTTTTTTTGGATTGGTACTGAAAGCTCGTTGTGATTCTGAACCACGTGTAGGTTCATGTTGAGACGAAAGAGGTGTCCTAAGCAGAGAGTCATTGTCCGAACTCAAAATTTTGTCAGACTTATTTGGTGACTGTGCCAGTTCTGCATCTAGGCCTAACAGTCCAACCTGTCTATCTAGGATAACTTAAGAATATATGCATCACAAATCATTTGCAGCTTAATAAACACTAAATTAATATTTTAATTGAGGGTCAACACAGAACACCCAAGCACATAAAAGTCCTGTCCTTCCTCTCTCCGTATTAATTTCCTTGCTCCACCACCTCCCCCTCTCTGTCTCTCTCTCTCTGACTGCACACACAACGTACACAGAGGGAGAAAGAGAGATGAAGGTGTACTCATTGGTATGTATGCTACAATATGTTTCGATACCACTGCTGATCCACTTCTCTCTCCTCTCTCTCACTCGAGCTGCCAAGGTCCTCTCTCTCTCTCTCTCTCTCTCTCTCTCTCTCAAAACTAATTGATTATTAACTAACAGAGACATATGCAGGCATATATGTATGTAAATTTGTATGTGTGCATGATGCAGCAGCAGAAGCAAGGAGTAGGAGTAGGAGTAGGAGTAGGAGGGACATGCGCAGCGAACCGCAACTGTGGGTCGGGCCTCCACTGCGAGACTTGCGTCGCGAACGGGCACGTGAGGCCCAGGTGCACCCGCATCGAACCCTCCGACCCCAAGTCCAAGAGCAGCAGTGGGCTGCTTCCGTTCAATAGGTACTCGTGGCTCACCACCCACAACTCCTTCGCCAAGCTCGGCACTCCCACGCTGGCCCCCACAAACCAGCAGGATTCCGTCACCGACCAGCTCAACGTAAGTAACAATTCCTTCATGATTCTCCTTATTCTTCATTCTTCTTCTTCTTCTTCTTCTTCTAACAATTTCAGAATTTAGAAACAAAATAACAATTGAACCGCTTAGAGATGATAGACAACATATCGGCCAGAACAAGATTTTTGATAAATTCTAAAAAAAATGTATGATTATAAATATGAGTTTTAGAGTCGCCAGAGAATATGGATTGAAGAATTGGAGAACTTGTACGCATCGTAGAAATTAGAAATTGAAAAAGAAATAAAGATAACTTAAATTATAAAATTACAAAATTGACCATATTATATATATATATATATATATATATATATATATATATATATATATATATATATATATATAATTTATTTATTTTTAGGCCTCTAAAAGTTAGAGATTCTGTACGGCGGTTCCAGGCCGACTCTGATCGTTGGCGTATTTGTCGATGTTAAACATCTTATAAAATAAAAGACTGGTTTATTCCAAGTCTTTTAATTAATATGGATGTGGAAAGGGTCTATACAAGCTTTTTTTTTTGTCTTCAAGCATGTTCAAGGTTGTGCCTAGGCCCCAGCTTCAAGCTTTTATTTCTCTTTGGTCAAAAGAAACTAATAGAGAGGACACATGCAAACAGTGAATAAAAATTTGATGTCTTGTTTTTTAATTAAATTCCACCCGCCCCCTTCTGTTTTCTAAGACAACTTCTGGTCTTCAATTGCTCGACAATTGATTATATGGAATTAGAATTAGTCCTATAGAGTTTAAGTTTATCATTTTTGTGGTGGCGTAAAAGAACCACCACAAAAATTGGCAACAGAATGTCTTTTCTGTTTCTTGTCTTCTGATCCTTTCATTTTTCATACAAGAAATAGTCCCAGTGACATGTCGATCCAAATGAATCAATTCTACGTGAAAGCAAAGCGAAAGTATAGAATTAGCCGTTCCTTTCTTCTCTCTCCTCTTCTAATTGCCACACCACAAAATAATAATCTCTGAGAATGATTGAAATAAGCTTCCCTTCCCTTACAGCCACAAGTTCATGAGGTTTGCTCAAGTCAAGATCGATGTGCTATATATCATTAATGTTGCTGAGAAGATATTGCATCCAACACCCGGTACATGCTACCACACAAGTCGAATAGCTTGTCATCATCTCCAGACAGTGGCGGAGCTACACTTGGGCACGGTTCAGCCCATCCAAATTTTTTGGAAAAAAGAACAAAATTTATTTTGAGTTTTTGTTTTTAAAATGTTTCGTTATGTTTTATTCTTTTGTTTAAATCTGAAATATATTACAATTATGTGATAAGTAAATTCTAAAAAAAATGGTGTTGCGAAGTTCAAATTATAGCTTAAAGTTCAGCCTTTTCTAATTATAGAGAGGCGTCTCTAGACTTGCATTATTACCAAGTTTGTACTTCTTCTTCCTTTATTTGATCTCTTTGAGAAGTTCCTATTGTTATATATGTTGCTGCAGAATGGTATCAGGGGCTTAATGCTTGATATGTACGATTTCGATAACGACATCTGGTTGTGCCACTCCTATGGTGGCAACTGCTATAACTACACAAAGTTTGTAAGCTTTACTTAATTTCAACCAATACTCGATCGAATTCGCTAGCTTCTTAATTAGTTGTTGCTAATTCTTTAACCGAGTTTAATTTTCGAACAAGTGATCGATCACTGTATATGCATGTATATCAGCAACCTGCCGTCAATGTGCTGAAAGAAATCCAAGCATTCCTCGAATCCAACCCTTCGGAAGTCATCACCATATTCGTAGAAGACTACGTCACCTCCCCCAAGGGCCTCACCAAGGTGTTTGCTGCCGCCGGCCTCGCCAAGTACTGGTTTCCGGTTTCTGGCATGCCGAAGAATGGCGGGGACTGGCCTCTGCTAAGCGACATGATCGGCAAGAACCAGAGGCTGCTGGTGTTCACTTCCAAGTCGGCCAAGGAGGCTTCGGAGGGTGTCGCGTACGAATGGAGATACGTAGTAGAAAACCAATGTACGAAACGAAAACGAAAAAGAAAGAATCCCCTTTACAATCTAGTCTAGTCTCTCGATCTTGACCAATGCTCGATCGATCGATATCGATCGATCGGGTTTTATTAATTTGCAGATGGAGATGGGGGGATGAAGGAGGGTTCGTGCCCGAACCGTGCCGAGTCGTCTCCCATGAACGCCACGTCCAGGTCGCTGGTGCTGATGAACTACTTTGGGAACGTTCCGGATTTTGCTGCTGCTTGCAAGCACAACTCGGCGCCTCTTGTGAACATGATGAACACTTGTCACAGTGCGTCGGGGAGCCGATGGCCCAATTTCATAGCTGTAGATTTTTACAAGGTACGGACACGTACGTCTGCATCTCCTGTTGGCTAGCTCATTATATATGTAACATGATCAATTTCCGTAAGCAGCTTCACTATATATATTATATATGCATATGACGAATCAGGGGAATTAGCTTTTATTGTGTTATTAAATGCATGCGCAGAGAAGTGACGGGGGAGGAGCTCCCCAGGCTACAGACATCGCGAATGGACACTTGGTGTGCGGCTGCAACGACATTGCTTATTGCAGCAAGGTTTGATCACTATTTGCTTTATTTCATCAATTCTCTTGCAGCGTGAGAATGGTACTCCGCGTACTTGTGCAAATTATAACTTGGATCGACCGACCGCGCGCAACTTGATTTGTGTTTCAAGCAGGCCAATGCTACATTTGGCACGTGCGACAACCAGCCAAACGCAGGGAATGCAAATAATAATGGGGCCTCCCCATCGGCACAGAAGACGTCAAATGCTACAAGCGGAAGGAGGAAGAGCTGGTTAATGCTCCAAATGTTTTCGATGGGCTTAGTCTTTATCATGTGGTGCAGCAGCCTGTAGAAAGCTACTTCGTTAAACCTTTTGGTTTTAAGCCCCAGGCCAGTTTTTGATGATGTGACCAACTGTGTTTGATAGTAAAGATTTGTTCTGTTAGAACTATAGGTAATGATACGCACAATTGATGAGTTCTGTTTTAGTCCCACACGCGTTGCAGAACTGCATCGGCCTGAGCGCAGCCCCGGCCAAAGCTATGTTCTAAATAATTCTTTATTTTTTTCACTTTGCCAATTTAAACAGTGTAATGTAGGATGTGTTAATGGGGTGTAGGCTTAAAAACTCGACTGCTTGGTATTTTTTATTAATAGACACTGCAATTTTTTTTTGCTTATAGTGACTTAAGTCAGTGACAGAATGAATATTCAGTCACTAGTAAAAGATTAATTGTGTCGGATTAAGAAAAACGTTAGTAATACTATTTGTAACGGAATGAATACTTAATGGTGACGGACTATATGTTCATTAATATATTTTTAATTACTAAATAAAAAAATAGACATTAGCCATGTGATTAATCCGTCACTACTATCATTTGTAACGGAATTCAGTCACTCTTAGTATATATTAGTGATTGATTTTCATTGTTAACTACAAGCAAAATTTCTAGTAGTGAGACTAGCGTAATTTTTAAATTTTTTTTTATATATTCCTAGCTTCGCTATCAATCGGCAAAGGAGAAATTCGAACCTTGGTCTACTCCAAGATGGTCCGTCACATTACCCCACTAAGATAATGCTTTCAGTACGATAATAGTTAACCTAATAAGAGTAAACCTAATATGATTCTTTGATGTCACTTCAAAACAATAGATGAGAGTTATAAACTTCGGTCATGTTCTCTTGCCTACTATGGAAGAGTAGAATTGGCTTCAAACGTGACCATCTTACCCTATGGAAGAGTCGACTTTGCTCCACCTAAAGTACGAGATTCAAACGGGAGTTTGAAGACCAAATCTCTTCTACGGGAGAGTAAGTGATTCGCTCCATATTCAAAATGTTACGTTTCGATTTTTGCTAAATCGATAATCGTCTTCCGGACGTGATCTTTGTGCACGGACTTCTTACGAGTGCTCTTATGTTGTTTTGATTGCAAAATTTTTTATTTATACCCACAACATCCCCACTCTGGGAATTGAAACAAATTCGAATTCTCCACTCTCTACGACGTCTGGGAGAGAGAATATTTTCAGGAACAAGGAAATCATAATGATTTTTTTTTCCATTCACAAGTATATCGTTGTGCCGTCTACCGGTTCCATCAAAATGATTTTTATCAACATATCCTCCTTTTATGAATTTTTTATTAGTTTGGTGCTTACTCTTATCAACCAATGAAATACCTATAGTTTGATATGTAATAAATTTTCTCATAAATTTGACTTTCTTTGATAGACGAATTGGTTCAATAATAAAAATTCCTTTGTTTATTAATTCTTGCAAAGTGAGACGACATTACGTCTAGAGGACGATTATCACCACCTAAAATTTGAGCTTTAAAGACACTAAATCTTTTCTTTTGAGTACCCTCTAGTAATCCTCGATTCTGAAGCGGATCTCGTTCTCGGCTCTTTGTTCATCGTAGGTAGTCTCTTTGTTCATCGTAGGTAGTTATAGTATGTATTCCCAAATACTGACTGTGGTAGCAAGTTCGCTCACTGAGAGCTTTGGTGAATATTTTGCCTTTTGTAATAAAGTTAATACTAGATTAGGCTTCAAATGAAGAACCACGAGAAGAGCGGGCAGGTCCCGCGTACAATACAAGCTATACATTTATTGGTTATGCAAGAGGACTCAAACCAGGAAAAGAAAGGTTCCGTACAAACCTAACACATTTTATTTGAAAAGCCAACGCTGATTAAACCAGGGCAAGTGAAGGTTCACAGAAGCCAACATTATAACCGTAACTAGGAAATAAATAAAGAAAATTTTAATTAATGAATTTGTAGGCCCCTTCTCAGAAAGAAGGGTCCCTCAAAAAATTAGCGTATGCTGCTTGAATGTGGCGGACACACGGTATTCTTTAGTAAAAGGCGAAAGAATAGTTCGCTTTGTGCTCACCACGCAGCTGCATGAGGTCAACCGTTGGGGAGCAGGTCTCATTTATAGACCCCTCACACTGTCGGAACTGTTCTACTAACCGATGTGGGACTAAAGTGTTCCATGTCCCATTTGGTCATATCGGCATATTTTTCTACCGAGAGCATATATGTATGTACTCTGACTCTTATTTATTAAAGCAAAATGAACATGGAGAATTCCTTTATTAATTCACACATGGAAAGATTGATGAATCTGTTTCCATATTCTCAGTTGTCTACAAAAACTTTTCATTTTGCATCTTTTCAGAGGAAATGATCCACATTTGGGATAAGAAATGACGAGCATATAGAGAAAGGGCATAGGTGACTTGAGAAGAAGAAGAAAAAATTAACCCAAAAAAGAATTAAGTTTGAAACTAACCATGAATGTACTTGGGTTAGTCTTGCAATCAATGAAACATCCTCTACTGAAGAATGGTTTTGTTGATCTATAGTTGTTGGTTTAGAGATATTATGTGGCCTAATCCTTTTATAATTTCACCTACCAATCCTAGATTTTTTTTATGTCTTTTTAGTATCTCTCTATTCGAGACCAGCGGTTCGAGCTTGTACGGATTTATTAGAGATGTCCTGAATTCAATCCTAGGTGTCGAAAAAAAGAGGAAGAATAAAAGTTTACCTTTGTGCCATTCAAGTTGAAGTGTATTAATTCACCAAAACCATTGTGCATAGTATGGATACTTATACAAATTAGTCCCGATTTTAAAACCATGCACAGCTACATATGGCCATTCTCTTGTGCATATTGGCTACAATTGAGTTGTGTGTTGTAAGAATATGGTTGAACAGAGTCGGCAGAATGAATGTTAAGTTTTAGTCCCACACGCGTTGCAGAACTACATTCGGCCCGGGCACAGCCCAACCAAAGTATGTTAAATTGTTCTTTGATTTATTTCACTTTGCCAATTTAGTGGTTAACATGGGATTGTTATTGGTGTGTGCTTAAAACTCAATTGCTTGGTATTTTTATGCCTTTCGGTTGAATATTTCATGCACATCATATTTGTATTATATTTTCATGAACATAAGATCTTAATTGTTTGTTTTCGTAATCAATAGACTTCTATATTTCTGAGTGGGAATTGTAACTAAAATGATTCTTTGATGTCATGTTTCTCTGTAAATTATTTGCGGGCAGGTCGCTACTACTATCAATGAAGATACCTTTGGTGGCTAATGACACCTTTGAGTTATAGAAAAAATTAAAACAAAATTAACTTTATATATCAGCGCCTAATTAAAATTTAAACAAAATCTAACTTAATTTATAAGTACCTAACCTTTTGTTCGGAACGAGAGAGAATAAATTTAGTCAATTGAACTGGCGGGCCCATTCTCAAAGAGAGGAGTCCCTCAAAAAATAGGCTAATGTGACGGACATGAAATTATTCAGTAAAAAAAAGGCGAAATAATAGTTTGCTTTTTTACCCACCACACACAAAGCCTAACCTTCTAAGAATAGTTTCAATCCCATTTTGTTCATCAGCATTTCTACGACTCTCTCTCTCTCTCTCTCTCTCTCTCTCTCTCATTTGATGTCACTTTCCTCTTTTTAGCCAAAATGAACAGGGAGAATTTCGTTTTTATTAAATTGTACATGGAAAGATTTTTTTGATGAATCTGTTTCCATAATTCTCAGTTGTCTAGAAAAAAATAATTATTTTGTATCATTTCAAGAGGAAATGATCACCACATTTGAGATGGAAATATATGACCAAAGCATATTTTAGAAGGGCAAAAGGTGACTTGAGATGAAAAAAATATAAAAACAAATGAGAACAAGTTTGAAACTAACAATGAAATGAATGTAGTTGGTATCTTATGATAAGCTAGAAGTTAGTCTAGAGATTTTTATTCTGTGGCCTATTTTTTTTTTTTTTGTCTTCCCCTCTCCCCCCTATATATTTTATAGTCCCTTTTAAGTCCCCCTCTATTCAAGACAAACAGGAGACATACATAGTAACCTTGGCTATCTATTTTGAGAGGATGAGGTATCTGGAAGTCGAGAATATCAAAGAATCTAAAGCAAAGAAGACCATCAAACCATTCATGACCGTCTTTGAACACGCGAACTTTTGGGTCTCCCCCAACGACTTCCTTAAAACCCCACAAATAATACGAAACAATATTTTTTACAAATTTCTCAATAACTAAGTAGTAGAAACTAAACATAGAAAAATTAAATATTTGTTTCGGCTAGAGAAACCCAAAAAATTTTAGCACTGATTTGGTTGGGGTATGCCATGTCCATGTAATAGTGCAACACATGGAAGACAAACGATGGACCACAGTAGCAAGCTACTGCATATAGACCCTCCCCCTGAAAAAAAAATTAATTTAATATCGCTGTGAACACATGACCCACATATCAGATATTAAACTGATAAGAACAGATACAACACTTGATCTTAGCCAAAAGGCCGAGAAAGGTATACCTCCACTTGTCATCCCGGGGTCTCTTTTATAGTCTCTTCTAGGCCGAACTCTGGCTCTCCAACCGATGTGGGACTAAATATATTCCATGAACGCTAACCATCCGTCCCTTGATAGTGTGAGTTCTTAAATGAGTTGTGGACTCGCAGTTAGAAATCCCTCGGATGGATCCTAGAAAAATGTACAAAGTTGCCCGTAGAATAGCAAAATAGGAGATGAATGCTATCATCTCTGTATATCACTTGATAGTCATCACATTATTTTGTTTATGGCTAAAACTTGTTTTGGCCTTGGGTTTAATTGGGGAATATGCAAGAGTATTTTCAAGTGGGAGGGAGTTCACCGCTACTAAGAACCGTTGACACTTTAAAAGGCTGTTTGTCGTCTGTGTCACGGTGCCCTTGTCATTTCTGTGTCAGTGGAAGATAAGTAATTAGTTCACCAAAAGTTCAAACAGATGTATGATTGTTTCATGATCAAAACCCAAGGTCCAATTCTGTAGCACACATAGCATTTCAAGGTATTACTTTTTCACTTTGTTTTATATCAAAATGTTTAGCACTTTTTAGAGAAGAAATTGTTAGCAAGAGATTTGCTTGGTCTACCCTCTTTCAGGAGAGGAGTCCCTCAAAAATTTGGGGTTAAATTTCCTTGTTGGCGGGTGTAGCAGAACTCAGAATACAGAGAACAAAGATGTTCTAGATTTAGTCTTGTTTGGAGCTCAAACTTTACGTGGGTGGAGCAAAAACTCTTAAGAGCATCTCTGCCCTATTGTGACTTTGAAAAAAAGTTGTCCTTTTTTCAAAAGGAGTAGCATCCCCAGACAATAGGACTGGAGATGCTCTTAGACTCTATTAAGTCTAGCGAATTATATTTATGAATTTAGTCACTCTACTCTTTCCATAGAAAGGAGTTCGTGAATTCTACTCTATGGATTTAGTCACTCATTCACTTTATTCTTTCCATAGAAGAGTTCTAGTCTCTCGTTTTAAACTCTTAACTAGGGTGGAGCGAACTCTACTATATGTCAGGGTGTGTGTCGGGCCGGTCCGGTCCGGTCCGGACCGGCCTCAACCCGAGTGTAGAGGTCAGGTCGGGCCGGTCCGGTCATAAACAACTCTGGTCCAGTTCGGACCCATGACCGTCAGGAGATAACCGGACCGAACCGGCCTGGTTCGGGCCGGTTCACGGTAGGGCCTGCCCGATTTTTTAATTTTTTTTTTGTTTTTGTTTATTTATATATATTTTATATATATTTTATATATAATATATATGATATAACTTATAAGTTATATGTTAATAAATTCAAGTTAAAATTTATAGGTTTTTTGTTACTAAGTTATTTTTGTATAGTTTGAAATTTATAAGTTATTTGTTAGAATTTTTTTTATATAACTTTAAGTATAAATTTATTTGAAATTTATAAGTTATGTTTAGTATAATTTGAAATTTATAAGTTATATATTAAGTAAAATTTGAAATTTATAAATTTATTTGTTAGGAAATTTAGGTATTGATT
Source organism: Iris macrosiphon (assembly GCA_036927795.1). Classification (NCBI taxonomy): domain Eukaryota; kingdom Viridiplantae; phylum Streptophyta; class Magnoliopsida; order Asparagales; family Iridaceae; genus Iris; species Iris macrosiphon. The sequence continues at coordinate 179,036,635 of JAYESA010000001.1, forward strand.
TTTGATCTTTTGGAAAGTTATGTGTCCATGCCATCATTTTTTTTTCACTTGTAAATGTAGTGTCCCGCTCCGCGTAGGCACTATGTACAAGTGATATCGCTTTGCTTGCTCGAACAAAAATCTTCTCGAAGAGTTCCCGACCGAACCACAAGACGATTGATCAATGTGAGTGGGCAGAACTGCATTCTATGATTCTTGCACACCTTAATAATGAATCTGAGTTTTTGAATGCTTGTTTGCTTAAGAAGATAGTTTTATAAGAAGAATGATAGAACTTGACTTTGTATGCTTAATAAGATAAACTCGTATAGCTGGTCATCGAAACGAACTTGCTTGCCTAACTAGAGAATTTGTATGCTTGTCTGAAAAATGATAGAACTTTGCCATGCTAAGTCTAGAGTATAAGAAATGTTGCATGCTTAGTTACACTGACACCGCTATGAAACGAACCTCTGTCATGCTAAAAAGATAAGTAAAGGAATTGCTTGAATAAGTCCATTTGTAATATGCTAAGAAAGAGATAGATATTGCATGCTAGATATGAAATCGAAATCGTGCTTGCTATTATATGTTTCGCTTGTCTGTTTTGCTATATCGAACTGCCATAAGTCTTTGATTCGTATAAGCATAGACTAATAGTGCGCCCTGAGGATACGGCCCGTAGGGGGTCTAGTGGGGTGTGCTATTAGATAGGTGAGAGATGTGCTTGTTTGACAAGATGTATTTTGCTAGACCATATATGTTTTGCTTGATCATTTGTTTTGCTTGCATTATTGATGCTTCATGTCATTGCATTGGTCTCGGATAACTTGTGCACAAGGTATTGTCTCTCGACGGTTCCTGGGACACTGGAAATTGCTCGGTCCAGAAGCAATTTTTGTTTCGCCCTGAAGATACGGCCCGCAGGGGGTCTAGTGGGGCGATGTGTCTATTAGTGTTGTACGAAACCCATGATATCACAGCTGCTAGCACTCGTGTGTGTTGGTGAAGAGCTAAACCTTGAGTCACAGCTGCCGACACAGGTGCGTGCTAGTGAAGAGCTGAACCTTGGATAACCGCTGCTAATCATGGGGCTACCCAGGGACCATCATATAGTTAGGGCGCATGCTAGGCTAGCCTTCTTGCATACCTAACTGTTTGATGCAGAGACGGACTGGAAAAGAGAACCTTATACATATATGTTTATACAAATTGTTGCTAACTTGTATGCCTGCTGCAGGGATAACCGTTCGGCAAGGGGGTAAGAAATACAGGAGTATATATATAGCTTGCTTGTTCATTTTGTTTGCATCGTAGAGTTTATTTGATAGTGCTTCATGCATTCGCATTAGTTGGACAATGGATATTAGTGCAGAGCTGAACCTTGGTCCCGGCTGCTATTATGTTAGTGAAGAGCAACCATGAGTCACAGCTGCTAATAGCATCAGATAAAGAGTCATTGGTTAGTTGGATTACCGCTACCGATCCTGAGTTTCTCGGGGACCGAAATCATATAGCTAGTTCTTCTTGTGTGCTTGAAAGTATGATAGTCCACTTAATGCTTATTTTGTTTTGAGATGAACAGTCCACTATAGAACTTTGTCCCTAAGAGTTAGAATATGGTGAACAATACATGTTGCGCACTGCACGATAGAACACTGTCCCGATTGTATGCTTATTGTTGACTATGCAAAACTGTTTCCAAGCTATGTTTTCAAAAGATGTAAATTGACTATAATCCTGAGTTGCATGAAATGAACATAGGTAAAAGTAGCAAGATCATTTATAATGTAATATTTTGCCACATGCTTACTTAGTGTTGGTTTCAGGGGGTGTAGCTTCTGTTCAGTTGTTTTATACTCACCAGTACTTTTAAAAGTGCTGACCCACCAACAACTTGCTTGTTCTCAAGTGTTGGATCGTCCGATAAAGCGATAGCCGTGCCTCATCCTAAAGAACCGAAAATCTGGAGTCGATGCCTTGAGCCGTATCGAGTTTGAGCTATTTTTGTATAGAGAGATATAATGTATGGAACAGTGTCATTGTAATAGAGAGAAATAGTGCTTGAGCGATCTGTAACCTCGGCCAAGTGCCGCTTGTAACGCTTTCGAATATCAATAAAGGGCTTGTTTTCATATGCTATTTTGTTCTTTACTTTTCTGCAATACATGTGCCGCTACTCTTGTCTTGAATAGCTTACTTGCCCTTGTTTCAAAGCTTTGGCTTTGTGCAAGCGCACTTTAGGCTTGCATGACATCACGTCTGTGCGAGGACGATCGGTTCCGTAGGGACCAAGCGAGGACGAACGGACCCCTGCGGGACAAGGACGTGACAGTAAACCCGCTAACATCTCTTACATTCCGCAGACTTAGGTATTAATTTTTGATCTTTTGGATCTAACCGGATTGTCCTCACTGTCAGTGACAAATATTTTTGTAAAATAATTCGATAAAATAGATTTTTTTTCTATTGCCAACATTTGTAGTTGTGGTCATACTCCTAACTTCAGGAGGTGACATTTATGTCGGTGGCACAGATTCAGGAATATGATTATTTTCAAACATATTATTATAATAATCATAGTTTTCAAAAGGTTGGTTTGAACCTTGTCTATGTAATGCCCTGCTCCACGTCGGCATTATGTATCAGGTGAGTGGGCAGAACTTCGTTCTCTGATTCTTGCACGCTTTAATAATAACCTGAGTTTTTGCTTGCAATGTTTTCATAAGACAATGATAGAACCTGCCTTGCATGTTAATGAACGAACTCACCTAGCTTATCTTTGAAATAGTGTCTGCTTATCGTGAATCCTGAAACGCTTGCCTAGAGTGCATGAACATGTTCACTATTGTCTATGGTTCGAGAGAACCATATTGTGCCTGAATGTGTTCAAGTGATAAATCGGATTGCCCCGCAACATAGATTGTATTCTGATGGTTCGTCTCGTCTGCATATTAGAGTTTATTTGATAGTGTTCCATGCATTCGCACGCGGTCGGACAATGGCTTTTGGTGGAGAGCTGAACTGCATGCGTCATAGCCACCATGGGTCACAGCTGCCATTAGCATCAGATGAATGAGTCATTGGTATGCTGTACAACCAACTGCCGATCCTGAGATACTCGGGGACCGCCCTGCATATAGCTAAGTCGTTGTGTTGGCTTGGATAGAGGACTGCCCCTAAGATCGTGCATGTGTGTCTAGCTATGCATCTGACCCTCGAGTCCCACGAGACACGCTGCGCACACCCTGAAACATGAACGATTGCTTGTCTTGCTTATTGCATATGAAACTCTGTTTCCAAAGATGTTTCCAAACAATGTAATATGACTATGCTAGAACTGCATGAAACGAACCTAGGTAAAACTAGAAAGATCACTAGTAATGTAATATTTTATAACATGATTACTTAGTGTTGGTTTGAGTGAATGCTTGTTTCTGTTCAGTTGTTTTATCTCACCAGTAATTATAAAAGTGCTGACCCACCAATAATTTACTTGCTTGCAGGTACTGGATCGTCCGAGGGAGCGATAGGCGTGCCACAGTCCCTAAGACCCGGAAATCATGGTTTCGATTGTTGCCCCGAGATGCTATCGTATAAGGGGGCATAATGTATGGAACGAACGAATGCCTTTGCTAAAGGAACCCAAGTTGCCTCGATTGTCCCGATTACTCAGTTGGCTAAATGCATTGCATTGCAACAAGTCCCTTTCCGCTGCTTACTCGATTGATGCGATGATAGCCAACTATCAACTTAAACGATTGGCCTTGTGCGGGCGCAACCCCATGCCCGCACGGCATCACATCCCCCGATACACTCGCGCGGGCCACATCCATCCCCTTCCTCGCACCTGCGGGACGGGCGCGGTGATTCGCGTCCGGCGCGCCGAGACACGGTGATTCGTGCCCGGTTCGATAAACCGGCTATACGGGGGCGAGGCAAGGCGGAGCGGCGGCCCGGGAGGGACCGGGACGTGGCAGTCTATCCATATTTTAAAATAAAAAAAAAATTTAAAAAAAATTAGGGCAAAATTAATTAATTCTCTACCAAAAAAAGAGAGAGGAAAGAAAAATCTCAAATCAGAAAAAAAAGCTATTCTATAATATTAAAGTTACTTGTAACGTCTACTAGAAGCCTCCAAAAGAAATCGAAAAAAATTGTTCTGAGAGGGAAGAAGTTGGACTCCAGTAATTGCTTTGCTTCTAAACTTTGTAAGAGAAAAAAAAATTGTGGAAGGAAATAAATTTTGTTGTGTTTATTTTTCCTGAATTATGGACTATTTATAGAATTTTTTTTGGTCCAAATAACTCCAAATATCCTAAAAAAATAGTTGTTATAATGGATAAAATAACCAAAAAATTTCTAAAACGGACATAAACGGAATATTTTGGTAACAATACCCCCCAACAGATATATTCTCAAAAAAATTTAAAAAATCGGCCGAACCAGACAGACCGGACCTGAACCAGGCCGATCCGATCCGAACCTGAATCGGACCGATCCGATCCGGACCAACAGGGTCGACCGAATCTGAACCGACCCGAACGACGCAGAAATCGGGCCGGACCGGACCTGGCTAGCGAGTCGGCTCCACCAAACCAGCCCGGACCAGTGGGTCTGGACGGGCCGGTCCTTTGACCGGGTCCGGACCTAACCGGACCGGGTTTGACCGGGTCGAACCAAGACCAAATTTCGGACCGTCGTCCATTTAGACACCTTGAAGTATATGGGATTTAGTCAACTCTACTCTTCTATAGAAGAGATTTAGTCTCCGTTTAAGGCTCAAACTTTAGGTGGAGGGAAGAGACTTTAGTTTTCACACACTCTTTTGAAGCTCGAACTTTAGGTGGGAGCAAACTCTACCCTTCCATATAGGCAAGAGAAACTTATCCACATTTGGGCTTATATCTAGAATATAATTCGCGAAACTAATAGACCTCTATTAGAGTTCGCTCCACCCACTTGAAGTTGGAAGCTTGAAACAAGGCAAACGCTCGAACACAGCTCGGTTCTCTATATATATTGAGTTCACTTCAAACAAAGACTTAATAAATCTCGAGCAGCTCGATGTCAAACCATGGAACCAGCAACAACAAAAAATAGAACAAATGGAACCGAGTTTGACTAAAACTATATCGGGCCAAGCCCGATCTTGAGTACTGGGTAAGGCCGAACTTGAAATTACCAGCACGAGCACATAACCTACCCGATACCACAAACAATCTACCTGGATATAGCTAATGACGACCCTTTAACTCGAATTTTACACTCCGATTTAAGAGCACAATTATTTTAGTAACTTAAATTTTAGTCACTGAATTGATGGGACCCTCTCGTAGAGAGTTTTCCCTAAAAAAATTGGCGTATGCTGCTTAAATGTGACGGACACACGGTATTCTTTAGTAAAAGGCGAAAGAATAGTTCGCTTTGTGCTCACCACGCAGCTGCGTGAAATTTTTTTGTTCGGGGAGCAGGCTAATTTATAACCCCTCACACTGTCGGATCTGTTTTCTTAACCGATGTGGGACTAAAGTGTTCCAAGTCCCATTTGGTCATCAGCATTTCCTACGGAGAACAACTAATTTTTAATGTCACTCTGCTCTTATTAATTAGCCAAAATGAACATGGGTAATTCCTTTATTAATGAAAAATCTGTTTTAATCAATGAAACATCCTACTGAAGAATGGTTTTGTTTGCTCTATAGTTGTTGGTTTAGAGATTATTATGTGGGTCTAATCCTTTTATATTTTCCCCTACAAAATCCTAGATTTTTGGTCTTTTTAGTCTCCTCTATTCAAGAACATCAGGAGATGGCTCAGCGGTTGGAGCTTGTGCAGATTATTAGGGACGTCCTGAAAGAAGAAAAAAAGGATTTTAGTCTGCAAGTTGAAGTGTATTCATTTACCTGAACCATTGTGCTTAGTATGGATATTTAGGCAAATTAGTCCCAATTTTAAAACAATGCACAGTTACATATGGCCATTGGACCTTGTGCATATTGTCTCTAGTTTTGTGTTGAGGTCTCCCTTATAGTCATACTTCTGCTGATATCGTATTGTGCCAAGGATTTTTGATAGAAGATACGGTTCATAGCCTCTGAGAATTATCCTCTCCTATGTCAGTTACTGATGGCATTTGTCATTCAGGAAGATTTTAGTAATTACTTCATGGATTTTACTAATTCAAATATATAGCATGGACTTTGGCAATACAATAGAGTTGGACCCCATCTCCATCAAATAAATCAGTTTTTCCACAATCTTTGTCAACTAGGTCAGAGAGTAGAAAGTTCAAAATTATGTCTCTTAAACAAGTTTAGTAATAAATATAACGATCATATTGTTCCATGGAAAGAAGAACATATAATTAGTTTTTTCGGACTAAAAAAACAATTTCAACGAAATATTTCAGTTTTCTATTTCTCTATGTTCAACTCTATGTATTTCTTTGTCGGTAGAGTACATTGAATGTCCATACATTGACTATGATAGAGTTTCTGTTATTCATAACATCTACTTGTATTAACATCTTCTATAGAATGAATGTTTTATATGTGGTGTTAATAATTTAATATCTATCTATGTAGAGCAAGCCATACTGCCAATCAAAAATCAATAATGGATGCAGCAAAAATAGGTGAATTCATGATAAGTTTTTTGTTCTTAGAAAAATGGTTAATGAAACAAACAACCAATCAATTATTACTTATTTGATCATTCAAATTTATCCAGTCGAATTAATTAAAAACTTCAAATAAAGATAATAAATTAGATAGGAATAACCCATAAATATAACTAGTATATATTAATAAGTTTCTTTCGCCGCGGATATCTTAATGCAAAGTATGAGTCGTAGTAACCTATCCTCGGGACATACAACGATTTGTTCATTGTCTGAGGCGTTAATTTATCTATTTAGGCCTAACCTCGAGGGCGGAGTATGGGTTGGTTGATAGCCCAAACGTACAAACAGAAAGTCGTAAGGTCGCCCCTCCCCAATCTTTGTCGCATTACAAAAAATTAGTATAAAAATTATTATTTTGGATTAAAAAAAGGGCACATTTTAGTTTTTATCTACTTCTCCTTGATCCTCAGGGTCTGGCATGTACCTACTAACATTGTCGGCCATAGGCGAACTTTTAAAATGAGACCCCCATATATAATGTAAAAAAAAAAAATTATAAACTGAAATAAAAGTAAATTAAAAAAAATGTTGCCTCTAAGGATTGAATCTAGAATCTCAAGTATGCAAGTCTAACACAATAACCACTTCAACACAATTCTTTCATGTTAAAAGAGGCCCATAGTATGTACTAGCTCTATTTTCAATACAAAATTATATATATATATATATATATATAATATATATATATAAACTATTTTTATGGACCTTCCTATTTTGTGGGTCCTGAACGGTCGTCCTGGCTGTCCTGGTCGTCCTTGTCTACTAAAATATTGTTTGTGCTTTTATCCAAGATCCCAATATTATAATTCCATTTATGTCTCAATTGTGGAGTAAATAAGCCTCTAAATGTGGTATTTTAGTGATTCTTTTCTAGCCTTGGCTTGTCAAGTAAGCTTGAATTTCACATTTCCCAATATGAAAAGAAGTATAAATCTTCCCGAGTAGGCATCGTGTTAAGGAGGCTCAAACCCCCTTTGGATTTTGGATTTTTTTTTTTTTTACTATAGGTGCTATAATTTTTTTGACAAAAAAAATCTAGTATATATGAGGATTTGAACCATATATCTATTATATAGGAAACATAACTGACTATTAGGATATTTCAACATTTAATTACTTCGTCATATTGAGGGACTGAAGCTCCTAGATCCGCCTTTCACTGTAGCTCATTTTCTACATGGTGATAAAGGTCCAACCAAAAGCCTAACCAACTCCTTACCCAGTGGCAAAGAAAATGGATTTGGAAAACTCCATGGAAAGATAATATAGGAGAAACAAATAACAATAATAATAATAATAATAATAATTCAAGCTAAGATTCCAAAAAGGTCAAAAAAAAAATGACAGCTAATAAAAGAAAATGATGTCAGTTACGTTATTTCAAAAATCTTCGAGAATAATCTTGGAGAATATAGTTAATATCTGAATTGAAATGATAGATACATATAACCTGTACTTTTCTTCGTACAAAGTCTTCAGGGGAAAAAAACAAGAAAAAGTATATATCAGTATTTAGCAATAACTGATATAACCTGTACTAAACAGCAGATGGTACATATAACCTGTACTAAACAGCAGATGTAACAGTTTGTAGCAATAACTAAAACTGCTTCAATTGTCTAGTGCACCGAACAACCTAACAAATTCCTCTGGACTGAAGCAGCTGGTTTTGCATATTCTTCCGGTTATCAAACAGTACAAGACTGGACCTCTGGTCTCAAAAGAAGAAGAAGAAGAAGAAGAAGAAGAAGATGATGAAGAAGAAGACTGGACCGCATCTGTTACTCTGTGAAACACCAGTATACCACCTGCTATGTCAGATAATTAGCAAAGCAATTTCAATTGTTCCATATCTGAATGCACCACAGTTTGGCAACCACTCCCGGAAACGCCTGGGCAGGTAATAATCTGTAACGATATGTCAAAGATGTCTTTGACAGTAAGCCTCAACAGAGCTCCATGTATTCTTACTATGTAACACATATGGACACTTTGTAGCGGTGTTCCTTGCCAAGTTAATGAATGATGCTTTAGATAAATTGCATAGAATCTCTCTCATGAGCATTTATAGAGTACACTTTGAGCAAGTCCAAGCACAGTGTTTCATACATACTCACATGAGAGGCTGCTTATCTCATAGGATGAGACAACTAAATTCTTCTGGTATTGATCTCCAAAACTGTCAGATGGGTTTAAATATAGCTAGAAGATCCCAATAGCAACTCAAACATGTCATCTGGAGTTAGGAGAGTCGTGCCTCCAAGAATTAGCTCTGTATCTGGTCTATTGCTTTCTGAAACTGCCTCCATAGCTTCTCGAACCTGCAATACAAATATTTTGTAATACTATTATATTGGATATGTAACTTCATTTATTTACAGAGAGAAATTGCTGACTAAATTTGAGAAATAGAGTGATTGCATATGTTCTTTAACAACATACTAGATGCTATTACCCCCTCTACTGGTTTAACATCAAAATTTTCGAAGAAACTACAATAACAAAGCCCTTATCAAATTTTGGTAGTCGGATGTTTGAATCCTCTTCTTCCAAACGTCTCGGTTAAGTCATGTCCTGTGTGACACTAACAAGACCCATATTATTCTAGTCCCAGCACCTCCATGAACTATTATATTATCGTTCCTCCTTGCAAGAGCTATCTATTAGTCTGCGTTGCAGAGTTGCAAACCACCTAAATTAATTTTCTCTCATCTGGTTCTCAATTGACGCCATATGTAACGGATACACTCATTTCTTATCATGACCTTTAATGTATTACCACTCATTCATCTTAGCATTCTCATTTCTTCTACACTAACTTCCTAGACATGTTGTTTCTTAATTGCCCAATACTATGATCCAAAGCATGGTTGGTCTTATAGTAGGCGTGTAGATTTCTTTCCACTTCAGAGGCGTCTTCCAATCACAAAATACTTCAAAAGTACTCCCATTGTTTTAAAAGGTGAAGGTGCAAGGAGGGGCGTTCAGGACTCCTTGGGACGAGGCCCAAGTCCCAAAGGCGTGGGGCGTACATGTTTTGGGTATTTAATTTATATCTAAAAGTTACAGTAATATTTAAAAGTATGAAAAGATGAGTGAAAATCATCAATCATAAAACATAAGCTAAGAATAACTAAAAGTTACAATAATACTTACAAATAATGAAAAAATAAGTGAAAATGATCAATAATAAAATATAAGTTAAGAATATGATCCAAATTCCATAAAGCAATTATCAAACAAATTACAGTCATTCTTTAGGAGTCATAAGAGTCCAAGGCTAAAAACATTCAATAATTAAGAACATGGCAACTTGTTGATTTTCAACAAACAAAAAATGTGGCTACTGCCAACGTCAAAGTATCAAAATAACAAAGATTTACAAATTCCAGGTCTTGCTCATCCACGAGGAAATAGATCCGTAGTAGATCCTTAGTAGTAGATCCTTAGCAACACAAAAGTAAAAAAAGGAAAGAAGATTAAGAGAAAAAAGAGTTGAAGAAATACTTAGATTGAGGATATTAATGCGATTGCAAATCTCGAGGGATTAGGACTTTGTACCTTAAACAAAGATGGGAATGAAAGGTTTTGATATCGTAGCCGTAGATGGGTAGAAAATTTTGTAATAATTTAGGGTTGTCACAAGTGGGTAAATGGGCCCTTTGTTGTTATAACCCATAAAAAAGAAACACATATAGAGTGTAAGGGTCTGTTTGGATGTTTGTTTTGGACCACTGTTTTGAGTTTAAACTCAAAAACCAGTCCAAAACATGTTTGGCTCTCCCCCACTCATTTTATTTTCCCAATTTTTTTTTTCAAACACCAATGTTTAAACATTGGTTTGAGAGTAGAGAAAAAAGTGGTTTTCCAAAAAAAATAAAAAAAAATCAAAGCATCTCTCTCTCAACCATCTCCTTGGGACCGTTGAAAGAAGTGAAGGAAACCATTGCCACCGTCTCCTCTCCCTCCGCCACCGTAAACACCACCTCCATCGCCGCATCCGCCTCCGTCTCCACCGGAGATGTTAGCGCCGTGGAGAAGTTGAGATCGGAGGTGGAGAAGTCGAGATCGGGCCTCCGCTACCTGCAGATCCGACCCCTAGTTGCCGATGCGCCGAAGACCCGACTCTCCACGACGTCGACGCCTCTGCATGCTTCCTCCGATGCCAGATCTACTTCGTCCGGGCTGTTGGATCCGCGAGCAGCTATGGAGCTCGGCCGGTGGAAAAAACTCAGGTCGGAGTTCGGCGGGAGGAGCTTACCATAGAGCTCGGCCGCCTCGCCTTGGACCAGATCTACTTCGTCCGGACTGTTAGTATTACCCAGTTTTTTTCCATGGATTTCATCCAGCCTCTTCTTCTTCTCTTCCTATTCCATTCCTATGGATTGTCCAACGCTCTTAGAAAGCTTGGACTCCCTCTGGTTCTTCTCCAATATCATCACACCACCATCTTCTTCTCCTTCTCTTCCTCTCACCAGTGACACCCCAAAGTCAATTCCTTCTCCAGTTACTCAGCTCAAGTCGCAGAGATTTCACAAGAAAGAGATCGAAGAGGCCAAGAAGTTGATGTACTCAGTGTTGTTAATGGCGGATGGCTTATTATGGCGGCAAGCTAAAAATCTGCCATATAAATATGGCGGATGGTGTGGCGGCCTATGGCGGAAGGCATGGCGGACTATATATATATATATATATATATATATATATATATATATACACTAAAAAACTGCAGAAATAGATAAAATATCCACAAAACTTAAAACATATGTCAAGAACCATAGACTTAATTGATAAAAAATATCATTACTCAATGTCATAAACTACTAACAACCACATTTTCATCAAGTTCAGAACTTCAAAACATCAACAAAATGATAAAAAATAAGCAATGCAAACACAAATTACATGTCTCTAAATTTTTTTAAAAAATAGATGTATTTTTAAAAAAAGACTTAAAAAACAAAAAACAGAGTAGGAGAAAAAGGCCGCCGGAGACATTCGCCGGAGGGTGGGGGTCGCCGGAGGATAGCGGAGGGAGGAAAATGGTGGTCGCCGGTTACCGCTTGGGAGGTGCAGAGAAAGAAGGTCGGAAGGTCGGATGCGCATGTTTGAGAAGTGAGAAAGAAGAAGCACAAAGTTAAATTTTATGATTTTTTTTACACCCTTTTGGACCCGGTTCTGGGTCGGGTCACACGACCCAGTTCATCTTTTTTTAATTTTTCGCCATTTTTGCCACACGCATAGCGGTCGTCATGGCCCGCCATTTGAAAGCCGCAACCGCCATTTCAAGACGATCTATTCAAAATCCGCCACCGCCATCCGCCATGGATGCCATTTAACAACACTGGATGTACTTGTTCTCTGTGTCGTTTTTGAAGCATCAGACATACCACCGTTGCAGAGTGAAGCCTGTTGGCAAGAATATGGCCATGAAGAAGCAACTCAGATCATGGGCCCATGTTGTTTCCTGCACCGTTAGATAGTTTCGTGGAAGCAATGTGGCGGCCATCTTGAAATTTGTTTTTTTTTGTCTTTGTTTAATTTTGTGATTGCAGCTTAGGCCATTACTTTGTCATTATTGGTTATTGTGAGGGAGGTGTGCTATTTATGTACTGGTGTTCGTTATTTCTTAAATTTATTCTTCTTGCTAACAAAAAATATTCTTATTCTGCAGAAACACGTTTGTTTGTTTAATTATGGGATTGAAGTTTAGGCTATTGTTTTCTAATCACTGTCAGATACGGTGGAGGGGCACTGGACACAAAGATTTCAAGAATTACCTTATAAATTTAATTTAATTTTTTAATTTTTTTACCAAACAGAAATTTTTAACTTTTGTTCTTAAAACCATTTTTCAGATGAAAGTAACCAAACTCAATGTCAGAATCTGTATATCTAGAAAGCAACTTTATAACAACTTAGAAAATTATTTTCAGAAAACCCATCCAAATAGACCCCCTAAGTTGTTCACAAAGAGCATTACAAATGTACCCATCTACGTAAAAAAAAAAAAAAAAAAAAAAAAAAAAAAAAAAGTACGTCTCCTAAAAGCTTATGGTTTAATTAACAAGTCGTAAAAAAAATTTGGATGCTAAGGGCGAAACACTCCCCAAAACGAGTCTCATGAAAGTTTTTGAAAAGATTTGAGCACTCCTACATTTCAACCACCTTATTTTAATTCTATGCATGACATCCTTCTCAATCTCTCCATCATAATAAATGATCGATCATAAATACCAAAAGCTATCACTCCTAGGCATCTCTTGTCCATCTATATAGACTCCCCCCCACCCCACCCCCCCCACCCCCACCCCCACCCCCACCATTTTTCTTTGACTTCGGGTTGAAATTACTATAAACTAACAAATAGAATTAAGACACTAAGATGCTTGAATGTAAATTATATCACACAATGCAAGAAATTTACCGAATCCTCTGTTTTGGGTGTTCTTTGCAATCCAATGCCTAATCTACAGGGGGTACACTGATCTAGTATGACCCTCCTTAACATGCTTGCTGCCCTACATTCTATTGGTCTAACTTGAAATGGTTTTGATATGTCAAGGTTTTGTCCTAACGGTTTTTCTCGCACTTCTCTTTCTTCTGCCACCTATTTGCACTAATCTCCTTTTGTTACCTTGAAAAAAATTGAAAGCTAACCATGAAATTTGTTATAACTAAGTTTATAAATGTACTTTAAAAATAAGCACTAATTTAAAGATAAGCACCTGGTCTTGGCCCATGGACCAGCTTAATTGACCAAAGTATACAAAAAGTCAGGTTTGTAAAAAGCACTTGCCCTTAAGAAAGTTGCTGTTTATTTCATATCTGACAACTATGGTATAAACTATCAATCTACACAAAAGAGAAGATCATCCAAACCTCAAGAGTGTTTATGCCTCCAACCACAAAAATCAAGAGAACACTTTGATCACCAAAGCTTGGCTTTGCCTGGGAAAAAAGTTAAAGTGTTACAAATTATTGTTATCTGCATCTGAGAAAAATAATATCAAGATATGAAAAGCAATATTAGTTACCTGTCCGAGGCCAAATCTACCAAATCCGCTTTTAAGAAACCGGCCAACTCCAGAGGAGTGATACTCTAAGCCGGGAATATCATACTTCGCTAATAGAGTCTTTAGAAGCTTATAAAGCAATCCTTTTCTAGAATAAGGATCACTTCCAAAATTACTTAGGGATGCTGCCCACCCTTCTTTAAGAGATGGATTTCTCCACTTTAAACCAGATAACTTGTGGAAAAACTTGAAAAGGTGATCGACCCTGTCTCGCAACTCCAATTTAAGTTGCATGTCCCCATATGCCTGGTCATTTTGCTGATCAGTATCTTCATCATCCCAGCTACCCCACTGATCATCAAAATCATCAATATTAGATGGCTCAGAAGCAGCATCCTCATGCTTTAAAGATTTTTCTTTTCTACTATTATCTTCGAGTTCCTTCTGTAGACCGCGGAGGAATCGTAACTTTGATGTCGTTGCCCTTCCAAGGATAGCATCAACTACAGCTTCCTTCAAGTAATGCTCTTCTTCCCAGGAAAATGGCCCATTGGAACCAGATGTTGGAAAATTTTCACCAGCCAGAATATATCCAATCATTCCCAGAAGCAGTGCATCTTGAAAAGAAAGGAGACTACTGGATGGTTCAACGGTTTTATTTTCATTACTTCTTTCTAAAGTACTTGTGTTTATGAAGTCACGAATTTGACTAGAAAGGCTCTGGCTATTGTCTACAGAGCTTATGCTCAGTATTCTCTCGGCACTAACAAATGCATCCCAATGAGAACTATGAGGCTCGCTCAATGCAATCTCAGCAGCTAATGCCAACTGGATAATCCCTCTGTTTCTTATTAATGACATCTGATTTGGGGCCAACTTTTTAGCCAAAGAATGAAGCTCTGAAGCAGTTGTCAAACCAAGGCGAGTTTTTGAGTTTAGGGGTATTTTTTCCTGCTTTAAAGCTTCTAACAACCATTTCTTTATCATCAGGGGACCATCCTTGGCTCTCCTATCAAGCAATACTTCCAAGTCATTCGCTCCTCTACAGTTGGATAGAAAGGATCCGCCCAGCAAGCTACCAAACTCAAAATCCATGCTGTTATTATGAACCTTTTCAGCAACATCAGCTAAATCAGTAGCAGAAGAGACCACTTCAGTAGAATTCCATCCAGATACAAATGCCATGATACTCTCAGATAGTCTAGTGCTGCTCATTTCACGTTCCTCTTTACTGAAAATTGATTCAAAAGGTATCCTTATATCAAGTGGACGACGCTGCAGACTGACAGGAGAATGTTTGTTTGCAATTTGTGAGTTCTTCACAGGTAAAGATGAGTTGGATCTCTCCGTACGAGGCACAAAAGTTAACAACCGATCAAGAAATGAGTCGCCATGGCAACAAGGCGTAAGAAGGTCAAGTGTGCGGTCGATAAGCAATAAACCAGCCGATCTACGCCGACCTACATCATATAGACTTGACATGTCTGTCAACATTTTTCCGATGACTTTTGAAGTATCACCAAGTGAAAATATTTCAAGCTTCAGTTCCATCTGCACATTTAACATTAGGGGAAGAAACTAAGCTCCTAGACATGAAGGAACAAGAATGTAAGTTGTACTAACAAAAAACAAAAGAGATGAAACTGCATAACTACCAGAATAAAGCAATACCTTGGCAGCCAAATGGTAGAGGAAATGAGCAGTCAGCGTTGCTCCTGGAGGAATATCCTCCCCATCAGAAGGTAGCCTGGAACAAATAGAGGGTAAACCAGGGCTAAAAGAATCTTCACGGTCATATGACAAACATGCTTCTGCAACTGTTCCTTCAGAAGGAAAAACAAAAACTCGTTGTGAAATAGGACAAAGGATCATAGGGAAGTGATGCACAGATACGAGCAAGCTTGTAGAACCATCTTCTCCTTCTGTACAAGTGACAGAATTATCATCATATAAATCTCTTCCAGCAGAAGCAGATTCAACATTTGGATCATAAGCTTCATTGGAACCCAGTTGTGACCAATCATTACTCTCAAAACTAAATTTTTCCTGACGAGCTCCTGCTGAGTGCCTTGTTCCACTATGTTGATGTGAGCTAGTCCGTTTTCTCTCACACTTTTTCAGAAGCTCTTCGTAGTCTTGGAGAAGTAAGGTCTCATATTCGCGAAAAGCATCTGGCCCAAGAGGTGAATCAACATATGCAGAGTGTGCAATCTGTAGTTATAAAGCAAAAGTTAGTAAGGAATCACTTCCTGACTAGATTTAAGAAATGTACAAAGAATAAGACATACTGCAAAACTGGAAAATCGTGGTATAGATTTCAGGATTACATATCTATTGGGTCCTTTGCTAATGCTAGAAAATATATCAGATGTCATGAACTGTGATGCCACAACAGACACATGGTGTCACTTAATCAATGAGAATTGTAATAAACTCACTGACGAGGTCACGAAATAATGGTTCTCCAAAGGAGGGGAAAAATCTGAGTCCGATACTCTTCTACATTTTGAAGGGAATCAAAGTTTTAGTCATAAAGTTATAATATTCGTATGCCGACAAGATAAAATTCAAACATGACAGCGAGGAGAGTGGACGAGCTTGCAATATATCATACATAAAGAAAAATCCTTAGATTTAAAGTCATGTCTTCCATGAAATTCTTATCAAAGTGAGAGAAATCGAACTTCAAGAATGTGCATAGATGATATACAATAGGGTTTGAAAAGACAAGCTATTTGAGTGCTGAATAGTTAAAGGCTTCGAGATGGCCTAGGTTGCACAAAAGCGGATAGGGATACGATACAGATCCAGAATAAAGCATTTTTATAAAGATTAGGATACAGGTAAGTTGGCGCTAAAAAAATGACAGTTTCGTTCCCACGATCTTCGAAGCTCTCATGAGATATTGCCCGACAGGTGGCGTAAAGCGTATGAAGGATGGCGCGTAGAGAAGAAAAAGACTCCCCGCGCGAAAATATGAAGCTCCCTGTATGAAGAACATTTTTTGCATGGAAGGCCTCCACGCTGGAATCCAAATTTTCACGTGGGACGATCCTACGCTGAAAATCTCTCTACGTGAAAATTACAGTTTGTACAGTAGGAGTCTACCAAGTACAATTTCAAGTTTTCGCTCAGTATGCTCCTACGCGAAAATGCTTAGATGTGTTACTTTATTGCTCATGGTGCCCCTACGCGAAAACGTCGTTTCGTGCAAATCACAAGTTTTCGCTCAGGATGTTCCTACGCGAAAACGCTACTTCGTATTCTCCTAATAAAGACAAGGAGTTATGACTAACATTAGGGATCCTGAGGCGACGCATCTTTTACTGGGATACGTTACGGAATTTGAAACATCCACAATGATTACGCCACAATAAACATAGGGATTCATTCCGATCTTTGTAACTGACGACACATGTTATGTTGACATTGTTTCACGCTATACGTTTACGTCGGTTACGAGCAAAAAAGTAAAGGTTGCCAAAAACAACAATTTTTACGCCACTGCAGTCTGCGCGAAAATGAGCAAACAATGAAGAGTTGCTCATTTCCGCGCAAAAATTCAACAGTCAGCCGTTTTATTTCTGATTGGCTATAAATACCTCGATTTTTGTGCAACCAAGTCAGGAGCCAGGAGCATTTTCAAGCATCCTTTGCAAGAGCACTCTGCCCAACAGTGTTTGTGAATCGAGAGCACTTTGCAGAGCATTTGAAGTCAAATCGCCAACGGAGCATAGCGATTACGCGCCGATCGAGCCACCACCGCTGCACTCTCCAGGTTTCTTCTTTTGTACTTAGAAATTTTCTTGTAATTACAAGTTTGTAATAGAAATTATTTGTACTTCAAAGTTTTTGTCAAAGGAAGTTATATACTTTTCTTTTCATCCGAAAAGAGGGTATGGATATGGTTATATATATCCATAATATATATATATATATATATATATATATATATATATATATATATATATATTCTGTTATGGACTACTCTGTAATACGAACAATAGGAATTCTTTCGTCTACCGTTGGATGAGAAGGAAAATATCTTAAAAGATCTCCTTTGCTCATATATTTATTTAAATATAATTCTCTCTTAAATACCATAGCGGATCATTTAGCCAGCTATATTTCTCAATGCAATTTTTATTTCCCCTCTTATCCTTCTTTATTCAATATCTAGCCAGACCTAATATATTCAACAGTTTTTTCTCTCCTCAGAGTTTTCTTCTTTCCTCAAGTTTTCATCTTAAGTTGGGAGAATGGGTGACAGAGAGAGAATTTTCCTTGAAGATTGTAACGAAGCCGACATTGTCGCTTGGAACCATGTGCTTGTGGGCTATGCCCGTCACAGACTGTGCAACTGCAATCAAACTTTCTGAATCTGGAAGGAAGCTGAGAGAAGGGGGTTCGAGCTCGATGAGTTTTCTTACTCTGCTTTGCTAGATATATGTGGTTAACGAGTTAGTGGTTGGGGAGCAGATACATCCTCGTTTCCAGATGAAGGGTCTCTTCTATGATACAACTTGTGTGGACTCTAATCAGTAGGTACTTGAATTGTGGGATGATGGAGAATGTTTTTTTAGTGTTCGAAGAGATATCGTCACCTAATTTAGTCTCATGGAGAACACGATGGTTTCTGGCTATTCACAAGATGAGTTTGCTGAAGAAGCGGTGAAGTTCTACTGATCGATGGACGACAAGGGAGTAGAAGCCAACCACATGACTTTTAGTTAGCATATGCATGTCCTGTGCCAAGCTCACAGAGCTGAAGCTGGGGTCCAATTCCACGGCCAAATCATCAAGAGAGTGTTCGAGTAGGACATTTGGGTCGCAAGTGCTCTGATCACAATGTATGCCAGAAGCGGCGATATCTCCAACTCGTCCATAATCTTTCGAAGAATGGGAGACAGATGTGATCAAATGGAACTCCATGATTGGTGCATTATCACGTCATGGGCTCAGTAGAGAAGAGAGTATAGCGACCAATGTTTTCGAAGAGATGAAGCCTTCAGCTGTGAAGCCCAATGGTGTGACTTTTATTGGCTTGTAGCCAAGTCGGTTTGGTATCGGAAGTGAGCCATCATTTCAACTCCATGTATGAAGATCATAATATCGCTTTGAGCAAGGAGCACTACGCCTGCTTAGTGGATATATCGTGTCGAGCAGTCTATGTAGATTGATGACCATGGAAAGTTGAACTGAATTTTTTTTCTTCTTAAAGTTGTTTGTGACTATGAAAAATAAATATCTAAGCTTACTGAAGGACTTTGCTTTTATTCTACTACGTTCTCTTCCGTTGCTTGCTGCTTTTTCTTTGCAAAATTAAAATTCGGTGCTCTATAACTTAATTGTGTTCTAAATTAATTAATCTGCAATGTGGATGCTTGGAAAAACCATTTGCAGCTCTTGTAATATATGCATCTAGGAAACATAGACACTCCATCTGTGTTAAACAAAAGTCAGAGGTGGCAATGTGCAAGTCAGAGACAGCAATGTGCAATGATTATCCAAAATAGAGATTAAGTCGACAAGTTGTAGAGGAGCAACCACGAAAATTAAAAATTAAAAACAACAGCCGTGGGGAAAGAGAAAAAACATACTCTAAACAAGGGTAATAGGGGAAAGGAAAATTACATTGAGAAATATAGATGACTAAATGATATGATATGGAATTTAAGAGAGAACTATATCTAAATAAATATATGAGTGAAGGAGATATTTTTAGATATTTTCCATCTCATCCAACGGCAGGCAACAAAGTTCCTGATCTTATCATGGAATATTCGATAACAGAAAACTCTCTCTCCATACACACACACACACACACATGAAAACGTATTTCTATACATATTGTATAAATTATATATTGATGATATCCATGTTTATGCAAGTTTACTAGGTTCCAAAAAGTTCTAATAAGGATTTGATGCAAAGAAAATAAATGTTATTCCTTTATATCTCATTATGTTTGGCACAATCATGACCATGCAAAATCATATTCTACCATGTTTTGGGTCTCTTTGGAGTCTAGACATTTGAGGCATCTCTACTATGAGTGTCGAGGAATTGTTGTGTCAGGTACGTGTCAAACGAGAAACCTCTGGAAGACAATCTGTACAACATAGGTGGTGACTAAGGTATACATGACTAGGTGAATTATGTAGAACAGCTATGAGTAAAATGGGTTGAAATTTCATTTTCATAAAGCCATTATCAAACAGGTACAGATACCTCCAGTTTCAGAGGAGGCACTGGAGAAAGCAGCCAAGCAGCAAGGCCAACCAGCAAGCGGTTCAGGTACACAAGGATGGATGACTAAGTTAAAAAGTTGTAACCAGATATATCATTCAGATTTATCCTATAAAGGAAGCGCTATTTGTCGTCGTGTCGTGAATGCAAGTCAAAAGTTGTTGTCCAGACTCCAACTCCTGAGCACTCCATCAACAGGAGAATTAAGTGCTCAATGACTGAAGCTACATTCCTTGTCCAAATCAGCATCTAACAACTCTATTTGTCTTTATGACGACTCACCAAGAAATTACTTAGGGCCCAAGATAACAGTTATATATGTTTAGTGATAAGTAACTATCTATTTGAGACCTCTAATAAAGGTCTGAGATCTGGAAAGAGGGTTTTCAGTATGTTTAATGAAAGAGACCTAGAAGTCATATTGCTAACCGGGTGATCCTCGAAATCAATTATCAAACCCCTCAGGAGAACCAGGTTGTTCTATTCAACCTCTTAACAAGGCATAACTTGTATGGTGGGTGTTAGCTCCTGAAGCATTAGTATGATCTTACAGCCTATCACTTATACCTTGTCTTGAATAGGTGAAATCAATATCCTCTCAAAGTATACTAGATCTTCACTCCGTATATTTACAACATACTCAACTCAATCTCCTTGTTTTCCTGGACAGTCCATGGAGCCCAACATATGTAACATACAAAAGTTGCGAGCTTATTGTTGCTTCATAATATACTTTCTCAACTCACCAAGGCAAGAGCAACCACATTACAAGAGAAAAGCACTAACTCCATTTATCCGTCCAGCTTCAATTCCATAAAAGTTGAAGTTTCAACTACAGCTCCACTCTTTAGTGTATACACATCCAAGTAGCAACACAAATCACAATGTCCGAGTGCTTAGCCAATACCAGTTTTGGTTAGAGAGTAAGGTCTAAAGAAGCAATTGTCTATGCCAATGGTTTAGTTCAAGAAACATGGATGACTAGTATAATTTTTTTATATCACAGGATACCCATTTGTATGTAACTACAGAATAATATATCAGAACCAAGTTTGCAGAATTTGCATAGCTCTCAAGTATCAATGTACTAGTATGACTCTCTAATCAGCACTTACCTTGATTTTTTACTGCAAAATAAACTAGTAATATAACTTCTTCAATTCAACCTTGAGACTGATATATATTCTCATACTCTAATACAAACAAGCAACTTCCACAATCATGACCAACCTTATGGAACAGTAACCAAATTTAAATTCCAATCATACTGGCCAATGGTGTGAAGAAAGAGTCATATAGAAGAGATTATTCTATTCTCAGCACCTCATGTGGTTAGGCTACTGTGCATATTAGCAGCATAACTGACTTCAAACACAATGCATTTTAAGACAATCCTGAAATAAAATAACCATATTATGCACTTAACAAGCACCTCTGAGATAGACGTAAATATAAGACAATGAAGGATAGTTTGATGGGTGCTCAGGCGTGAAGAAAGAGTCATCTAGAACAAATTATTCTACTCTCAGCAACTCATGCAGTTAGGTTCCCATGCATATTAGCAGCATAACTGATTTAAAAAACTATGCATTTTAAGACAATCATGAAATAAAAATAACCATATTATGAACTTAAGAAGCACCTCTGAGATAGACGTAAATATAAGACAATGAAGGATAGTTTGATGGGTGCCCAGGCAACGCAAGATATACCGATGTGCATCACTGAGAAGACGTGATGTGATGACTACCATCCTGGTTGCAGGATCCATGCATATTGAATTCCAATCTGCAGTCTGCAATAAAGAGAGTCTAGGAATCATTCTCAATTATAGGCTATTATAAAGTATAAGCACACCAAAACTGTTTGATACTACCGTTTGTACTATAGAAAACTCTCAGTTTAAAACCATCAAACATTTTCTTAGATCATGCATTGTCTGGCCAGATAGGCAAAAACTTTTAACAAGTTAATAGAAACGTTTAGTAGACCTCGGTAAATATACAGCTCTGACACCGGACTCGTGGAATCATTCAACTGAAGCAACAAATTACCAACATTTTCAGTTAGATTTATTCTCACCATTCAGACTGAAAAAGAAACAAAAAAATAAACTTTTTTCAGTTAGATGTACTTAGGATGCTACGGACCATCTTAGTTACAGGTGCACAAAACGTTGCTACAATGATTTGGGACAAAATGGTTTACATCAGAAATTTACAAAAGGTGGAAAAGGAAGTAGAGGGAGTTTGTTTTAACTTAAATGCAATATGATAGGAGGGAGTTAAATGAGACGATAACTGAAATCAGTTTGAGTGCACTAAACTTTTTGCAGAAATTGTTTATGGGTAGATGAGAAGTTGTAGCATCATGGAGATCAATAAATACTTAAGGTGACACTCAATATGGATTGAGAGCATTGTGTCCAGATGATTACTAACTACTATTTTTTCCAAGTTTCTTGATGGTGTAAAAGAAGATCTTCGGATTAAGGAATTTCCCATGATAGTTTTTATGTACTCTCAACTACTATAACAATATGTGAAACTTGAGGGTCTCTAGATAGATGAATGATAGGATAAATTATCTCGTGTATCTCATCAAAAGATTAATTCATTCTCCAACAATCTTGTCTCCAAAGAAGGTAGTTAAAATAAACATAAACAAAAAGTCTTATGCTATGTCCTAAAAGTAATGTATGTTATATTTGGTGTATCACTCAACCTTGGAAAAGGTAGATTTTGGTGATAGATGATATGATTACTACATAATTACAGGCATGTATAAAGAGGATGCGTTGAAGTGTAAGGGAGAACATTACTGATGCTAAGGTTCCAAAAAACTGTATTGGGATCACTCTCTCTATAACTAAGTATTGTCTGTCACTTTTGGATGTTTTGGCAGTTTCGACTGTATTGGTTTTAATGCTTCCAAAGAGTTAATAAAATTCAAATTTCATCAAAATACAAGAAGGGGGGTAAAGTTTAAACATAAATATGTAAATTACTTATATAGGTCTATGTTGGTTTAAAACTTTTGATATATAATTGAGTAATTACATGATATGTATGAAACAAAAGCATGAATGACCACATAATTAATATGCAACTTTTTCATATATGACCTTAGAAAAGTAAAACACAAAAATGAAAATAAAACGAAACAAAACAAAACAAAACTATTAGTATCTAAACAACTTGGGCAAGATTTTAGAAGGTTGTGGCCAATTTCAAACTCATTTTGGAAAGTTCAAGCTAATTATACACCAATTTCAAAAAGTTCTAAGCAATTATGCCAGCTACGAAAAAGGGAAAAAAAAATTGGCCATTTCTCTAAGGTTTCAGTTAATGTTTGAAAGTTTTGGTCAGTACACCCGAAATGGACCTGAAACAGATCAAAACTTTCCGATAGTTCGATACCAAAGGGTATCAGTCAATCCAATTTTCGTCCTGCCATTTCATATCGGCTTCCGCTCAGATCCAATCGTATACGAAAAATACTTACAGGTATCAGCCAATCTTTTAAACCTTGACGTCCTCATACTTGCCAAAAAATGTTACCATTGTCACACAATGTGAAATCTACTTAAACGATATTAAGATTTCTGTATGTGGGCTCAATATCAAGTGTACAACATACAACATACAACAATGACTTTTGGTTCTGAAACTTGTAATATTTAATCTCTAGTAGGCTACAAGTTGTTTTGTTAAAATTCTTTTAAATGAAGGTGTGAAATTCTTGGGGATATGTATACAGCATGCATCTGGAATAACAAGGATGTCATATGTATACAGCATGCATCTGGAAATCCTTGACGTCCTCATACTCTCTTTCAATTGAGGATAACACCCAACGGGAATTTTTTACACTAGTTTAGGTTGTATGTTCAGTTGACCAGTAGATTTAATTTACCTATTAGTATTTGGCATAAACGAAACCAATACCAAAACAGCTGAAAATTCAGCCTCCTGAATTGCCAAAACCGATACTCATGGACAGGGCTGTCCCTGAGGTAAGACGGACAAGCCATCGGGCTTGGGCAACCCCCCAGACCCCTAAGTCCTCATCTCTCCGCCATTAGAGCTTCCGCGGTCCACACCAACTCCTCTCCTTCAGTTGAACTAGCAATTCACCAGGTCCATATTTTGAGTTCCTACTAGGAAGATCTCGAGTAGCTCAAGGAGAGAGGAACTCGGAATCCGAGTTCCACAACGCCATCAGAACCGGAAACTTCGACGTCGTTACCAACCCCACTCGCCATTAATTTTTTTTTTCCCTTCTTTTGGAGTCAAAGGCAAGGGGCGACCAAATTTAGCTCCTGCTAAGGCAACCCAACCACGGGGGGCGTCCCTGGCCCAAAACCGAGTTTCTGAACCTTGATGTTGATCAAATTGTGCAAAACACATACGTAAAGTTTGATCATTTATATATCTATGCTGTATGAAGGATAAATAGATCACATATTTAAAGTTGACAGAAGTGTCCGAGTGTCTGCTACTGTGTCCGACACGGAAACGGAAAGAAAGTGCGTTACTTACGATGTCGAGGGGGGACATGTTCTCCAAGCTGCAGACGGAACGCACCCCGAGCTCCAGAAGGAGCGGGAACGCCCCGACGAACTGGAACGCTTCCAAGCATCCGGCGTCGAGATAGACGACGGCATTCTCGATCTCATCGGAAATCTATGGCATCAAAAACGAAAATTTTGAACTATTTGGCATGATTGAATCTAGAAGTAGTTGAAATCCGATTGAATAGTTTGGAAGTGGTAGCCCTAATTTCGAAATGGAATCAGAAGAGAGGAAGTTCACCTGGCGGATTGAATCGAGGCATGATTTGATCAGATCGACGGAAGCCATGGCCGAGATTCTGAAGAAGAATAAGAAGAAGAAGAAGAGGGGAGAAGAAGAAATCTGAACCAGCAGAAGAGCAACCAGCCCGACCCATACAAGAAGAAAAGTACGGGAGGGAGGGAGAGAGGGAGAAGAAGAAAAGGGCCCGGACCGGGCCGGGCCGGGCCGGACCCGAGCACATGAAAACAAAATCAGAAACTAATTTGATTGTAGGGGGCCTGGAATCAGAAAAATATTGAATTTAGAATTTTAGGATGGCTGCAACAAAAGTGATGATAGTTGGAAAAGTTGATAAATTTTCTCATGTACATGACACCAAACATTAAAAAGTATAAATGGTGAATCAAATGTTAACATGTAATTTTAATTTCGTGAACCAAACACTCTAAATTTTGGCAACCATATAAGAAGTTTTCTTTGATAACACGAAGAAACAGGAGGTCGTGGAGAGCCACACGGCCGATACTGAGTGGAGGAGGGATAGCAAGTGGGAAGTCAGAAAAGAATATCAAGCAATGCATAGTTGGTGAGATGCGTGCTTGCCTGAGAATTGGTAGATAGTGAGTTGTGATGTTGTTTGTGTACGTATCTATGTTTTTGCTTCTCAGTTTATTCTGCATACTAGAGTAAGCAAGGATGTTCTTTAGCAGCCAAATGCTTTACTAGTCATGTTTTTTTATTTTTCAAAAAAAAATCCACACTTTTTCTAAGACCTCATAACACTGAAAACTAACTTTTATTTCATGAGCTTCGAAATTAAAAGGCAATATTTTGGTAAAAGCTCTTGGCCTTGGGTTCTGAAAGAGAAAAAACTTACATTACCCTTCTCACTTCTTAGATTTCAGAAATAGGGAGTTTGGTGAGGAAGAGGTCTTCCATTCCTAATGTTATCAGAAATCTAGAGAAGGACTGATGTTAGAACTTCCATCCAAATATCTCAACTCTTGAACATTCAAAACAATACTCCACTAATTATTTAAAAAAAAAAAAAAACTTAAACAAATATTTAACTACCTTTAAATAATTCTAACTCAAGTGGTGATTGTTTGAGTTCAATTCCTAGTAATAACATTTTTTATAGTAAAATTAATTTTATTTTTTTACAATATTGTTTTTAAGCATTACTAGTTTTACTTAAATTTGTTGTAGATATGATTTAAATATATTTTAATTAAAATTTGGTACATATATATTTATATTTTAATTAAGATTTGTTCCAGATATTCATGTATATAATCAGATAATATAAGATAGTAGTTGAGATTTATTTGTTTTCTTAATTTTATATATGCAACTTTGAACCATTTTCAATCCTAGTAGAAATTTCTTTCCTCGCATTCAAAGGCGCCTTTCCACCAAATGAGAAAGTGCAAAAGGACTCCCAGCATCAGTCCCGATGTATCATCAGTTTGAACGTAAACATCGTTAGAGGGTTTGTGAACTTTCCGAACAACTCTCTCCGGGAGCCTTTCAAGTCCGCAAAGTAACGTTAAAACTACGTCAGGATTTGAACAAGAACCGGCCACCTTATGGGAGTACATAAATCTAGCAGCTATTTACAACACAAAAACTCCAAAGTATTCTCAAACTTGCATTTCCAAACAAATTTTAATCCAAATAAAAGTTGCCATCCACACAACATTAGTTTTGCATACATAACGGCTTAACTGTCGGACAGATACTCATCAGTATATTATTCCCAGTAAACAGAAAATAACAGAGCATGCAGGACACAATAGGCTAGCACGAAATTCTTCGGCGAACATGCACACTAACAAGATCAATCACCTCACATTGTAATGCAAGTAGCAATCTGGGAATTGCTGACAACCCAAGGCATGACCTGACAGCCAAATATGCAGCAAATGATACTGCTGACCGTAGTGTAGCTCTAGTTATCATGCACATAGAGAGAGCTTTGGTTCAGCGGAAAGAGATCACTGCCATATAACTAAACAAATCAGACATCTTACAGAGCCACTTAACCATGTCATGTTCAAGCACATACTTAATTTTAACAATTTAACATAATAAACTATAAATACTTCTCAACACGCAAAATTTCCTTAATATTGAATTGTTCCTATATTACTTCCGCCAAGCAAAACCCAAAGACCAGACTATTCCAAAGAAGGTGCTGCACCTGCCCCAAATCCACCACCTCCACGACCAAATCCGGGTCTACCACCAGTACCCTGCATACATGGAGCACATAAAATAATCTGTATCAGGCAATCTCAAAACTAACGCCAATTTAAGATGAAATCAAGAGTAAGAAAAAGAAGCAGCTTCAACTACAACCAATAAAGAAGGAACAATAGGCCAACATAATGAAGCAAACAATTATGCAAACTTTAGTGACTCAAAGCCTAAGCATGGTACTTCATAGCTGTAGCCGCTAATTTACAGCAGCATGGCAAAGAAGCAAACAGTATCCAAAGTGAAATTAATACATTGAACACGTCTGGACAAAAAGTATCCAAAGTAAAGCTATAGACACTGAACATGTGTACTTTATTTCACCATTTAGAAAGCAAGTTACACAGCTGACTACATCTCAGGTTGAAACTACTACTTATTCCATATCCAATGAAATCAATATCATGTTAAAATTTGATAACCCTCAAAAGCAGAAAAAAATGAAAGGAAAAATGCACTGCAAGGACAGGTCCAAAGCATGGCCCAACTATTGAAAATGTTCATGAGATAGACTAATTTTGCAAATTGCTGAAATATTTGGTGTATTGCCATCTCCCAACACCAACACCAACACCAAGAACTTCGCGAACAATCGTGTTTTAAGTTTGGCTCCCACACCAAACCACAAAAAATTATGGAATCCTCCCTGCAAAACAATAGTCTCTCTTCTACACATACAGGCAGTACCAACTACCGTGAATATGCACATCAGCGTGAATATGCATATCAGCGTGCTAGCACCTCCAAGATACAACCCTCAATATATTATGCTATCAATAACATTTTGTACCTATTATCAATTTTAAATATGCAAGTGTTGGAAGATGAGGAAGATAAATATTAGGTAAATTTAGTATTTCCAAGGAATCAAGTCAAGCAGATTCGGATCCTTGGTCCATGTTCCAATTTAACCTCAAGATTTAACACATTCTCATAATGCATATCAACAATTTGGACAAGTAAATATCACACTTAAAATTCTACTAGAACATTGTACTATTCTCTATGATTAAACACATGCACCAATGATTTGAATTTTTCTCGTAACAATCTAGAAAGGAAGCTTAGTTCCATTTTGTTATTTAGAATACAACAAGAGAGATTTAACTATATTTCCCGGTTAGAAACCCATCTCTTCATATCTGGTCCCAGAGTCTTCCCTAGTTCCTATGAAAAGGTAAATCAACCTACAATAAAATGGACTTTAAGGTTCTGGCAATGCCTTATCTTCTCATAGTTGACTTGCCTAATCAAGGACCAACTGATAAGAGGATTCTTCACTAGTAAAGGAATCTCTTTATAAGGTTAACATGGGTAATATGTTCCCTAATCCCGTTCATAAATTATATTTAATATTAAAAAAATTGGAGAGAAAAAAACTAACTAGTAGAACCATCAGACATTGGTGTTGTATCAATCGAGACGCTACAAGAGTCAGAATAACCAGAAATGAAGCAAGTCATATATAAAATGATGAACAAACAGTAATTATCGAAACCATCAAAGATGTTGTTGTTGTATCGACCTAAACACTGTTATAGTGTCTCAGACGACCGTTGCGACTCATAAACCATTATCATCACCTGGCTCAAATTGTTTATCAAAAAGAAGAAACTCACAGAAAAAAAACTACTCTACATTGAAATTTTACTAATATCTACAAATAATGTCAACATTGAATTGTGGCAAATATGGTTTATTAAAATATTATATGTATAAAAATGTGGATAATGCCACAAAAGATGAAATAAGTAGAGCCCTCTCTGAAACATTCAAATACTATCCATGTGGCGCAGATTTTACATGAGATTTAATTAGTGTTATTTAATCTTATCACAAAATTAAAGTATTGTGGTAAAGTTCAGGACAAAGGGAGCATAATCTTTGCCTCAGTGTGGAAGCTTTGTAACAAAACTTCTTTGCTACTAATCTTTCTATCCTCAATTGAGGATCAATAGAAACATTTTATTTATTGTAAAGCAAAAGTTGCTACAATATCATTGCATCTCTTCATGATCAGTAACATTGTCAAGAAAAATGGCATAGGAAAAGAGGATACCCTGAATGATGGTTGAAACTCAGCTGGAGCGCCAGTCTTGTCACCACCAAAATCACCCTGACCGGCACGAGGTCCACCGCGATAACCATCCCTATCTCCAAACCTGGGCCTGTCACCCTCAAAGCGAGGTGGACCCCT
Source organism: Iris macrosiphon (assembly GCA_036927795.1). Taxonomy (NCBI): domain Eukaryota; kingdom Viridiplantae; phylum Streptophyta; class Magnoliopsida; order Asparagales; family Iridaceae; genus Iris; species Iris macrosiphon. The sequence goes on from JAYESA010000001.1 coordinate 179,065,816, forward strand.
ACCAGCAAATACAATTTCGAAATATTTAGTAGCAATCAAAAAAACCCATCTCATCAATATTAGTGAATGGAAAATAGTAATCAAGGAGAAGTTAATATATCGCAATGTAAATTACAATGAAACAAAAGTTACCAAAATACCAATAAGTAAAGTGAACTGATAACCACACAAACGATACCAACTATACCGATATAATTTGGAATATACAAAGCACAGCAAACTTCAAGCACGAAATACCATATTGACAATACTATATAGCGGACAGAAGCTAGCAAACTTCAACACAGAAAATTCAGCAATATTTTATAAGCGCCATAATCAGCAACTAAACTATTCCACAATATATACAAAGATAAAAAAGAACAAATTTTAACCTATCGTCACTAGTGCTTTATGTTACAAGTGTCAATATAACTCAAAGCCCGTAACAAGATCACATGAATATATACTAAACCTAAAAACATCCATAGTAGAGACAATATGCAAACCATATCAAGATAGATGACATTTATACAGAACAATGTGGATAAGAATACTTGTATCTCGGCAAGTTTGATATACACATTTCATGAGAACTTGAACTTAACAGGTTCTGTGCAGCACTATTATCATCGAAAATCAATCATTCAATTTTGAGTTCCTCTCTTTTGGTTTAGAAAGTTTAAAATCATGTATGACATGACTACCTGTTTAACATTAATGTGCAATAATCTAAGGCAGATGTACTGATAACTAGTTATGCACTTGGCTTGCATGAAAAGACGTGATTATTCAAGTCTATGGCCCGATGTATATGAATTATAAAAAAAAATTGGAACACCACATTACAGATGTACATTCTGGATTTATTGTAATCATCTCTTCCAGTATATTTAAATATTTTATATAATCAAAATGCTGATATTAATGGAGCCGTCGGGACTAGAGGAATGCCTAGACGAAGATGTGTTAAAGAAAGATATGGAACTTGTTAGCGTTACATAGCACATGGGCCTTAACAGAGCCGAATGGAAGAAGAGGATTCAAACAGTCGACCCCATAAATTTGGGACAAAGGCTTTGTTGTTGTTGTTATTTCTTCACCTACATTTATTGAGTCCAAAACAATTAACACCACCATTATGCAAGAAAAAAAGAAAAGTAATCTCAGTATAATTAACATAACAAAGCAACAAACATTGATAAACACATTGATAATAAAGAAATCTTGTATCATACGACAGAAGTAGTAAACAATTTCTTCAAGCTGAATAGAACCATTTCAGAAGAACATATATGAAACACTAGCACAAGATAATACGCAAGAGAACAAAATATAACCCCTTTCAGTATGACAAGTTCAACAAACTTCATCATTCATAAACCAGACATCCAACAAATAATCATACCAAAATACAAAACCAAGATGAGCATGTTGCATACTTATGTCTACATCTACAAAGAAACAATTTTTTAGTTAATACTTGGTGACTCGGAAAACTTAAGGTTAAGTACATAGGAAGACAATGTTGTAGGCTTCGGAAAGAAATGAATTTCTAGTAGCGACATTTAGATTATGTATGACAGGGAAAATAACTAGTATATGAAAAATTGGAGATACCAACGAAGTTCCCATCATGACTTACACCAAGGATTTGCATTAAGTACTAACTTATTTGCATTAGTTATAGAAGAAATACTAGAATGTGCAGCATGAGGCTCCATTGTTTATGTTTTTTTTCCTGATGATGTAGTGTATTAGTTGATTAGCTTAGAGAAGGGTTAACTTCTAAAATATAATTTATGGAAAGAACATCGGAATATAAAGATTTTTAAATTATTACTAGGACGAAAATAGAGTATATGAAATGTAGTTTCATCCAAAAAATGAGGGAATAGTTCATATTGGAAATAATTTGCAGTATGTAGTATCAGTTATTCATTTGCCTAGGAGAGTAAGCAAAATATTCAATAGAATTATCCCATGATGGTTGAAGTGAAAACCTTCTGGAGTGTTATTTGACCGTAGAATACCTTTGAAATTGATAGAAAAATTATATAAGATCATGAGACCAGCCAAGATTTATGTATCAAGTGATTGACAATTAAGAAACATGTTCAAAAACATAAGCATAATAGTGATGAAATTGTTAAGATGGATGAGAGTCAACATAGTAAAATATAAGATAAAAGAATGGGTGTATTCATGAGAGTTGGAGGTGGTGTCAGTTAAGGTTAAGACAGGAGAAAATCATCCCAGCGGTTTGGACATTTGCAACAGAGACCAATAGGTTAACCAATTAGGAGTCATACTGTAGTATTTTAAGGAGCTGCTAGGAATAGGATAGACCTAAACAAATTTGATTGTGGTTGCAAAGCTATTGTTATACAGGTGATGGCCATTAACATTTCTTAATGGAAGAAAAGTTTTCAAATAGCACATAGCTGACACACAAATTTCAAACATAGCTTTGTTATTGTTATTGGAAGGCCACAAGTACTTCAAAATTTCATATTGTTCAATCTTTTGCCCAAAACGGTTAGCAAATGAACCATGCAGTTAAATTGAAAATAAACCCCTAACCACGAAAAGATGTATGCATATACCAGACTGTCAATCTTCCATTACCAAGAGAAATAAAATGTTATGTTATTGTAGTAATTGTGAAACAATCATTCTAATAAGTTTGATTATTGATATGTTTATATATCTAAAACAACCCAACAAGCTAAAAATATAAAGATATATGAATGTCCACGTGAAAGAAGCTCAAAACGGCATGAATTGCATTTGCATGTAATCATCAATATCTAACATACTGCAAGCCCACAGCTCAATGGAATATAATTCATACCAAGCCCGTAGAGCCGCACAATTGAATGTACATTAATGTTGAGAATAAAATATTTGCCAATGCCGATCAATAAATTGAATGTAGCGAATTAACCTAGGACGGTCGCCGGGGGGACCGGAGCCGAAGGGCCTAGACGGCGGCCTGGCGGACTTCTTGAGCGTGGCGGGGACGATCTCCGACGGGAGGTTGAGGTATGTCCTCAGGTGCTCGATGCCGTCGTTGGTGAGGTACCAGTAGTAGTGCTCCCATGCGAAGGTCTCCCTCACGTACTCCTTCGACTTGAAGCTCTGCATCAGCTTTATCACCTGCAGGTTCGGCACGTCGACGAGCGGGTGCTTCGCCAGGTTGTAGTCCTTCTTCGCGAACAAAACCCCCTCTGATTAAACCGAAAAAGAATAAATGATACAAAAAATTAGGGTTTCATCCGTGTCGTGTCTTGTACGTGTCGGACACCGAACACAGCAAAGGAAAAGGGGACGAACCTTGGAAGAGGTACTTGCAGATTTCATGGCGGTTCTTCTTCGGAATGATCTGGAAAAAACATGGACAATTTTGATTGAGGAGAGATAGAGGAAACCCTAATTTTAGCTTGGGATGCTGATTGAAACCCTAATTCTTCCTTGATTCTTCTGATTCTTACCATGCTTGATGGGGTACGAGAGATCTTGATAGGATTCGAGGGACGGAAATTGAGAGCGGCGGAGAGATGAGATGGAGAAACCCTAGGGGATGGAGGGAGAGAATTTATACATGTCGACTAATTTGGACCCGGCCCATGGAGGTTGCTGCTGTTTTTCAAATGCTGACAACAAAAGCGGATTTTGGCAGCGCAAATGGAGTTTGTTGTTGAAATCTGATCCAAAATTGAACTGTTTTTTCATACAAATTTATATGCTAATGTAATCAAGGAGTTTTAGACCAGTTCCCAAGAAGAAGAAGAAGAAAAAAAAAATCTCGTATGTTCACAAAATTTGCTTATCTTTAGGCCTTTTAAAAGGTTATTCGGTAACACTCTCGATTGAGAGTCCCATCTAAGACTACTATCGAAACTTACTTATACTTTGGGAGTCCTACAAAGAACTACTCTCTATATGATCGTTAGTGCCACATTACATACTTTTCTATGACATGTCACTGTATATGTAGTATTTTCTTGCTACATTCTTTCATTGGGTTTGTTGTATTCGCATAATTTTATTCATATTTTTTTCATGCATGCTATATATATATTGTATGGTAGGTTTGTATATTATGTATCATATTACGTCTTTCTGAGGACATAGTTTTCTTTTCAGGTATTTGCTGAACTTCATCAGTAGGATTGTGTTGGTTTGTAATTCTGTATTATTCAGATATCGATAGTGCTATCATTGGACGTCAGACTCTAATGTACTTTGTTCATTCTTGACACTCGTTATCGTGGATTGAGATATATACTTGTTATGATATCCTAGAGGTTTATTGGTAGTTTGATCCGATTTTATACAGCATATACGTATTCGAGTTGGATTGGAGTCCACTTAATACGTAGTTGTCATTGTCACGTATCATATATGGGATGTGACAAAATAAAATCAAACCTCTATATTGTTGAATGTAATTCTCTTAATGCAGATATTGGTTGAAAAGTTGATTATAGAAGAAATTTACCGCAACTTACGTGCGGAAAGAAAATATTTCTCCAATTAAATTTGGGCTCTCTCTTTTTTTTCGGCAAATTTTTGCAATCAAGTTGACATTGTTTGATTTTCATGGTATAGACAGCTCACATTCAGGAGTCAAAACTTTGCTTGTCCTCTGATGGATAACAAAGTGTGGGTTATATGTGGTTGGACTCGAGGAATTGCTTTTGTGAAACACCTTTCTTGACATGTTGAGGCTCCTCTTCAAATGTTCTCATTGTGAAAATCTATAAAATAATTTTTGTGGATATATAGAAGAACTCATCACAATATGTCAGTACAATGAAGCCTTATATTTCATTCTTCTATATGCAGTTTTGTTTCATGAATATCTGAAAAGTTTATACTTCTGCTGGCTACTTAAAGCAATAATCATGTTTCTAGGATTGAGAGTGATGGCGAGAATGTAAGAGATTTTGCGCCACGCTTGCTCTTGATGTTATGAAATTAATCAAATGGATTGTTTCCTAAGTTTTTTCTTTATTCCAACTAACTTTGTGACAGCATAAGCATCTTTCGAGCAATACATATATAGAACTGATAAATCGAATGAAAAAATTGAGAACTAAGAACAGATTATCATGAGCAAAGTTCTTAAAGGAAGAGACAATGTAAATAGTCGTTCAGTGTGAACCACTCCCACAATAACACACTTCCTAGGTCAACTGATCTAGGAACATTATAGTTTTAATAACTGAAGTAAACCTCACTGAACCTTCTCCCAAATCCTGTAATTTTTTATAGGTATCCAAGTTAACCATCGACAAAAGAGCCTGAGCAACTAGCAAAAGACCACAAAAGTCGTGTCCTGAAAATACATAACTATCTTGCTAATCAAGATTTTTGATCCTGAAAATACCATGAGAATAATAAAAATTGTCCAAATTTTACAAAACTTTACACCCCATTATACATAACTTGGAACCAATATACAAAAGATTGGGCTCTTAATTTTTTGCAGCTTAGCCTAAAGAATGTGCAGAGAGATCATTCCTGTTGCTTTCCCCACCTAGAAGACCTATCGACAGGATCACTACTTTCATTTGCACTACTGTCACTTGGCTCTGCCTCTGGTTTTCCAAAAAAATCTTGCTTTATTCAGTGGGGACTGTCACGATATGTTCGTGCTGGATCTTTAGCAGCTCGACGGTCCTGAGATGAATAATACAACCTTGAAGTCATCACCGGACAACATAAAATTGAAAACGAATGTAAGGTCTATTGTTAGCTAGGAAGCAAGAAAAAGAGAAATGGAAAATAAAAAGATAAAATAAAATCTCAACACCCATGCTATTGTTCTATTTCCCTATCACTTACTAATTTAATCACAAAAGTCACAGAGGCTAACCACCTAAGCTGCTTTAGCTTTGACAATAGTAACGAAGTTCTGAATTAGTCTTGGTTGATGATTTTAACTCAAGGTTCAGGGGTGTTTGTACTTCCTTTTTTTGGCTGCGTTGAGATTGATGGCATTTCAGTTACCTGTAACAAGCTTTTACTTTGAACAGATTTACCAGCATAGTACTTCTTGGTTGCATGAAAGCAAGATCCAAATGGTTGATCTATCTACCAGCTAACTGCACGTCCAGGTTTTATTGCAAGACCCTATCTCGCTCGTAGCTACCGTGGATAGGAAATTTTTGCCAGCGTACTATAGAGGGTTCAAATAGCTTGACAGCTACTTGTAGAAACTTGATTCTTTTATGGAGCTTTCCCGTGCTTTATAGCCAACAACATTATGATGAGAGAATTGGATGATCAAGATAATAAACCAATCATTTCAAATAATATACAATAGCTTCCAGATTTTTTGGTGCTGGTGAAAGCATAATCTACAAGGCATGAATTTGATTCATCTCAAGAACTTAACCTAGGGGAAACATTAATTTTGAAGACCTACAAAGTCTCAAAATAACATCTAAACTTTATTAGCAATCTGAGATTAACCTAGGGTAAAGCATAACCGACAGTTAGCAATTTGAAGTAGAAAAAGTTGTGTTTTGGTTCATGTAAAAGACTCCAAAGCACATTTTCTGTTTAGGTTACCAACATGGGCAAATAACTGATATAACCTGTGTAGCAAGATATGGACACAGATATGGTTAATGACATGATAGGAAACCGGATATGTACATTTTCAAGTAGGTACAATAAGTAATCAACAATGTTGCACGAATAAGAACATGGTTATGGACTGATACAGATACTGACCACCTCCCGAGTCCATGCAACATAAGTTAATAAAAAAGTCAGTTAGCAAGAAGTAACAAGATCGCATTTGTAATCTGTGACTTGGATTTGAAAGAAGTAGGAAGACTCGAAAGAAGTCTTGAAAAGGATCTCAATAAAGCAGCAATAAGAACCAATAATATCAAAAGCATTAATTTGATATAACTTACATCTCGATATGGAAAATCATCAACTTCAAGCATATGGATCACCTGTCCCATCTTCGGCCTCTTCTGTGCATCAGGGTCAACACACCGGAGTGCGATCAAAAGAGCTCTTTTCAAAGCCCTTGAAGTAGGCTTCTCAGGCAACTTAGGATCCAAAACACCTTCAGAATTCCGGTTGCTGACCATTGTCTTAAGCCATTCCACTAAATTCACCTGAAAATAATTTCTGCCATCTCAATATTCTTCTTAAAGAAAGACTTCCAATTTTGCAAATAGCATCAATACCAACCTCTCCTGGTGGCCTGCTATAGTCAACAGGGTTCCGACCGGAAATTATCTCCATGATAAGGATACCAAAACTATACACATCACTCCTCTCATTTAACATACCCGTACTTGCATATTCAGGAGCTACATAACTATCAGAGCAAAACAAGAAGGAGAGTATTAGTCCCATTTTAAATAAGCTTAGATCCAACATATTAAAAAACTCGTACTAACCCAAATGTTCCCATTACACGTGTTGTTACATAGCTCCTTTCTGAACCTAAGAGCTTGGCGAGGCCAAAGTCGGAAACCTTAGAGTTCCACTGTTGGTCAAGCAATATATTGCTAGATTTTACATCACGATGAACTACCTTAGGCTCAAGCCCCTCATGTAAGTATGTCAATCTGTACCAAGATGCTTTTGATTTCAAGAAACGGACCAGGAAAGGGGAAAAAAAATTCAGTTACCAATTAAAAATGAAACAGTACCCTTTAGCTGTTCCAAGTATTATGTTCATTCTGATGTCCCATGTAAGTGGGCTGGAAGGTCCAACATCCCCATGAAGCCACTGTTCTAAGTTCCCATTGTCTACATACTCATAAACTAGCATCCTGAAAAGCATCAGAACAGTATTATTAAGAAGAACCTCTTACGAACAGCAGCAAGCTCAGCAATCATAATTAATTCAGTTAAGAATTAAAACGTGAAACTACAGAGTAAAATTAAGAGAATTTTCTCAATGTTCGAAACAAATATAGTAGCGGGAAAACAGAATGACGAAGGTTAACCTTGCTATACCTGTACTCAATTAACAAGAATGGGTAGGAAATAAATAACAGAAATTAACAGCACCAATTATACATTATTCATAGGCAGACAGACACAGGAGAGCAGATGCGAGATCTCAGGAGGTTTTCAGTATCAGTTCCTACAGTTGGTCCTAGTAAATTTTACTTGTCAACAAAAAGTGTTGGTGTTGTATAAGCAGCAATTAGTAATTTCTCCTTCTAAGTGTATTACTGGGTTGGAAGTATCACGGTCATTAAATATCTGGTTTGACAAAAAGTAAGCAGTTATTCCTCATTCCTACTTGTCAAAACAGGTGTTGTACTAGTTCATCGTTAAGTTTCGGACTGCCAATGACCGTCTTGTAAACAACAATTTGCAAGAGTCCAAATAGTTACTGCAGCCTGCAGGATTCGATTGTTGAATAATACTCCAAAAGTGGATTACAACGGATATACTCAGGAATAATCGACTGATTCTCAAATTCAGAAACTATTCTAACTATGCTCAAAAATGGAAACACATATTAGAAGGGTAAACAAGTTTTACCTATGAGCACCCTCAGCACAATAGCCCAATAATCTCACCAAGTTCTTGTGCCGGACACGCCCAATTGCTTCCACTTCAACCTTGAATTCCCTCTCCGCTTGACCCCTAAAGACGACAACATACAAGTAAAGAAAAAGCTCAATAATAAGAAATGTAACAGGACAAACTAGCTAAACATGCACATTTCTCAATCACCCAGTTGAACTGAAGCTACCATTCCCAAGTCAATTAGTAACATAAGCTTTACTAGGATCGGTAGCATTGTGCATTATGAAGCAAAGTTCACATTTTGAAATAAAATTTCGTAAACCACACACAAAATGGGTCGTCACCTATTGTTGAGCAAATTCTTGACGGCGATATTAGAATTGTCCGTCAAGACGCCATGGTACACGATCCCGTAGCCACCCTCCCCAATCACATTCTCGTCGGCGAACATGTTGGTGGCGTCCTCGAGCTCCCTGAGGGTGTACCAGTGCCCCCAGCCAAGGTGCGACACCTCGGGCACCGAGGCCTCGCCGCGGTCGGACGAGCGGCACTCCCCGCTCGACCCGGCCCCGCCGCTCCGGTAGGTGATCCTGTGGTCCTTGCCGATCTCGATGCGGATCCTGTTGAGCCCGGCCGCGCCGGCCTCCTCGTCGGCCAGGAGGGACTGGCGCTCGACGGAGAGGCCCGAGTGGTTGGGCTCCTGCGCCGGCGTCGGCTTCGGGTCGGCTGGGATTTCTTGGATCTCTTTCGAGAACGTCGGGATGATGGGGTTGCCGGCATTGGAGGAGGAGGAAGAGGACTTGGTGGGCTTTCTTGAGGCGACCCAGAGGGAGAGGAGGAAGAGGAGGAGGACGAAGGCGGCGCCGACGCATATCCCGACGACGACCCACATGTGGAGGCCGAAGATGACGGTGCGCTTGGAGAGCTCGTTGTTCAGCAGCGGGGAGCTTATTCCGGACATCGCCGCCGCATAAAGGTCGGATCTTTGGAGGAATGGCGGGAATAAAAATGGGTCTTTACGCACTTGGAACGATAAAGATTGGATCTTTGGATTAAAAAATGGGGATTTTAAGAAAAATATGGGATTTTTGGGAAAGTTTGGCAGTAAAGGAAGTTGTGTTGGAATGGCATGAAGATTGGGGAATTGCTATTTTGGGAGAGAAAAAAAAAGAGAGGTATTTCTATGAGAATAGTAGGTTTTTTGAAACTTTGGTTTGGGGATGGGGGTTGGGATTTCTGCAAGGAATGGAAGTTTGCATGTGGTGGTGGAAGTGAAGTAGTAGTAGTCTATAGAATTTGGAGAAGTTAAGAAGTGGAAGAAAATGTATAGTGAATGAATGGGAGTTGTGTGAATGAACGGGAGTTGTGTTGTGTGAATCGTCTTTGGAATTAATTTGTGTAGCAATGGAGAGAGAGAGAGAGAGAGAGAGAGAGAGAGAGGGAGCATTGAGTGCTGACACAGTTTTTAGCACAGAGGGAGAGGGGGAAGGGATCCAGCAGCTAGCTGTCTTGACGCAGACATTCTGTGGAAAAGACAAAAATCACATTATATTTATTACTAAAAATTATATTACTTATTACCAAAAAAAAAATCGTCTCCGTCACTTGCCTCCTACGTTGTCTAAACTATTTATTATTCTAAAACTCTAAACGCCCAAAAAAAAAATATATAATAAAAAAATAAAATAAAATAAAATAAACCCAAAAAAATGAACTGTCATGTTGCAGCTCGTGATTGACTGAAAATAAAAAAAAATATCTCAGCCTCCACTTACGTAGGCCGATAAATTTTTGGCCAAATTGTCGGCTGTCACGTTATAAGGGACGATCGCACGGTCGAAACTGATGCCACATGTCGCCTCCTATTGACAAGGACACGAGACCAACAAAACCAATCCTTCTTGTGTTCACCATTTAAAAATCTCGACCAACCGAAGGTCGACACGTACCGTTGATTCATGCATCAGTCCCCCTTTCGATATGTGTAGAAGTATTGTATTTAGAATAATGATATTCATTATCCCAGTTGACGTAACAGTTAATCAATTAATGTAACAACTGACATGACAAATTTTAAAATTAAAATTAACATAAATATTAATATTAATATTAAAATTAATATTAATATTAAAAATAAATTTGGAGGTTATTTTTTTTTATTAAAATTGACATGTTAGATGTCACATAATATTATTTAATATACTACGTAATTTGTTATTAAAAAAAAATTATTTTGAGGAACAATTTGAAATGATTAATGACATTACTTTATTATTTAATAAAAGATTATTCCGTTCTAATAGCACATTTAATATTCTTTGGAACTCATCATTTATCCTTTTGTCTTTTATTGAGAAAGACAACTATATTTTGTTATATGGATTATGTCATTCAAATTCTCCTTATCAATTGTTTTTTTTTTCTTACTTTGGTAATACAAAGTGAATTTATTGACTTCTTATTTGCATTTAATTCATTTTGTATTTTTGTTTACAAGCCCAAACAAAACTGAATTAAGCAACAAAAAATTGTATGTACTTCTTGTAATAATAATAATAATAATAATAATAATAATAATAATCACTCTTTTATAGAATATGAGAAACAAATTCAAATTCGCGACGCTTTTACAAAACAAATAGAACTTGCTTATGTTATTGTATTTTTAAAAATTGTACTTCTTTTCTTTTACTTTTTTATTGTCTTTGATTTATGGCTAATGGAGTGATTGAAAAAAGAAAGACTAATAATGTGATTCTCTTAACTACCTTTTTTTGAGTTAATTATTCAAATGGTACATGTGGAATTTAGTGGTTGATTTTTTTTTTTTTTTTGTTAATTTTGTATGTAAGTTTTATATTTTTTTTTAAAGAGCGCATAAACTAAATTTAGTTGGTACTTTTGGATAAAAAAAAGATAAAAATGGACATGTGATAATCTCGTACCTTATTTTTATGATTATTTTTATCATGACGAGTCGATATATCAACTATATTGATTGTAGAGACATTATTTTGTACCCGATAAAAGTTATTTGTTTATGTAGAATTTCTTCAAACACCAATATTTTTCTGAAAATGATAGTAAAGCATAAAAAATAAGACACATGAGCTCATATGTCAATTTTTATCCAAAAGTACAACAAAATTTAGTTCAGACACTCTTTAAACAAAATGTAAAACTTAGATACCAAATAAATAAAAAAACGATTACCAAACCGACAACTATTACATTTCTTAGGCACCATTTGGTTAATTAACTCACCTTTTTTTTATATCTACAAAGGAAAAGTTATTTCTTTTTCTTTCTTTTTCTTTTTTTTTCTTTTTTTTTTCTCCTGACTTTTCCATCAAAGAAATTATTAACCATTGAAAGTGAAAGATGCATAAAACCAAACATTCAAAATAAACAACTGCAGAATCTTGAAATAGATACTATATTTTATTTTTTTTGTATTTGTGAGAAATTATATAATTTGTCGCTATCACTTCCATGGCCTCAGTTGAAGGTCATGTTATCAACCATATATAATTGTGAGAAAGTATTTTATTTGTATATATAAAAATAAGCAATTATAATATTTTTGACTTCCATTCAATGAATACTGGCTGATTCTCCTTTTTGTATATACAGCAGGAAAACCAACTCAAATTCAACATTTTCTATGTATTGTATATACACACAAACTAAAACTTTAGACAATTAAATAGTTAAATTGAATTTATGAATATCATATGGACAAGCTCCTGATGTGTAAGCGCATTTGCTACAGTGACAGCGATAGCCTAGGTCAAGGTGTGTATTAGGTCAGATCGGGTCGAATTTTGATCGAATTTGATCATGTCATGTCAGTTCGGTTAAGAGTTTGGACTGAGTCGGATTGGACGTAGAGTTTCTGAACCAAAATCTAGTCTGGTCCAATACTCGAAAAAATGGACCGGATTTAACCGGGGCCAGATTTATCCAGTTCAGGTTCAGGTTCAGGTCAGGTCATGGTTCGACTCGATTGGCCTGATTTTATTTTAAAGAAAATGTTGGGAGAAGGTAGGACTATGGACTTTGAATCTTTCATTACATAGAAAAGTAGTAAAAAAAAAATATTAATAATATATTTAATTAATAAATTTTCAATATATATTATTTTCAGTATATAAGTGTTTGTTGATACGACTTATGTTTGCGTTCCTACTTTCAACCTATCTTTAAGCTTCCTTTGCCACAAAGGAAGTTTGAAGAGAGATTGAAAGCAAAAATACAAAACATAATACCTATTTAACAATAATAGCATGTATTTAAAAATGATATATAATACTTCCGATTAATAATAAATAAAACAGTAAGTACATAAGAATTTTTGCCGCTAATTATTCGAAGTAATAAATGATAATTTTGACTACATAAGTTTTTAGTACTGATAGATAAATAAATAAAAATATTTGTTAAAAAAATTATAAAATACTAGATACATTTGCCTAGATGTCTACGTAGTTTTCATGTGCCACGATTATGACTCCATTATATTCGTTTTCCACAATGCATACATGCAACAAGAGTTAGATGCGAGTGTATTCTTCCGATATCATGTTCATTATAAACTCTGCTAAAGTTGTATTTGTTTTCCACAATGCATACATGCAACAAGAGTTAGATGCGAGTGTATTCTTCCGATATCATGTTCATTATAAACTCTGCTAAAGTAGTGTCAAACTTATAATCACATAATCCAATTATGATTTATTTCTTCTTCGTAGTCTAGTGCCAACTAAGGTTGTGCGGGTAGAGGTTCCTGTACCCCGTGAGGTTGCATGGTTGCAACGCTGGTTGAGGCCCTTGTACATTTTCTGAGATTGTAGTGCGGCCGATTAAGGTTGCTGATTTTTCGGTTGTTGTTGTGGTTGTTTGTCACGCCCCAGTCCCAAAATACCGAGAGAGTAGCCACGTGGCAATGGCCAGCAGCACACTCCAATGGGCAAACACAATTTAATGGACCCGTTAGAGTGTATAAGCTGTAAAACAAATATAATGGTCTACGATACATGTCACAGTCTCATCCACAGAAGGTAAACATAATTCACAATGTCAGACTAATCAAAAGAGAAATATAATCCAACAAGTCTCAATAAAAAATATTTTGAAAAACAACCCGAAAATAAGTTTTAGTACAGTAATCGAAGAGTCAGGAATAGAATATCTAGAAACAAAAATGACTGAGTATATAACAAATACTCAGGAGAAATCCTCTGGCATCACCTCGTCCTCTGGTGTTGGTACTGCTCCAGCGTCAGCTCCTGTCCCGTATACCTCGGGGTAAATCTCCTCTGCTATACCTGGGGACATAATCCGGATCCAGGTCCTCAGGGGACATAGCAAGGTACAAGAATAACTCAAGCCAAATAAAATACAGTATGTAAAAATATATCAACAGGGCAAACTATGTAACCAGCTATGTGATATGCAAGTGAGAGAATCACTACCACTCAGGCTGAGACCACTACAAGCTCTGTGTCGGGGAGCCGGTAGCAGTAATATCACGTAATGGGCCTAGATCTGATATAGAGGCTAAAGCACCCCAATAATAAATATATATGTATGTAATCAGCCTATAGCCTGTATGTCTCTCCCCACCCAATGTAATCACACGGCTCATGTCCACGACGTCTCATGTCCATAACACGCAAGATCATGACCTCTAGCTAGTACATCGAGTCATAATAATATCTATGTATATGCAAAATCTATGTCACAAATTTTGTAAGCCTATACAGAATTACCATGAATAACTCAGGAAAGATTCTGTCTCATGAATAGTATCAAGTGTCATATGGTATGAGATACTTGGTAAAGCAAGCACGGAAAGTATAGGATCGTGTTATCAACTCTCTAAGTGACGTTACACGACTCCGCGTACGGCGTCGGCACCCGAATATTATTCGAATGTTAAACAATGTCTCACGGTCCTAGGTTGAATATGTACATCTCAAGAGTATATATATATAGAAAGAACTCAAGCAAATAATATAACAGGAAATACTGCAAGTTGACAAGGTACACTTGCCTGGGTTTTTGTAAACCCCCTGATTTTTTAAAATTTTAAAATCTGGATTTTTCACAAATTTCTGGAATTTTCTGGAATTTTCTGTAATTTAAAAACAGGGTTTTAATTTTTAAATAATTTTTATTTGATAATAAACAATATTAAAATATTATGAAAACAATATTTTTGGGTGTAAAATGAAAAACTGGACTTAGGACAATTTTTCTGGAATTTATCGGACCCCGGACCTATTTTTAAAACACCTAAAACTATTTATTTATTTATTATTTATTTATTTATTTATTTATTTATTTACTGATTTTATTAATATTATAAATATTATTTATTTTTTTATATAAACCCTAACCCTAACTCGGCCCGGCCCACTGGGCCAAAACCCGGCCCAGCCCATTCCCCCGAACCCAGCCCATCCTTAGCGGGTCGGGTCGGATCCGCCAGACCCGACCCGACCGCACCCAAACCCGGCTCCCCCTCTCCTCCCTCAGTCCGCTTCTCGCGCCACTCCGCCCTGCGCGCCGCCCGCACCGGCTGCCACGACCCCCACCACCACGCGCCTCCGCCAGACCCGGCAACCCCCTCCGCCTCCCTCGGCTCAATCTCTCCCCCAGCCCTCTATAAAACCCTAGCCCCCCCGTGCCGTCGACCTCCCCCTCTTGGCCGACGACCACCACGAGCACCCTTCCGCACCTCGCCACCGTGCAGACCCCCGTCCGGCTCTCCTCCGTCCGGCTCCTCCCTTCTCCTCCCTCCTCCTCTTCTTCTCCGGCAAGGCGAGCAGCAGCAGCAGCTCGAGCAGTCCAGCGCCGCCGCCAGCGCCGCCG
Source organism: Iris macrosiphon (assembly GCA_036927795.1). NCBI lineage: Eukaryota > Viridiplantae > Streptophyta > Magnoliopsida > Asparagales > Iridaceae > Iris > Iris macrosiphon. The sequence continues at coordinate 179,081,194 of JAYESA010000001.1, forward strand.
CGAGCCCGGCCATCCCCTCCCCGGTCGCCTCCGGCCCCTCCGCCGTTGCCGCAGCCGCCCAGCCACCGTCCCAGCCGCCGGAGCCCCGCCGCAGGCCAAGCCCTAACCCTAATTCCTATTCCCCCCCCCCTCCCGTGTCCGACACAGGACACGTGTCCTGTGTCGTGTCGGACACAATTCGACCCGATTTCCGAGGACCCTGTTCAGGTACGCGTATTTTCTTGCTCGTAGCTCGGATTTTGATTCCACAAATTGCGCTGCGAAGCCTGTATGACCCTCTCGGTGCCCGGACAAACCATTCGGGGCATCGCGTCCTGTGGTGATCGCACACCGCGATCCAAAAACAGGAAAAATCAGACCATGTTTCACCCCGGAACTAAGTACGTCCCGCCAAACGGGACGACTTGGTCGCGCGCGGTCTTCACAGATACGTGCGCGTCGTCGATACGGACGTGTGGGATTTCGCAGAAGTCGATTCGGGTGTGCGTGCACACCGGGATCAACGCGTATCCGCGGACATCGCCCCGTATCCGTACTTTCTGGAACATGCCCTAACTTTGTGTACACACGTCGGATCGAGACGAAACTTGCACCATCGGACTCGTAGAAATACGCTGGTCCTGTGGGTCAAGTTTGGTTCGATTCTGAGAACGTTGACGAAATCGCGTGTCGTGGGCCCCACAGGCCCCGCTCGACGGACGATTTTGTGATCGGCTCATCGGAATCCAATTCTGGAAGTTCCGTTGGGTTCGTATCATCGTTCCTGACTTGTTGACACTAAGTTTGCTAAATTTGGAGACCTTTGACCCGGACACGTTTTTCGGTGCAAAGCGGGCCCACCGGTGGACCCCGTTTTGGCCCGAAACTGCCGTTTTGCCCTTGTCTCCAAATTGGACCCAAGGACAGGCGTTTCTAGCTGATTGATATTTTCTGGATCTGATGGTGATGTTTGTTTCGGCAACCGGAGTACCGCCTGCAAATCCAACTAAAGTCAGAGCCGAAATCAGAGCCGGAACCGCAGGCAAGTGTACCTCGCCAAAACTTGCAGTCTTTGCTAAATATTCCTTGGCTTAGTTATATATCAGAGGGCAAGTATACCTTGCCAACTTTACAGTCTTGTTGCATATTTCCTGGTTTTAATTATAACTGTTGTACATGCTTAACCTAGGACCGTGTGACGTACTTAGCGTCCGATCATAGTCGGGTGCCAACAACGTACGCGATGTTGTGTACGCCATTTAGAGATGGACATTCGATACCCTTACTCTTGGTACTTGTCCTATCAAGTACAACAGAACCCAGGACACTTGACACTATTCATGGACAGAATCTTCCTGAGATATTCATGGTGATTCTGTATAGGATACAGGACTTGGCAGAGATATTTTAGTTATAGACAGTTTGACTTGTTGCATTAGTTATAATCCCGCTGACATGGACATGAGATGTTATGGTCATGGTTTGCGTGATTACATTGGGTGGGGAGAGACACACAGGCTACAGGCTGTTTTATATACTATTAGTGTGAGGTCGTAGACTCTCCAGCAGAGCTAGACCCTTTACGTGTTATTACTGCTACCGGCTCCCCGACACAGAGCTTGTAGCGGTCTCAGCCTGAGTTCTAGTGATGCTCTCAACTTGCATTTATCACTTAGCTGGTTACATAGTTTACCCTGCTGTTCATTTATTGCTGCACTGCTTATATTTTGGCTTGTATTATCTGTACCTTGTTATGTCCCCTGAGGACCTGGAATGGACTATGTCCCCAGGTATAGCTGAAGAGATCCATCCAGAGATACCCCGTACCAGAGCACTTCCAGGAGCTGTACCAGGACCGGAAGACGAGCTCGCACCAGAGGACTTCTCCTGAGCATTGGCCGTATGTAGTCATTTATTTCTATTTCCAGTTGATTATTTCCTGTCTATTTGCAATTGTTGTACCAGACATATTCTCGGATTGTTTCCCGAGATATTTATTGAGATTTGCTTATTTATTATATTGCATTATTTCTGGCAGCTACTCTGTGTTTATCTGTTGTGGATGAGATTAGAATAGTCTGTGACCTGCATCATTGGTTCTAATTACTGTTAGACTACAGCTTAAGCATGCCCTGATGGATCCATTAAATTGGGTTGTCCATCGGTGCGTGCTGCTGGCCATTGCCACGTGTCCAGTCCCTCGATATTTTGGGTCTGGGGCGTGACAGTTTTGAACTCCTTCAATTGCTTCGTTAACAGCGAAATCTCCAGGTACGCCTCTGGATGCTAAAACAAACATTACCATCACTCTCAGAATACATGAAATAGCTAGGATTGACAACCATAAGTCTAATTTGAACACATGGATAAATTTGACAATTTTGGGTCAAAGCGGGGTCCACATGTGGCCTACTTCGCACCGAAAAATGTGCCAGAGACAAAGTTCTTTAAGTTCGTCAAACTTAGTGTCTACGAGTCCAGAACGATGATACGAACCCAACGGAAAATCTAGAACTGGATTCCGATGAGCCGGTCACAAAATCGCCCGTTATGTGGAACCGTGGGGCCAACAAAATGACGTTTCGTCAACGTTCTCAGAATCGAACCAAACTTGGGTCACATGATCAGCGTAACGCTGCGAATCCGATGGTGCAAGTTTTACTGCGAAACGATAAGTACACACGAAGTTACAGCGAGTATCAGAACGGCCCGATATGGGACATTTTCGACGGATACGCGTTAATTCCGGTGTGCACGCACATCCAAATAACCTTTCGTGAAATCTCACACGTCCGTATTGACAATACACGCCTTTCGATGCAATTTGCACACGACGAAGTCGCCTCATTTAGCAGGACGCACCAAGTTTCGAAGAATTTCAGATTTTGAAAACCAAGTTTTTGGTCAACTTTACCCGCGAATAAAACACAACTTACAACAAATTAAAATAAACTAATTATAGGGTTTTAATCTTGGTTACGTCGTCTAATTTACTGTTCAAATGAAATTTAGAAATATTAACTAGGTTAGGAGTAAATCGGCCATGAACATGGGGCTCCGGGACAGTTTCTGAATTGCAAAATATGTTGTTTTTTTTCTGTTTTGCGTCGCGATTTGCGAACGACACAGGATACGATAACCCGAACTAATTATACATGGTTCGAGAGGGTCACGTGGTCTTCACATAGGATTCGATAGAACTACATTTGGATTAATACACAGAGAGATACGTGAGTGGGAAGAGGCATACCTCGCTGCTTGGCTGCTGCTCGTGAAGGGAACGGATCTGCGGCAGCGTTCGTCAGCGGCGAGCGGCGGTCGTCGGTGGCCGTCCGAGGTCGTGTGGAGGTTGGGGAGATGCGGGGGTGGGGGATGGTGTATATATGGAAGAATGGGAGGGTATCGCGGGGGTTTTGGGAACCGGGGGGTGGGGGGGGGGGTCGTACGGGTGCTATGGGTGGGGGGGGGGGGGAGTGGATTAGCGGGTCGGGTCGGGTACGGTAGGATCCAATAGTGGTTGGGTTGGTTCGGTTGGATTTAGTTTAGTTTGCTTTGGTTCGGTTCAAGTCTGGTTCAGTCAGGTTGATCTAAAACAATGTTATTTAGCTATTTAAAAATAGTTTTTGAGCCCAATAAATTTCTGAAAAATTATCCAACATCATATTATTAATTATACACTCAAAAATATTTTTTTTCAATATTTAAATATTTAAATTAATACACAAAAATATTAATTCCTGAAGGAAATTTATTATAATTAATGAAAAATTACAGAAAAATCTCGATAATTCATAATTAAAATTCTAAAAATATGGGTGTTTACATTGTTCAATTTTCATAACAGTGAAAAATAAGCTACTTCACCAAATAGAGCACAGAATTACTTATTAGAAAAGAGGAAGAAAAAAAAATCTTTTGTGATAAATTTGGACTTACGAAGATAATTATTCACAAGTAGTTATAGCTAGATTATGTCGCCACCCTCTCCGTTAGCTCGCGCACCCGACGTTCTAGTCATGAGCTCGCACACCCCCGACCTGCCCTTCTCCGCATGTCACAATCGCCGTAGCAGAAAAAGCAATTACTGCTTACGACAACAACAAAAGAAAAAGCGACAACAAAAACTTAGCATTTGTGGCGGTCAACCGAATCGTTATTTTGTGGACCCGCAATTCATTGTAGGCTGACGCATTTGTGGTGCACCTCCCAAATAAAAATTATGGCTACGTCGTGATTGTAGTTGTATTTATAATTCCTAGATAATATGAAATAATCGATAAGTAATGTATGAATGATGCTCAAAAGGAACAAAGACATAATGTGCAAGTCGACCACTCACTTATCATGACCTTCTAAAGAAAAAACAGGGAAGAAAAAAATATTCATATTAGCATATTAGCATGAGAAGGGAAGAAAAAGAAGAAGATCGATCATATACTCCAATATTTGGGATAATTAAATATTAATCATTTATTACTATTTTAAAATGTAAATATTAATAATTTATTACTTGCTGTTGTAGTTTTTAACTTTTTAATAGCGGAAGCTGCTGATTTTTTATGCTGCTTTGAATAAAATATTAAAACTTGGGGATGATTATAAAGACTTCTTGTTGTTGAATATACGTAGTGTTTTAACAACATTTAATGTAATGTTTTTGGTGTATAATTTGATTCACGGAAGGGAAAGTCATTCTTTTAGTTTGGATACAAGAAATGTAGGAGGAAAAAAAATTTCCTCAATGGAAAAAAAAAAAAAAAAAAAAAGAGAGAGAAAAAGAGAAAAGTGGTTCCCTTTACCCACCAAAGGATTCAATTTCTACCTTTAAGTATTTATTTTTTCTCCCAATTTTATTATGTTTCCAAAATCCAAAAAAAAAATTTGACAGAAGTTACAATTTCTCAAAGGATAGAAAAGAGCAAAAAAGTTTTTTTTTTTTTTTTTTCCTTCTCTTCTCTGTAACCAAACGAGTCTTAATTTTCAAGAAAATAAAATGAAAGGAAATCAATTCCATGTTCTTTCCTTTCATTTGAAAAAATATAATTTTTTTTATTTTTTTTCTGTGTTTTAAAATATCAAAAGAAATTGAAAAAAAAAAGTTGAATACTTAAAGATGGGAAAGGAAATCTTTAAATTGGTGGACTGAACCTCTTTTTCTCATATATCTTTTTTTCAATTGAGAATTATTTTGCTTTCCTCCTCAATTTCTTTGACAACTTTTAAGGATGAAAATAATATTGGAGATTTATTTCATTTTATACATATGGTGATTCAATAAACGGAGGACAGACTCCTCGAGTGGCCGATCAGTCAAGGATTAGAGAAAGTTGTTGAAAAGGTTTCATCGATTCAATTTTCAGTACATAAAATAAAAAATAGAAAGTAATTTTAACATCTAATCCTACTACAATATTGAGATTTTGATTCCACAAAATTTTCTCTTACATATTGAATGCAAAGGAGTGAATCTTCATTGGACTACAGTTAATAAAAGGGCCGGTCCAAAAATTCTAGGAGCCTAGGGCAAAATGTTATGATTTTTTTTAAAATGCAATTTTTTTTTTCTCGTATATCAATTTTATCAATCAATTTAGTAAAAATTTTTTTAAAAAATTAAATAAAAGATGATTAAAAAAAGTAAGTAGTTGAATAACTTTACTAGCACATTTTCTAACAATTAAACAAGACAAATAAAAAATATCATCTTAACAAAAAGTCAAAGTAATTGTTAGAATAATAAAAGATATCTAAAAAAATAATAACAAAATTAGTTTGTTTCGTGGTAATGTCTTTCTTAATGTAAATCTATAATTGTCATTTTTGTTACTAAAAAGCTTACTATGTATAAGTAGATGTAGGACATTTTTGGACCGATTTTCTACTAAAGTTATACTAGGAGATATTACTAAGTGGATCTAGAGCATATTTACATATTTCTATTGTAAGGGTTGGTTGGACTAGTAAGTGATAGGGGTCTTGCCAAATTTGAGACACTAGCGGTTGTTGGAAATGGTTGACATTGCATATTTTCTTAAAAATTCATTCTGACACCACTTAATCATGGACATATATAAGTGATTTGTGCTTATTTGCTTGTGGAGTAATTTTAGGACTCAACTAACTGTCTATAAAATAAAACAATAATGCTAAGTTTACTACCAAATGCTTACACCTTCTTACAATCCTCTCTCTCCCTCCTGCTACGCGGGTTACATTTGGTCCTATCTCTTCCTCCAATAAATTGCTGCCATCTGACGTTTTTGTCACGTGAACAGCCATTAGATTTTATCTTTTTTCTTCCTCCAATGGACGGCTGCCACGTGGCCGACACATAACCGCCACGTGGCGGTTGTAGGTATTTACTTGTAGTCATATCATAGTTCAAAATAAAAACCATAAAAGTATATTTTATTTGTCAACTATCATCAAGAACCTCTAAACAATCAATGATACCTGATATTTAGTCAATCCTGTAACTTTCAGAGGAGGAAAAAAAAAACTGTGCAGTGGCTCATAGCTCAAGATTTGGAGTATGATTCAATTAGACTCAGAGCATCTCCAACCCTATCTTCTGTTATAATACGGTTTGAAAACGGCTAAAAATAAATCGTCCAAATCTTATCATGTATATCCTCAAAAAAAATTTAAAAACAAAATTAAAAACTTTATAACAACTTTTTCCCAAAGTCACAATACGGTTGGATAGGAGGACCTATATTATATATCATGACAATGGTGTCCATTAATCAATAATGGAAAAACCTAATAACCTACAATCAAGGGGATGTGAAGCTACTTGCTATACTTGTCGCATAGTGTATTTATACCTATTGAGCAAGGTGTAACATTGATGTCTGATGCACAATACTTTTTGCTCATTGGCACCACTCTCGAAGACAACACTTCAAACATAAATTTAAATGAATTGGATAGTTCTAATATATGCAACAACTAAAATTAAAATAAAAATTTAATCGATAAGTTGTTAAAAGGTCAAATCATTTACAAATTAAAGTTCATACTTATCAATTCAAACTTTCCAATCATTCATCTCAATAATCATGAATAATGATAATTTTTTTTAATTATATTCTTATTACTTTTGTTATTCTTTTTATATTTTATTGTTACCGTTGTCTTATATAAATAAGAATGCCATTCATATAATCGGTGTGGTAAGATTTCTACTCACTTCCATATTATGATATTTCTATCTACCTACACGTTGTAAAATTTATACTAACATGCACATATTTATTTTTTCTTCTTGGTATCAGAGCAAGAAAAATGTCTCAATTTTGTCACACTTCATCTCAGCCATGTAAGGACAGAAAAGATGGAGCATTCACCAGTTAGACGTGAAAGCGATAGACAATTTTGTCACCCTTTATCTCAGCCATGTAACGACAGAAAAAAATTGAGAATTTACCAGCTGTTAGACGTGAAGAACACATTTCTTCATGACTTTCTCACCGAGAGAGTATATATGGAGCAGTCCATGGATTTGAAGATCCAAAATTTTGATATCATGTTTGCTTATTGAACCAGACGTTTTATGGTCTCAAACAAGCCCAAACACGAACCGCTTAGGAATCATTACGTAACAAACCGTACATGACCACAACGCACAGTTTGAGAAAAAATGTTACAAGATCAAGCTAGTTATAAATTAAAGTTCAGACTTATCAATTTAAACCTCAAAATCATTCACCTCAATAATCATGGATAATAATAATATCCCTTGATTATATTCTTGTTATTTTGGTTATTCTGTTTCTATTTTATTGTTACTATTGTCTTCTATAAATAAGAATGTCATCTATGTAATCAGTGTGGTGATATTTTTATCCACCTCCATTTTATGATATTTCTATCTATCTACATGTTGTGAGATTCCTACCAACATGCACATTTTTTTTCTTCTTCTTAAGTCACGTAATCATGGCCATGGATGCAGAAGATAAATGAAGTAGTCGTTTTTTATTTTACCTTTAAAAAACGAATATGATTATATATAAGATCTATTATAGTCATTTTCTAGTGCAAAAAAATAAAATGTTAATATACAATTTTTTTACATCTATCCAAAAAGAAAACAAATGTGAAATCCAAAGAAGATGATGGGTCAGCCCAATTTGGTTAACAAATTGTAGATGGGGCTAGTTTTATATACGGTTCATGTGATCCAACTTTTTTTTTTTTCTTGTTTACGTTTTATGCGTATATAAAAGCCATGGATTATTTATGAAAACTAAATCATTGTTTCACATATTAGTGTTCTTTTTTTTTTTCTTTTTTTTTTGGGATCCAAATAATTAAAACTCGGTCATGATTTTATTTCCACTCAGTGATCCAGACTAGGCCTACATTTTACTTGGACTGGGCCGGGTTGGTTTATGCCCAATTGGTTTATAGTGCACATTTTTTTCATTTACTATAATAAATTGATTATCTGAGATAACTATAAGACATGTTGATTTCAAACAGTAGCTTAACATAGAATTTATGTTTAAGCGTTACTTTGGTGAGAGTTGGAAAAAAATAGTCGGGTAAGATTTTATGTAAATTTGGAGGAATAAATAGTCCCAAGTCTGAAATGTTTATATATGATATTTGATGAAATTGTTGCAACGTATAAGGATAAATGGATGAGTTAGAGTAGATGTGAATTATATGTGGGATATTATTGATGACTGTAGTATTGATGCAATGAGGTATAGACAATATGTTATCATTGATAATGCGTCGTAGGCTGGACGTATTTGTGTATCCATACATGTGTACCAGACAGTGCAAGACGAGACGAGAACCTACTATCTAACTCGAGTCCACGAAAGATCAATAGGTAATCATAAGTAATCCATGGGTCCAAAAATTAATCAATACCGAAACAGAAAATCATGCTCTATGATCCCTATAAAAACCTACACCCATAATTGCTTCAATGATGAGTCGGACACGAGGGCTTGCACCTAAACATGAGTGCAAGCGTTTCTTGGGGTCGCGATACAACAATGTCTTGAATATCACTCGATTGATCTACAAGCATAATTAAGTACTATCTAGACTAGCATCAGCTCGATCAACACTTGTGGTCGATTGTACCCGAGTTTGATTCGGACATACACAGGACCTCGATAACGTCCTAATAACACTGATTAACTATACAAAATGTGATATTATATGAAACAAAGTACAACTTGTAAGGTATATTTGATTAATCTGGTCGCAACACGGGCCTCATATGACATGAAAAAAAACTAGTATATACTAAAATAAAAAATTTGATATGACAAATAATATCTGAATGATGTCACTAAGTCAGCTATATCTCAAGTCCGAACACAACAAATTGTAAAAAAAAAAAAGATGAAATTGGCCGTCTCGCAGGACCCACCACTAACATTATAATAACAAATAAGTTGACGGATTGAGGGTGAAAGAGAGAGACCGTCAACTTATTTAATTTTTTTTGTATTATTTAAATTTTTGGATTTAAAATTTTTAATAAATATTTTTTTTTGGTATTATCAATGTAAATTTTTTGTCATATCTTCGTAATAGATAATTTATTATTATTCATTTACAAAATTTAATTGATTTAGAAAGAAGTATATATATATATATATATATATATATATATATATATATATATATATATATATATATATATATATATATATATATATCCAACTCCCACTTCTGTTACTGTTTTTTCGACAGCTGAGTTTGCGGTTCCAACTTCCACCCTCAATCCGCCTACTCACTTGACGAGATGTTCCTTTGCAAAAAAAAAAAAAAAAAAAAAAAAAAAAATTGACGCACAAATTCAAAAAAAATTGTCCCTTTGAAGGAAAAATTCCCTATTTCCTATGTAGTCATTGCAGACCCGAATATTGTATGACATCTTTAGCTATAAGCTTGCCTTGCGTTCGAGGTGAGTCTTATTTATCTTATATATCTATTTACACGAAAAACAAATGAAACAGCTGCTTCTTATTTTCTTGATACATTTATAACATTATCCAACCGCAAATATGAAATCCTAACCATTTGTAGATGAGTAGCTTAAATGTGATTGAGATGTACACTTTGAAGGATTTCTACATTTCGTACACGCTTGCTTGTGTGGAGGATTTTTGCTATCAGTTAGTTTCATGAGAGTGGTCATTATTTATCCTTGTCGTGTTTCCAATCCAACCACAACTAACTGATACTCAAATCTCTAACTTTTGCTTAATATTTTCATTTTTTTCATCCAAGATCTCTTTCAAGAAGTTGTCTTGGCACAAAAAGTCACATGAGAAAGTAGTATCAACAACCGCTAGATTTAGGACCGCCTCCAGCATTTTGGAGATTGTCATGTCCCAGTACCAAAATACGAAGACGGACATGGCCAGCTACTCCGTACAAGATACTATACGTCGTACGGCGATCACGGTTGTAATAAGACAAGGGGGTGCATGCTACAATCAAGTCTCATAGGGTAAAAAATTACTATGTCTCAATCATTCAAACAAGAAAATAGTAAACATAAAGCATATATGATAAAGCAATAAGGCGTCCCAAACGCTTTGTCAAAATGTTCGGGAGACCAGTTGTGCAAAAGAAGAAGCTGACAGAGTATCAAAAGTACATGACATTGATCAACTGCAGTCTGATTTAATACAATCATGTAAGGCGACTAAATGTCCAGACGTGCCGGCTAACAGGTGTCGGTGGCTAAACGCCCAAAAGAAGTAAATGTACAATGACGAGCAGGGAAGAAGAAAATTCACTCGTTATCATCTGCGACCATGTTCCTGGTATACGCCATGAGTTTGGGGACAGTACGCTGGATCCTCGGGTGCTGTCTCGAAACCTGGCCATGCAAAACCAGTGGGGTTAGACCCCAAATAGCAAGTACCACAAAGGAATCACAAAATAAAGAAACAAAAATCCAAGAAATAAATATATAATAATACATAGGTTCAGTTTCGTAACTTAGGTCCATGTCATACCCTAGCGCAAAGGTCCAACCCTACAACCAAAAAATACAAGGGTTGAACCATCACACTATGATATTTTATTTTCCTAGGCTACTAACCGAATAATACAATCACAACGAAGTCCCCTTTCTTATATCGGCAAATCACTTGTACAGCTTGCTATTTATGGAGTCTGAGGTTATCTCAGAAATAATGCATAATAGGTATCCACAAATCACGTCATTGCCGAACATGAGCTAACCGAGCCAAATAAGGAATATACATGCACTTCTTGATGCACCAGTTTCCTGTAGGGCCACTGCGCTAAAACACAGTATTAGCGGTTCCAGTGCTCCTATAGGGAGATAATGGCTCGACGTTATTTATAATAGGTCAGATACTGCACTCCACTAAGGCTGATGATATACAGTATCTGTGGTGGCCAGCCCATAACGCACTTAGAATGAATATCCGTGGGAAGGTTTATTGGCATGATCTCGGAATACTGTTCCCTCCAAATGTTACTACCACTTTTAGTTACATAATTAGTCTTATATTGTGTTCGAAATCTCAAGACGTGGTCACATTAGAATTTTTCTTAAGATGTCGTACAAAGTACGGGTACGCTAGATACGAATCCATCAAAGTTTGATCTGGATTCAACCGAGCGTGTATGCAACATTTAGTCAATCAATATCCTCGCCATGCTTTGGTAGTTGACTCGTATATCATGTCCGTGCTGGAGAAATAATATATATTTATAATATCACGCATTCAAAAATTTGAGGCATTATCGATGTACAACCTAAATATAAATCACTTAACACGTGACACGGTATGTCGCACATCGGCGCACATCCGATCATATACACTTTTAGACAATAATTTGTATCAGCACATATACAGTATTCGAATCCAATTACCAATTATATATTGGGTCACATGAATCAAGATCACATTGTAACACGAAGCTTATGTCATGCACATGGCTAGTTAGTCACTTATCACTTAGTCTGGTTCATACTGAAATCTTAGTCCAACTCATGTTATGTTCATAGCTAATCTTAGCTCATGGTCAGATCTGGCACGAGGTCTGGTTACTAAATCAATTCTTCCTTACAATCGTAACACAAGCATTAAACCAAAATATAAATCATAAAAAAAAGAAAAATATTCAATCAAAACAATTAAGGCCGCATGGGTCTCCAGGCCGCATATGAAGTCCAGGTCGCATATGTCTCTAGGCCACATATGAAGTCCAGGCCGCATATGTCTCTAGACCGCATACTCACGATTAAAGTCTACTCCTTGGGATAAGTGTTGATATGACGAACAATAAATAAAATATCAGTGAAGTAACATAAAGTGATTGATGTGACTGATATGACATGCAATAAAGTACTCAAAGAAAAAGGATAAAATCGTAGAATTATGTGCCAACAGTTTTAAGTCATGCATCCAAGAAAGTTGGCCGCATGCTCTATTTGCCGCATAAATCACTCGGCCGCATATTGCTCTTTGGACTTAGCAAATTTCTCATTTGTTCAGCGAACAAAACATAAGGAGTTCTGTTATTTAGCTCCAGAATACTTTGTGTAAAGGTCAGTCATGCATCCAACAAGATGGACGTATGCTGGTTTGTTATGCGACAAAGTGTCCAGGCCGCATAAGGATCATGCCGCATGGAAGTCTCGGTTGTATATGGTGCTGGCCGCATGAGAACTTCATCTTCAGACAGCACGTTCAGCCATGACGAAAAAGCTCAAAAAATTAAAAAATTATTTTCTCCATAAAATTTTTATTTTAACTCCGAAACAAGTGAACCAAAAACCAAAATGCTCAAAATGAAGTGTTCCATTAACCCCAAAAACTAAATTTCTAAAATACTATGTTTTAGTAGATCAAAACCACAAAAAATAGATGGAACCCATGAAAACACTAAACTTCAAATGTAGATATACTCAAATCTAGCCATAAAAACCAAAAACTCCAATTATTAAAACTGGTTAGAGGGAGAAAAATATAACAACCATAATAAACCAATAATATGGAGGATTTCTTCATTTTTTATGCAAGGTGTACTTGCCTAAGACTTTGAGCGAGAAAACACAAGAGAGAGAAAGAAAATGAAGTAATGAAGAGAGAGAATAAGAGGTTGGCTTATATACATGGAGGGTTTGAGGTTTAGACCAAGAATTTAACTCATGATTAAACCAACCCAACAAATAAATTATGAACCAAGATAAACCAAATAATAGATCTAGTCTCATGCAATATAGTAAACATGCAAGTAAGAAAAATTAATACGCTCCAAATACGTATATTTGGTAACGGGGAGTGACAGAGATCCTAGACAAGTCTACAAAATGAGATCCTCTCACTCTATATAATTGTCCGTGGGGTTGTGGCATGTTGGTTACGATGGGGGCTCCCGTGGGATGGAAAATGTTCAAATATTCCCTAATCCGGTGGAAATGATATATCAAAAAAGAAAAAAATTTGTATATAATTTGTTTTGCAAATTGTAAATCCAAAACATATACAATATAATTAGTTCTTGAATACACGTAACTTATGGCCAAGATCCAACAAATTAAGCAACTCAACTTCTAAAAGAAAAGAAGATAAAAATTTTAGATTCAAAGAACACGAAAATGGTTCTTTCATGGACTTACCGTCTTACTAGGACATAAAATTTTATTTTCGAATGATTAAAAATTTAAAATATTTGAAGAGGTTTGATGGCATACCTATGTAAGTATCCGACTTTACAAAAAAAAAAGTTGATGAAGAGGTGCTCCATACATCAAATTAGTGTTTGAGAAAATATGCTGGAAAGTTTTTGTTTTTGTTTGTTCCATATCAGTAAGTTCATGCGTGGGCGAAGTCATAAAATTTTCGAAGAGGGGACTGAAAGCAGAAAAATATCATGAATTTTTTTTATTAACATATTGTGTAAAAGATAAAAATTTCAATAGTGAGACTGTTGGAATTCGAATCCAGGCCTCTACAACCCCAAAACATAGATCTGACCACTACACCACAACAATTTCATTTTATATAGTAAAATTTGTTTTTTTATTTTCAGTCTAGACTATAGTCCGAATCAGTCCAACTTATACTTCGCAAAAAAAATTATATAGTTTCTTTTAGTCCATTCGAATTCAAATTTTTGATTCCGCTATTGTGTTCCCTGTTATTCTTTCTCCCTCTTAGTTCAATAGTTGTAACGTTCCTAGACCTAGATTAATTAAGATAGCAATGTACAGTATTGTGTCAGTGTGTGTCCACATCTTTGGTAACATTGTTTGAGAGTCTATTTGGACGGATAAGAAGAGTAGAGTAGTGGTGTCCCAACATGCAAACATTCACAATTGAGCTTAAATATATTAGCATTGCAGCAGTAAGTCCAGTCAGTCAAATTGAAAGCCCCAATGGGCCGCAGTCAAAGATTCCTATTTCGTCTCTACTGCATGCATCTTTTTCTGCGCCAATGTACGTACCAAATTGAGTGAGTTTGAAAAAATCCAACCCAACCCAATCCAAATCGAAAAACACTACTACTACAACTACTTCTTTCTCCTTCTTCTTCACCACTTCCGACGCACGTGATCAAAGTACACACACTCACATTCATACTACACATACACACCGACCACCCAAATATGCTACACGCCTGAGCCTATGCCTATGCCATTTGTACTTGAAGCTGCTGCGCTGCAGTGGAAAATGAAAATCCATCTTTCCTTTCGGATCCTCATGTGGACCCGGACCCGCTAATCGAGGGGGAATCTACGAGGATAGTTTGGTCATTTCCATGGGGGACGTGAGGGAGAATACCATACCATGCCGTACTTGGTACGCGGTCAAAAGGCAGACAGCTGGGACACGTGGGGAATCCGGATGGCACGTGCGAGATTAAATTTTTTGTTTCTCTCTCCTCTCTTGGGCCTTCGGGCCCCGGCCACACGGCAGGTCTGTCGGGTTGACCGGAGACAAACCCGGGACCTGACAGCCCCTCCACCTCCGGGGCGTATAACCCCAGCCCGCACGCGCGTCCCGTACGTGTCGGATCCGGCATTATACTAGATTTTATGCATGTACCACCCCGGATATCTCGCTTATTATATTATGTTGCCTGTGTTTAATAATTCTCCAAAAAAAATTCTATAGAGAATTAATTTATTAGTATATTGGTTTTAGAGAAACAAGTTTGAAAAATTTATCACTGAAGAATAAAAAAGCACTTTAGTAAGTACGTTTTCGTAATAATTTTTTTTTATATTAAAAACGTCTGTATTAAGTGCGTATTCAATTTAATGATTAAAAAATTTAATCTTTATTCTATGATAAAAAGTAAATATAAAATTAATAAACAGAAAACTTTCTTATCATAGGTGTTTTCAACTTTTTGTTTGTTTTTTTTTAAAAGAAAAAAAAATAAAAAAGTCCTTTGTAAGGACATTTTCATTAGATATTTTTTATTGTTATTCATGAGATCGTTTTTATTCTTACTTTCGTTTCTCTTTCTGTCAGAAGAGATTTTTCATTGGACCCCAATTTTTGTTGTTATTTTATTTTTTTCCCACGCGCTGACGAGACATATTTGATTGCTCAATTTTTTTTTCTAAATTTATATTTTTTCTTTTTGTCTGGAAGTACCTTAAAATAATAATAAATTTTAATGTGAAAATGTCACATTTTTTTATTTATTCTTATTTTTTGGGAAGAAATTTTTTAACAAAAAAATAATATTTTTTATAGTTTGTTTGTCAAAAAAATAAATCTAAAATTTCCAATTTTTTTATTTTTATGTGACTGAAGATTATAAAAGAAATTATAATAAATACAATAATTTTATTCAATATTAGGAATATATTGCAAATAATGAATTATAAGGGACTATTTTGCTAATATAAATCCAAAGAACACATTCTATGTCCGTTTTAACTTATGATTTATTTATTATTAATTATTATTAACAATTTTTTTACTAATATTTACTTATTTACTAAGGACAAAGTATAATCCATTAGAAATAAAATATATAAAGTTAATAAAAATTAGTAAATAAATTTGAAAAATAGATTATTGAAAACTTCTTTGGTAAATTTTCCCTAAAAAAAAAGTTTAAAATAAAGAAAACTTGAGTTATCACATTTAAAATTATTATTTTTTATTATTTCTAGACAGAAAGAGAAACGGAAAGATAAAGGAAAAAAAAATCCTCATGAAAATGCCGTTACCAAAGACTTTTTCCCTTTTTTTTTCTTCTCTTTTTTCTTCTTTCTCGACTGTTTTAAATATAACAAAAAATGAAAAAATGTTTATGGTAAGGACGCTTTCAGTTTATTTATTTCATCTTTACTATTTTTCGTCGATTAAACATAAAAAAATTTATTGTTAAATTGAATACGCTCTTAATAAGGACGTTTTCAATAATAATAAAAAAACGAAAACGTCCTTAGTAAGTACGTATCTATTCTTCAGTGATAAAATTTTCAAACTAGTTTATCTAAAATTAATATAGTAATAAATTAATTCTCTATAGACAATTTTCTGATATTTCTCACTGCTAGATTCTCCTAATTGATAGAGAATTGCAACTAGACACCCTTATATATGTTTCTAATGTTGTTGGCATACTATTTTTCTTCCGAACAAAATTCACATAAATCAACTATAGCTCGTACAATTGACTTTTCAATTAAGCTCCCATTGATTTTCGGCTGAAATTATTGTGGAAAAATAATATTTGGTTGGGATCTCCTTAATTCCATTATTGACTAATGAAAAAAAAATAAAGAAATAAAAAAAAATCGGTAACAATTGTTTTTCTAATATGTATAGGTGAAGAACATATGTAAATATATATATTTTTTGATCCTTTTAAAAATAGTCAAATTTTATATATAGATAAGAACATTTACGTCGTGGTACAATGATTTTTTTGGTAGAATCCTACTTTCTACAAAAGATCCTACGATCATACTGTGGTCCCCCATTCCTCCTATTTGGGGAGCGCGGCTAAAAAATACAAGACGGTATCGTTCGATCGGGATAGATTGAATCAAGAACTCATCCTCGTTATGGATTTGTTTCTTCGGAATCGATTCCCATATTCAGTGGACCGTGCCCCTATGATCGACTTGGCGGCAGAGTCAGGAGGGACCTCTCCGCTGCATCTTTTGGTGCCTCAGTTTTCGCTGTCGCTTGTTGCTTTCGTGCTTTGAGTTGGTTTTCGGATTTGCTTGAGATTTTTTGAACGGTTTGTCACGCCCCAGTCCCAAATACGTAGGACTAGGAACACGTAAGCATGCCAGCCGCATGGATATGACAACTCCAATATATGGAAACCATAACCCATACGTACGCTGTAATATGAATATAAACTCACACGTGGTATATATAATGTCATAAGTCACAGATATGCTAATCTCATCCACACAACAAGTCATAGAAAGAAATACTAAACTAGAATAAGGAGTCTGAAATATCTAAAATAATAGTCGGGTGGAGACAAATCCACTACCAATGACTATAACCAAAACTAAAATGAGAGAGGAGTATAAAATCTCCAATATAAAATAATGTGAAGACAGAAGTGCATCAGCTAAAAGAATCCATCGTTAGATAATCAACGATGCTCAGAAGGTAAGACCTCCTCGGCAGAAAGGAATGCGTCAGGTCCAGGCCCGTACTCCTGCAAATACTCAAGAGCAGATACACCTGGCAGAGGACCAGGTCCTCAGAGGGACGTAACAATATACAAAAAATACGAGCCAATTTGAATACAGTAAACATGCATATAATCTGAAAATAAATAAGTACGCTGTACAAGACAATCTATATGTGTAAACCCCCTAAATTTTCAAATTATTAAATCTTGGATTTTTCCCAATTTTTTGGAATTTTCTGTAATTAAAATCAGGGTTTTCAATTAATAAATGATTTTTAATTAGCAATAAATAATATTAAAATATCATGAAAATAATATTTTTGGGTGTAAAATGAAAAATTGGACTTAGGGTAATTTTTCTGGATTTTTCTGGGCCTCAGACCTATTTTTAAATACCTCAAAACCATTTTTATTAATTAATTAATTAATTAAACTATTTATATTTATTATTAATTATTATTATTATTTATTATTTATTTTTATTTTGTTTTTTTATTTCGTTTCTGGGCCGGCCCGGCCCAGTGGGCCGAAGCCCAGCCCAGCCCGGTCCCCCGCCTTATCGGGTCGGGTCGGGTCAGCCAACCCGACCCGCCCGCAACCCCCGACCCGGTCACCCACGACCAGCCCCGCCCCCGCGAGACGCGGTCAGCCGCCGACCCGCCCGGCCACGCGGCGCCTCCGTCGGCCCCCTCGCCCGCACCCCGCGGCCACGTCCCCCCTTTCTCCGCCTCCTCCGCCCAACGGCTCCGCCCGCAAACCCTATTTAAACCCCCCTCGCGGCTACACCCCCCAGCCTCCTCCTCCGACCACCGCCTAGCGCCGCCGCCGTCCCCTCCTCGCCGTCGACCCGTCAGCGCCTCCTCCTCCCGTCTCCGCCCTCCGGAGCCCCGCCAGCGGCCGTCTTCTCCCTCGACAGCAGCAGCAGCACAGCAGCCAGCCGCAGCCGCCGTGCCGGCCGCCCTGAGCCGCCGCCGCCCCCGTGGAAGCCGCGCCGCCCCTCGGCGAACCGTCCCCCGCCCTCGCCGACGCCTCTCCGGCCGCCCTCCGCCGTGTGCCGCCGGAAATCCGACGAAACCCTAACCCTAGCCCTAATTCCCTTCGCGTGTCCGACACGAGTCGGACACGGTTCGACCCTGTTTTCGGGTCCCCTTCAGGTACGTGTAACTTTCGCCTCGTAGCTCTGTTTCCAATTCCGCAAATTGCGTTGTGAAGCCTGTATGACCCTCTCGGTGTCCGGACAAACTGTTCGGGACACCGCGTCCTGTGGTGATCGCACACCGCGATCCAAAAACAGGAAAAACCAGACCCTGTTTCACCCCGGAACCGAGTACGTCCCCCCAAACGGGATGACTTGGTCGCGTGCGGTCTTCACAGATACGTGCGCATCATCGATACGGACGTGTGAGTCTTCGTGGAAGCTGATTCGGGTGTGCGTGCACACCGGAATCAACGCGTATCCGCGGACATCGCCCCGTATCCGCCTTTTCGGCAATTCACCCTAACTTCGTGCACACTCGTCAGATCGAGACGAAACTTGCGTCATCGGACTCGTAGCGATACGCTGGTCCTGTGGGTCAAGTTTGGTTCGATTCCGAGAACGTTGACAAAATCGCGTGTCGTGGGCCCCACAGGCCCCGCTCGACGGGCGATTTTGTGTTCGGCTCATCGGAATCCAAATCTGGAAGTTCCATTGGGTTCGTATCAGCGTTCCTGACCTGTTGACACTAAGTTTGGTGGATTTGGAGACTTTTGACCCGGACACATTTTTCGGTGCAAAGCGGGCCCAACGGCGGACCCCGTTTTGATCCGAAACTGCCGTTTTTGCCCTTGTCTCCAATTTGGATCCAAGGACAGGCGTTTCTAGCTATTTGACATCTTCTGAGAGTGATGGTAATGTCTATTTCAGCTTTTGGACTCATCTCTGGACTTTTCCCCCAAGAACCTAATTAATCAGATCCAAACAACAGGCAAGTACCTGCACCTCAAGTTAATCTTTATATATTGTGATAATTAATTCCCTGTCTTACATGTACCCTTGATGATTACACATCATGTTAGAAATGTTGAATTTCATGTCTTGAATAATTGGTAGTTCCTGTCTTGTTTTTCATGTCGGGTGGGAGAATACTAGGAGGCATGTAGTTTACCCTTTCCCCTGTCGTGATTGCTAGCTTTTGGTACGCGACTGTACCATCAGCCTGATACTCGATTATTCCTGACTGCTAGCCGCCTATGGCGTGCCTGATTAGCCTTATAAACCCCTACATGCCAACTATGTATTATAAAAACAAACACAAGTACACACATATAGTTTCTGGTTAATTCTTGCTGGCTATTGTAGTTTCATTTCCTGTTTCATTTATTCCTGTTTCTCATATTCCTGTTTGCAGTTAACTCTGAGATAATAATGTTTCCGTTAATACTGTTTCTCAACATGATAGCCAATATTTAATTGTCATAAAATATTTAGTTTAACATTGTTGTGCACTGTGTACTTTGCTCCTTTCCTGACTGGATCTGTTGATTTAGGCGATGATGAGGACCTTGCTCCTACTTATTATTGTCCCTATGAGGGGACTGATGATACCTATGAGGAGCCAGAACCCACACAGGAGACCCCTGCTGCTGAGTAGCTAGTAGTAGCTATCTTTCATTTCTATTTCTTATCTTATTTATCGGGTTTGTCCCCGATTTGAATATTGAATTTCTGTACTTAAACATTTGAATCTGTTGTCACCTTTATTTTCAGTTGCAATCTTAAGTTTCATTTCTCATTATTATCTTGCCTATGTTGTTGTGAATGAGCTAGTTAGTAATTATGGATTGACCTAGACAGCGTACTACCGCCGACTCTGCGGCGTAGGCTGGACGTACCCACGCACTCGTGCCCGAACTTTCGGGTGCGGGTCGTGACAATATGAATGCAAATGAGGACAACTTTTCGACGTATGGGCAAGGGTAGGTTACTCGATCTACCTCACAACTCACACACACGTCAATGGACATCAGAAATCGACATACCGCGGGGGTAGCGACCAGCGAGACTCCAGAAATCGACATACCGCGGGGGTAGCGACCAGCGCGACACACGCCCGTAGTGCGAGCTATATACTACGGTTTACCAGAGTGGTTAAAAGCCCATACGCCTAATGATTGTCCTCTATGATACTAGGTGCCATGTGTGTGTCAACATATCTAATACATAGTAATAACTGGAGAAAAACTACACATGCAAGAACTATACAGAAATGAAATAAATAAACAGAAATATAAATAGCATGCAAAGTACTGTAAACAATTTGGCAAGGTATCTTGCCTGGTAAGAAAGCTGCAAGGTGTACTGTCCAGAAGTCAAACGCACAAGATCAAAAGCTATGGCCGCAGAACAATGTCTCCGGATGCTGAAATAAACATCACCAACGTTTCCGGAATGAGCAAAATAGCTAAAAAGTACATCCCTTTCGTCCAATTTGGACACAGGACAAAACGGTAATTTCGGACAAAAGTGGAATCCACATGTGGCCCACTTTGCACCGAAAAGTGTGCCGAGGGTAACAGTCTCTAAATGGGACAAAATATAGGTCAAACAACTCTAAATGTCAATACGAACCCAACGGAATGTCCAAATGAGGATTCCGATCAGCCGAACACAATTTTGTCCAAAAAGTCAACTGTGGGGCCCGCTAATTGACGATTTGGTCAACCATCTCAGAATTGCGTGAAAATTGGGTCACAGGACCAGCGCATTACCACGAGTCCAATGGCGAAAGTTTCGTCGCAATCTGACAAGCGTGCACAAAATACGCACGAGTTCCACAAAAGTTACGACACGGGATGTGTCCGCGGATACGGCCTGATTCCGGCGCGCACACGCGTCCGAATCAGTCCCTACGAATTTTTACGTGTCCGGTTACGCTGCATGCACCGTTCGGTACACTTGGTACACGGCGGGGCGGTCCCGTTTGGCGGGACGCACTCTGTTTTCCAATTTTTGGAAATCTGGAAAAAGTGGGTTCACGCGGTTTTGTGACGAATCTAATTATGTCCACAGCAGTTAATAATCTAGGGTTATTTAACAGAAAATAAACTAGGTCAAGTGTTCTACACACATCAAAAAGAATCACCGAATTCGGATCTCTGTGGTGGGAGATACGAACTCGGCAATATGGGTGGTTACCGCAGTTTTCTGCGATCCCAGAATTGGGTCTGCTCGTGCCCACTTGGACGCTGTTTTTCGCCTAGGGGTACACGTTTTTCGAGGTTGGCTATAATACAAATATGAAAGAGGGTTAAGGGGTGAGCATACCGGTGAAGATGGAACGTCGTTTGGTTGAGCGAGTCGACGGAAAACAACTCCGGAGCGAAGGTACCTCGAGTGGGAATCTGCAGTGCGCGAGGTCAGAGTCGTCGGGATGGTTTGGACGGCTTGGCGGGGCTCTCTGGCTGCGGTGACGGCTCTAGATGAGAAGAGGGGTCTGGATATTTTAGGTTAGGGTTTTATGAATTAATATATATATATATATATATATATATATATATATATATATATATATATGTAAGGGAGAGGAGAGAAGTGGGTCGGGTTTTCGGTTCGCGTGCAAGGGGGAAAGAAAAAACTTGGCTGCTGTGTTTTGCTTGCTTACGCATGCTACTTACAACTTTGCTTGGCTGCTGCTTTGCTTTGCTTACGCATGCTAGCAAGTTGCTAAGCAAAGTTGCTAACTTTGCTGTGCATTATATATATATATATATATATATATATATATACTCACAAGAAATTTATAGATTAGAATAATGCACACCGTTAGGCTAGCAACTGCTCAAGGGGTCTCCTACATGAAATAAATTCCAAAAAATTTCTAATGGTCCCATAAATCCTCTAAGTGCCCGAACACTTAAAACAAAAATTATTAAAAATCTATTTCTCCTATTTAGCCACTAAATACTATATTTAAATTATTAACTAATAAAAAATAATAAATACGTTTTTATTTTTATTTTTTATTTTTTTTGAAATAGGGGTTTTATACGGTTTCGATGGATTTCATTGTTTTCGTTTATTGAACTGCACTTCAATACCGATAATGGAAAGAGTGGAAGATAAATTGATCAGCTGTTCGTGGCAATGCAGGTGAACCAGCAGTAGACAACGCTCGAACAGACCCCTGAAGTACCTCTTTCCTTCTTTCTTCCAACAAACTTGTGAGTGGCTTATATTCGATTCAGTTGATCCTTCTTCCAAGCCTTCACATCTAAAATTTTGTATTCTTGCTTGCCCCGAGACGATACTATGTAATAACTAAAAAGATGTCAAGATAAAAATGGAATAGACTTGGATTATTATGCTTGTCGATCAAACTTGTGAACGGTTACTTATTTGCATGATTGTTCGTTTGGAATGTTCATCATATGCATAAATACAAGTTAGAATGTATACTCTCCTTTAAATTCTGCTATGTATAGAATTCATCCTGAATGCAACAAACTGTTAGGAAGACTATGCAAAATGGATCATATAAGGCTACTTGTCTCAAAATGCTTATTGCCTCAACTGCATCAATGGATAACTCAATATAAACACCGTTGATCATGGATAACTTGTGCACAAGGTCAATGGTTCATGCGGACAGGCGCTGGGGCACTAGTACCGATCCGATCCGGACGGAACTTCACCATAGTCTCAACTATCTAGACAGGATGGTTTGCAGCCACTCATAAATCTTGGGTTGCATGCTATCCTCGTCAACGACTATACTCGTCCATTTTGGCATCAAGCCAATGATCCCCTTGTATATTTAAACCTGTTGCAAACTAACTTGTGTCTTCGTGGCAGAAAATGACATGGTAAGTATTGTGCATGTAGTTCAGACGGGAAAGTAAATGCCACCGAACGGTGGCAAGTATTTCATTGATTTCTATATCTATTGCTTGCTGTAAAAATGAACTAAGGCAAGATAGAAAGACCACAAATAATATGAATGCTTCATATAAACAACGTGTTGATTGGTATAATTGGGTTAGCTTGCCTTCACCAGTACGTTTCGATGTACTGACCCTCGTTGAAACAGGTTCCCCGCACTAAGGAGAGTCGAGCGAGGAGCAGAAGCCAATCTCCGATCCAGTCTAGCTATAGGCGCGTCCTGAGCGTGCCACATTTGAAGCATCTTTTGAAGACAGGAGCTAGAACCCAAGCAATAATGCAGATCCGTGGAAAGGCCATCATTCCACTAGGAGGTCTTTATATTTTGAAGTTTAGAAGGAATGTAATGTACATGACTGCTATCTCATTTTGTGTCAACATTTTTGTAAGCCCGAGTGGCAAGCTTATGACTCAGTTCAAGAGTTTGTAATAGATGTTCATATTATCAATAAAAGAGAACTTTTCCATGTTTCAAATCAGTGTTTCAATTTATCTGTGTACTCTGAATATGTGCTCGCTATGTGAAATAAAATACCTTAGCCTTGTGCGGTGCGCAATCTAGGCCCGCACGATGTCACGCCCGGGGGACGACTATCGATTCCACGGAATCGAGACGTACACATATGATCATAGTCAAGTTGCCAACAATTCGGAAGAGGCAAGATGCTCTCCTAGGAGATTTCATTTTATTTCTTCGACTTAGATCCAGATTAATTCAGATTCTATCTTTTAATAGCTAAACATGTCTTTTATGTAATTTTTAAGGAATAATTTGTTGGGACACATTTTTATTGACATACTCTACATTGATGTGTCAAATGATATGGCATATCAATATCAGCCTTAAAATGAGAAAATAATTAAGATCCAGTAATTAATTTAGGATTATTTAGTTTTAGGGTCTCTTATAATATTTTATATTAGAGTTTAGGTCTCTATATTGTCCAACGTTAGAGTTTAGGTCTCCATTTTGGCTAGTTTTAGATCGTTAACCATGTAAATGGAGACTTAAACTCTAACATTAGACAATATGTAGATCTAAACTCTAATATCAAATATTATAGGAGTACCTATAACTAAAAAATCTATTAATTTAAGCTAACAGTTTTGTAATGTATGAATGTTTCATATACTTTTAATTAGTAGTTTTGGCACGTAGATGGACAGTTTTTGTATGTGATGATTAACTTATAAATGTTTATCGACAATGACTATCATCTTCAATTTTTTTCTTTAATTGCCATGTTCAATAATTAATTCCTTCCAGGAACATAACGTGACCCACACAATCGGCACGGACAATTTCTTAGTATATAAAATGTTGATTCCAAATTAAATTCATTATCCAATCAGAGTATTATCTTTAACTTTTATGTGACGTCTCTTCACATCTTTCCTTTATCTATGAAGGAAGTACTTTTCAGACAAGGTAGGAACTTTTATTTGAAGTAATATCGTAATATAATGTCGACACATGATTTGCTAAATTCAAACAAGCGAAATTGTATTTGATATCATATTTTTCAATGCATTTAATTTGTAATCAACATTTTATATACTAAGAAATTGTTCTTGCTAATCGTGTGGGTCAAGTTATGTTCCTAGAACAAATTTGAACACGATAATTAAAAAAATTGAAGATGATAATTACTATCTATATACTCTTACAAGTTAATCATCACATGCCATCCATCTACATGTCAAAACTTGTCAAAACTGATAATTAAAAGAACAGAAAATGTTCGTGCATGTCAAAACTATTGTCAGATTAATTATTGGAACTTAATTCTTTTTATTCTTTTAAGGATGATATGAACCTGCCATATCACATTAACATCAGTGCGGCTATGTATTATGTCAATGGCTATGTATTATGTCAATGGGAATATGTTCCGTAGAATTACTCAATTTTAAGATACTACTTAAAAATCATAGCAAAAGAAAATAATATAAATCTTGCATGGGAGGATAAGAAACATAGGAGAAGAATAAGGAGGTATCTGCAAAAATAAAATAAAAATAAAAAGAAATTCACACTTTTCCCAATCATATCACACCAGACACAAATTCCCAAACCAGGGTCCTAGCTGTCGACTTTCCATTGGGGTGGACAAAAGCCTGTACGCTGTACTTAGGCGAACAGAGAATCCGTTCAGCAGTCGCTTGTTGCTGGTGATGAGTAGCGTGGTCTTCACAGAATATTACGCGAGGACGGCGGGCCAGCTGTGTACAGTCGTACTGTGAGGGCCCACCACCAAGCAAACCAAAATTCATTCCTAACATCTTTGACCGGTCAGCATGCTCGAGTTCCGCGACGTTTGGCCCCTATTTCTTTGCCGACAATTCCGACCGAGGGGAGATGCGCCTATTTTGCATTTGTATCCCTCCAAATTATTTTCTATTGCTAACTTCAGTTTCCTTCTTTTTTGTCCACAGCTGGAAATAATTATAATTTGTTTAGCTAGGTTTGTCTTGAAGCAAACGACATTATAACCTTGAAGCAAAGTTATTACTCAGCTGTAAATTATTTCTTGTGAATTTGGTTGATGTTTGCGTAAATTTAATTCAATCAATTAAAATCGTATAATCCTAGTGTATTGGAACGTCACCATCTTAATTCAGTGATTCTAAGATCAATGGATAGATATTTAATTACATCTTATTTTAAGTTAAGGATCCAATTCCAACTGAAGATAGGTCCACATTGTGTTGTTTTACAGGTCATTAAATAAAGTTGTAGATAAACCTACAGTGTATGTTTTATTGAATGATTGGGTTATACTTTTTTTTTATTACAATTACCACCATTTGCACTCTTGAATTGATGCAAATATTCCAAGTACAATTAAAGGAGCTATAATGCAATATATATATATATATATATATATATATATATATATATATATATATATATATATATATACATCACCGAAAGAACATGTAGTAAGAGTAGTCTGTCATGTTATTATTGAAGGAGAGCAATATTTTATCAATGTGATATGGTGAAAAATGGAAGGAAAAAAAAAAGAACAGAGGAAGACAAAAAGGAGGTAATCATGCATTTTATATTGTTTGACATATGAAAGAAAAGTGGAGGAATTATTTTTTCTACATAACTTAAGAAATCAAATTCCTCCAATATTGGAAGAAAAAGTCAAAAAAGTGAAAGTTTACTAATTTACCATTATATCCTATCCTTTATTTTTTTTCATATCAAAATTTGTTCTATAGAATATTTTTTGTTGTTGGGCTAATTATAGTTTTTACCCTGAATTTTATATCATTTTAGAGTTTAAGTCTTGTCCAATTAAAAAATATAGACCATAATTATTTATTTTTTGTTACAATTTTTCATTATATTTTTCTTAGTCTATATAGAAAAAAATTATTGTTAAGCTTAAGAAGGAGCATATAATTGAAAAAATATAACAAAACTAAAAATTCAGCTCTAAGCCGATATAAAATCAGCATCTAAACTCGAACGAGTCCTATTTTTCTTTTCTTTTTTGTATCACTTATATTTTTAATCCACCTTATCAAACAAAAAAAATAAAGAAAAATATGTTTCGTGAATGAAAACTGTATCAATACCCTTCCCCACTGCTCATAAGACAACAAAAGCCGCACGTGACCTCATCTTCCTTCCCCTCCCTCCGGCCCGGCTTAATCTCGGTAACAACCCCGCACGTACGCACGTGCGGCATCCTTGCTTGCTCCATAAGACCACCCTCCCTCTATACAACAGAGATCCAATTCCAATCAAAAGAAGAGAAGAGAAGAGAGGAGAGGAGAGGAGAGGAGAGAAGAAAGAAGCATTAATTAATGCCGCCAGCAAGCGTGTCTGTGTCCCCTCTGGACCTCTCCGTTGTCCAGATCCCCCACCACTTCCGCTGCCCCATCTCCCTGGAGCTGATGCGCGACCCCGTCACCGTCGCCACCGGGCAGACCTACGACCGCGTCTCCATCGAGTCCTGGGCCGCCGCCGGCCACACCAGCTGCCCCGTCACCCGGTCCCCCCTCCCCCCGGACTTCCCCCTCTCCCTCATCCCCAACCACACCCTCCGCCGCCTCATCCAGGACTGGTGCGTCTCCCACCGCTCCCAAGGCGTGGACCGCATCCCCACCCCCAAGCAACCCCCTTCCCCTTCCACCCTCCGCCTCCTCCTCTCCCGCGCCGACCTCCCCTCCCTCCGCAAGCTCCGCTCCCTCGCCAAGGACTCCGACAAGAACCGCTCCCTCATGTCCACCTCCGAGACCAAGACCTCCTTGATCCATCTCTCTTTTCTCGACCCGCACTCCCCCGTCTCCGCCGAGGCGATCGCGGTCCTCTCTCTCCTCCCGCTCGCCGACCAGGACGCCCTCTCGATCGTCCAGAGCCCTGACAGGCTCTCCTATCTCGGAGATGTGATCGCCTCCTACGCTACTCCGGCCGACCTCAAGGTCGCCGCCGCCGCCGTGCTGGAGGCCGCCACGTCCCTCACCAGATCGACGGAGGTGCGCTCCGCGATCGGGTCCACCCCCGGCGTCATCCAGGGAATGGTGTCGCTGATCACCGATGCTACTGAGAGTAGTAGATCGGTGAGAATTGGGATTCGCGGACTCTTCGCCCTGTGCCTGGCGAAGGAGAACCGGGCGAGAGCGGTCGCGGCCGGAGCCGCGGGCGCTATAATGAGGAGGCTACAGGAGATGACGGAGCTGGAGGTGCTGGTGAGGGCGCTGGCGACGGTGGAGCTGCTGTGCAGGACGGAGGAGGGAAGGGAGGCCGTGGCCGGGGTGGAGCTCGCGGCGGCGATTCTGGTCCGGGCGATGGCGGCGGGGAAGGAGAGGGCGGCGGAGCACGCGGCGGGGGCGCTGGTGTCGGTGGTGGGGGACTCGGTGGAGAGGCAGGCGGAGGCGGTGGAGGCCGGGGTGGTGATGCAGCTGCTGCTGATGGTGCAGGGGGGGTGCTCGGACCGCGCCAAGAGGAAGGCGCAGCTGCTGCTCAAGATGCTGCGGCCGGCGTGGGCGCACTACGAGACAATGGCCAATTCCGACGATTACTACTATTTCCAGCCATTCTGACCCCTACCTTCCTAATTTCCCCCCTTTTTTTTTTCTATTTTATCTTAGAGAATTTTTTACTTTAAAATTCTATCCATATCGATTTTACTTTCCAATTTGGGGGGATGGTCCTTTTTGTTGGGAGGGGAGGGGAGGGTGTATGTATGGTTAAGTTTTGATTTTTGACATGGAATAGATTAACATGACTTTGTCAATTTTTATCTCTAATCCTTTGTATGATTGAATCTTGAATAATTTTGCTGTATATAAAAAAAATCAGACCATAATCGACTGGAATTTGGAATTTGGAATTTAGAAATGAAGTATCAACAAACACTTACTTATGACATAATATCCATAGGCAGCAGTTCAGTAACTTGTTGGTTGAAAGTGTCAGAAGGAAAGCTGTACTACTTTGGTTGTTTACTGCAGGAGTGGGGGGTGTGGGGGGGGGGGGGGGGGGGGGGGGGGGGGGGGGGGGGGGGGGGGGGGGGGGGGGGGGGTGGGGGGGGGGGGGGGGGGGGGGGGGGAATGTTACATGTTGTCTAGATTTTTTGTTGGGGATTGAAAGAGATACTGTAACAGAAGAAACTAGAAAAGCATGTCCCAATCCAACCTTTCTTTGCTACTTTTTTGACCCTGAAATTGACTGCTACCATGTATGTCTTCTTCGTGGTGTCAAATGGAATCAATTCTCTTACTCCTCTATATATATATATATATATATATATATATATATATATATTATGTATATTATGAGGATAGTAAATTTTTATTCTGGTCCAAAAGCTTATAAACATGGTCCGAAAGTCTACAATTTTGGTCCGAATATCTTTCAACCACAGCCCGAAAGCTATATTACGGTCCAAAAGTTTAAGAAGGTAAATTTTATCAGGGGTTAGAAGGCCTACAAACATGGTTCGTAGGCCTACAACTCCGGCCTGAATGTCTTACAACCACTACTCTGAAAGGTACATCACGACCCAAAAAGCCTGCGACACTAGCACACTGCATCACCATGTATCTGCATTTGGCATAGCACTACACTGCATCCGGCTTGCACCACACACTAATTCTCCACAAGAAAATTAATATGCCACGTGAAAGGGTTGCACTGCATCCTGCACACAAAATAATTTCTCATATATATAATATAGTATATATGGCATATTAATTTTTTTTGTGGGAAATTAATTGTGCCACATATATATATATATGAGATATTATTGCATGCACACATTCCTATATAATCTAATGGTTATGGAGAAAAAAGGTGAATTAACGGTCCGACCCATTCAATGATTTCTCTCTCTCTCTCTCTCTCTCTCTCTCTATATATATATATATATATATATATTATATATATATTTCGAAAAACTTATTCTTTATTATATGAGTTATTTACATTAATTATTTTCTATATTTTTACGTTTATTACATGGACATTTCTTATTTTAAAAACTTTTCCTATATTTTATGTTTATTACACGAACCTCCTTTATTTTTAAAATAATTACACGGACTTTCTTATGCATTGTGTAAAGGGTTATTACACTAAACTTCATTTTTTTTAAAAATAAAACAATATTTTTCAAAATAATGTAGCTAGGTTCATATGAGTAAACATAAAATATAAAAAAATATTAGTATAAATAATCTTTATTATATAGATTCAAGGATTTTATTCTTGATTTATATAAGTTGGTAGAAAGAGTAAATTGACAGAGCCTGAGTTGGAGCAAGGAATGTTATTGATAGGCCGGTCAAGCCAGGAGGGGAGGATTCCAACAGCTAGGGAATTTGGTTTTTCCTATCACAGAGAGAGTTACATTAGTGAGTTAGGCTTATAGTTTACCTGCCTACATTTGGATTTTTTTTTTTTGTATGGATCGGACACAGTACATTCAAATTTTTTTCAACAAATTTTTTTTTTTCAATTGTTGAATTGTATAAAAATGTGTACATGTATATATTTTTATGGTAATTTAATGGTTTGCATATGAAAAATTTATTGCGTCCGATATATACAATTATTTTTTCTACATTGGGTGTCCAAAGGAGAAGAATCATATGGGTAGGCTGGATTCCACACAAGAAAATGCCTCAGCAGAAAACAACCCCAATTTCAATTCTTGGTCAAGCAAGCAAGATATATACATATTCATGGTGGTATTGTTGTGGTGGTCATCACATGATAGATGCTGATTTGTCCTCTTATGGCCATGGCCATGGCCATGGCCATGACAAGGGGTTTGTGGAGGTCAAACTTTGCTTTCTTGCAATCAATCACCAATGCAATGCTTGTACTAGATCAATTTATCTCGGCTGGTGATAAAAGGCACTACAAAATATGCTCAGACTGGTCTAAACTTTTTTTTCCAAATTTTTTATTTAAAATTTTACTCGAGATTAGTCACAAATTTATTTAGAACTGTCAATATTTTGACAGTCCTTTCAATATGTTGGACTGTCAAAACAAAATTTTGACAGTCAATTGAATTGCATATATTATTTAGAACTGTCAAAATTTTGACAGTCCAAACTATTGGAAGGACTATCAAAATTTTGACTGTCCTAAATATATTTTTGGACTAGTCCTGAGTAAAATTTCAAGTAAAAAATTTAGAATTTTTTTTTTGGAACAACTCGAGTCATCTTTGCGGGAGAGATTTCAATGATATATTTTGACTTTAGTCAAGTTTTGTAACACTTGAAAGCTGTAGTGAACACTTGTGCATACTTAAAAATTGCTATAAAGCTACGAGACACTTCAAATTTGTAACGTGTATTAGCTTTTCTATATTAATTGTTGGGCCCACAAAAAATAACTAAACAAGAAAGAAAAATAAAGAGAAAAAATCTTACCAAATTGGGAAAAAAATAAAGAGAAAAAAGAGAGAGAAAAAGGAGATTAATTTGGAGTATTTATTTGGAGTGTACCATTGTGTGCCAATATCATAAAAATACTCAAAAAATAATAATTTACACAATTTTTAATAATTTGGAGTATGTGTTTGGAGTATCCCCACTGTGGATGCTCTAAATCGACATAATACAAGTAAAATATGTTACAAAATATCGGTCAAATATTCGTCAAACGAAAATATTGAGGTGTGAAACTTCACATGCTTAAATATGTTGTTAAATTTAGTTAACTAAACAGATTGTCACTACGGTTTTTGTGTCAAATTTGTCAATAATTCATACAAAACATGTTTAAAATTTCACATGCTTAAAATTTACATACTAATATAATATTTTAAAAGTACATAAGTATTATACGTTTCTGAAATATACGAAAAAATTTGTGTACAATATAAATTTTATTCGGATGATTGCTAACAAGGACTAGGAATAGTAGGATATTTCAAGCGTACGTCTTTTGCATTTCTTCATTTTTGTGTGGATGGACAACTCCTAACTAATAATAAGTGTACCTTTTGGCCTCTCCAATTAATTTAGGGTCCTTGATAAATGCACTACAAAAAACTCGGAACTGGTACAATTTATCTTATAAGTTTTTCATTCAAAAATTACTCAGGACTAGTCCAAATATTTATTAGGACTGTCAAAATTTTGATAGTTCTTTCAATAAGTTGGATCATAAATAAAGTATGCAGTTCAATGGACTGTCAAAATTTTGACAATCCAACTTATTGGAAGGCTCTTCTTATGTTCTAGATTGTGAGGACTTGAAGTTTAAGCTGCTTTTCGAAATATTATTCATGGAAGCTGTTCCCCAGCTCGTGATGCTATAAAACTTGTTTGCTTGCCACATTTATTCAGGAAGCTGATGCTTATTCCAAACTTTCTCCTGATTATTAAATTCTCCTGATTTCCTCGGTGGTCTTCTTCTTACTAGATTTTGTTCGGATAAGCACTTAAATGGTACTCATATCAATAGCAAATTCAGTTGGTTGAACATCGGAAGTTAAACAGGATCACAAATAAACAAAGAATAATACGGTGAAGCCTTTTTCTTCTTCTTTTCTCTATTGTATACAATAGTATAAATAAAAAGAAATATAGACATAAAATAAACAGAAAATTGTACTGCGAGCATTCAACTTTAAGTTTATTGTGTTAAAGATATAAAATTTGTCAAATTTATAAAATGAGCATAAGATCGTCCTAGTTTAGAGCGTAAAAACAGATCCAGACATTAAAATTTTTATATCAACAACTTATGTCCTATTTTAGGGTGCAAGTAAATTACGTCCTATTTTCGTACCTAAATTGCTAAACAAATATTAACTGTCTCACCGCCTAATTAAACACTCTAACTAATTTTTTTTTAAACTTACGTTCTAATTTAGGTCCTAATTTAGGGCAAAGTTTGAAAATTAGGCCCCGCAAATTTGGAATGAGTAAAATTTGACAAATTAAGCCCAAAATTTGGGCCTAAACTACCTTGGAAATTGCCATTTGCTTGTTGCTTGTTTGGCAGTAAACTACTTTGGGAAAAGTTTGATCCCATTTGCTTGTTGCTTGTTTGGCAATTGCCATTTGCTTGTTGCTTGTTTGGCAAATTAAGCCCATGTTTTGTAAATTAAGCCCAAATTTTGGACGTAAAAAACTTGATATGTAAATCTCATTTGCTTGTTTGGCAAATTAAGCCCAAATTTGGGCTACCTTGTTCCCATTTGAAACTTTATATGTAAACCGGATGAGATTTACGTCCTAAATTAGGGTTTAAATTGAGACGTAAGTTGCTATGGCTTCTTAATCCATTAACGGTAAAAAAAAAGACTTACGTTCTAGAGTTGGGCGTAAGAAAAAAAAAAAAAAACTTACGTCCTACTTTAGGACGATCTTTTGCTGAGTTTAAAAATTTGCCAAATTTTATGTCTTTTACGCAATAAACTTAAAGTTGAATGCTGTGAGTACAAATTTCTGTAAAATAAATTTGTGTGTGTATGTTTGGTAATAGGATCTTGAGTATTATGAACATTTTTGAGTTTGCAACTTATTTGGGAGAAATATGATAAAACTAATGGAAGTGTTAAACAAATACAATAATTTTGAAAGAAAAAAAAAACATGGTTATATCAGTTATGGATGTTTAAGCAAGCAAAGAGTAATTTTTGACCGTCGTTTCCGCAACTAAAAGTTTATTAACACCTTTTTGAGGACAACATATTTTGAAGAATGAAAACAAGAAGTAAAATTTTCAGATACGAGCTAAAAAAGGGATAGTTGAATGGAGAATAGTAGGGTCATATATGGATTGGTGGAGAACCATAAATAGTAACAAGGATTTCTATAAGGATGTCAATGAGAGTTTATGAATGAAGATTCGATAAAGTTCTTTAGGAGAGAAGCAATTTGGAATTAAAATTTTGAGATAACATGAGTCATAAGAATATAGGAAAAAAGGGTCATAGAAGGAGGAAATAGTATGTCACGTCCCGCGTCTGGTTGATTTGGGCACGAGTTGTGAACGTGCAGTCTATGCCGCAGTATTGACAATAGTCAGCTGTTCTAAACCTTAATAGACACCAAATGATCTCAGTTATCGATTTGGCTCAATCACAGATACTATGGAGATTATCATTAAGGATGATCGAAGGATCCTAGAAGACTTATATTAGATTTTATTCAGATGTACAAATGTATCTAGTTAATCATTATGATGATTTACCAAGAATGTTTTAGGATGGCTGTTCTTAATTAATCTTTTTTTTTTCTTTGAATTTTCGACATAATGTTCGGGGCCCGGCGTAACGTTCGAGACTTTGTGCACGATGCATTGCATATCTTTGAGCCAACTGTCCTCCAACTTTCACCATTTTATAAATAATAGGTTCTTGTTGCTCGAACTCGATCCACTGATCTTCTGCCACAATAAATAAATATATATATATATATATATATATATATATATATATATATATATATATATATATATTTATTGATATTGATCATTTAGCAATAAACAACTATTTGAAGTTATTAATTTTAACACCTAAATCTATATAGACCAGTTCCAAGAACAACAAGTGCCTATCGAGTCTAAATTCCATGTGATGGAGCTTGATCCATACATATATTAATGAAAATCCCATCACGATCCGCAGTCAAGCGAGGGCCAAGTCTCGCCTGATATGGAAAAAAATGAGGTATTAGCCAGCCCACGTATCAAATTAGTGGTCAAAACTAGTGTGAAAGTTCACCAAAATCCGAGATTGGTTCTGTACAAATGCACCGAGTGCATCCGCTCCAGACCCATATTTACTGGGACTCCAAAATTAAGACGTAAGTTATTAGTTATAAAAAATAATTGTGGTGTAGTAGTTAACATAAAATAATTATGGTGTAGTGGTTAACATATTAGTCTTGCACTCTAGAGTATGGGGACATATTTTGAAAATTCGCCCGAACCCCCCATGAACTCAGGGCGGACTCTGACCAAA
This sequence comes from Iris macrosiphon, assembly GCA_036927795.1. NCBI lineage: Eukaryota > Viridiplantae > Streptophyta > Magnoliopsida > Asparagales > Iridaceae > Iris > Iris macrosiphon. The sequence goes on from JAYESA010000001.1 coordinate 179,116,192, forward strand.
CCACTCCAAAAATGGTTTTAGGTTGAAAAAAATAACACGTGACAACCCTTCAGTGACTGGGTGAATATCTTCACTATTTTTGGTAGACGAACAAAAATAGACGCGATGTGGAGGGCTATTTAAGGCATAGTCCATCAAGCACTTCTTCAGACAAAGATAATAGTCACTAAGTGAGATTCAAGGCTGTAGTCCATCTCATCTATGCATAGTATATACCTGCATAGTATATACCTGCCCAGAAACTCTTTCTTTTAATTTCTTTGTCACGTCTATTTCGGAACTTGACCTTTGGGGGGGGGGGAATTGTTAGCTTTGCTTGAGCAAAAGCTCAATTTTCTTCTTTCCTTTAGTCCCACATCGGATGGGCCAACCCCTCCTTGTGTGTATATATTATTTCCTCTTCATTGCTTTCTTAAAGTTGTTGTGTGGGGAACCCGTTGGGCCACACGCGCGCGCCGAATGCGGCCACGTGCCCACACCTGCGGGCGCCGAATGCCGATCCATTTACTCTTCGGGTTCGGGCTGGGATCCAAAAATATTTTTGCTCCTCCTTCCTTTTTTGAACCGTTCAAATTTTGAATGTTGGGACACTGTCCAGATTCATTGAACCTTGCCTTGCCACAACTCATTTTTGACAGCCTTTCTCCCACGTTTTATTTGTTACTTAATGGCCTGTTTATGAACCATTAAGTACCTGTCTGTGGCCATATTCATTGAACCTTGCCACAGCTCCAGCCTATTTATTTGGTCTCCTTCTCCTTCATTTGACACAGAAAACATTCCTACGTCAAAACTCTCTTTCACTCCTCTCTCAAACGACATTCTAATCTTCAAATCCTTACTCTGGGTAGAGCTAAGTTTGGTCTCTCTCTCTGAGTTGTGTGCGACGAAGAGAACCCGGTAGTCAGGGGATTTTACCACTAGGAGCTTCCGAGAAACGTCTGCACATGGACCTCGGATAAACTCTTAGGGCAGTGCTTCGTGCACGACTTCCCCGGAGGCCGGTAACAATTTTATTTCTTACTTTCCTTGTTCTTTGAAAAATATTATATTTATATTATAAATATTTATAACATTAGCCAGCCCGTGTGCTCATCACGTATCAAACTACTGGTCAAAATTAGTGTAAAAGTTTACCAAAACTCGGGGTTGGTCCTGTACAAATGCACCGAGTGCATCCACTCCGGACCCATATTTACTAGAGCTCCAAAATTAAGATGTAAGTTATTAATTATAAAAATTAATTACGATGTAGTTGTTAACATAAAATAATTGTGGTGTAGTAGTTAACATAAAATAATTATGATGTAGTGGTTAACATATTAGTCTTGCACTCTAGAGTATGGGGACATATTTTGAAAAATAGTCTGAGCCCCCCACGAACTCAGGGCGGACTCTGACCAAACCACTCCAAAATTGATTTTAGGTTAAAAAAAAACACGTGACAACCCTTCAGTGGAAGGGTGAATATCTTCACTATTTTGGTAGATGAACAAAAATAGACGCGATATGGAGGGCTATTTATAGCTTGTTAGTGATAATCCTAATTTTTTACTCGTCCACCAAGTTTAGGGTTAAACATAACGAGGAATATGTAAATATTACCCCAATATTCACTGTAATCTCTTCATGATCACGCTCCATCAATAGATGGAGCGGATCCATGCCCTAATTGAATATCGACATGGATGAAACCTTGGTAAGCCCAAGCCGAGGCACTTTAGACCTAGCCCTTGGATTATATGTCACAAAAGAATATTATGTTGTTTGGTTAAGTTGTGAATTGAGTCCATTAACCTTTGTGAATTAAATCCATTAACCTTGTGATTTTTTACAATATATTTATATGGATCTTTAGGCATATTGTTGTGCCGAGGTCAAAAAAATTAGAAGATCAAAATTATGGATTCTATTGGCAAAGCTTTGACCGGCCATTAGATCATCTCGATTATGAGTTTTTATTCTTAATGAAATGCAAGAGTAATCCTTCCAACCTTTTATTCTCAAATAGATATCGGAGCTCGGAATTACTAAAGTTCAAATGCAATGCAAGCATAAAATATATCCAATTTATATTTGGATTTGCCATTATGTCTCGGAATGTACAAGGAAAAGTAACAGTTTGAACTGGATTAATAAGAAGAGTACTGCAAAATTATTAGTAATGAACTTGCTCATAAGTGAGTCCAATTAGATTCATCATTTTTTGGGCATTACTGTTGTACATAACAAAATTTACTTACTGTTTATAAATTGTAACTGCACAAAAATTGATTTCTAGTAAACACAAATCAAATCATTAGTAGCATCTCATCTTTATGGTGCATGCAAGTAAAACCCTAATCAACCATGCAGTTATCACACATTTCCCTTATCACACACACTACTTGAAACCCACAGCCAAATCCCAACAAGTAACAAGTTCTTAATATGGAAACCAATATTCCTTAAGAAACAACTAAGTAAAACATAATTGTAAAGGGAAACGAAGCTAAAATGTATCGATAGATCACAAAACGAGAGCTACTCAGTCTCTGGACAAAGATAAACATGTGCTAGCTGTTCATATTTTGAAGGGATTGGTAGCCCTTCAAAATTGAAATTCCTTCGAAAATATATATATATTGTAGCATCAATCAGCAGGTAGAAAGCAAGATCATCAGTTCTTCAGCAGCTGACTTGTATTTCTCTTCAATCATCAGCATGTCCGAGAAGGGAGCTCGAGCTCTACTTGCCTGTTTTATTGCAATTAAGATCGTAATTAGGAACTCAATCATGAGCAAACATCCTTCGAATGTACCACAAATAAATGGTTGCTCTCATCTAAATAGTATGGTTAAAACATTCAACTTTTCTTACAAGAGATTTTATTAATTTTCAGTTATAGACAACCAAACAGTCCACAAACTTTTGTGATGAAATAACCTATCTATACTTCTCTATGATAATAAAAAAGAATGAGGCTTCACCTTGATGTGTTTTCCCTTAAAAAATATCATTACCTATGTTTATAAATTAAAATTATTCACTAAATTTAACATGGATAGCAACTAGCAATTACGTATAAGAAAAAAAAGAGGGCACTTGTTTGCTCTTCACAATTAATAAAAAATTAAAAAAAATTATTGTTTACTCTTCCGAAATTGTATGAAATACGAGTAAAACACAGCATATATACTAGTAAGTAGAATTGCAGAACTCAACTACCACTAAACATACATGAATAAAGGCGTGCAAAAATCTTGATAAAGAGTCTTAATTGACTTACATGGGCACGGATCATGAACATGCTTTTGAAGCAATCCGAGGATATGTCAGCAGAAACAACCTCTAGCTGGTACTTGTCCATCACCGCAAGGATAAGTGAGAAGAGCCCCGGCTTTTTGGCAGTGCAAATGCTGATATGGGCATCCTCCCCATTGACGTTCAGTGTAACGTTCGCCGAGGTCCATGTGTGAAAGCAGTCGGTAGTGAAGTCAGGAATCGGTGCGAGAGTCGGACTCATCGGCTCCACCACAATCTTTCCCTGATCAGCTAAGAATGCTTCCCTAGAGACTGTCGTATGCAGTGGTTGCACTTGCAGCTGGTTGACTGTCGATGGTGGCTCGATAAAAGACACGACAGATGCTCCTTGGAGCCTCTCAAGCTTGTGCTTCTCGAGCTGCTCGACTGTTTGCTCTAGAAATTTTATGTAATTAATCGCTTCATCGACAATGGTGGATTTGTCAGCCTACAACAAAAATAGCTTAGCTTGAACGTTTCATCATCGATGTCAAACTGTTTACTTACATATTGATGATTTCTAGCTAGATTTCCTTACTGTCAATTAATTATGAAATTATATATATATATATATATATATATAATCTAAATCCATTTATTGTAGGATTGTGAGAAATATATTGCAAAGTAACGAAAGAAGCTACAAGTACTTGTAACCTAAGAAAGGAGCCACAAATTTCTCGTATATTTTTTTTAAGGAATGTCTCACATCCGATCAAGCACTTGACATATCTACATAATAGTTAGGGTTTCAAGATTTCTTGAAAATCCTACAACTGTCCATTTAAGAACTTACCATTCTTAGGTTCTTTTTGGGAGAAAATAGTGTGACAAAGAATGAAGATGTGTTTTTACCATGAGAAAAGATCTCTAATATGTTTGTCCCATGGTTTTAGGATAATTTTGGAGGAACAAATTGTCTTACTTTTTTGGTCTTGTTCTTAGCAATTTATTCTACATTATGAATATTGTAACACTAATCACATATCCATTGAATTACAAAAAAAATTCTCCTATAATGCTTAGAATTTAATGAAACATTTATAATAATCTAAATCTAGTATCTATCACTAAAACTAATAGCTTAACATATATAATAATATGTTATAATGAAAAATAATAATAGGAGAATATGTTAATCTTTCTTAATAGGTGAAGGATATGGTAAATACGTACCTTCGCAGGGAGTTGGGGAAGAAGAGAATGAAGATTGGAGAACATATTACTCATCTTCTTCCTCCTCTCCCTCTCCGTTTGTATATGGATCTCATGGTCAGAACTTTCTCCCCCGCCTTTCGAAGATGACCCCTTCAAGCTACTTCCACCACTGCGCTCCGGCCTCTTCTCTCCTGCACCACCAGCTAACATATCTTTCCTTTCCTTTTGTGAGTTATCAGAGTTTGACAAATTCCAAAGCTGGTCTTCCCACACCATGAAAACATTTGGACTTTCGCTTCCACCACTTTTTCCTCCTTTAGACATCATATCTCTACAAATGGACAGATACAGACACAGAGAGGAGGAGAAGAAGAAGAAGAAGAAGAAGAAGAAGAAGAAGATATAGGGAGATAAGGAGGAGGGGGGGTTTAAAAGGTGGTAAGAGAGAGGTTGGTGGTGGGAGAAAACACCAAAATACAATCATTAGACAATGCCGTTATGAGATCTGCGGTTACGTATGTAGAATATGTCATTGAAACTGCGGCGGGGAAGATATATACCTCTTGTTTTACTAGTAACGTGCAGGTACATTGTACACACATTAAAAAATGTTGATTTTTTTTTAATTTGTTATAGAAATAACGTTGCCTCGTGAAATCGAACCCTCCCAGCCAAAGATAATGTCACCCACGTTAACCACATGAGTTAAAAATGTTTGACTATAGTTAAATAATATTAATTAGTTAAACAATTAACTAAAATTATTTATTTTTTAATTTTTAATTACGTGAGTATATTAATATAGCTTAGATGACTCATTTTGAAATTTACCTTCCTTTTAGTTGTTAATTTTTTTTATTGTTTTTATTCGGTATGTATTAAAAATGTTCATTGTCCTTCAATAAAATAAATTTCTTCCCAAATAAGCATTAGAATTCCACTCCTTAACCTCTACTAATCCACGTACTTAATTAGAAATTTGAATATATTATTGCTTTGACCAAAATTAAATTGACCATGACTATAAAGGCAACTTATTTTCCACAATATTAATGGCCATTCTAGTTTCTGATCAAACAATTAATATAAAAGGAAAAAAAAGAACAACATTGTACCTAAAAATGAATTCTTTTAAAAAAATAAAGTAGGGTTTACTTGAGAGAGTACACTTTACATTCTCATTAAAAGGCAAAAAGTGCTAGCCAGTGCAATCATGATTTCAGCCACATGTACTTAGTTTGTTGTTTTTTTATGAATAAATGTTGCAAAGTATGACCAAAGAGGTTCCCTTTACACCCAAATTGAATTTCCAAAGAATTTATTTTCTTTAATTCTTTTTAGCAAGTTTCCTAAAGAGCCAAGTATACTCTAACAGCTACTTTTGTGGCGGGGAAGGAAGGAGAAGAGAAGCTTTTGTCCATTCTCTCTACTACAAACCAATATGTCATAATATCCTCTCTTCTGTCCTCTTTCCTTCTTTGAAACCGTTTTAAGGTGTTTCCAAAATTGCTTTTACACTTGGCCAAAAACACCACTAAGCTTGGTCAACTCAATTTGGATGCCAATCCATTACTTCATTACTAAGATAGTTAATCCTTCAAAATGAATCCTCAACACTATCTAATTTTGCAAGTTTCTCTTCTGTGGGATATAATTCTCAATGTACACACTTGAAGTTCTTAGGACACAAGAACTAGTTTTGAGAGAACCATCCTAGAAATTCTTAGGATATTTGTAATTCCATCACAAATAATTCTATGTGCGAAAGAAAGATACGGTATATACATGCGAATATAGAAAATATTTATTTTTCGTATTCCTTTATATATCTCCGTAACGATTTTTTTTGGAAAATAAATATTTGGTTATAATACTTTCAAACGAAGATTCACTATGAACATTTTTTTGAAAGTATTTAATGAATTATGAAATAATATATGTTTCAAAGTCATTGAATCGATGACAAACAATATCGATTCATTAGCATATGTCTCAACTTGGATTGGTAATGGATGTACTCTTAGGGTAGCATATTTTTGGAGATTTACTAAACATTCACTATATGAAAAGTTATGGATTTGTGACCGTCGTATTGTAACTGTATTTTCAGTCCATGCAGATGGTCGCCACATAAAGGTGTCACGTCCCAGTCCTAAAATACCGAGGGACTAGCCACGTGGCAATGGCCAGCAGCACACATCAATGGGCAAACCTAATTTAATGGACCCATTAGGGTGCACTTAAGCTGTAAAACAACAGTAAAGGTCTACGATACAAGTCACAGTCTATTCTAATCTCATCTACAGAAGGTAATCACAGATCAATGCCAGAATAATCAAAATAAAATATAATCTAATAAGTCTCAATAAAAGTGTAAAGTCCCTCATTTAATTCTATAGATAGTCTGGTATGGGTTATAAAATTTTGATTTAGCAGCAGATGATTGAGGTTTAGAGTAAGGTTGCAGATGTTTTAATTAAACCCTTGGCGCGCCCTACCGTTGTTGAAATATTCGGAGCCCAACATCAGCCAATAAATTCTAACAGATTATTGCACTTTTGACTTGACACGCCAATTTAGGCGCTGGACTTTCCCGTCACTCAAAATCATAATTCCTTGTGCTCTAAATTAATTGCACAATTTTCCGTAACTGAAATCCTAATTTAATTCTGTGTCGCGCACCTGTGTCGTTGCCACCAACTTAACCCGTTGAGCCGGACCAATTAAAGGGTCCAAGACTGACACCAAGCCTACACTATTCATGACCCCTGTGTCACTCCCAATTGAGGTCCCATGTGCCCCCATTTAATTTAAGAGCACATGACAATTTTATTCTAATTAATTTGGGGATACCAACTTTGACTAATCCTATTTTAATCCCAATTTAATTCCAATGCCCATTTACTTAAGCCCATGCAAAACACACAACACCCCCTCACCCTACAAAACACCAAACACCAATTTTCCCATAATTTTTCTATCATTTTATGTGTTTGTACAAATACCCAAACTTAAGGGGCTACATTGCAAATGTTGTGACATGTGGCATACCCTCATTGGTCAAGGCCAAATGAAGAGGCCACCCCCTCTTCTTTGATCGGTCAAGCCCTCTCCCCCTCTCATTTGCATGAAGAAACAAATCCCTTCATGTGAAATCACCACCACCTATTTGAAATGGGTCAATCCTCACCATCCAATCCTCACACCCGTCCCTATAAAATGTCACCATCACTACACACAACCCCATGCCGGCCCTAATCCCCAAAACCTAGGGAATACAACCCACTCTCTCTCCTCCCTCTCCTCCATTAAAACTGAGCCTCCCATTCTCTTCTTCTTCTTCCTTTCTTCTTCTTCTCCTTCTTCCTTCCTTCTTCATTCTCGGAGAACCGATCCCCGGCCGAGACCCTCCTGCCACCGACTGCAGATCTCGAGCTCCGGCGGCCAACCCCGCGAGCTCCACCTCCTCACGGCAGCCACCTTCACTGCATATTCTCCGGCCGAGCCCGCCACCGGGAGCTACTGCAACCACCGCACGCCATTACCACCACGCTACTGCACCTCTCCGGCCACCTGTACCAATACGAACCACTCCCCACCGACGAGCACCTCCACGAGCCTGCACCCCTTCCACCTCCGGCCATCTACACCAACACGAGTCACTCCATACTCCGGCTACCCCCTCAACGTCCAGCTTCTCCGACCGAGAACCACCGCACTTCCATCGACGACCACCCCGTCGATCCCATTCTCCGGCCGAGATCTCCCTTAGCCGACGACCATCTTCACCTCCAGCACTTCCTCCACAACCTCCAGTTTATACACCACCACCACCTCCAGTTTATATACCACCACCCTAGCACCACCCCACGGCCGACCTCCAGTCTTCTCTGGCCATCACCCCCCTTCGGCCAGCGACCACCTCGTCTAAGGTGAACGACTCCCTCCCCCTCTCTATGTTGTTATATATGGTTTTGTGTATTTAGTTAGGGTTTATGTTTATATAATATTTTGGTGTAAATGTAGTGTAGTATAAATGATCATGTGTTAATGATATGTGATTAGGGATTAATATTGAGTTTAGGGTTTATTTACATAAGTAATAAAATGAAATTAATGGATATGCATGGAGTTGGGGTATGATGTTATAGAATATATACTTCGAGGCTTGGGAATTATAGGTACATTGAAATTTAAGGTTTGAGAATGAAACGGGTTTAGTTAAGGGTACGTATATGCATTGAGATTTTGAGGTTATGTGTTATGTGAAATCTTAGGGTTATTACATTTTAGTATATACACTTTGATGGTTGTAGAGGAGCAGATTTAATTATTGTGAAATGATGTTGCGATATTAAAATATTGATTAGTATCGAAGAGTATGTTTATGTTTAGGAGATGTATTTGATATCATAAGTTGTTCATTGGCTGAGGACTGATAAATAATAATGAAATGGTAGAGAAGTAGCTATGTATAAGTGAGAGGAGGTTCAAATAATAAAATAATATTTTTGAGGGTTTAATAAATAATAATTAAATTATTTGAGGATGATATATGTAAACGTGCATGATAACGTTTGTGAATACCAGGGAGAATCTGAGGATTGATCATGGCTCGAACCACTGATAAACACCGTAATGAACAGTAAGATTTGAGGATTGGGTTTGATGATATTATACCAGTGATTTAACGTATTAGATGTAACGCACCTCTAGTCAACCCTGGTCAACCCTCTAGCTTAGTGTCTAAGTGACTTGTAACTAAGATTGTAGCATATACTAAACGTGTATCGCATCTTATTTTAGCCGCGTGATAGTTTATTGATTTAGTTTGTACCACTTCTCTAGGTACTACGGGACCTGCAGACTTGGACGTGGTACCGGATCCCCGTTATCAGCAGTCGAAAGAAGGCAAGTGTACCTTGCCACCCTGTATTTCAGTTACAGATATTTTAATGTTTCATTATGTACATTGTGCGCATTTTTGTTTACGATCGATACTTCGCGTCCGGATCACAACCGGGTGTAGACGTTCGTCGTAACATCTTGTAATGAATGTTAGATGGTCGTAATACCTCGATGTACGTACCTGAGTATATCGTCACCCCAGGACACACTCATACACTGTGATCGTGCCAGATTCCTGTACCTTGATACTGACATCATGACCGGAGACTGGGACGACCTTAGGGTCGCGTCTGTTGAGTTATTTCTGTGTGACGAGACTGTTAGATAGAGGTTCAGGTTCAGCGCAACATTGACCGCTTGGGAAGGGGAAGACAGTTATTAGACGTTTGGGCTCCTCTGCACGTGCTTATATATGTATATACTATTTTTGTAGTGATCCTGTATCTAGAGTAGATGTATCACCCGTGTGACTCTGTGCTCGGAGCTACGGTACGCCCCGTGTGTCCCTGTGTTCGAAGCTACAGTTTTATTTTGGACAGCCCACGCGTCGAACATTGTCTTTAAACTGTGTCACACTTAGTTGGTTATGCTAGATTACCCCGTCGTTGTACTTGTACTTTCTGTTATACTTGGCATGCTGTATTTTTGTACCTTGTTACGTTCCACTGAGGACCTGGTTCCCTTCCAGGTTTAGGCGACGAGGATTAGCCAGAGGAGTACGGTTCGGGTACGTATCCAGCAGCAGGACCCACTGCCGAGGACGAGGTCATCCCCGAGGACTTCGCCTGATCACTGGTAGTGACTCTTTCCTTGGAACGGTATTACTATCTAGCTATCAGATGCCGTTCCAAGTTATCTTATTGCTTACTTTCATTCCAGTATTTTGTACTAGCGGGTTTGTTCCCGTGTGACTACTCTAGTATTTGTACTATGATACATTATCTCGTGACATTTTCTTTTTGCACATTAGTTGTTGTGATTACCTCTATGTGCTCTTATATCTGTTGCCTGTGGATGAGATTTAGATTGACTCTTTATGTGTTATGTGTTGGGTTATTCATTGTATTTACAGCTTAGGTGCACTCCGACGGGCCCATTAGATTGGGATGCCCGCCAAAGTGTGCTGCTGGCCATTGCCACGTGACTCAGTTCCTTATGTTTGGAACTGGGGCGTGACAAAAAGGGTCTCGGGGAACAACCCAAGAATAAGTTTGATACATCAATTCAATAGACATGAAATAAAGTAACTAGAAACATAAATAATTGAGTATATAAAGCCAATACTCAGGAGAAATCCTCTGGCATGACCTCATCCTCGGGTTCTGGTACTGCTCCAATGTATTCTCCTGTCCCGTATACCTCAGGATAGATCTCCTCTGCTAGACCTGGGGACATAATCCGAATCCAGGTCCTCAGGAGACATAGCAAGGTACAAGAATAACTCAAGCCAAAATAAATGCAGTACAATAATAGATTAAACAATAGGGTAAACTAGGTAACCAGCTAAGTGATATGCAAGTTGAGAGCATTAATCATACTGAGGCTGAAACTACTATAGGCTCTGTGTCGGGGGAACCAATAGCAGCATTTAGTATCACGACTCCCGTATATATGCCAAAGCAAGTAGTATTGTATATATATCAATAATCAGCCTGTAGTATGGTGTATCTCTCCCAACCCAATGTAATCATACATCTCATGTCCACGACGTTCCATGTCCATAATACGCAAGATCTTGATCTCTAACTGATGCAACGAGTCATAATGATAGCTAAGCATATGTAATATCTATGTCACAAGTCCTGTATCCTATACAAAATCACCATGAATAACTCAGAAAATTTTGTCACATGAATAGTGTCAGGTGTCCTATGGTATGACGTACTTGATAATGCAAGCACGAAGATATATAGGGTCACGATATCAATATCTAGTGACGTTACACGACTCCACGTACGACGTCGACACCCGAATATTATTCGGACATTAAGCAACGTCTCACGGTCCTGGGTTGACTATGTACATCACAGAAGAATATATATATGAATACTCAAGAAACAATATCAGATAACTACTGCAAGTTTGGCAAGGTACACTTGCCTGGTGTTTGGTTTCCAACTGCTCTTTGGTATTCGTGAAATCTTCAGGAACGTCTCTGGATGCTGAAACAAACATTACCATAATGCTCAGATAATATCAAATAGCTAGAATTGCCTGTCCATAAGTCCAATTTGAACACAAGGGCAAAATTGACTATTTCTGGTCAAAGTGGGGTCTACATGTGGCCCACTTCTCACCAAAAAATGTGCCAGAGATAAAGTTCTCTAAATTTATCAAACTTAGTGTCTACAAGTCCAGAACGACGATACGAACCCAACGGAATGTCAAGAACTGGATTTCGATGAGCCGATCACAAAATTGTCCGTCAAGTGGAGCCATGGGGCCCACGACATGCGATTTTGTCAACTTTCTCAGAATCGAACCAAACTTGGGTCACAGGACCAGCGTATTGCTACGAGTCTGATGGCATAAGTTTTGTTTTGATACGACGTACACACACAAAGTTACAATAAGTTTCAGAATATGGTCGATACGGGGCATTGTCGACGGATACTCGTTGATTTCGGTGTGCACGCACATCCAAATCAACTTCTGCGAAATCTCACACGTCCTTATTAATGGCACGCACCTTTTGGTGAAGCTCGCACGCGACCAGGTCGCCTCGTTTAGCGGGGCACACCCAGTTCCGGGGAAAAATATGGTAATTATTTTCTTGATTTTGGATCGCAGTTTGCGACCGACACAGGACGCGATACTCCGAACAAATTGTACGGGTATCGAGAGGGTCACGCAATCTACGCGTCACAGCAGACGGAACGAAAAATGGGACAGCGAGAAGAGAGAAACAGTCACCTGAATAGGACTCCGAATACGCGTTTCCGCGAGGTGACGTGACGCTCGGCCGGCCGGAGGCTAGGGTTTCTGCGGCGGCGGCTAGGGCACGGCTGCTAGGATTTTCGGCCGCTGCTAGGGTCGTCGGGGTAGCTGCGGCGGCGCTGGATCATCGTCGGCGAGCTGCGCTGGTGACGGCGGAGGAGGTGAGGTGGAGTCAGGTCGCTCAGCGGGGTGCAGAGGCACGGAGGCTAGGGTTGTCGCTGGGGAAGAAGAAGGGGTCGGCCGGAGGAGCTCGGGCGGAGGTGTGGCGGCGGTGGTGGCGGAGGACTGGTGACTCGGGGGGGGGGGGGGGTTATAGGGAAGGGGAGGCCGAGCGAGGCGGGGCATGGCCGGGAGAGGCGGGGAGAGGGGTCGTGGAGTCGTGGCCGCGGAGCGGTGGCGGGTCGTGGGCGCCGAAGGCGGGGCGGGGCCGGTCGTGGCCGGGAAACGCGGGGGCGGGGCGGTCGTGGGTGTGAGGGGAATTGGGTTGGGTCAGGTTCGGGTTCGGGTCGGGTCTGGTTGGGTAGGACCCGACCCGTTAGGGTTAGGTTTAGTTGGCCGGTCCGGTTTGGTTGGACCGGGTTCAGTCCGGTTTGAGCCCGGTTCAACCCAGTTTAATTAAAACCTTGGTTTTAGCTATTTTAAAATTAGTTTTTTAGCCCAATAAATTCCAAAAAATTGCACATCATCCAATAATTAATAATACACCCTTAAATATCATTTTTGTAATATTTTAATAATTATTTTAATCCATAAAAATATTAATCCATGAAGGACAATTTTTAATAATTAATTAAAAATTACCAAAAATTTCAGAAAATTTATTTTTTCTTAAAATTAAAAAAATAGGGTGTTACAAAATGTTTGGTCATAAAATATACCAACCACGTAATGTATCTATCCGGATTGACCAATGAAAAAAAAAATTGCCATATGGTACCAGAGTATAGTGACAAGAAATGCGAACTCGACAAACACTTTGCGTCAATACTGATTAGCGGAATTTTCTTTAGATTGATAGAGACAAACTATAAAACATGAATACATAATATTTACTAAAATATGCTCACTAGAAGAGTACCATCTATATTTCAATTCATCCTCTTCTATTAAGGGTTTCATAAAATAATATTGTATAGTGCTCCGCTCCGGACCACGCACTATGCGTAGGTTTGTGGCTAGTTTGATTCAGTCGGAACTGGCTGTTGAGGAACCTTTCGACATCTAGACGAATGCATAGAGAACCTTTCCAATTAATGAATTGACTTCTGTTGGAATAAGTCTTAAATGCAGTAGATTGTGTCTTGATGAATGAACTCTATATAAAAAAAATCTTTTCTCATATATTTTCATTGTAGTTTTTGTTACACCCCGAATCGCTGAATCGCTAAGTCGCAACCGGACATGATATCGTACAAGTCTAAATTGTACTTATACAAGGCAAGAACGTGTATTTTGATAATTTTCTTTTGAACACATGATGAAATTATATTGCATCAAAAAATTGAACACACAATGTAGGAAGAAAATAGTGTTTCATTAATAATTTGCAACGTAGTGCATGATGAAAATACATTTGATATGTCGTCTCGGCTACATTCATAAAATAACTAAAAGGTCGACATGCTATCATAAAATAATACTTGTCGTTCCATATATTACACCCTTATATACATTGAAGCAAAATACCTCCAAAATGAACCTACTTCAAAATACTTTAAAATAAGATGAGTTTTAAGATAAAAGGTAATCGTACCTTTGAAGGAGATATGGAGAAGTCCATTTTTGTTCATCCAAAAAAACTAGTGGAAATGTTCATCCTTCCACTGATCAAAGGTTGCCACGTGTCAAATTAGTGGTGATTAAAATTAGTATGGATGTTTACCAAACTACTCCCAAAGTGATTGTAGATTAGATGAAAATGATACGTAGCAATTCTTTAGTGGAAGGATTGATACTTTGTAAGCCCAAGCCATGGCACTTTAGAACTAGCCTTCGATGTCGCCAAAGTGTTGAAATCTTACAAATTGTATCTATTTTAAGAATTATCTGAGGAGTTTGAAAGGAGGCCTTTACATCTCCCACATAGTCAACTGAGATATTGTACTGGGTTTAAAAAAGAAGAAGAGAACATTATGTTGTTATATATATATATATATATATATATATATATATATATATATATATATATATATATATATATATTTTTGGTCTCCTGCATCATCGGATGGGAGGGTCCGCATGGGACCGCACGATCCGACGGTCGAGAACGATGGAGCTCCCACGGAGCTCCGGATCCATATTATAGAACCACCCTATCTTATATTAATTGGATTGTGATTGAGTAGGTAAAATTAAAAGGTGTGGACCCTACCATCTTTTAATTTCAACCACCAAATACAAATTCAATCCATATAACATAGAATGATTTCATATTTGATTTCATATTATGGAAACATCTGGATGGTTTTAGATCACACACACACACATATATATATATAGCCTTATTTATGGGGGACCATGTCATTCTCTTGCTTTTTGGAGACCCGACTTGCTAGCTATGAGTTAGATCAATATATAACCTAGTTAGTGATTCGGCTAAGTTTCATTTGTGAAGGTACAAGACAAGCAATTAATCAATGGTAACCCAAGTATTTATATCTGGTGGAAGCTGGCTACTTATTTGTGAGAGGATGAACCACGAGTGGGAACCAAATGTTCAATGAACAAGTCACCAGAAGAAAACCAAAATGTTTATTCAACGGGGGACACCTGAGTCATTTAGGAGGAGAGGTCATATTAACTCTGCGCTATCGTCTGTATCCAGGAGCCCTGAATACCAAAATATTTTTTCCTTCTTTACAAATTCTTATAAAAGTCATCATCTGTATCCAGGAGCCCTGAATACGCAACGAATGATGGATCCTCAAAGTCTATCCAGCGAAGCAGTCCTCAGTTCCACTCGCACACTCCCGCAGTAACCACTAAAAGATCGATCTCGTTGGACGCTAGCCATGTTCATATTACCTCTGAGCTATCGTCTCACCAATCTTTCTAATGGAGCAATCCTCAAGTCTATCCTTATTTTTGGATAGATCACACTCAGAAAATCACTCCTCAGCGAGTTTTTGGATATCGGTTCACGTCTGAACTGCTGTCCTAACATTTTTTTCCGACTAAGTTTGCCATATCCATGTTACCTCTGAGCAAACCTTTCGGGTCTTGGCTATCGATCATGACGTCCATATTACCTCTGATATTGGTTGTCATCCCCACTTATCATCAATACTCACTAAGGTACGTCTGCGATATTAAGTCCACAAAAACTGCCACGTCCATATTACCTCTGGCAGAGCTTGTCTTAAACCTATTACTAGCACTAACGTGCAAAAAAAGTAATGGGTCCACAAAACCTATCACGTTTATATTACCTCTGATAGGTATTATTTTTGAACTTATTATTTGCACTCAAATGTGCGCAACAAATAATAAGTCCACAGAAACTGCCACGTCTATATTACCTCTGGCAGGGCTTGTCTGAAACCTATTACTTGACTAAAGTGAGTAAAAATTAATGGGTCCACAAAACCTATCACGTCCATATTACCTCTGATAGGGATTATTTTTGAACTTATTATTTGCACTCAAACGTAAGCAACAAATAATAAGTCCACAGAAACTGCCACGTCCATATTACCTCTGGCAGGGCTTGTCTCAAACCTATTACTTGTACTAACGTGC
Organism: Iris macrosiphon; assembly: GCA_036927795.1. NCBI lineage: Eukaryota > Viridiplantae > Streptophyta > Magnoliopsida > Asparagales > Iridaceae > Iris > Iris macrosiphon. Next base: position 179,132,215 of record JAYESA010000001.1, read on the forward strand.
ACAAAAAGTAATGGGTCCAGAAAAATCTATCACGTCCATATTATCTCTGATAGAGATTATTTTAGAACTTATTATTTGCACCCAGCGTGTGCAACAAATAATAAGTCCACAGAAACTGCCACATCCATATTACCTATGGCAGGGCTTATCTCAAACCTATTAGTTGCACTAACGTGAAAAAAAAGTAATGGGTCCACAAAATCTACCACGTCCATATTACCTCAGGTAGGGATTGTTTTCGAATTTATTATTTTTACTCAACGTGCGCAACAAATAATAAGTCCACCAAACTTGCCGAGTCTATATCACTTCTGGCAAGGCCCGTTTCAGACTTATTACTTGCACCCTAGTGCTTAAAAAGTAATAAGTCAACCAAAGACCCCCCAGTGAGATTTTCTCAATAGAAGCAAACAGCCACGTCCATACTACCTCTGGCGTGCTTCCTTCTCCTTCCACAAAAATACCAGGATCGTACCTAACCTCTCGGTACGACTATCGATCAGTTCACGTCCATACTACCTCTGAAATACGTCTCTCCATTTCCCCAGCAGAATGAATCTATCACTACAAGAAAACTGTCACGTCCACATAACCTCTGTCCTGTTTTTCTTTATCCCCACAAAGTCATGTCTTACCATGTCCACATTACCTCTGAGTAAGATATTTTTAGAACTTTTTCATGTCCATATTACCTCTGAGTAAAGTTCTGCTCTTCGACTTTCTGCTATCACGTTCGCATAACCCCAGATAGTGCTAGTCATTTCAGCTTATTATCCATACTTAAGGTATGTCATGGGTAATAAGTCCATAACCCAAGAGTTTGCCATGTCCATATTACCTCTGAGCAAACATTCTTGTCCAACGATTTTCTACCACCACGTCCATAATACCTCTGATGGTGTCAGTCATTCCAACTTATTATCAACACAAAATCCTAGGTACGCCAAGGATGATGAGTCCACAAAAATTCTACATTAAAATTATCTCAAAATAATCATGTCCATCTTACCTCTGAATTATTTTTCCACAAAAACTCAAGTCCCACAGAAGTTAATTTTACCATGTCCACATCACCTCTGAGTAAGATACCTCTAACGGAATTCCAAGCTTGCTACGTCTGTGTTACCTCTGAGCAAACATTCCTCCGAACAGTCTGCTATCACGTCATTCTAGATCCCTGATAGTGTCAGTCAATTTAACTTATTATCCGTACCCGGTCTTAGGCACGTCATGGATAATTAGTCTACCAAAATTCTCCAGTGGAATATCCTGAGATAATGCAATGCCCTACTACGTTACCTCTAGTAGAATGTTCGCCTTCTTGACCAAGTCAAAACTCTTTACTATGCTTATTTTTCAAAATATTTCAAAACTTGTTCAAGTTTTAAAAACTTTGAAGGAGGTCTTGTAGAAGCATGAAAAATTCGAGTCCATGCTGTAACGCCCGCCACCGCACGGTGCGTTACGCTGAGTCGGATTGAATCAAACAAATGCTGGTTCCATTTGATTTGTTGGATTTTGGGAAGAAGTATTGATTGAGTTATTTCATGTGCAGATGGCTAGCGGGTTCGATGGAAATCAGGTGTTCGTTCAGAGCAGTACTGAGATAGCTGAGTTGGAATGATAATGTCATCTTCCTTAGTCCGATCGGTCGGATGATTTGTAGAGCACGATCTGCTCGCACGGTCATACCAGTTGAGTAGATCGCGCTTGCATCGGACCACGAGTTCAAGGGATTGGCCGTATCGGCAAGACAGGATGCCTAACGGGATCGAACATTGTGAGTGGGCTCTTTTCCTTCTCCTCTACTCCTTCATGCCTAATAATATAGAAAACACGTAAAAGGCTTGAACACTTGGGCTGAAATATTAGAAATCACTACACTGAGCGTGCATAGAGTGTACGCCATTAGCTTGGTAGGATTGTGGCTTGATTTGGTTTGTGCGTTGGATAGTTGGAGCTAGAGTTGGAATATTGCAATTGAGGCAGTTGGTTGAATGATCTGGGATTATGCTTGGACGAGTTGGAATGATACATTTGAGTCAATGGGAATACTTGGGATTTCGGCGAGCGAGCGTGCATCCGTGCGCGAGTATCACTTGGTCGCTTTGTCTTGCAAAGCGAGCAGTTGTGGTTCGAAACCGAACAACTACATCGGCGCGGGCATTGTGCCTCTTTTGGGGCATTGTGCCATGGGATAGTTTGAGAAGGGTGTTGCACCATTGGAAATACTGTGTTGAGAAGAGGCATTGTGCCTATGGAAATACTTGGGATTTGGTGCCTTAGGCAATATGTTGGAAGAATGGTTATGGATTCTTTGGTTGGATGTTTTGGTTGGATATATGGACTTAATCTAAAATTTGCCTGTGGGTAATTTGAGAAAGTAAGAAGTGTTAACCATAGGTTGAATTTTTGATTGGAACAAGTAGTCATCTTAACATTGAAGTGATTGCAGTGGATATGATTAGGATTTTAATTGTCGCAAGGAGATTGCGATTGACTTGCTTTATGTACATGAAGGGTTAACAGATTATGGCTTAATGCTAAATTTTGAGGACAAAATTTTTATAAGTTGGGTAGATTGTAAACCCCCAAATTTTGCAAGAATTTTAAATTGGGATTTTTCACAATTTTCTGGAAATTTCTAGGAATTTTTTTGTAATTAAAATCAGGGTTTTAATTATTAAATAATTTTTAATTATTAATAAATAATATTAAAATATTGTGGAAATAATATTTTTGAGTGTAAAATAAAAAACTAGACTTAGGATAATTTTTTTTGGAATTTATTGGGCCCCGGACCTATTTCTAAACACCTAAAATCTATTTATTTATTTATTTATTTATTTATTTATTTATTAATTTATTTACTGATTTTTAATATTATTATTAATATTATTATTATTTTTATCCGGCCCAGCCCAGGCCCAACCGGCCCGGCCCCACCCATTGGGCCGAGCCCAGCCCGCCAATGCTAGCGGGTCGGGTCGGATCCACCCGCCACCCGACCCGAACCGCCTGAACCCTCACCCCCCTGACCCGCTCCCCCCACTCCGCTTCCGCCGGCGCCTCCGCCGCGCCGTTGCCGCTCCGCCCGGCTCGCCCCTCCCTCCGGCCACGACAACCCCCTCTCTTCTCCGCCCGCCTCGGCCACTCCCTCTTCCCCCTTCCTATTAAACCCCCTCCGGCCATCACACCCGACCGCCACCACCCTAGCCCCGAGCTCACCGCCACCCTCGCCACCGGCCGCCTCGCCCCAGCTCCGCCCAGAACAGCCCCCTCCTCCTCCTTCCTCTCCTTCCTCCGCCCACCTTTCAGTCGGCTCCGGCGCCCGCAGAACGCAGCAGCAGCGGCCGCAGCAGCGTCCCCGAGCCGCCTCCGGCCGCCCGCAGCGCCGACGAGCCCCGGCCGCCGCCTCCCCGCGCTGCCCTCGGCCCCCTCCGCCTCAGCCGGGCCGCCCTCCGCCGGAGTCCGGCGAGAAATCCCTAACCCTAACCCTAATTCCTAGATTCGCGTGTCGGACACGTGTCGGACACGTGTCGGACACGATTTTGCCCCAGTTTTTTAGCCCGTTCAGGTGCGTGTATTTTCTTGCTCGTAGCTCGGATTTCGATTCCATAAATTGCGTTGTGAAGCCTGTATGACCCTCTCGGTGCCCGGACAAACCGCTCGGGGCATCGCGTCCTGTGGTGATCGCACACCGCGATCCAAAAACAGGAAAAAATATCGACCCGATTCACCCCGGAACTGGGTACGCCCCGCCAAACGGGACGACTTGGTCGTGCACGATCTTCACAGATACGTACGCAGCGTTGATACGGACGTGTGGGATTTTGCGAAAGCCGATTCGGGTGTGCGTGCACACCGGGATCAACGCGTATCCGCGGACACCGTCCCGTATTTGCCTTTTCTATTTTATGCCCTAACTTCCTGTACACACGTCGGATCGAGACGAAACTTGCGCCATCGGACTCGTAGCGATATGCTGGTCCTGTGGGTCAAGTTTGGTTCGATTCTGAGAACGTTGACGAAATTGCTTGTCGTGGGCCCCACAGGCCCCGCTCGACGGGAGATTTTGTGATCGGCTCATCGAAATTCAATTCTGGAAGTTCCGTTGGGTTCGTATCAGCGTTTCTGACCTGTGGACACTAAGTATGGTAAATTTGGAGACCTTTGACCCTGACACATTTTTCGGTGCAAAGCGGGGCCCACATGCGGACCCCGTTTTGACCCGAAATTAATGTTTTTGCCCTTATCTCCAAATTGGACTCAAGGACAGGCATTTCTAGCTGATTGATATTTTCTGGATCTGATGGTAATATTTATTTCAGCATCCGGAGTCATTTCTAGAAATTTCCCCGAGAACACAACTGTAATTGGATCCAAACATCAGGCAAGTACCTGCACTTCAAGTTTAATCTTTATATTGTGATAATTAATTCCCTGCTTTACTAGTACCATTGATGTTTACACGTAGTGTTAGAATACTGGATTTCATGTCTTGAATACTGGAGTTCATGTCTTGCTTTTCGTGTCGGGTGGGAGAATACTAGGAGGCATGTAGTTTACCCTTCCCCCTGTTCCTGTCTGATAGTTGTTGGTACGCGACTGTACCATCAGCCTGATACTCGATTATTCATGTATGATAGTCATCTATGACGGTCTGATTAGCCTTATAAACCCCTACATGCCAACTATGTATTCTAAATACACAAGTTCACACACAATAGTTCTTGTCTTGTTGCAGTTCCTGTTGTCCTGTTACAGTTACATTTTCTGTCTCATTTAATCCTGTTTTACTTATAGTCCTAATTTATAGCATTTAATTCTCAGTTAATTTCACTACTTAATTATGCATATTCTGATCATGATGCTTAGTCAGTTCTTTTCTACCTGTCACAAATATTTAGTTTAAATCTTGTTGTGCATTGTGTACTTTGCTCCTTTCCTGACTGGATCCGTTATTTTAGGCGATGATGAGAACCTTGCCCCCACCTATTATGGCCCCTATGAGGTAGCAGGTGATACAGTTGAGAAGCCGGTTCCCACTCAGGAGACTATTTCTGAGGAGTAGTTAGCAGTTAGTTATTCATTTTCTTTCAGCACAGCAATCGGGTTTGTCTCCGATTTATCTTCTGGATTCTGTATTAAATTATGGATTTGTATATCACAAATTATCTTATGAAAACTTAACCTTTCTATTCCCTGTTATTTTCCTTGTCTATTTACTTCATTGTGGATGAGATAGAATTAATTACCTATGAATATGATCTAGACAGCGTACTACCGCCGACACTGCGGCGTAGGCTGGACGTACCCACGTACTCGTGTCCGAATAACCGGGTACGGGTCGTGACAAAACATGATGTATGAACTGTAAGTACCTTTGTGGGCTAGAGAAAAGAGCAAGAGCATTTCATCGTCTTCGTGGCATCGCCTTTGTGGCATTTCCTCGGGGCATTTTATTTGGACCCTATCGTGAGCTTCGTTGCGTATTACTCTGATGTGTGCTTGGTACACTATACTTGACTTCCGCTGCAACTTGGTTGATTCAATGATAATATTTGGTGTTTGACAACATCGCCTTGTACGAGCGCAACTCCAGGCTCGTACGGCATCACGTCCCGATTAGAACGATTGTCCCGCGGGAGAGCCGCAACATGGTGATTTCACGTTCAGCGGGGACTATTGAGCTTGCGGGAGATTGGGGCGTGACACATGCGCCAGAAGATATGACCTCAAAGCCTACCTCTAGTCATGCTGCAGAGAAGCTATGAGGCAAAGAGACTCGTCAAGATCCCCAAAGCAAGTATGCAAGTACATCCATGCGGCCAGACTACAAGCCGCATACATACAAGATCTATGCGTTATAATCTCAACGAGGACCAGACTCCGTGCGCCCCATGCTTCCCATATTCCATGCGTCATATGCGACATCGACTATATGCGTCCTTGTCCTCATGAAGCCAAAGTATCCATCAGACCAAGGGCGAACGAGAGCACATATGCGACATCGACTCTATGCGTCCTCGTCCTCATGAAGCCAAAGTGTCCATTCGACCAAGGCCCAAACGAGAGCGCCTATGCGGCTTCAACATTATGCAGCCTAGATAATATGCGGCCTCAGTCAGATAAAAGCTCATATACGGCCATGAGACATATGCGGCCAGAACACACATGCAGCCAAGGAGACTATGCGGCATCTGATCCACATGATCTTTCTGGTACAACCAAAGAGATCTTTGCACAGTTGTTGCAGACTACGGGGTCAGCTGACCAAGTCACGCACACAAGGATTAAAATGACCCCGAGATCTCATCAATAACATATCTGAACTGAACTCATGTGGCAGCTTCTTACACTACTAGAAAAAGCGGTCTTAGCGACGTATTTTAGCGACGTCAAAAGAAACGTCGCTAATAATATATAAATTAGCGACTCCTTATTAAAACGTCGCTAGACGTCGCTAAATGGCGACATTTAGCGACGTTTAGCGACGTTTAGCGACTTTTATTAAGATTTTAAAAGATAAGTCGCTATAAGTTCAGTTTAGGTCGCTAAACATCGCTAATATGTCTAATTTAGCGACGTTTAGTGACGTATATATCGACCTTAATATTGAAAATATTTAGCAACGTGTTTAGCGACGCATTGACGTCGCTAAAATTTATATTAGCGACGTTTTTCTTGGACGTCGCTAAACGTCGCTAAAATTTGGTTAATTAGGGATCGGTTTCATTTTTCCCTATCTGCTGAAATTTCGAAAAGAAAAAAAATTCCCCCCCCCCGCGCTCCGTCGACCCGCTCTCCACCGCGACTACTCCGATAAACCCTACTATCTCTCTCTCTCTCTCTCTCACAGGACACATGTGACATTGACACAAACACGACACACACACAGACACTGACACAGACACGGCACACACACACACACTGACATAGACACTGATCAGGACCTAGGGTTAGGGTTAGGGTTAGGTTTGTTGACATGGGGTTAGGGTTAGGGTTAGGGTTAGGGCCGACTGGCCCAAGTCGACGAGAGAGGTAACAGCAGCAGTGAGCACTGCTTACTAGCAGTGAGCAGGGGGAGACTTGAGGCACATCAGCCCAATGTGCAACAAGCAACTTGGGGAGGCACTGCACAGCTGAACATAGTGTGCATTAAGGTTTAGGTGCATTGTAGTTGGTTGTTAGCTTCTGCAGACAGGTGTGAGGGGGTCCTAATACAGTGTAAACACTGCATCCTTGTGCAGCAACTTACTGAGCCAGTCAGCAACTAGTGCAAGGCAGGATTTGGATGTGTTTGAGAAGGGGTTTAAACTCGTATGATTTGAAGGACATGAGGGCAAGTGTCAGATATAACACCAACATCTGAGAGAAGATTGGGTATTCATAGTGATACTATAGTGCACACATGAGTGTGTGGCTCGGGATAAGGGGTAATCTAATATTGAGGAAGAAGGTAAGCAGTAGCAGTGGGTGACTGATTTAAAGAGGTGTATTAGTCAGGTGTTTGAGTGAATATATGTGTTGAAGAGAATAAGTAATAGGTGTGAAGGTTGAGCATTCATATAGGTGTATCCCAGATCTGGGAGTACAGATGGAGTGTTTATATGAGTATAGATGGAGTGTTTATAAGAAGTATAGAATTTAGAGTACTTAATAGGTGTTGTTGGTACCAGGTGAGTTTTGATTACAGAATTCTTAAGAGTGTATGTGTGTATCAGTGTGCCAGTTTGGGGGGTTAGGTTTTTTTACTAAAGGGAGTGCAGTAATCTGTCGTTAAATGTGAGTGAGTACAGCCACAATGCATGGGGTTATCCATTTCATAGAGCAATAGCCCGTGTACTTGGGAAACTTTTGATGCAAAAATTGTTCAAGCACCAGGTGCCTTAGTGCAATGCCATGACTGCTTTTTCCATAACGGACACTGACCTAGGAGTGTGGTTAGGGGCAGCTGCAGTTCTATAGTATGACACACTATTTGCAGTGTTGACTGCACACTTATAGTACAGTTCATAGTACTATGAGGTTGGGGGCAGCTGCAGTTTTGATAAATGAAAATATGTATTATATCAGTTATGATTTTTATAGTACGGTTAATTTTGCATGTAATGATTTATATGATACATACTGTCAATTTTGCAGAAGTTTCTAGAAATGGATATGAATTACTATCTGCGTCATCATTCGTGGATGTACAACCGTCATCCTGATGACATGTGCGGTGTACGGGATAAATTCATTGAGGGTGTACAGCAGTTCCTGCAGTTCGCAAAGGCGTTCCCTCAATACATGGACGGTACCAAAATTAAGTGTCCGTGTGTGAGATATCGCAACAGGAAATATCATCCTGAAGTGGAAGTTACATATCATTTATACTCGAAGGGCTTTACGCCGAATTACTATCAGTGGACCACGCACGGAGAACTTGTATCTCTAGCATCAGAGTCGGAGCCCTATGTGGAGCCGTATATGGATGTCCAAGACCACGATGCTTATGACGACGGGTTGGTGAACATGGTTTATGATGCGGCGGGGCCTAGTTTCAATCCTGACAATTATGATGCGGCTGGACCTAGTTTCAATCCGGACAATTATGATGCAGCTGAGGAGGCACCGAATGCCGATGCTGCAAAGTTTATGGAGTTGCTTGAGAATGCAAGGACTCCACTATATCCTGGTTGTGAGGATCATTCACCGTTGGAGGTGGTTACAAGATTATTGAGCATCAAGTCCGATTTTAACATGTCGCAAGAATGCTATAATCGACTGCTCGATTTGATTATAGAGATCTTGCCCGAGGGTGCAAAGTTGCCTAAAGACTTCTATCGATCTAAGAGGATGGTGAGATCGCTTTGGATGGGATACGAGAAAATCGATGCATGTCGCAACGGGTGCATATTGTACTACAAAGACGACAAGGATGAAGATGCGTGCAGATTCTGTGGTGCTGATCGCTACAAGGCCACTGTTAGAGGAAAGTCTGTCGGTGCAAGGAAGCCTACCGATTCGATGCACTACTTGCCTTTGACGCCGCGGTTGCAGCGGTTGTTTATGGTTAAGGAGACTGCAGAAAACATGAGTTGGCACAGGCAAAAACAGATCGAAGGAGTATTGGATCACCTATCCGATGGAGAAGCATGGAAGCACTTTGATCGAGAGTATCCATATTTTGCCGAGGAAGCGCGTAATGTCAGATTGGGGCTCTGCTCTGACGGTTTTACCCCATTCGGACTTTCGGGCTCCCAGTATTCGTGTTGGCCTGTGATCGTCACTGTCACGCCCCAGTCCCAAAATACCGAGGGACTGAGCACGTGAGCAATGGCCAGCAGCACGCACCGATGGACAACCCAATTTAATGGATCCATCAGGGCATGCTTAAGCTGTAGTCTAACATGAATTAGGGCAATTGTTACAAGTCACGGGTTATTCTATTCTCATCCACAACAGATAATCACAGATTTAAAGACAGAGTAATGCAAAGAGAAATAACTGTCAAATCTCAATAAATTCCTCGGGAAACAATTCGAGAGTATGTCTGGTACAACAATGCAAATAGACAGGAAATAATCAACTGGAATAGAAATAACTGACTACATACGGCCAATGCTCAGGAGAAGTCCTCTGGTACGATCTCGTCCTCGGGTCCTGGTACAGCTCCTAGAAGTGCTCCTGTACGGTGTAGCTCTGGATGGATCTCTCCTGCTATACCTAGGGACATAGTCCATTCCAGGTCCTCAGGGGACATAGCAAGGTACAGAAAATACAAGCCAAAATAAATGCAGTGCAGGAATTAAATAAGCAATAGGGCAAACTATGTAACCAGCTAAGTGAGATACAATATGAGAGCAGCACGAGAAACTCAGGCTGAAACTACTACAAGCTCTGTGTCGGGGAGCCGGTAGCAGTGATATCATGTGGTTGTCTATCTCGTAGTGAGACTAAGACGCCGGCATAATATATATAATATCAACCTGTAGCCTGTGTGTCTCTCCCCACCCAATGTAATCACGCATATCATGACCATAACGTCTCATGTCCATGTCAGCGGGATTATAGCTAATGCAACAAGTCATACTGTCTATAAAGTATCTCTGTCAAGTCCTGTAACCTATACAGAATCACCATGAATGTCTCAGGAAGACTCTGTCTCATGAATAGTGTCAAGTGTCCTGGGTTCTGGAGTACTTGATAAGACAAGTACGAGCATTATCGGGTCTCGATAACCATGCCTATGTGACGTTACACAACTCCGCGTACGGAGTTGGCACCCGACTATGATCGGACACTAAGCACGTCACCCTTTTCCTAGGTTAAGCAGTTTGGAACAAGTTACATTTAATGAAATCAAGTATGCTACTATGTCAAGAATTACTGAGATTTGGCAAGCTTTACTTGCCCACTAATGTATAAACAAGTCAAGGAAAATAAGTAGCAAGCTGCAGAGTTTGGCAAGGTACACTTGCCTGTGGTTCCGGCTCGGTTTGCAGTTCTGACTTCAGTTGGATTTGCAGGCGGTACTCCGGTTGCTGAAACAAACATCACCAACAGATCCAGAAAATATCAATCAGCTAGAAACGCCTGTCCTTGGGTCCAATTTAGAGACAAGGACAGAAACGGCAGTTTCGGGCCAAAACGGGGTCCACCGGTGGGCCCGCTTTGCACCAAAAAATGCGTCAGGGTCAACGGTCTCCAAATTCACCAAACTCAGTGTCAACAGGTCAGGAACGATGATACGAACCCAACGGAACTTCCAGAATTGGATTCCGATGAGCCGAACACAAAATCGCCAGTCGAGCGGGGCCTGTGGGGCCTACGACACGCGATTTCGTCAACGTCCTCAGAATTGAACCAAACTTGACCCACAGGACCAGCGTATCGCTACGAGTCCGATGGCGTAAGTTTCGTCTCGATTCGACGTGTGTACACAAAGTTAGGGCACGTTCCAGAAAGTACGAATACGGGGCGATGTCCGCGGATACGCGTTGATTCCGGTGTGCACGCACCCCCGAATCGACTTCCGCGAAAACCCACACGTCCGTATCGACGAGGCGCTCGTGTCTGTGAAGACCGCACGCGACCAAGTCGTCCCGTTTGGCGGGGCGTACTCAGTTCCGGGGTGAAACAGGGTCTGGGTTTTTCCTATTTTTGGATCGCTGTGTGCGATCACCACAGGACGCGATGCCCCGAACGGTTTTATCCGGACACCGAGAGGGTCATACAGGCTTCGCAACGCAATTTACGGAATCGAAAACGGAGCTACGAATAAAAAGTTACACGCACCTGAAGGGGACCCGGAAACCGGGGTTCGAGCTGTGTCCGACACGTGTCGGACACGGGAACCAAATTAGGGTTAGGGTTTGGGTCTGGGACACTGTCGGCGGCGGGGACGGCGGAGACGGCGACTGGGCGGCCGGGGGCGGCGCTCTGCGGCCAGGCGGAGGCGGCGCGGCGGGCTTGGGGGCACTCGGCGGCCGGAGGGCGGCTCTGCGGCTGCCCGTGTTGCTGCTGCTGCCGCTGCTGTGGCCGAGCCGGAGGCCAACGGAGGAGGAGGAGAAGGGGAGGGGCGGTGGTCGGCTGCGGAGCAGGGTGGCGGCGAGGCAGGGCGGCGCGGGCAGGGGCTGAGCTGCGTGGGGCGGTGGCCGGAGAGGTGAACGGGGAGTGGCGAGGGCGGCCGGCCTAGGGCTTTATAGGGGGAGGAGCTAGGGGGTAGGCCGGGGAAGGCGGGGCTGAGGCCGACGTGGGCGGCGACGTGGCGGGCAGCGCGGCGCTGGCGGAGGCGTGGCCGCGGGCGGGGCGGCGGAGGAAGCGGGCGCCGCGGGGGAGAGGGATCGTGGGTGCAGCGGGTTGGCGGGTGCGGGTCGGGCGGCGGCGGATCCGACCCGACCCGCTGGGGCGGGTACTGGGCCGGGTTGGGCTGGGCCGGGTCGGCCCAACGGGCCGCGGGCCGGGTTGGGTATTATATTTATTTAAAAAATATAATTATAATAATTATAATAATAATAAAATCAGTAAATTATTTAATAATTAATTAATTAATAGGTAAATACTTTTTAGGCATTTAAAAATAGGTCCGGGGTCCGATAAATTCCAGAAAAATTGCCCTAAGTCCAGTTTTTCATTTTACATCCAAAAATATTATTTTCATAATATTTTAATATTGTTTAATATCAAATAAAAATTATTTAAAAATTAAAACCCTGTTTTTAAATTACAGAAAATCCCAGAAAATTCCAGAAAATTATGAAAAATCCAGTTTTTAAAATTTTGAAAATTCAGGGGGTTTACAGTCACTCCGTACAATCTACCGCCTTGGATGTGCATGAAGACTCCGTATATGTTCCTAACCGTTATTATCCCGGGTCCGAACAATCCGAAGAGGAACATCGATGTGTATTTACAGCCTTTGATAGATGAGTTGAATCAGCTGTGGGAAGTCGGTGCCAACACGTACGATATTTCTAGAAAGCTGAATTTTCAGATGAGGTTGGACTTAGAATGGATGTAATGGATGTAAAGGGGAAGACGAAAGATAATCCGAAGGCGAGGTTGGACTTAGAAGACATATGTAGACGTCCTGCATTGCATTTGATAGAGGAGGGGAATGGAAAGTTAAAGCAACCTAAGTCAGTTTTCTCACTGGATAAAGAGGATAAAGGTAGACTTTGTAGGTGGATTCAGGGTCTAAAGTTTTTAGACGGGTACGTGTCGAACTTGAAAAGATGCATCGACCTCAAGGAGAACAAACTAGTAGGTATGAAGAGCCACGATTGTCACGTATTCATGGAGAGGTTAATTCCGATTGCATTTCGGGAATTCTTACCGCAGGTCGTTTGGGACCCATTGACAGAGCTGAGCATATTCTTCAGAGATCTTTGTTGTACTAAGTTGCTCGTCGATCGTCTAGAAAAGCAAGAGAGGGACATTGCGGTAACACTATGTAAGCTCGAGAAGGTGTTTCCTCCTGGATTCTTCGACTCTATGGAGCATTTGCCAATTCATCTTTCCTATGAGGCACGTGTTGGTGGTCCTGTCGGTTATCGGTGGATGTACCCCTTCGAGCGCCATCTGAATCACCTAAAGAGAAAGGTGAAAAATAAAGCACGGGTTGAAGGCTCTATTTGTGAAGCTTATGTTCTCGAGGAGATTACAAACTTTTGCTCGACGTATTTCAAACCGCATGTTGCTACTAATAGGACGAAAGCTCCCAGAAATGACGACGCATATCAGGAATCTAATGATGCAATACTCAAAGTATTCAATGCATCCGGAAAGCCCTCGGGAAAAATGAAGAAGAGATATTTGAATGACGATGAGCTAAGGGCTGCTCAATTGTATATATTACTCAATTGCGATGAGGATAAAGTGGAGAAGCTAGAGGGGTAAGTAATTAATACGTCCACGTTTACATCATCTCAATGTAATAGTATAAGATACTATTATGCTACTAATCAGCAGTTGCTTCATTATTTTTCAGCACATATAATGATGAGTTGAGGTCGGTTACACCCTACATAACAGACGAAGAAGTAGAACAAGATATGAGATGCCATTTTTCTTCTTGGTTGAGCGCATATGTAAGATGCTTGGTAATTACTTTTTATTTCTGCACTTGCAAAACAAATAACTTACTATCGCTACTTTGGTATTTAGGTCGATCGTCTAATATCACCCGAGACTGAATCTATTAGGACTCTAGCCAAGGGACCAATTACTGCCGTAAAAATATGGCCAAGTTTCTGTGTGAATGGGTTCAGGTTCAAGTCAACAAATGCTCCTATCAGAGACAGCTTTCTGGATCTTGATTCCACGAAAAACAGTGGTTTGTGTATCAAATCTACAAACTACAAAGACGTCAATCCGGGCAATGATTTTTTTGGCATCTTACGAGAGATTGTGGAGTTGACATGTAATTATGGCCCAGAACCTGCTAATATCGTGCTATTCAGGTGTGAATGGTTCGATCCGATTCAAGATCAAGGTTGGAAAATTGACAAGCATGGCCTTGTGGATATAAACTACAAGCGTAGATATCAAGGCTACGAACCATTTGTCCTATCAAGTCAGGCTCAGCTCGTGTACTTCACAACTTATCCTAGACGGGGGACAGCGAGGTCGGATTGGTGGACAGTATGCAAGACTAAAGCTAGAAATACCTTTGACATTGACGAAATAGCTTATCAGGAGGACGATCTACCTCTTGTAACAAATATTGTAGATGTGGACTCAACGGAAGTTACTCATTACAGGAGTAATAATGTAGAAGATATAGAATTATTCGAAGAGGACGACGAAGTAGATGAAAGTGAAGACGAAGAAGAGGAAGAGCAGGACGAGGAAGGCGAACAAGATGAATTTTCTGAAGATGATTGAAAATATAAAATATTCTATGTAGAATGTAACTGTATTTGGACTGTAAATATTGCATGTAGAAGTAGATGTTGACATTAACGAATATATGTATTATATTTTGACTGTATAATGCTTTTAGATATGTATCACATTTCGACTGTAGAATGTAGTATATATTTGTGTTTCTCTATATTCATCATATGTTGTTATCAGATATGACAGGACGACGCGGAGGATTCGGCAGGTCCCGAGGTAGACAGAGTGCCACTCCGTTACTGCCTACTGTTGGTTCCGGATCATCGTCGCCCAGTACTCCAGTATATCGATCAGTCACATCTCCGACTGCGACGACGTTGCGTGGCATCACTCCTGGGACGAGTAGTTCCAGGCGTGATAGTACTCCCTCGTCCAACGTTCCTCCTGCTGACGGAACCATGGAGACAGATGAGCATGTAGAGGAGGTCGTGCCGACGTTGTCCCAGCATCAGCAAGATCCTCCATGCGCACCACCGGAGGAGACGAGGACAGAGATTTGGGCCGACGGTACAAAGTAAGTCAATTAAATGGTTTAGTATATATTTGTGTTTCTCTTTATTCATCGTATATTGACTTTTTCAGTAATCTAAATTATTATTTCTGTATAGATATCGTCCATCGTCGGTTCAGAGACGCCTGGGCCAATTTCTGAGGAACAACTACGGTGGCCCTTGGATCAACTACTCTGAGGCTCCGGAGGAGAGGAAGGCGTTCTGGTTTGCGCACTTCCAGGTAAAAGTATATTAAATAAATCCTCTAATTTATGCATATTCGTGATGCTAACTTAATGAATTATTTATTGTAGCAAACGTATTTTTATCCTCTGCACCGGGCCGAGTTGATCGAGCGGCTCTTTCCTACCGTTGCCGCCAAGCTTATCCGAGATGCTCTGGATGACTAGAAGGCTCGTGATCGTGCTGGAAAACCGATCCAAGGTTGGATCACGCCTGAGTAGTGGACTGCGATGAGGGCTAGATTCGACGATCCGAGCTACAAGGAAAGGTCTAAGAAGGCCAAGGCGGCTAGGCAGAATGCTGCCAAGTGGTGTGGTGGCTCGATTCCGATGACGGAACATTTCCGTCGTTTGGTATGTTTTTTCTTTTAAAATATATTATTTTAATATAAGTACCATAAAATGGTACTTGGAAAAAATATTTAAGTTTAGTAATAAAAAATATATTTTTAACAGGTACAGAGGGGTGAGGATGCAAACATGGTGACCGTCTTCTTGGCCACCCATCGCAAGGACGGAAATCTCATTGATGAGAGGGCCTCACAGACCTATGTAAGTATTACTTTACTTTGTGTTTATTTTAATATAACTTAGGCAATTATTGAGTTTTTAAACCTTTTCTAGGCCGAGTATCTTAGGCTTCGTGAGCGGGCGACTGCTAGTGCACCTACACCTGGAGAGGCTGGTGCTTCATCGCAGCCCGGTCCATCTCCGTCGGCGGAAGACCTGTGGGTGACCGCAACTGGTGGTCTCCAGAGAGGTACGTACTACGGTACGGGCTCCTATGGCGCCATGGTTGCGACGCAGTCATCTAGGGCCTCCCCGACAGCTGTGCATTCCACACACCCCTCGCAGTCGCAGCCCTCGCAGTCGTCGTCCAGAGTCCAGGAGGCCGTCCAGGAGGCCGTTGACCGTCAGATTGCGTCTTTCCATGACGACTTGCTGCGAAGTATGGAGGACCAGTCCCGGTCCCAGCCGCAGGCGGACGATCCGATGCTCATCGCACGATTGGATATGCTCGACCGCAGCAAGACGGAGCTACGAGAATTGACAAATGATATTAGAGCCTCCAATGATCGCAACATCATGGAGCTGCAGGCGTCACAGCTATCGATGGGCGAGAAGCTGACGAGGATGCAGGCGTCACAGCTATCGATGGGCGAGAACCTGACGAGGATGCAGGATTCAATGGGTGATAGCAGTACGAGGTTGTTATCTACCCTGGATTCTTACAACCAGCGACTCGCAGACTTGGAGCGGGCACGGCCTCCACCGACGTCACTGCCTTCTCCATCGACATCGGTGTCGATTCCACGGGACGAGTATGAGGAGTTGTTATCCTTCAAGCGCGCCGCTGGTCAGCCTCCTGCAGATCCGTAGTAGTATAGTTATTTTTATTATTATTTATGAATTATTGATACTTCAACAATAGACATGATGTATGATGCTTCTTGTGGTCTTTAATTTTTTAGTTAATTTAATTGGATTATATAGTTATCCACATTTAATTCGATTGATACTTCTTGTGGTCTTTAATTTAATTGGATTATATAGTTAACTAGATTGAATCATGTTGGTGTGTATGATGAAGATGATGTAAAACTGCAGGGAATCACCAATGTTTGCTTCTGCACATTATTTTTTTTATTTTTTTTAAAAATTAGCGACGTTATTAGCGACGTTTAGCGACGTTTAGCGACGTTAATTTACGTCGCTAATTACGTCGCTACTTAGCGACGCTGCAAAACGTCGATAAGGACGTCGCTAATGGCGTCGCTAAAGACGTCGCTAAACGTCGCCAATTGCTGACATTGCAGTATAGGCAGATCATTAAAGACGTCGGTGTAACGTCGCGATAGATGTCGCTAATCAGCGACGTTTAGCGACTTTTCTAAACGTCGCTTTTTAGTGACTTGGCGTCGCAAAACAACGCTAAATTTAGCGACACATTAAAGTCGCTAAAAAACGTCGGCATAGCGACGTTTAGCGACATTTTTTGTTTTAGCGACTTGGTGTTTTCCGACTGCTTTAAAACGTCGCTAATTACGTCACTAAATCTAATTAGCGACGATTTTTGGTTATTTAGCGACGTTTTTAGACGTCGCTAATTTGACTTTTTCTGGTAGCGTTAGTGACGTGCGACCATAGTTAAAACCACATGTTGTTGAAGTATCCCTACGTCACGCCCCAGTCCCAAAATATCGAGGGACTGAGCACGTGAGCAATGGCCAGCAGCACGCACCGATGGACAACCCAATTTAATGGATCCATCAGGGCATGCTTAAGCTGTAGTCTAGCAGTACTAAGTATAAGTCTCAGGTATTTCTAATCTCATCCACAGAAATAACACAGATTAATTGCCAGAAATCATGCAATGGAAATAAATATGCAATATCAAATAAGGTTATCTGGGGAAACAATCCGAGAAATTATTCTGTTACATTTAAGGAGAAAAGACAGGAAATGAAATGCTGGAAGTGGAAATACTGTGTAGTTGAAGCCGGTGCTCAGGAGAAATCTTCGGCCACTACTTCGTCCTCTGTTCCTTGTTCTGCTCCAAGGAGTGCTCCGGTACCGTACACCTCTGGGTAATTCTCTTCAGCTCTACCTGGGGACATAATCCGGATCCAGGTCCTCAGGGGACAGCAAGGTACAGAAAATACAAGCCAAAATAAATACAGTGCAGCAGATAATTAAACAAGAGGGTAAGCTATGTAACCAGCTAAGTGATATACAATATGAGAGCAGCACTAGAATTCAGGCTGAAGCCACTACAAGCTCTGTGTCGGGGAGCCGGTAGCGGCAATAACTATGAACTACACTATGTTATATACTATGTTTTATATATAATATCAGCCTGTAGTCTGTGTGTCTCTCCCCACCCAATGTAATCCCACGTCTCATGTCCACGATGTCTCATGTCCATGTCACGCACGATTATAACTAATGCAGCAAGTCTGATAGCTATGAATCAAATGTCTAAGAATGTAAAGTCTATGTCCTAAAACATGCATCCTATACAGAATCACCTTGAATGTCTCAGGAAGACTCTGTCTCATGAAATAGTGTCAAGTGTCCTGGGTTCTGAAGTACTTGATAAGACAAGTACGAGAATTATCGGGTCTCGATATCCATGTCTATGTGACGTTACACAATCCCGCGTACGGAGTTGGCACCCGACTATGATCGGATACTAAGTAAAGCCACTCGGTCCTGGGTTTAACAGTTTAACAAGTTTATTTGCATTTAAATTCAGGCAAGTTCTATAACAATAATTACTGCAATTGGCAAGCTTTACTTGCCCACTAATGTATAATTAAGTCCAGAAAATAAAGAGCAAGCTGCAGGGTTTGGCAAGGTACACTTGCCTGTGGTTCCGGTTCGGGTTGCAGTTCTGACCTCGGCGGAAATTGCAGGCGGTAGTCCGGTTGCTGAAACAAACATCACCATCAGATCCCGAAAATATCAATCAGCTAGAAACACCTGTCCTTGGGTCCAATTTGGAGACAAGGGCAGAAACGGCAGTTTTGGGCCAAAACGGGGTCCACCGGTGGGCCCGCTTTGCACCGAAAAACGCGTCAGGGTCAACGGTCTCCAAATTTACCAAACTCAGTGTCAACAGGTCATGAACGCTGATACGAACCCAACGGAACTTTCAGAATTGAATTCCGATGAGCCGTTCACAAAATCGTCCGTCGAGCGGGGCCTGTGGGGCCCACGACACGCGATTTCGTCAACGTTCTCAGAATCGAACCAAACTTGACCCACAGGACCAGCGTATCGCTACGAGTCCGATGGCGTAAGTTTCGTTTCAATCCGACATGTGTACCCAAAGTTAGGTCGAATTACAGAAAAGACGGATACGGGGCGATGTCCGCGGATACGCGTTGATTCCGGTGTGCACGCACACCCAAATCAGCTTCTGCGAAATCCTACACGTCCGTATCGACGAGGCGCACGTATCTGTGAAGACCGCACGCGACCAAGTCGTCCCGTTTGGCGGGGCGTACTCAGTTCCGGGGTGAATCGGGGTCTGGGTTTTTCCTGTTTTTGTATCGCGGTGTGCGATCACCACAGGACGCGATGCCCCGAACGGTTTGTCCGGACACCGAGAGGGTCATACAGGCTTCGCAACGCAATTTGCGGAATCAAAAACGGAGCTACGAGGAAAAAGTTACACGCACCTGAAGGGGACCCGAAAACAGGGTCAAACCGTGTCCGACACGTGTCGGACACGCGGATCGAATTAGGGTTAGGGTTAGGGTTTTTCCTCCTGGCCGGCGGTGCTGCGGCGGAGGGCGGCCGGTGCTCAGGCGGAGAAGGCTGGGGCACGGGCGGCCGGGCTCGCGGTGGCTGCGGGCTGCTGCTGCTGGCTGCGGCTGTGCTCACTGTCGTCGGGGAAGGAGGAGGAGGGCTGCGTCCGGTGGCTCGAGGGGCGGCGCGGGGCGACGTCGGCGGCGAGGCGTGAGGCGGCGAGGCAGCGGCAGCGGCGGGTCTGAGGCGGTGGCGTTGGGTGGCTGTGGGGCGGAGGGGAGGAGAGCCGAGGGGGTTTAATAGGGCTGGGGAGCCGGGGGGGTGGCCGGGTCTGGCGGTGGCGTGGGGTGGGTCGTGGGAAGGTGGCCGGCCGGAGCGGGCGGAGGGTGCGGCGGAGGCGGCGGGAAACGCGACGGCGTGCGGGTCGTGAGGAGGCTGGGGAGAGGAGCGGGCTAGCGGGTCTCGGGTCGGGTCTGACGGATCCGACCCGACCCGCTAGGGGCTGGGCCGGGCTCGGGCCCAGTGGGCCGGGCCGGGCCGGGCCGCGGGCTGGGCTGGGTAAAATAAAAAATAAAAAATAATAATTATATTAATAATCAGTAATTAATACATAAATAATTAAATAATTAAATAAATAGTTTTTGGTAATTTAAAAATAGGTCCGGGGTCCGATAAATTCCAAAAAATTGTCCTAAGTCCAGTTTTTTATTTTACATCCAAAAATATTATTTTCATAATATTTTAATGCTGTTTATTATCAATTAAAAATCATTGAATAATTAAAACCCTGTTTTTAATTTACAGAAAAATCCCAGAAAAGTCCAGAAAATTGTAAAAAATCCAGTTTTTAAAATTTTGAAAAATCAGGGGGTTTACAATCTACCCCCCTTAAGAGGATTGCGTCCTCGCAATCAAAGAATAACCGGTCAACAGAGATGACACGGTATCGTTCGAAACACATCACAAGATACTTAGGAAAAATACCGTTTCCCTAAAAATGAAAGTTATGCACTTCCAGGAAAATCTAGTTAAAATTATAACTTTTATGAAAACCAGGTTATTATTAACAAGTTGCAATTTACTAGGTTGGGGCTGAGGTCACGAACCAACGGGCACGAACTACACAAGACTAAAACGGATAACTATGAATCACTTACTCGCATCAGCGTCCTGCACAGTCAGCGCATAAGCTTGCCCTCGTCCTTGAGGTAGATTCCTCTGCTGCTGTTGGGCTTGCTGGAAGAGTGTCGCCTGAGGAGCCAGAGGTGGCCTAGGTGCCGGTAAAGCTGGTTGGGCTGCTCTTGGTGCTCCATCTCGATGCTGAGGACAGTCCTTGGCTATGTGGTGATTGGTGCCGCAAATCAGGCACAATCCCAACTTGCGTCTGCAGTCCCTCTCGACATGGCCTATCTTGCCGCAGTAGTGACAGGTAGGAAGGGTCTGCGAAGCTGTCCTCGGTGGCTGGTGCGTGTGAGATCTCTTTGCAGATTCTCCCGGTGATGATCTGTCTGGTGCTGTGGTGATTGGCCGCTTGAGGCGAGACTCTCTCCTGGTGACGCGTTCCATGCGTCGGGCTGCAGCGAGAACGTCTGAGTATGATGTTGGTGCGACGGACCGAATTAGTTTCTGCAGCTCAATGTTCAGTCCGTCGAAGAATTTTTCGGCCTTCTCTTCCTCTGTCGGGATCAGGGTTGGGGCGAAGCGGCTCAGACGAATGAATTCCGCGTTGTACTCTTCCACCGTCATGGAGTCCTGAGTGAGGCGATTAAACTTGTCCCGCAGTTCGGATCATGCGATAGCCGGAATGTACATCTCCTGGAAGAGTCTGGAGAACTCCTCCCAAGTGACTCGGTCTGGTCCGAGTCGCGTCTCCTTAGACAACCACCAGTGGTGAGCATTGCCTGTCAATTGCATTCGGACGGCAGTCATCCAGCGTTCCCGTGGAAGCTCAGCTGCTTCAAGTTGATGCCGTATGTTGGTGAGCCACTCATGAACTTCTGTGGGCTCCTCTTTTCCAGAAAAAGTGCGGGGCTTCAGTTGGCGAAAGTCAGTGATAGAGCCCGTCGAAGGTCGTCGAGCTGGTAGGTTGGCTGCTCCAGTACAGTTACGATGCTGTCCCTCCAGAAGTTAGCTTCACGACGCTGAGCCTCGTGTTGGACTTGTTGCTGAGCTTGCATCATCGCGTAGATCATTTGGAATATCTGCTGCCCGTCAATTGGCTGTCCTGGTGGGAACACGGGCATTGGTGGGACGAACTGCGGCGGAGGTGGGATGTCATCGCGCCGAAATCGGGAGGTAGGTTGACCTGCCTGCTGGCTCTATTGAGTTGTGGGAATTCCTCCGTCTGGTGTCACTTCGTCGTCATAGGTGACACCTGTAGCTTGTGGTGTTCCGGCGGGAGTCTCGGTGCATTCTTGTGGGTCCATTTCTCTGTATCAAAATAACCAATAAGAGGCGCACAGGAATCAAGGCAAGATGCAAGTCAAAATTAGTTCGAATACGATACAGATATCAAAAACGATTCAAGCAAGTGGATGAGATCCTAAAAACTTATCCTATTCTTATTGCAGGCCTGTTCGGTCCCTAAGTTGAAACCGAAAAATTTAGTCGTAGACCTGCATAGGCCACCACAAAAACCATGTCACGCCCCAGTCCCAAAATACCGAGGGACTGAGCACGTGAGCAATGGCCAGCAGCACGCACCGATGGACAACCCAATTTAATGGATCCATCAGGGCATGCTTAAGCTGTAGTCTAGCAGTACTAAGTACAAGTCTCAGGTATTTCTAATCTCATCCACAGAAATAACACAGATTAATTGCCAGAAATCATGCAATGGAAATAAATATGCAATATCAAATAAGGTTATCTCGGGAAACAATCCGAGAAATTATTCTGTTACATTTAAGGAGAAAAGACAGGAAATGAAATGCTGGAAGTGGAAATACTGTGTAGTTGAAGCCGGTGCTCAGGAGAAATCTTCGGCCACTACTTCGTCCTCTGTTCCTTGTTCTGCTCCAAGGAGTGCTCCGGTACCGTACACCTCTGGGTAATTCTCTTCAGCTGTACCTGGGGACATAATCCGGATCCAGGTCCTCAGGGGACAGCAAGGTACAGAAAATACAAGCCAAAATAAATACAGTCCAGCAGATAATTAAACAAGAGGGTAAGCTATGTAACCAGCTAAGTGATATGCAATATGAGAGCAGCACTAGAATTCAGGCTGAAGCCACTACAAGCTCTGTGTCGGGGAGCCGGTAGCGGCAATAACTATGAACTACACTATGTTATATACTATGTTTTATATATAATATCAGCCTGTAGTCTGTGTGTCTCTCCCCACCCAATGTAATCCCACGTCTCATGTCCACGATGCCTCATGTCCATGTCACGCACGATTATAACTAATGCAGCAAGTCTGATAGCTATGAATCAAATGTCTAAGAATGTAAAGTCTATGTCCTAAAACATGCATCCTATACAGAATCACCTTGAATGTCTCAGGAAGACTCTGTCTCATGAAATAGTGTCAAGTGTCCTGGGTTCTGAAGTACTTGATAAGACAAGTACAAGATTTATCGGGTCTCGATATCCATGTCTATGTGACGTTACACAACCCCGCGTACGGAGTTGGCACCCGACTATGATCGGACACTAAGTAAAGCCACTCGGTCCTGGGTTTAACAGTTTAACAAGTTTATTTGCATTTAAATTCAGGCAAGTTCTATAACAATAATCACTGCAATTGGCAAGCTTTACTTGCCCACTAATGTATAATTAAGTCCAGAAAATAAAGAGCAAGCTGCAGGGTTTGGCAAGGTACACTTGCCTGTGGTTCCGGTTCGGGTTGCAGTTCTGACCTCGGCGGGAATTGCAGGCGGTAGTCCGGTTGCTGAAACAAACATCACCATCAGATCCCAAAAATATCAATCAGCTAGAAACGCCTGTCCTTGGGTCCAATTTGGAGACAAGGGCAGAAACGGCAGTTTCGGGCCAAAACGGGGTCCACCGGTGGGCCCGCTTTGCACCGAAAAATGCGTCAGGGTCAACGGTCTCCAAATTCACCAAACTCAGTGTCAACAGGTCAGGAACGCTGATACGAACCCAACGGAACTTTCAGAATTGAATTCCGATGAGCCGTTCACAAAATCGCCCGTCGAGCGGGGCCTATGGGGCCCACGACACGCGATTTCGTCAACGTTCTCAGAATCGAACCAAACTTGACCCACAGGACCAGCGTATCGCTACGAGTCCGATGGCACAAGTTTTGTTTCAATCCGACGTGTGTACACAAAGTTAGGTCAAATTGCAGAAAAGACGGATACGGGACGATGTCCGCGGATACGCGTTGATTTCGGTGTGCACGCACACCCAAATCAGCTTCCGCGAAATCCTACACGTCCGTATCGACGAGGCGCACTTATCTGTGAAGACCGCACGCGACCAAGTCGTCCCGTTTGGCGGGGCGTACTCAGTTCCGGGGTGAATCGGGGTCTGGATTTTTCCTATTTTTGGATCGCGGTGTGCGATCACCACAGGATGCGATGCCCCGAACGGTTTGTCCGGACACCGAGAGGGTCATACAGGCTTCGCAACGCAATTTGCGGAATCAAAAACAGAGCTACGAGAAAAAAGTTACACGCACCTGAAGGGGACCCGAAAACAGGGTCAAACCGTGTCCGACACGTGTCGGACACGCGGATCGAATTAGGGTTAGGGTTAGGGTTTTTCCTCCTGGCCGGCGGTGCTGCGGCGGAGGGCGGCCGGTGCTCAGGCGGAGGAGGCTGGGGCACGGGCTGCCGGGCTCGCGGTGGCTGGGGACTCGCCGGCGGCCGGAGACGGCGCTGCGGGCTGCTGCTGCTGGCTGCGGCTGTGCTCACTGTAGTCGGGGAAGGAGGAGGAGGGCTGCGTCCGGTGTCACGACCCGCACCCGGATATTCGGGCACGAGTGCGTGGGTACGTCCAGCCTACGCCGCAGTGTCGGCGGTAGTACGCTGTCTAGGGCATGACCACAAGTAATAAATCTAGCTCATTCACAATAATTAAATAGGCAAGGAAAAATAGCAGGAAAAGAATGCTAAGATTTATAACTAGAGTATGATAATCAGATCCATAGTTTATTACAGAACCAAAGATTATATCGGGGACAAACCCGATTACTAAGATGAAAGGAAAACAAATAACTAATGCTAACTACTCTGCAGGAGTAGTCTCCTGGGCGGGAACCGGCTCTGCAACTGTATCACCTGCTGGCTCATAGGGTCCATAAAAGGTAGGGGCAAGGTTCTCATCATCGCCTAAACAACGTATCCAGTCAGGAAAGGAGCAAAGTACACAATGCACAACAAGATTAAACTTAAATATTTATGACAATTAAACTGAGTATCATATTGAGAAAATTGCATAAAGGGAACATCAATATTTCAGAGTTTAATGCTATAAACAGGAATATGAGAAAAGCAGGAAATAAATGAGACAGGAGTGAAACTACAACAATCAACAAGAAATATAACAAGACTAGAAACTATATGTATGAAACTTGTGTTTGTTTTAGAATACATAGTCGGCATGTAGGGGCTTATAAGGCTAATCTGGCCGTCCTAGACGGCTATTAAACAATACAATCGAGATCTGGCTGATGGACAGTCGTGTGCCAACAGCTATTAGACAATCCTTAGGGAAAGGGTAAACTACATGCCTCCTAGTATTCTCCCACCCGACACGAAAACAAGACATGCACTCCAATATTCAAGACATGAAATGCAGTATTCTAACACTACGTGTAACATCCAAGGGTACTAGTGAAGCAAGAAATTAATTATCACAATATAAAGATTAAACTTGAAATGCAGGTACTTGCCTGTTGTTTGGATCTGTTTAATTTGGTTCTTGGGAGAAATTTCCACAGATGAGTCCAAAAGCTGAAATAGACATTACCATCATGCTCATAAGATGTCAATTAGCTAGAAACGCCTGTCCTTGGGTCCAATTTGGAGACAAGGGCAAAAACGGTAATTTTGGGTCAAAACGGGGTCCGCCGGTGGGCCCGCTTTGCACCGAAAAATGTGTCCAGGTCAACGGTCTCCAAATTCACCAAACTTAGTGTCAACAGGTCAGGAACGCTGATACGAACCCAACGGAACTTCCAGATTTGGATTCCGATGAGCCGAACACAAAATCGCCCGTCGAGCGGGGCCTGTGGGGCCCACGACACGCGATTTCGTCAACGTTCTCAGAATCGAACCAAACTTGACCCACAGGACCAGCGTATCGCTACGAGTCCGATGGTGCAAGTTTTGTCTCGATCCGACGTGTGTGCACGAAGTTAGAGTGAATTACAGAAAATGCGGATACGGGGCGATGTTCGCGGATACGCGTTGATTTCGGTGTGCACGCACACCCGAATCAGCTTTCGCGAAATCTCACACGTCCGTATCGACGCTGCGCACGTATCTGTGAAGACCGCGCGCGACCAAGTCGTCCCGTTTGGCGGGACGTACTCAGTTCCGGGGTGAAACAGGGTCTGGCTTTTTCCTGTTTTTGGATCGCGGTGTGCGATCACCACAGAACGCGGTGCCCCGAACAGTTTGTCCGGGCACCGAGAGGGTCATACAGGCTTCGCGTAGGAATTTACGGAATCGAAAACGGAGATCAGGGTTGCAAGATACGAATACCTGAAGGGGACCGAGAAATCAGGGTTTCTGAACCGAGTCCGACACGCGATTCGTGTCCTGGACGTGTCCTGCCTAGGGTTGGGGCTGTGTCCACTGCGTGTCCGCGTATCCTTGGCCGTGTCCGGGGCTCTGGGGTCTTGGCCGTCGGTCGGCGAGGTCGGGCCGGGGCTCTGGCGGCTCAGGCGAGGTCTCCGGCGGCGCACCGGAGCGGCGGGGGTCGACGGCGGCTCTCGAACAGCGGGGAGGAGTCGGGGTCTGCTGCGGGGAGGAGAGAGGAGCAGGGTGGAGGGGGCTATGGGCGGCGGCGCTGCGCTGGGCGGCGCAGGGAGGTGGACGGCGGTCGGGGTCGCCGGAGCTAGGTGGTTAGGGTTAGGGCTTCGGGTGTGAGGGCGGAGGTGAATGAGAGGGGGTTCTTATAGGAGGCTCGGGGCGGGGAAGGCCGGGGCGACGTGGCGGGTGATCCGGAGGGGGAGGCGCGGTCGTGGCGGAGGGCGTGGCCGTGGCGCGCGCATTTTCCGGCGCCGGCGGCGGAATCGCCCGGTCGTGGGAGAGCGGGTTGGGGGGGGTGATAGCAGACGGGTCGGGTCGGGCGCGGATCCGGGTGAGCGGACCCGCCCGACCCGCTAAGCACGGGGCTGGGCCGGGTCAGCAGCTAACGGGCTCGGCCCACTGGGCCGGGCCGGGCCCAAGGCTAAAAATAAAATAAAATAAATAATATAAATAATAATAATAATAATAATAATAATAATAATAATAAATAATTAAATAAATAAATAAATAAATAAATAAATAAATAGTTTTTAGGTAATTAAAAATAGGTCCGGGGTCCAATAAATTCCAGAAAAATTGCCCTAAGTCCAGTTTTCTATTTTACACCCAAAAATATTATTTCCATAATATTTTAATATTATTTATTATCAATTAAAAATCATTTAGTAAATAAAAACCCTGAATTTAATTACAGAAAATTCCTAGAAAATTCCAGAAAATTGTGAAAAAATCCCAATTTAAAATTTTTGAAAAAAAACAGGGGCTTACAATCTACCCAACTTATAAAATTTTGTCCTCAAAATTTAAATTATGGCAGGGTTCTCTCTGTCCAAACTCACTTGATTACAGTCTAACGGGTTTCTCTCAGGTGAACATTGCGGTCGCTACCCAACTTATAATTTTACCCATATATCCCCTAAGGCTGTACAACTAGTAAAGCTAGGTCCCAACTTAATAAATCATGGTATTGAATCTTTAAGTCTGCAACACAAAACACATCACCTATGGTATTGCCTTAGCCATAAAGGGTTATCATCAATTCGACCGGTCTGAGGGGTACATCTAGTACTACAAATCAACACAGGATTTTGTCTTTCCGAAGTAAGGGAAGACGAGGATCAATAATAAGAGTTTAAGGACGAGGTGGTAGAACAGAGGTATAGGGATCAAGGCGTTTTAAAGAATTCTAATGGGGATTGTCAGGCGGTTATGGATTGATATTCTATTCTGGTAATCATTTATCAGTATAATTATGTAACTGATGCGATATGCTCGGACATATTTTAGGGGTAAGTATACTAGTCACTATATCTCTCAATCCACGTAAAGTAGTCGTGCGAAGTGCGAATCAAAATGCACTAAGGTTGATCAGACCGTAGTACACTGATTCTGAGTAGACACTGGTATTAGTGGGGTTGATCAGGCCTCAGTAATACATGTGTCCTGAACAAGCCCGATAAAGGTAAGCTTGCAAAACTAAGCTATAAAATAGCAGCATATGTCAAGTTCAGCAAAATTTAAGTGCGCTAGATAATGATGAAAGGAGGTACAAATTTGAAGTTCACAAAATAACACAAAATAAGCACAATAGCAAAAAGTCCCTAAAACAGTTATCAAATTTTAAAAGCATACCAGGTTATTTAGCAAGTTTAAAATTACTAGGTTGGGGCTGAGGTCACGAACCAATAGGCGTGAGCTAAACAATACTAGGAAAGGTATCTACGAATCACTTACGCGCATTAGCTGCTTCCAGAGTTTGCGCGTTCTCCACGGTCATCACGTAAGCTTGTCCGCATCTTGGAGTAGCGGGACAGTCCCTCACTTGATGTTCTGTTGATCCACAATATAGGCAGGCACCCAGTCTCTTCCTACACACTTGCCAGGTGTGGCCCGGTCTTCGGCAAAAGTTACAAGTAGCAGCTTGTTGGTTCTGTCCTTGAGCCTGGTGTTGGGGTGCTGGAGCTCGAGGGAGAGGACGCTGAGTTTGCTGCGGGGACCTCTGTTGTTGTTGTTGTTGAAATGGGCGTTTGTTGGGTCCCGCATTTCCGGTATCTCTTTCTCGCTTTAGCTTATGCCCCATGTCTCTCTCAACGCCTTGTGCCACGTTCAAGATTTCCTCATAGGTGTGAGCTCGGCTGGTGGTGACAGCAAGACGAATATCTGGAGACAGCCCCTTCTTGAATCTACGGGCTCTGTCCTCCGGGGTACGAACCATGCACTCTGCAAAGTGGCTTAACCTGCTAAATTCAGCAGTATACTCATCAACAGATAGGTTACCTTGTTCCAGTCTCTCGAATTGGCTTTCGAGAGCTTCCCGAGCCACTTCGGGGTAGAATTTCTCCTTGAATAGTCTCTTGAAGTCATACCATGTGAGGTCAGGAGCAGATAGTTGGGGTTCATCTCTGAACCAGGTTCGAGCAATGTCGAACAGTTGCAGGCTTGCGGACTCCACTTTGAGATCATCGGGAACCCGAGCAGTCTTCAGGAGTCTCTCGACATTCTCTATCCACTCATCAGCGTAGAGAATGCCCTCAGTTCCGTAGAATTCCAGAGGCCTAAGGTTCTTGAAGTCTTTAGCACTTCTTGGCCTCTTGAGTGACGACTCCTGGGACTTAATAGCTTCCGAGAGGCTGGTCCGCAGAAGTGCAGTCTGTTCCTTCTGAGATTCCACTAGTCCCTGGAACACTCCGAGTAGCTGCGTCCCATCTAGAGTAACTGCTGGAACAGATGGAGGCGGCGGGAGTGCAAGAGTCTCGGGCACATTCTGCTCAGCTGGTTCTGATGTACCTCCTACTGTGTTTCTCGTCTGAACCATTCTGAAAGATGAAGGGATAGGGAGATTTAGGATAGATTACTTGGAAATCAAGGGCGATAGGAAAAATTAATCAGGAATGATTATCAAGAATTGAAATGAAGATCATATTCTGTGAATGAGCTTTTTCCTAAAATCCTCAATCTTGTTGCAGGCCTGTTCGGTTCCTAGGTTGAAACCGAACAATTTAGTCGTTGACCTGCATGGGCCACCACTAAAACGTGTCACGACCCGCACCCGGATATTCGGGCACGAGTGCGTGGGTACGTCCAGCCTACACCGCAGTGTCGGCGGTAGTACGTTGTCTAGGGCATGACCACAAGTAATAAATCTAGCTCATTCACAATAATTAAATAGGCAAGGAAAAATAGCAGGAAAAGAATGCTAAGATTTATAACCAGAGTATGATAATCAGATCCATAGTTTATTACAGAACCAAAGATTATATCGGGGACAAACTCGATTACTAAGATGAAAGAAAAATAAATAACTAATGCTAACTACTCTGCAGGAGTAGTCTCCTGGGCGGGAACCGGCTCTGCAACTGTATCACCTGCTGGCTCATAGGGTCCATAAAAGGTAGGGGCAAGGTTCTCATCATCGCCTAAACAACGTATCCAGTCAGGAAAGGAGCAAAGTACACAATGCACAACAAGATTAAACTTAAATATTTATGACAATTAAACTGAGTATCATATTGAGAAAATTGCATAAAGGGAACATCAATATTTCAGAGTTTAATGCTATAAACAGGAATATGAGAAAAGCAGGAAATAAATGAGACAGGAGTGAAACTACAACAATCAACAAGAAATATAACAAGACTAGAAACTATATGTATGAAACTTGTGTTTGTTTTAGAATACATAGTCGGCATGTAGGGGCTTATAAGGCTAATCTGGCCGTCCTAGACGGCTATTAAACAATACAATCGAGATCTGGCTGATGGACAGTCGTGTGCCAACAGCTATTAGACAATCCTTAGGGAAAGGGTAAACTACATGCCTCCTAGTATTCTCCCACCCGACACGAAAACAAGACATGCACTCCAATATTCAAGACATGAAATACAGTATTCTAACACTACATGTAACATCCAAGGGTACTAGTGAAGCAAGAAATTAATTATCACAATATAAAGATTAAACTTGAAATGCAGGTACTTGCCTGTTGTTTGGATCTGTTTAATTTGGTTCTTAGGAGAAATTTCCACAGATGAGTCCAAAAGCTGAAATAGACATTACCATCATGCTCATAAGATGTCAATTAGCTAGAAACGCCTGTCCTTGGGTCCAATTTGGAGACAAGGACAAAAACGGTAATTTCGGGTCAAAACGGGATCCGCCGGTGGGCCCGCTTTGCACCGAAAAACGTGTCCAGGTCAACGGTCTCCAAATTCACCAAACTTAGTGTCAACAGGTCAGGAACGCTGATACGAACCCAACGGAACTTCCAGATTTGGATTCGGATGAGCCGAACACAAAATCGCCCGTCGAGCGGGGCCTGTGGGGCCCACGACACGCGATTTCGTCAACGTTCTCAGAATCGAACCAAACTTGACCCACAGGACCAGCGTATCGCTACGAGTCCGATGGCGCAAGTTTTGTCTCGATCCGACGTGTGTGCACGAAGTTAGGGTGAATTGCAGAAAAGGCGGATACGGGGCGATGTCCGCGGATACGCGTTGATTCCGGTGTGCACGCACACCCGAATCAGCTTCCGCGAAATCTCACACGTCCGTATCGACGCTGCGCACGTATCTGTGAAGACCGCGCGCGACCAAGTCGTCCCGTTTGGCGGGACGTACTCAGTTCCGGGGTGAAACAGGGTCTGGCTTTTTCCTGTTTTTGGATCGCAGTGTGCGATCACCACAGAACGCGGTGCCCCGAACAGTTTGTCCGGACACCGAGAGGGTCATACAGGCTTCGCGTAGGAATTTACGGAATCGAAAACGGAGATCAGGGTTGCAAGATACGAATACCTGAAGGGGACCGAGAAATCAGGGTTTCTGAACCGAGTCCGACACGCGATTCGTGTCCTGGACGTGTCCTGCCTAGGGTTGGGGCTGTGTCCACTGCGTGTCCGCGTATTCTTGGCCGTGTCCGGGGCTCTGGGGTCTTGGCCGTCGGTCGGCGAGGTCGGGCCGGGGCTCTGGCGGCTCAGGCGAGGTCTCCGGCGGCGCACCGGAGCGGCGGGGGTCGACGGCGGCTCTCGAACAGCGGGGAGGAGTCGGGGTCTGCTGCGGGGAGGAGAGAGGAGCAGGGTGGAGGGGGCTATGGGCGACGGCGCTGCGCTGGGCGGCGCAGGGAGGTGGACGGCGGTCGGGGTCGCCGGAGCTAGGTGGTTAGGGTTAGGGCTTCGGGTATGAGGGCGGAGGTGAATGAGAGGGGGTTCTTATAGGAGGCTCGGGGCGGGGAAGGCCGGGGCGACGTGGCGGGTGATCCAGAGGGGGAGGCGCGGTCGTGGCGGATGGGCGTGGCCGTGGCGCGCGCGTTTTCCGGCGCCGGCGACGGAATCGCCCGGTCGTGGGAGAGCGGGTTGGGGGGGGTGACAGCAGACGGGTCGGGTCGGGCGCGGATCCGGGTGAGCGGACCCGCCCGACCCGCTAAGCACGGGGCTGGGCCGGGTCAGCAGCTAACGGGCTCGGCCCACTGGGCCGGGCCGGGCCCAAGGCTAAAAATAAAATAAAATAAATAAAATAAATAATAATAATAATAATAATAATAATAAATAAATAAATAAATAAATAAATAAATAAATAAATAAATAGTTTTTAGGTAATTAAAAATAGGTCCGGGGTCCAATAAATTCCAGAAAAATTGCCCTAAGTCCAGTTTTCCATTTTACACCCAAAAATATTATTTCCATAATATTTTAATATTATTTATTATTAATTAAAAATCATTAATAAATAAAAACCCTGAATTTAATTACAGAAAATTCCTAGAAAATTCCAGAAAATTGTGAAAAAATCCCAATTTAAATTTTTTGAAAAAAAACAGGGGCTTACTGTCACGACCCGCACCCGGATACTCGGGCATGAGTGCGTGAGTACGTCCAGCCTACGCCGCAGTGTCGGCGGTAGTACGCTGTCTAGGTCATTTCTGGGTGTCAATAAGTATCTATCTCATCCACAATAATGAACATGAAAGAATAATCACAGGAAAAAGGAATGTTAAGATTTTAAAATATTTAATCTGTGACAACCAAACCACAGTTAATACAAGCCAGAAGATAAATCGGGGACAAACCCGAGTATGTGCAGAAAGAAAAATAAAATAATAACTAACTGGCTACTCCTCCTCAAAGGTAGTCTCTGAAGTGGGAACCGGCTCCTCGATGTGTCACCTGCTAACTCATAGGGGCCATAATAGGTAGGGCAAAGTCCTCATCATCGTCTAAATCAACGGATCCAGTCAGGAAATGAGCAAAGTACACAGTGCACATCAAGATTAAAACTAAATATTTATGACAATTAGGTTGAGCATCATATTGAGAAAATTGCATAAAAGAAGCATCAATATCTCAGAGTTAATGCTACACACAGGAATATGAGAAAGCAGGAATAAATGTGACAGGAAATGAAAACTACAACAGTCAACAAGAGCCATAACTAGACAAGAAGCTATGTGTGTGAACTTGTGTTTTTAGAATACCTAGTTGGCATGTAGGGGTCTATAAAGTTAAACCGGCCGCCATGGACGGCTATTAATCACGAATAATCGAGATCCGGCTGATGGACAGTCGTGTACCAACAGCTATTAATCATGGCAAGAGTCAGGGTAAGCTACATGCCTTTCAGTATTCTCCCACCCAACATGATAAAACAAGACAGGAACTACCAATATTCAAGACATAAAATTCAACATTTCTAACACTAGGTGTAACACCAAGGGTACATGTATGACAGGGAATTAATTATCATAATATATAAAGATTAACTTGAAGTGCAGGTACTTGCCTGTTGTTTGGATCTGGTTAATTTAGTTCTTGGGGAAAAATTCCAGAGGTGAGTCCAAATGCTGAAATAAACATTACCATCACGCTCAGAAGATGTCAAATAGCTAGAAACGCCTATCCTTGGGTCCAATTTGAAGACAAGGGCAAAAACGGCAGTTTCGGGTCAAAACGGGGTCCGCCGGTGGGCCCGCTTTGCACCGAAAATGCGTCAGGGTCAACGGTCTCCAAATTCACCAAACTTAGTGTCAACAGGTCAGGAACGCTGATACGAACCCAACGAAACTTTCAGAATTGAATTCCGATGAGCCGTTCACAAAATCGCCCGTCGAGCGGGGCCTGTGGGGCCCACGACACGCGATTTCGTCAACGTTCTCAGAATCGAACCAAACTTGACCCACAGGACCAGCGTATCGCTACGAGTCCGATGGCGCAAGTTTTGTCTCGATCTGACGAGTGTGCACGAAGTTAGGGTAAATTGCCGAAAAGGCGGATACGGGGCGATGTCCGCGGATACGCGTTGATTCCGGTGTGCACGCACACCCGAATCAGCTTCCACGAAGACTCACACGTCCGTATCGACGAGGCGCACGTATCTGTGAAGATCGCGCGCGACCAAGTTATCCCGTTTGGCGGGGCGTACTCAGTTCCGGGGTGAAACAGGGTCTGGTTTTTCCTGTTTTTGGATCGCAGGGTGCGATCATCACAGGACGCGATGTCCCGAACAGTTTATCCGGACACCGAGAGGGTCATACAGGCTTCGCAACGCAATTTACAGAATCGAAAACGGAGATCAGGGTTGCAAGATACGAGTACCTGAAGGGGACCGAGAAATCGGGGGTTGGACCGTGTCCGACACGCGTGTTCGTGTCCTGTCTGCGAATCCCGTGTCCGGGTCTGTGTCCGCGGGGTGTCCGGTGCTCCTCAGCCGTGTCCGGTGCTGCTGGAGGATACGCCGGAGGCTGGCGAGGTCGGGCCGGGGCTGCGGCGGCTGCTGCGGCTCCGGCGGAGGGGAGACAGCAGCGGGGAGTAGGGCTCGGGGTCGGCTCCGCCTGGGGAGGAGGAGGGAGAGGAAGAGTGGAGGAGGTTCTGGCTGGGGGTGGTCGGCGCAGGGAGGTGGACGGCGGTCTGGGAGGAAGTCGCCGGGGATCGGGGCTCGCCGGAGATCGCCGGAGTCGGGGTAGTTAGGGTTAGGGTTTTGGGTTTTGGGGGAAGGAAGGAGGCGGAGATGGGGGTACTTATAGGGGGCTGCGAGGGGCTCGGCCGGGGCGTCGTGGCGGGAGATCCGGAGGGGAGGGGCGACGTGGCGGCAACTTTTCCGGCGGTGGCGGAAAAGTCGGATCGAGGGGGTGACCGAGGACAGGGGTGACCGGGCGGGTCGGGTCGGGCGCGGATCCGGGTGAGCGGACCCGCCCGACCCGCTAAGGTGATGGTTGGGCTGGGCTGGGTTGAACCAATGGGCTCGGTCCACTGGGCCGGGCCGGGCCCAAACTAATAAAATAATAAAACAATAATAATAATAATAATAATAATAAAACAGAATTTAATTAATAATTAGGAAAATTAGTTTTTAGACTTTTAAAAATAGGTCTGAGGCCCAATAAATTCCAGAAAAATTACCCTAAGTCCAACTTTTCATTTTACACCCAAAAATATTATTTTTATGATATTTTAATATTATTTATTGCTAATTAAAAATTATTTATTAATTGAAAACCCTGATTTTAATTACAGAAAATTCCTAGAAAATTCCAGAAAATTGGAAAAATCCAAGATTTAATAATTTGAAAATTCAGGGGGTTTACACTTACATCCGGTGGCTCGGGGGGCGGCGCGGGGCGACGTCGGCGGCGAGGCAGGAGGCTGCGAGGCAGTGGCAGCAGCGGGTCTGAGGCGGTG
Organism: Iris macrosiphon; assembly: GCA_036927795.1. NCBI lineage: Eukaryota > Viridiplantae > Streptophyta > Magnoliopsida > Asparagales > Iridaceae > Iris > Iris macrosiphon. The sequence continues at coordinate 179,167,205 of JAYESA010000001.1, forward strand.
GCGTTGGGTGGCTGTGGGGCTGAGGGGAGGAGAGCCGAGGGGGTTTAATAGGGCTGGGGAGCCGGGGGGGGGTGGCCGGGTCTGGCGGTGGCGTGGGGTGGGTCGTGGGAAGGTGGCCGGCCGGAGCGGGCGGAGGGCGCGGCAGAGGCGGCGGGAAACGCGGCGGCGTGCGGGTCGTGCGGAGGCTGAGGAGAGGAGCGGGCTAGCGGGTCTCGGGTCGGGTCTGACGGATCCGACCCGACCCGCTAGGGGCTGGGCCGGGCCGGGCCGCGGGCTGGGCTGGGTAAAAAATAAAATAAAATAATAATAATAATATTAATAATAATATTAATAATCAGTAATTAATACATAAATAATTAAATAATTAAATAAATAGTTTTTGGTAATTTAAAAATAGGTCCGGGGTCCGATAAATTCCAAAAAATTGTCCTAAGTCCAGTTTTTCATTTTACATCCAAAAATATTATTTTCATAATATTTTAATGCTGTTTATTATCAATTAAAAATCATTGAATAATTAAAACCCTGTTTTTAATTTACAGAAAAATCCCAGAAAAGTCCAGAAAATTGTGAAAAATCCAGTTTTTAAAATTTTGAAAAATCAGGAGGTTTACACCCTATGCGGCCACTAAGCAGGAACATATGCAGCATCCATAGCACGTCCATAGGGCGGCTATAAATAGCAAGGTACCACACCCATACAAAGGGCTGACTTGCTATCTGCGAACCTATACTCAAGCTAGAGAGAAGAGCTTCTGCATCTGATCGTCTGCGGAGTAAAAAGAGTTGCTACACTCCTAACCCTCCATCGTCACATGCCAGAAAATAAATTTGTACTTAGATTGTCTTGTAGGACTTCTCTGTACTTTTTTAGTTTGTTAATCAAATCAAGTTATTTTAGTCCTCCTTTTGATTTAATGGAAAATATCAGTGCGCTTAAGTTTTCAAGGGTCTCATACACACTTTTCGTACAATTGTCCATTCTTCTCCGGCCAGCATACTTTGTGCTCCGACTTTATTGTTCTCAACTTTTTCGTTCAAGATCAAATACGAGTGCAACAGAACAAATTTTACAAGAGAGTCTACAACACAGTTCTAAGCTACAAAAGATATGTAGATAACTAAGCTAGCAAATAAATGTAAACTTAGGTTTCCTAATCCTGGGTTCACTCGGTTGGCAAGATGTACTTGCCTACGGTCAAGTTTTAGCCTAATACCAACACTACCAAGGTCACCTACGGCCAAGGCCAAGCTCGACTGCTGCCTTCGGCTGGGAAAGAAGTGAAGAAGGAAAGAGAAATAAAAGAAAGAAAAATGAAGAAAAGAGAAAGGTTGAATATATATAGGAAAAGCTAGGATTGTAGGCCATTGGATCATAATTCATGCCTCTTACCTGGGTTCATCACAGCCACACACAAGAAAATAAAGGGACCAATGGTCCAAAGCATGCAACTAAGAAAAATTAACAAAAATCACCTAAACAATGCTTGAATGACATAAAGCATAAAGTAAGCAATTAAATAATAAGCAAGCTATACACGTATAATACGCATATCTCGGGTGCGTATACTAGAATAGTGAGATGGTGTCACAGGTATCTACATCACCTAAAGAAGAAAGTGGGCAAATAAGGCTCATGTAGAATCTTCGATATACGAAGCATATATAATTGAGGAGGTTTTAAACTTCTGCTCCATCTACTTTGATACTCATATCAGAACAAATCATAAACGAGCTCTAAAGAATGATGACGGTGGGGTTGATGCACCAAATAATATAATCCGCACTATCTTCAATGTGGAAGGCAAGCCTACAAGTGCTATTAAAGTACAGTGATTGGAAGACGATGAGTTTGAAGCCACTTATCGGTATATATTGTTAAATAGTGGTCCTGAGGAGAAGTAGATATTGAAAAGTAAGGGACACATCTTTGCTACATATTTCAATTCTGTATATGCTTAAAAAAATATTCTAACTATTCTCCTAATTATCATAGTACTTTTAGAGTTGAGGTAAAAATGGAGAGACCTAATATTAATTATGATGATTGTAGCGTCCCGTTCTTCCGGTGCGGATAGCGCGGCTAAGAAACACAAGATGGTATCGTTCGATCGGGATAGATTGAAACAAAAACTTATCCTCGTTATGGATTTGCTTCTTCGGAATCGATTCCCATATTCAGTGGATCGTGCCCCCAGGATCGACTTAGCGGCAGAGTCATGAGGGACCTCTCCGCTGCTATTTTTTTATTGCCTCGGATTTCGATGTCGCTTGTTGCTTTCGTGCTTTGAGTTGGTTTTGGAATTTGCTTGTTTTCCTTGAACAGTTTCGATGGATTTCATTGTTTTCGTTCATTGAACTGCACTTCAATTTCGAGATTGGAAAGAGAGGAAGAAGTATTGATCAAGCTGTTCGTAATGCAGGTGAACGAGCAGTAGGCGGCTTACGAGCGGAGTCGTGAAGCGCCTCCTTCCTTCTCCCTTCCAACCATCCAAGTGAGTGGCTACCATCCCGATTAGCTATCCATGCTTCCAAGTCTTCACACCTAATAAATCTTGCATTCTTGTTTGCCCCGATCAAACGATACCAAGTAATAACTAAAAGATACCAGGATAAAATGGAATAGACTTGAATTATAATGCTTGTCAACTGAACTTGTGAACGATTATATCTTTGCATGCTTATTCGTTTGGAATATTCATCATATGCATAGATACAAGTTCGAGTGTATGCTTCTTCTTTACATTGTGAAATATACAAAGCTATATCCTGAATGCATGAATTGAACGTAGATGCAATGTAAATGAATCATGCAATACTGCTTGTCTTGTACTCATGTAGCCTCAGGGCGAATAACGTAGCCTCCGGACGAATGATTGTTAACGTAGCCTCCGGACGAATGATTATTGATGTGCGATCACGGACAACTTGTGCACAAGGTATAGTTTCTGCGGGCGACTGCTGGGGCACTGGCACCGTTCCGGCTCCGGACGGAACTCACGTTTAGTCTTACGTACTTGGACGGGATGGTATGCGGCGTCTCACGTTCTTGCACGTAGCAAACCATCTTCGTCACAGACTAGTGTCCATTATGGCAATCAAGCCAGTGATCATCTTGTATATTTAAACCTGTTGCAAACTAACTTGTGTCTTCGTGGCAGGGAAGGCATGGTAAGTATTGTGCAGGTGGTTCAGACGAACAGGTAAAATCCACCGAACGGTGGCAAGTTCATTTCAGTATCTTATATATATACTGCTTACTTGTAAATGAACTAAGGCAAGATAGAAAACCACAAAAATATGCATGCTTCATATAAACAACGTGTTGATTGGTATAGTTGGGTTTAGCTCGCCTTCACCAGTATGTTTCGACATGCTGACCCTCGTTGAAACAGGTTCTCCGCACTAAGACGAACCGAGCGAGGAGCCGAAGTCGTCTTCCCGATCCAGTCCAGCTGTAGGCGTATCCTGATCGCGCCCCCTTGAAGCATTTTGAAGGAAGGAACTTGCAACTTTATATACACAATGCAGCTCCGTGGCAAAGTCGTCCTCCTGCCCGGAGGTCTTTATCATTTTAAAGTTTAGTAAAGGGATGTAATATATATGACTGCTATCTCATTTTGTGTCAACACTTTTGTAAGCCCGTGCGGCAAATTAGTTGACTCGTTCAGGAGTTTGTAATAGATGTTCATTATCAATAAAGAGAACTTTTCCATGTTTCAAATCTGTGTTTTAATTTATCTGCGTACTCTGAATATGTGCTCGTTATGCAAAACAAGAAAGCCTTGTGCGGGCGCAATCCCAGGGCCGCACGACGGTCACTCCGGGGGACGCCCCTACGATTCGGCAAAATTGGGGCGTGACAATGCTCTTGCTAGAGAGGTTGATAGAAATTTTTTATCGTGGTTCCATAATTATGTACGGATCTTAAACATTAAGTATTCTAAATTTAGTATTTTGATCAATCTTTATCTATTGTCTATATGATACGTGATATTTCAGGTTTTTTGTTCTGGTACAGAGGTACAGAACAAACGACTTTGAGTATTAGCTATCGGACCAAGCAAGAGGACAAAGTATTGGGATGAATACATCATCAATGGCCTCAAATTTAGAACCACTGATAAGCCTATTAATTAATCATTTGTCGACGAGGAGGCTAATTATATAAAAAATTCTGGAGTATGTGTGAGGGGTTCAGTCTACGATGAGGATCCAGAATTCGACTATTACGGTGTACTAAGAGATGTCGTGGAGCTGGAATACTCTTATGAGACAAAAATTATGATGTTTAAATATGATTGGTTCGACACAACACCCAAGCAAGGATGGAAAATTGACAACCAGTTTGGGTTTGTTGATATAAATTATAGAAAAAGATATGTAGGTTTCGAACTATTTGTGTTGGCTAGTCAAACGGTTCAAGTGTATTATACGAGTTATCCTAGTCGACGACACAATAATAAGGATTTGTGCGCTGTATGCAAAAATAAAGCTAGAAACACATATAATGTTGGGGATCTAGCATACCAGGAGGATTAAGTGTTCATGCCTTAACCTACATATATATACGAGTTTGGCCGGTGTTGATGGTATGGAGGTTGATGTTACCGTAGAGGATGATAAAGTTAATGAAGAGATTGACATAGAAGATTTACCTCATATAGAGGAGGACTCTGATGTGGAGGTATCAAACGAGGAACAAGAATTGTAAGATAAAGGTGATAGTGAAAGTGAAAATAAAAATGAAGAAGTAGAAGATGATTCAAAAAATAATTCGGAAGACGATTACGATTCAAAAGATGTAGAAGATTAGTACGTACACACATATGCATTAACTTGGATTATTTATTTATTTAATGACACGGTTATTATTTATTTCATTATACTACTAGTATTTATTTGTTTATCCACACCATCCATTACTTTATGATGTCTTAATGTCAGTATTTTTATCTGTTTCATAACACCATCCATTATTTACTATTAGATTTACCTATGGCGGGATAAGGACGAGGACGAGCACGGCGACAGGTTCATAGAGGATCTTCTTCACAGCATCCTCCAGCTACTCCGGATGCAGGTCACAGACGACCATCAGAAGACGAGTTCATAGATGCCGATGATGGTTTATCCCCGCCATATATTCGTTCATCGGTAGGGGGAGCTACTCCATCTCCCGGACTCCCTTCAGCTTCTACCCCTGCTGCTACTCCTGCGACTACAAGTACACCGGCTACTCCACTAGTTGCTCCTACTAGAGCAAATCCATATCAAGGCCTCCTGGTGGAGCATGGAGTATATGTCCGTCGTCTAGGATTTGCAGATCCCTCTACTCTACCAGAGCGGCCAACCAATATCGATCGTCCCGAGCTATGGGCCGATGGAGCGACGTAAGTACACATTGTCAATTCACACATTAATTTATTTATTCCTTTTTATTCTAATTCTATATTGTTTACTTATTTCAGGTTCTTCCCGACCAAGGCTGGCACTGATCTAGGGGACTTCATGCGGGAGAACTTTCATGGCTCTTATATCAACTTCGGTGACGTTCCGTTAGATCAAGGATTTATTTGGCTGGATATGTTGCGGGTATGTATAATTTTTTTATTTAGAATAATATATAATTTTTTGATTAAAATGCTAAAAAATATTTTTCTAATTTGCAGAAGTTGTACTGGTGGCCGGAACATAGAGATACTACGATCCGAAAGTGCTACAAGACCGCCGCCAGTAAAAGGTTCAGGGATATATGACCATTGATCAGAAGGCGCTAACGTCACATTTAGGGAATCTTCGCAAGGAGTGTCTCAAGGCAGAGTTCTGGGAGAAGATGGTGGCCCTGGCCTATAAGGCCAAGTGCGAGAAGGCGATAGCGTCCCGTGCTAGGGGTGGTCTCTACACGGGTGGATCCATTCCGACCGTCGAGCATTTTCGACGGATTGTTAGTATTATAATTTTTTGCGAGATCAATTTTTGGTAATTCTTATTTTTTCTTATTAATTTATTACTTAATTTTTACAGTGTAAGGCGGCCATCAGAGCCGGGGGAGACCCGAAGACCGCCCACTACCCCGCAATCTTTCAGGGAACGCACAAAAGGAAGATGGATGGGGAGCTCGTAGTTGAGTGGGCAGCAAAAGCATACGTAAGCTGTGTTTATAAAATTTTGTCAAAAAAATTTAATTACATTCTTTTTATAATTTAACTATATTTGTTTACCCTAAAAATTTAACCTTAACTTTAATATTGTTATCTATGATATCTAAAAACCTTAACTCTAAACCTAACATAAGATATCTAAACTTAACTCTAAACCTAACCTTAGTTGTAGATAAAAAGATTAATCCTAACCTACGATATCTAAAAATATTTAAATAAATAAATATATGAGACGTATGAGATGTTGGAGAGTGGGGCTGAGAGCAGTACGCCGACTGAGCGAAACCATCGGTGGGTACAAACTGTCGGGAGAGGAAAATGCGGCAGCGTGTACGAGTCTGGATCGTTGGCATCCCAACCATCGGTTCTTTCCAAGGATCATCCGACGGCTCCTCCAGCTCCATCAGAGCCCGACCCCGGCATTCCTTCTTGTGCTATGAGTTTGGAGCAGATCACGACGACCATGTTAGAGGTACAAAGGCAGGTTAGATAGCTGACAGAGTCTCGTGATCCTGCAGTTCCTGCTGCTCCTGCTCCTCCGACGGCTCCAATGATGGCTATTCCAGCTCATCCTCCGACTCCTCCGGCTCTATCTCTAATTTCTTCTGCTGCTCCGCCTGTCATTCATGTGGATCTGCATCTGATCATCGCTGCGGTTATGACGCAGTACATGGCTAGCCGACAGCCGTCGCCGCCTCCGCCTCCACCTTCGACTTGATGTATTTTTTTTAATAATTTGACAATTTGTTGGATGTACTGGTTGTATAACTTTATATGTTTAGTTTATGATACTTTATGATAATTTATGGCTATGTACTCGTGTTTGATACGTTCTATTGTATTTGATTGTACTTGACGTGTTTGAATCTCTGATTGATTTTGTATAATGTTACAGGAACAGTAAGTAAGTGATTCTATTCTGAAATATATATATATGTTTAGCGACGGAATAGCGATTGATTAGCGACGAAAAACTAAAAAATTCCATGTCAGCGACGGAACCGTGACACTTCAGCGATGAAAAGTTTTCTCGCTAAATTTGTTTGGTACCAAAAAATATGGTAAATATGTATCAGAAATAGTCGCTAAATCCGTCGCTAATCCTTCGAAGACAGCGACGGATTAGCGACAGAAATTCAGTCGGTGAGCTTTTGAAAAATTTGGCAAAAATGGTCTCACAGTTTTCGTCGATAATCCGTCATCAAATACAGCGACGTAAATAATTTGTCACTAATTCGTCGCTAATTCCGTTACTACTCCGTCGACATGGAAACGAATTAGCGACGGAATGTTGGCAGCGACACTTAAATTAGTGACGCCATATTTTCGTCGCTAATCCGTCGCTATATTAAATAGCGACGAAAATAAATATTATAGCGATGAAAAATTTTGTTGCTAAAATTCTATATTTTTGTAGTCCTCGTCCTCTCCTACTTGGATTTTTGTTTTGTTAAATTATTATTAGTGAAATGCAGGAGTAACCCTTCCGACCTTTTATTCTCAAATAAATATCCGAGCTGGTAACTAAATTTAAAATGCAATGCAAGCATACATGATACCCAATTTAATTTGGATTTGCCATTATTATGTCTTAGAATGTACGAGGAAAAGTAACAATTTGAACTGGATTAATACAAAGAGTACTGCAATTATTAGTAATAAACTTGTTCATAAGTGAGTCCAATTAGATTCATCATTTTTGGGACATTAATGTTGTGCATTAAAACAAAATTTTACTTACTCTTTATAAATTGTAACTGCACATAAATCGATTTCTAGTAAACCCAAATCATCAATAGGCAGTAGCATCTAAGGCTGGTTTCGGGGGATCGGGTTGTCGTAGCCGGAACTAATTTCGGTTGTCCTTTGATCCGGCCTCTTGTGAGACACTTCGTTATGTCTGCGGGGTTGGGGCCTGGGGCAGGAGTTGCCTAAGTCTGAAGTCTTGTCTAGCTTATTGCTATGCAAGCCCTAGTAGCATCTCATCTCTGCGGTGCATGTAATTCTAATCAACTGTCCAGTTATCACACACTATTTGAAACCCACAGCTACATCCCAACAAGTAACAGAGAAGTTCTTATTATGGAAACCAACCAATATTCCTTGAGAAACAACTAAGTAGAACATAACTCCAAAGATTACAAAACGAGAGCTGCTCAGTCTCTTCTGTACCATCTGAATGGACAATGATATATATATATATATATATATATATATATATATATATATATTGTAGCATCGATCAGCTACAGGTAAAAAGCAAGATCATCAGTTCTTCAGCAGCTGACTTGTATTTCTCTTCAATCATAAACATGTCTGAGAAGGGAACTCGAGCTCTACTTGCCTGTTTCATTGCAATTAAGATCATAATTAGGAACTCAATCATGAGCAAACATTCTTGGGATCATGAGTAATGAGAATTAAACTTACTAACAAAGGGAGACTTTGTTTTTTTGTAGAGACTTGAGACTGCATCCTCCAGTAAAAAAAAAAAAGCAACAAATTAAAATTACTGTTATTATATTAACTATTTCCAGCACCTTCGCCCCCCATAGATCGATATTTGAAATTATTTCGCGTTTATAAAATATTTTTTGAAAGGCTCATTTATTTATGCCATCTAATAATATTTTTATTATTTTTAAGGGTTATTTCTACTGGCATATATATATGTGTTATATTCGTAGCCATTTGATATACCTGCTATTTTTTAATCGCGATCCTTCTTTATCCTTTTATGTTTTGGTGAAAAATAACACTTTGTTTTATCATACAGATAAATGTTACTATTGTAATTTGTGTTGCAATAAATAGCTCACTTCATTCTGTTGTAAATCATATTTATATGGATAACTGCAAATAAATGGTTGCTCTTATTCAAATACACACAAATCTAATCATTTTGTTGTTACCCATATTTATGTGTTAATAATAGAATCCCTTCATCTATTCGACTACAAAAATATTCTAGTTCTCTTCTTTAGTTTTATAACACATTATCAGCACGAAAGCTAGCTTAGTAATAAGTTTTTTGAGACTCACAAAACCGGTTAGTCATGTGCTTTCTATTTTTAATAAATTGTACTTGTCGGTACTGTAGTGTATTTTTCTTGCATAACAAAGATTGTTTTTTGTGTTTAGTTTGTAGCAACTAATATTGTTCTTCTATGAAGTAAATGATACTCCCCAAATGAATAAAACAAATTTATACTCGGATGAATTAATATCTCATTACTTAAATATTTTGGGTATCGAATGTTTGTTGATGGTATTAAAGCTTCGAACCAATTCATATATAATGTTCCCAGATAAATCCTCACTAGGAAATGTTACTATAATATGATTTTTGTCCTCTTCTACTATTATCACTAACCACAAAGACAAAAGTATCCCTTCATGAAGTTTAAATTGTCATCTTGAAATTCTATTATATCATCAAGATTTTAGTTTCTTATGCTATCTTTGTTTCTCACTTGAAGTATAATCCCAATATTGTATATTTCCAACCATGCATCCATATATGGAAAGAAAGGGTTGTTCTTCTTGTACTTTATAAATTATAAAAGTTAGATTTGTATTTATCAAAATTATGATGATTAGCAGCAAATTATTTAAATGTATATTTATCCAAGTTGTGATACTAACTGTTTTGGTCGATATTAGATATTATATATGATCAATCCTTGTCCTTTTATGCATTATTCTCATAAAGGATTGTAGGCTTATCTGTGACTTTTGGAAGCTCACAACTTCACTTGATGGGCTAAACTAGTAAAATCTTAGCCATATGCATTCTCTATTTGTTTTATGAAGTACCGGAATGATTGGTCGATATTGTCGTAATGATTTGTTTGTCTGATCTCCGAAATAGCTACAACATTGTTAAGAAAACATATCTTGTTTGTAATCTCCCTTATAAGGATCATATAAATAACAATATGTGTCTATATATCCACAAAGGTCAGCACATTAATATAAATTAAATCAAGAATAATGGTTACTTTGATATATCTAAAATTGTGATTTATGTCATTCCAATATCTATGTGTAGCTATGTGTAGGTGAAGAGCTATATCAAGTCAGGAAGTTCACAGAAAAGATGTCATGGAGTGCATTATGCTAAATAAAGAAATTGTAGTTATTGCATTTAGATAGGATACTTCAGGAACCAGAACATGTTCATTTTTTTTTTTCTTCTTTTGGCCAGAATAGGTCCAAATGGCCTTGGCCAGAATAGATCCAAATAGCCTCACCACTATAGGTGGATTAAGTGAATGACAACTACTTATATTAAATTCTTTTAGAAGATTTTTTTCTTCGAAAATTTTCTCTTCATGAGATCTCTTCAGTATATACTGATACGAAGAATCCATTCATGGATCTCTTCATGAACACATAAACATTTAGGAAATCTTTGGAGAAAAAAAACTTTGAGGTGAAGCCTCAAAACTTCTTTTTTTTTAATTATAGAGTAGTATATATAAGCTATTTCATCACAAAAGAATATAGGTTTTTTGCTTGCATGCAAGTACAAATTTATTAATAAAATCCTTTGCAACAAAGTTTGAATGTGTTGTAAACAATATCTATATAGATAACGACAAACAAGTGGTTGCTCTTATCCAAATAGATATGGTTCACAACACATTCAGCCCATATATTTTGTGATGAAATAGCTTATCTATACTTTTCTATAATAAAAAGAAGTTTGAGGCTTCTCCTTGAAGTCTTTTCTTAAAATATAAAAATTGCGTATGTTTACTAATTATTTTTTTTGTTAAATTTAACATGGGTAGTTAGATAAATAGGTATAGAAAAAAAAATAAGAGAGCTTTTGTTTGCTCTTCACTAGTAATACAAAAAAGAAATTGTTGTTTGCTAGAACTAATGTTTGATCTTCCCAAGTAAGTAGTATGAAAGATGGATAAACAAACATGCATATATACTAAGTATAATTGCAAAACTCAAGTATCACGAAACATATATACATAAATAAAAGCGTGCAAAAATCTTGAGAGTCTCAATCAACTTACATGGGCATGGATCATGAACATGCTTGTCCATCACCGCAAGGATGAGAGATAAAAGCCCAAGCTTCTTGGCAGTGCAAATGCTGATATGGGCATCCTCCCCATTGACGTTCAGTGTAACGTTCGCCGAGGTCCATGTGTGAAAGCAGTCGGTAGTGAACTCAGGAATCGGTGCGAGAGTCGGACTCATCGGCTGCACCACAATCTTTTTCTGATCAGTTAAGAATGCTTCCTTAGAGACCATCGCCTGTAGTGGTTGCACTTGCAAGTTGACTGTCGGCAGTGGCTTGGTGAAAGACACGGCAGATGATGCTCCTTGGAGCCTCTCGAGCTTATGCTTTTCGAGCTGCTCGACTGTTTGCTCTAGAAATTTTATGTAATTAATTGCTTCATCGACAACGATGGATTTGTCAGCCTACAACAGAAATATCTTAGCATGAACATTTCATCATCGATGTCCTTAAACTGTCTACTTACGTATTGAAGATTTCTAGCTAGTTATCCTAACTGTCAGTTAATTACGAAATTATATATGTTTATAAAAAATCTAAATCCATTTATTAAAGGATTGTGAGAAATATATTGCAAAGTAACGAAAGAAGCTAAAAAAACCTAGTAACCTAAGAAAGGAGCCACAAATTTTCAGTATATATTTTTTAGGAATGTCTCACATCCGATCAAATGCTTGACATATCTAGATAATAGTTAGGGTTTCAATATTTCTTGAAAATCCTACACGCGCCCATTTAAGAAACTTACCATTCTTAGGTTCTTTTTGGTAGAAAACAGTGTGACAAAGAATGAAGTTGATGTATTTTAAATTTACCATTAGGAAAGATCTCTAATATGTTTGTCCCGTGGTTTTAGGATGATTTTGGAGGAACAAATTGGCTTACTTTTTTGGTCTTGTTCTTATAATTAATTCTACATTTTGAATAATGTAACACTAATCACATATCCGTTGAATTACAAAAGTAATTCTCCTATAACCCTTAGAATTTAACCAAACATTTATAAAAGTATAATAATCTAAATCTAGTAGCTAGCACCTAAACTAATAGCTTCACATATATAATAATGTTTATAATGAAAAGATAGGAGAATTAGATAGTTTTTCTTATAGGTGAAGGATATGGTAAATAATAGGTACATACGTACCTTCGCAGGGAGCTGGGGAAGAAGGAAATGGAGATTAGAGAACATATTACTCATCTTCTTCCTCCTCTCCCTCTCTGCCTGTATATGGATCTCGTGGTCGAAACTTTCTCCCCAGTCTTTCGAAGATGATCCCTTCAAGCTATTTCCACCACGCTCCGACCTCTTCTTTCCTGCATCACTAACTACCATATCTTTCCTTTCCTTTTGTGAGTTATCAAAGTTTGAAAAATTCCAAATCTGGTCTTCCCACACCATGAAAACATTTGGATACTCGCTTCCACCACTTTATTCTCCTTTAGACATCATGTCTCCACAAATGAAGAGATAGAGACACAAAGAATAATAAGAAGAAGAAATAGGGAGATAAGGGGGAGGAGGGTTTAAAAGGTGGTAAGAGAGATGGTTGGTGGTGGGAGAAAAACTCCAAAATACAATCATAAGACAATGTCGTCATGAGATCGGCGGTTACGTATGTAGAATCTGTCATAGAATTGCGGCGGAGAAGATATATACCTCTTGTTTTACTAATAACGAGCAGGTACATTACACGTACGTAAAAAAATATTAATTCATCTTCCATTTTAAATAAAAAAGAGAGTTGTTTTTTTAATTTTAATTTGTTATATATACAGTTGACCTATGAAATCGAACACATATAGCCAAAGAGAATGTCGTCTACCTTAACCAAGTGTTTGGCTATATTATCTTAGATAATATTAGATAGTTAAACAATTAGTTAGAATTTATTTATTTTTAATTACATAAGGATATATATACAAGCTTAGACGGTTTCATTTTGAGTCGTTTTCAACCTCTTTATAAAGAGAAAGATTTACCTTTCGTTTAATTGTTAATTTTTTTTAAGATAATTTTTTTATATAGTATTTGTTAAGTAAATAAAATTGTTCATTGCCCTTAAAAAAAATTTCCTTCCCAAATAAGCAACATTAGAATTTCACTCCTTAAACTCTACTAATCCACGTACTTAATTGGGATTTTGAACATATTATTGCTTTGGTGATCAAAATTAAATTGACGATAACTATAAGGACAACTTATTTTCCATAATAATAATGAGCGATCAATCAATAAGATATAAACGAAAAAAAAATCAATATTATACATAAAATAAATTTTTTGCAAAAAAAGAATTAAATTTTTTATTTTTTATATGTTCTTTCCATCAGGTTAGGAACTAAGTTCAAAAAAAAAAAATTCAAATTTTGTCTATCCTTATGAAAACTCTCCATCGTAATCAATATGTCACAATTCCACGAATTTACATCGGAGTGTACACTTTATACTCTCGTTAAAAGCCAAAAGGTGCTATCTTGTGCAATTATGACTTCGGCCACCTGTACTTATAGTTTGTTGTTTTTTTATGAATAAATGTTGCTAAGTATGACCAAAGAGGTTCCCTTTACACCCCCAACTGAATTTACAAAGCACTTTTCTTTCTTTCTTTAATATTTTTAGCAGGTTTTCTAAACAACCAAGCATACTACAACCGTTACTTAACTTTGTGGTGAGGAAGGAATGAAGAGGGAAGCCTTTGTTGCCATCTATTTTGTGACATCACAAAATGACTCCATTCTCTCTACTACAAACCAATATATCATAATATCCTCTCTTCTGTCCTCTTTCCTTCTTTGAAACTGTTTTAAGGTGTTTCCAAAATTGCTTTTACACTTGGCCTAAAACACTACAAAGCTTGGTCAACTCAATTTGGATGCCAATCCATTGCTTCATTACTAAGATAGTTAATCCTTTAAAATGAATCCTCAACACTATCTAATTTTGCTAGTTCCTCCTCTATGGTATATAATTCTAAATGTACCACTTGAAGTTCCTAGAAAATTTGTGATTCCAACACAAGAACTAGTTTTGAGGGAACATCCCAAATTTTTTTAGGGTATTTGTAATTCCATAACAAAGAATTCTATGTTCGAAAAAAAATATGATATATACATGCGAATATAGAAAATATTAGTTTCCTGTATTATTTTAAATATTTTTGTAACGATGATTTTTTTTTTTTGAAAAATAAATGTTTGGTTATAACATTTTCAAACAAAGATATTCACTATTAACATTTTCATGAAAAAAAAAAGAATTAGGAAATAATATATGTTTCAGAGTCAGTGAATCGATTGGTAATTTGATGTACTCTTAGGATAGCATATTTTTGGAAGATTTACTAAACATTCACAATATGAAAAGGTTATGGGTTTGTGATTATCGTATTGCAACTATATTTTCAGTCCACGCATATGGTCTCCACAAAAAGATTTGGTCATAAAATATCCAAACCACGTAATGCATCTATCCAGATTGACCAATGAAAAAAATTGTCCCATGATCGCCACCAAAGTATAGTCACAAGAAATGCGAACTCGACAAACACTTTGCGTCAATACTAGTGTGCGAATTGCCTTTAGATTGATAGAGACAACGAACAAAACATCAATCCATAATATTTACTAAAATATGTTCATGAGAAGAGTAGAATCTATATTTCAATTCATTCTCTTCTATTAAGGGTTTCATAATAGGACATTGTGTAGGTAGGCTTGTGGCTAGTTTGATTCAGTTGAAACTTAGTGTTAAGGAACTTTTTGACATCTAGACGAATGCATAGAACTTTTTCAATTAATGGATTGACTTCTGTTGGAATAAGTCTTAAATGCACTAAAATATGTCTTGGTGAATGAACTCTATATAAAAATCTCTTTTCATACATTTTTATTATAGTTTTGCCATGTCCTGATTAGCCAAATCGCTAAGTCGCCACCAGGCGTGATATCGTACAAGTCTAAATTATAATTGTACAAGGCAAGAATGTGTATTTTTATAAAAATTTTGAGCACATGTTGAAATTATATTACAACATAAAATTGAACACACAATATAGGAAGAAAATAGCGTTTCATTAATAACTTGCAATTGAGTGCAAGATCAAAATATATTTGATATGCCGTCTCGACTACATTCATGAAATAACAAAAATGTCTATAAGCTGTCATGAAATAATATTTGTCGTTTTATATATTACACCTACATTGAACCAAAATACATCCAAAATGAACCGACTTTAAAATACTTCAAAATAGGAAGAGTTTTAAGAAGAGAACATTATGTTGTTGTTTATCTTGTTCAAACGAGGCCCCTATCCGCTTTTTATGAACACAAAGCATATACATATAATACGGTCAATTTCGATTCCATAACCATATTTATGGGACCATAGCATACTCTCTTACTTTTGGGGCCCCAACTTTTCTTAGGTGTTAGATCAATATATAACCTAGTGATTCGGCTAAGTTTCATTTGTGAAGGGACGAGCAATTCAATGGGAACCAAAGTATTTATATTTGGTGGGTACTTATTTGCTTGTTCATAAGTGAGTCTAATTAGATTCATCATTTTGGGGGCATTAATGTTGTACATAACAAATTTACTTGTACCGTTTATAAATTATAACTGCACAAAAATCAATTTCTAGTAAACACAAATCATTCTTAGGCACAGTAGCATCTAGGGCCGGCTTGAAGGAGGATTGTGTTGTCTTAGCCGGAACTAATTTTCGCTGTTCCTTGATTCGATATCTTGTGAGGCACTTCTTTATATCCGGGAGGGGAGGAGGGGGGGGAGGGGTCATCCAGCTGTGCCTGAAAGATTGTCCTAAGCAGAGAGAGTTGTCCAAGTTTGAAGTCTTTTCTGACTTACTCCTGTGCCGGCCATTTATGGTAGCATCTCATCTCTGTGGTGCATGCAAAACACTAATCAACCATGCAGTTATCACACATTTCCATTATCACACACTATTTGAAACCCACAACCAAATCCCAACAAGCATTGATCAACTGCTTGAAATTCCTTCAAAAATATGTATATTGTAGCATTGATCAACTGCAAGTAGAAAGCAAGATCATCAGTTCTTCAGCAGCTGACTTGTATTTCTCTTCAATCATCAACATGTCCGCGAAGGGAACTCGAGCTCTACTTGCCTGTTTCATTGCAATAAGATCATAATTAGGAACTCATGAGCAAACATTCTTCGGATCATGAGAATTAAACTTACTAACAGTCATCAGCTGCTTCATGCATGAAGAAATTGAGAATTGAATTTTTTGGAATCCTAGAATTTGGATTGGTAAATCTGAGACTGATACTACGTCTAAACTTAGAGCATTGTGGTAGGAACTACAATCGAGATTTGAATGAGAAATATATAAAGTTTAACAATACATGTATCCCATGCCCATCTTCACAATTACTAATAATATGATCAACATTTACCTAATGAATACATATATATAAATCATTTAAAAACTTACGCGCATTAGCTACTCCATGATTCTGCGCGTCTCCCACAGTCATCGCGAAAGCTTGTCCGCGTCCTTGAGGTGGTGCCCTCTGTTGTTGCTAGGCTTGCTGGTAGGGTGCTGCTTGAAGTGCCAAGGGTGGCCTTGGTTGAGGTCCTCCTGGTGCTGGTAGAGCTTGTTGATTTGCCCTTTGTGCTCCTTCTCCACGTTCAGGACAATCCCTTACCGAATGCTGACGGGATCCGCATGCTAAACACAATCCTAATCTGCGTCGGCATTCCTTGGCGAGATGGCCTGCTTTGCCACAGTAGTGACAAGTAGTAAGGACTATCACTTGTGGTGTAGATGCTTTCTGCTGTTGGTGAGGTCTCTTTGCAGCTTCTTCTTGTGGTGCTTTGGATGTTGCTGATGGGGAAGACCGCTTCAGACTGGTCTCTCTCCTGGTGACGCGCTCCATGCGTCGGGCTGCAGCAAGGACGTCCGAGTATGAAGTAGGTGCAACGGATCCAATTAGTTTCTGTAACTCGAAGTTGAGTCCGTCGAAAAACTTCTCGGCCTTCTCTTCTTCTGTCGGGATCAATGTTGGGGCGAAGCGACTTAGACGAATGAACTCGGCGTTGTACTCTTCCACCGTCATAGCATCCTGAGTGAGGCGATTGAACTTGTCCCAAAGCTCTGATCGAGCGATAGCCGGTATGTACATCTCTTTGAAGAGTCTGGAGAACTCTTCCCAAGTAACTCGGTCTGGTCCGAGCCGTGTCTCCTCGGATAGCCACCAGTGATGAGCATTGTCCGTCAATTGTATTCTGACGGCAGTCATCCAACGTTCCCGTGGAAGCTCCGCTGCTTCTAATTGATGCCGAATATTGGTGAGCCATTCATGAACTTCTATTGGTCCCTCCTTTTCAGAAAAGGTACGGGGTTTCAGCTGGCGGAAATCGGTGATAGAGCCCGTCATTGGTCGTCGAGCTGGTAGGTTGACCTGCTCCAGTGCATTTACTATACTGTTCCTCAAGTACTCAGCCTCACGACGATGGGCCTCATTTTGGACTTGTTGCTGGGCTTGCATCATTGCATAGATCATTTGAAATATTTGTTGCCCGTCAATAGGCTGTCCTTGTGGGAATACAGGCATTGGTGGAACGAACTGCGGAGGAGGTGGAATGTCATCACGCCAAAATCTAGAAGCTTGCTGATCTGCTTGGCTGCTTCGGTGAGTAGAGGGATCTCCACTCAATGGCGTCACTTCATCTTCTCCGTAGGTGGCTACATCACCTATTGGTGTTCTTGTTGGAGTTCCGTCGTTTGCTCGTAAATCCATTACTCTGCATCAAAAATAAACTATAAGAGGCGCACAGGAATCAAGGCAAGATGCAAGTCAAAAATTAGTTCGAATACGATATAGATATCAAAAACGATTCAAGCAAGTTGATGAGATCCTAAAAACTTATCCTATTCTTATTGCAGGCCTGTTCGGTCCCTAAGTTAAAATCGAACAATTTAGTCGTTGACCTGCATGGGCCACCACAAAAATCATGTCACGCCCCAGTCCCAAAATATCGAGGGACTGGATGCGCGGCAATGGCCAGCAGCACGCACCGATGGACAAACCCAATTTAATGGATCCATCGGGGCATACTTAAGTTGTATTACAATAGTCAGGGTTTACTATTCTCATCCACAGAATTATCAATAGAAAGTATTAAACAACATCCAGTGAAAAGTAAATAAAATCGTGGAACAACCCGATATTAAGTCTGATACAATGTTCTCTTAAACAGGAAATAAAGAGTTTATTTGTCAATAAAACTGAGCATGGAAGAAGCAGATGTTCAGGAGAAGTCCTCAGCGATCACCTCGTCCTCAGGTTCTGGTACTGCTCCGAGAAATGCTCATGTTCCGTATACCTCTGGATATACCTCGTCTGCTAATCCTGGGGACATAATCTGGATCCAGGTCCTCAGGGGACATAGCAAGGTACAAGAAAGCTCAAGCCAAAATAAATGCAGTGCAGAAATAAAGAAAATAATAGGGTAAATAATTAAACCAGCTAAGTGTTATGCAAGTGAGAGTTTTAGTCATACTCAGGCTGAGACTACTACAGGATCAGTGTCGAAGAAACCATAGCAATATTTTCTCGAAGGGCCAGAACTTGCGCCAAAGCTCTGTATCAGAGTCTAAGACACCTCCAGATGACAATAATTATAATATAATCAGCCTTGATATGGTAATACTCTCCCCACCCAATATAATCTCACGTCACAGTTCCATAATATCTCATGTTCATGTCACGCAAGATTAAACTAATGCAATAAGTCATTTATTAAGATCTAAGAAAATAATGTCCAAGTCATGAAATCTGTATCCTATACAGAACCACCTTGAATATTTCAGAAAGATTCTGTCTCATGATTTGTGTCAGGTGTCCTGGGTATAATGTACTTGATATGGCAAGTACGAGAATGTAAATGTCACGATATCCATCTCTAGGTGACGTTACACAACCCGCCTACGGTGTTGGCACCCGACTATTAATCGGAAGCTAAGTAAGTCACACGGCCCTAGGGTTGAGCATGTACAATAGTCACAGAAAATAAATCAAGAGAACAAAATGAATCATTATACTACAATTATGGCAAGGTACACTTGTCTGGATTTTCGGCTCCAATTATAGCTCTGGCTTCAGCGGGGATTGCAGGAAGTACTCCGGTTGCTGAAATAGACATCACCATTAGATCCAAAAAATATTAATCAGCTAGAAACGCCTATCCTTGAGTCCAATTTGGACACAGGGACGAAAATGACATTTTCAGGTCAAGGCGGGGTCCATATGTGGGCCGCTTTGCACCGAAAAATGTGTTAGGGTTAAAGGTCTCCAAATCGGTCCAACTTATTGTCAACAGGTCAGGAACGATGATACGAACCCAACGGAACTTCCAGAATTGGATTCCGATGAGCCGATCACAAAATCGTCCGTCAAGTAGAGCTTGTGGGGCCCACGACACGCGATTTTGTCAACATTCTCAGAATCGAACCAAACTTGGCTCACAGGACCAGCGTATTACTACGAGTCCGATGGCGTAAGTTTCGTCTCGATCCGACGTGTGTACACTAAGTTACAGCGAGAACCAGCAAGGACGGATACGGGACGGTGTCCGCGGATACGCGTTGATTCCGTTGTGCACGCACATCCGAATCGACTTCTGCAAAATCCCGCACGTCCGTATCAACGACGCGCACGTATCGGTGAAGACCGGGTGCGACCAAGTCGTCCCGTTTGGCGGGACGTACTCAGTTCCGGGGTAAAATAAGGCGTTGTTTTTCCTGTTTTTGGATCGCGGTTCACGATCACCACAGGTCGCGATGCACCGAGCGGTTTGCACGGACACCGAGGGGGCCATGCAGGCTACACGATGCAACTGACGGAAAAGAAATTGGGGTAGCGAGGAGTGAGATACGAGTACCTGAACAGGGCTCCAGAAACTACGAATTCTTCGTGTCCGACACGTGTCCGACACGTGTTAGGGTGCTGTGTCCACAAAAGCTAGGGTTAGGGTTTCTGGGTCAGAGGCTCTGCGGTGGCCGGAGCTGTGGCGGAGGGAGGCCGGAGGCAGCGGGGCGGCACTGGCCGGAGGCGTCGGCGCTCGGTGGCGAAGGCGGGCTGGCCGGAGGCGGCTGCTGCGGGGGCCGGGGAGACCGGATGTAACGCCCGCAACCGCTCGGAGCATTACGCTGAGTCGGATTGAATCAAACAAATGCTGGTTCCATTTGATTTGTTGGATTTTGGGAACGATAGTCTTGCGGGAGAGCTGTAAACGTGGTGATTCACGTTCAGCGGGGACAGCGTAACGCTCCGAGCGGTTGCGGGAATAAGTATTGATTGAGTTGTTTCATGTGCAGATGGCTAGTGGGTTCGATGGAAATCAGGTGTTCGTTCAGAGCAGTACTGAGATAGCTGAGTTGGAATGATAATACCATCTTCCTTAGTCCGATCGGTCGGATGATTTGTAGAGCACGGCTTGCTCGCACGGTCATACCAGTTGAGTAGATCGCGCTTGCATCGGACCACGGGTTCAAGGGATTGGCCGTATCGGCAGGACAGGATGCCTAACGGGATAAATTATTGTGAGTGGGCTCTTTCCCTTCTCCTCTACTCCTTCATGCCTAATAATATGGAAAACACGTAAAGGCTTGAACACTTGTATAGAAATATTGGGAATCACTACACTGAGGCGTGCATAGAGTGGACGTCGTTGGCTTGGTAGGATTGTGGCTTGATTTGGTTTGCGCGTTGGATAGTTGGAGCTAGAGTTGGAATATTGCATTGGAGGCAGTTGGTTGATTGATTGGGATTATGCTTGGACAGTTGGAATGAGTCATTGATGCATTGGGAATATCGGAAATCTGGGCGAGCGAGCGTGCATCCGTGTACGAGTATCACTTGGTCGCTTTGTCTTGCAAAGCGAGCAGTTGTGGTTCGAAACCGAACAACTGCATCGGCGAGGGTGTTGTGCCTCTTTTGGGGCATTGTGCCATGGGTTAGCTTTGAGAAGGGTGTTGCACCATTGGAAATACCGTGTTGAGAAGAGGCATTGTGCCTATGGAAAATAACTTGGATTCGGTGCCTTGGGCTATATGTTGGAAGAATGGTTATGGATGTGTTGGTTGGATTATTCATGAAACGAGTCTAAGATCGCTTGGTGGGGCGAGAATGTTCGATCCTCTCGTCATACCTACTGTGTCTGTATAGTCACGGACAACCTACGTGGCACAGGGTTTGGTTTCCTGGAACGGGATGAGGCACCGGGGCACCGGGACCGTTCTACCATGGAGGAAACAATGGGCATTGCGCGATTGGGCGCAGTACTGGTAGTCCGATACCACCAGGCGGGAGTAGCTGCCCAACCCTGGATCGGGTAGGATTGCCCTATTGATCTTGGTCCGATCAATGTCCTTTATGGCTTTTAGCCAGTGACTCCATATAGTATAGGTGATGGCTTGCTTTTCTTTTGTTGGTTTGGCTTTCGTGTAGGCGCGGCCACCTTGCCTCGGCAAGAGTGTGCACTGTGAGATTTGGATTGTAAATGTTGGTTGAGGATGGATATTGAGACTTGGGAATGGTTCGATATGTTATCGTGCAAGCGATGGCATTGAGTAGGACGGGTTGCGTGTTAGAATCCTTCGAGTTGCTATATTTGCTTGTCGTTTGGTTTGAGTTGAGTGCTTGCATGCTTAAACTGCTTTACAGCTTTCCTTAACATGTCATCCCTATGCCATGAAATGAATCTAGGATTCAACTAGAAAGATCACCATATAACTGTTTGCATTCACTATTTTACTTAGTGTCGGCTTAGGCGAGTGGGTTACCCCGCTCACCAGTACGGTTGTGTACTGACCCACGTTTGTGGGCATTATTTCAGGTACACAGGCGTAGTGGTGCTGCTTGGATATATGAGGCATGATGTATGAACTGTAAGTACCTTTGTGGGCTAGAGAAAAGAGCAAGAGCACTTCATCGTCTCCGTGGCATCGCCTTTGTGGCATTGCCTTCGGGGCATTTCACTTGGACCCTATCGTGAGCTTCGCTGCGTATTACTCTGATTGTGTGCTTGGTACACAATACTTGACTTCCGCTGCAACTTGGTTGTTTCAATGATAACATTTGGTGTTTGACAACATCGCCTTGTACGAGCGCAACTCCAGGCTCGTACGGCATCACGTCCCGATGAGAACGATAGTCTTGCGGGAGAGCTGTAAACGTGGTGATTCACGTTCAGCGGGGACTATTGAGCTTGCGGGAGATTGGGGCGTGACAAATTGGTATCAGAGCGCCCGGTTCATTTCTTCGGACTTGGTCCTTCGCTTTATCACAAACTCTAAATAGCTTCCGCGTGTCGTCTAGCTCTTGACTCTACTCAGTGCCGCATTGGATGTTTCATGCAATAAGTCTATTTATTGCTGGTTGTGGCTGTATTTTATTCTTGGTTGTGTTGCCTTGGTTGGTTTTCGTAGGATCTCTTAGCCTCGTTAGGCGTTGTTGCATTCGTGCAGCAAATTGGGTGGCGTTGTTGCATTTGTGCAACAAGTTGAGAGCTTTCGTTGGGTTGGCTTGGCTTGTCGTTCAGGGAGTTTCTGATTGCATCTGTGGATCAGTTGGTTGGCTGACGAGATTGGTTATGCATCATGTTGTGAGTAGAAGCATTGGATTTGAGAATGGATCGTTGTACGAGTTGCTCGTCTAGCGACTGTGTTTGATAGAAGTTGGAATTTCGGCTGTGGTGCATCGGTTGAGCATGTTTGAGTTTGGCTTGAGAATATCAGAATAAGTCTGCACGAGTTGCTCGTACAGCAAATGTGTGGAACCATTGGGTATTGGGTTGGAATATTTGGAAGACAATCGTTGCGTGATTGCTCGTGTTACGAAAGTATCAGACGGCTTTGAGAATACCTAAAAACATTGAAAAAATGGAATATAGCAAGCCTAACGAGATTGATGGTTAAAGAATTGGCTAAGTTTTGTGTCAGACGTAAGTTGGAATGGCAGGATCTCGCATGAGGGATGGCTCGAACGGATCTTGGATCCAGTGCAATGAAATCGTAATGTGAGTAGCGACTTGATTCGAAGTGGTATATGGGATCAAACGTGTTAAGCAAGGTATTGAAAGTATTTTGGTTGGACATCTATGGGAATTGCCTGAACGGACTCGTGAAACGAAAATACAAGTTGGTTGGTGCACGTCGGTTGAGTTGGGAAGAATGAAAATGGAGCAAGCGAATATTGAGTTGAGCATATCGTGAACGGACTGATACAAATGAAAGCATCGTTGGGCTTAAGTGATGAACGAGATCGGAACGAACAACTGGGATGCGCTTGAACGAGCAATGGGTGAATCAAATGATAGCGAGCACGAACTACGATTTTGGGCGACACATTTGAGCTGTTGGTTGAGCAAAGAAACACGATATTGGTCTGGAGGGACAATGAGATGGATTCACACAAACTTGAAAGATTTTGGATGTTGCTACTCGTGAAGTTGACTCAGGTTTAGCGGAAATGGAATTTTGGGCAAGATGGTGCAACGATAGTAAACAGATTCTCCGGAAGACGCGGACAGACTTTTGAAGATAGCTAAATATGGAAGCAACGTCGGAAGAAATCACTGTGCTGCTCGAGCAAGTTGGACGTGCGTTGTGGAACGCGGCAAACGGATAAGAATTAGAGGAAGTCTTTGGTTTCGGAAATCATTGCAAGTGGTAGTGCGAGAAGTCGAACATGGCAGTTCAAAAAATTTGATGGATTCAGGGCAGAACGACGGATTAATGGAAGACGGTTTCAACGAGCGCAGTTCTCGAATTGTTGGCTTGGATAGATAGCAAGACTTCCGGCGGTTAAGCGGCATTGGTTGACAGATCAGCAGAGGTAGTGCATGAGTTCTCGGATTCGGAAGTTCGCTCGGATGGAATGGTTGGATTTTGATTCGGATTTGCAGATGAGATATAGCATGGTTCATAGTAACTGTCCATCGTGATGATTACAATTATCGAGCGTAGCTTCGGGACAGCTGACCCTAGCGACTTGCCCGTTAGATCAGAGATTGAATATGGTAGACCCATAGAACGACCCTTGAGGCGGCATATTTGGGAATGCGTCGAAGGCAGATGTGAGCAATGAGATTTGGCTTATTGACTGAGTGTTGGATTTGAGAGATCCTTGGGATAGCCTTCAGCTGAAGATGCAGCCAGAAGATCGAAGCGATGGTGGAAGTAGCCTTGTCAACTGATGAGATTCAGAGTCGCAGATTTTTATCGATGGCATCGCCTCTGACTCATCGTGCCCTGGAAGGGAATAGCATTCATATGAATTGACGACTGTGAAACTAGCTCGTGAAGTTAAAGCAGCGGCTCGTTCAGATCAAATTCTTGCGAATACTGGAAGGGACAGATTTGCTTCAGATTTACAAGATGTCTCGAAACTTAGTCTGGGAAGCGTGCTCATTCGGAAGACGAAGGTGATATCCTATGCTTCGAGGCAGTGGAAGCAGCGCGAAGAACTATTCCATGCGCAACCTAGGAATTGTGGCGAGTGTGTCCACGTTGAAATCGTGGCGACACTATCCCTTTGGCGTGGCGGCGAGATCTTCGTGGATCACACGAACCTCAATATAGATGTTCACCCAGCGAGGTATTGAGATTGAGGAAGAAGTGTTTGGTTGAGCTGATGAGAGCAAATTTGATATTTGGGTAAGTCGCCTAGCTGGGGTAGTATCAGTTGTGATGATCGTTTGGTGCATGAGATACATATTTGGAGATGTTGCTAGTGCGGATTCAGAAATAGTTAGATGGATTGAGTTGGAACACGAACTGATTTAGTCGGTAGAAAATCATCATATTTGAGAATAGTGCTCGAGCGAATATGTTGGAATGGAAATCAAAATTTGGTTCAATTGAGAGTAAAACAAGTGGATGCCTCGGACATAAAGATACCCTTGTAACTTGTCCAAATTCGCTATCGCAAAGCTCGGCTGAAATGCATGTATTTTAGGGACGCCTTAAATATGTGTACGATCCAAAACTAAGCGATACGAAGAATTCGTATTGAGCTGCAAGGAGGATGTGGGAATATGGAACTTGTACGAGCGTTCAGCAGAGCGAGATGTTGAGTCAGAATAGTGAATATGAGAGTTGCATAGAGCAGATCCATGGAATTGGATTGTGGCATGTGATAGGAATGAGTACCAGCACGGTTCATAGACGAACCTGATTCTAAGTGGTATATTATGTAACGCCCGCAACCGCTCTGAGCGTTACGCTGAGTCGGATTGAATCAAACAAATGCTGGTTCCATTTAATTTGTTGAATTTTGGGAATAAGTATTGATTGAGTTGTTTCATGTGCAGATGGCTAGCGGGTTCGATGGAAATCAGGTGTTCGTTCAGAGCAGTACTGAGATAGCTGAGTTGGAATGATAATGCCATCTTCCTTAGTCCGATCGGTCGGATGATTTGTAGAGCACGGCCTGCTCGCACGGTCATACCAGTTGAGTAGATCGCGCTTGCATCGGACCACGGGTTCAAGAGATTGGCCATATCGGCAGGACAGGATGCCTAACGGGATAAATTATTGTGAGTGGGCTCTTTCCCTTCTCCTCTACTCCTTCATGCCTAATAATATGGAAAACACGTAAAGGCTTGAACACTTGGATAGAAACATTAGGAATCACTACACTGAGGCGTGCATAGAGTGGACGTCATTGGCTTGGTAGGATTGTGGCTTGATTTGGTTTGCGCGTTGGATAGTTGGAGCTAGAGTTGGAATATTGCATTGGAGGCAGTTGGTTGATTGATTGGGATTATGCTTGGACAGTTGGAATGAGTCATTGATGCATTGGGAATATCGGGAATCTGGGCGAGCGAGCGTGCATCCGTGTACGAGTATCACTTGGTCGCTTTGTCTTGCAAAGCGAGCAGTTGTGGTTCAAAACCGAACAACTGCATCGGCGAGGGTGTTGTGCCTCTTTTGGGGCATTGTGCCATGGGTTAGCTTTGAGAAGGGTGTTGCACCATTGGAAATACCGTGTTGAGAAGAGGCATTGTGCCTATGGAAAATAACTTGGATTCGGTGCCTTGGGCTATATGTTGGAAGAATGGTTATGGATGTGTTGGTTGGATTATTCATGAAACGAGTCTAGGATCGCTTGGTGGGGCGAGAATGTTCGATCCTCTCGTCATACCTACTGTGTCTGCATAGTCACGGACAACCTGCGTGGCACAGGGTTTGGTTTCCTGGAACGGGATGAGGCACCGGGGCACCGGGACCGTTCTACCATAGAGGAAACAATGGGCATTGCGCGATTGGGCGCAGTGCTGGTAGTCCGATACCACCAGGCGGGAGTAGCTGCCCAACCCTGGATCGGGTAGGATTGCCCTATTGATCTTGGTCCGATCAATGTCCTTTATGGCTTTTAGCCAGTGACTCCATATAGTATAGGTGATGGCTTGCTTTTCTTTTGTTGGTTTGGCTTTCGTGTAGGCGCGGCCACCTTGCCTCGGCAAGAGTGTGCACTGTGAGATTTGGATTGTAAATGTTGGTTGAGGATGGATATTGAGACTTGGGAATGGTTCGATATGTTATCGTGCAAGCGATGGCATTGAGTAGGACGGGTTGCGTGTTAGAATCCTTCGAGTTGCTATATTTGCTTGTCGTTTGGTTTGAGTTGAGTGCTTGCATGCTTAAACTGCTTTACAGCTTTCCTTAACATGTCATCCCTATGCCATGAAATGAATCTAGGATTCAACTAGAAAGATCACCATATAACTGTTTGCATTCACTATTTTACTTAGTGTCGGCTTAGGCGAGTGGGTTACCCCGCTCACCAGTACGGTTGTGTACTGACCCACGTTTGTGGGCATTATTTCAGGTACACAGGCGTAGTGGCGCTGCTTGGATATACGAGGCATGATGTATGAACTGTAAGTACCTTTGTGGGCTAGAGAAAAGAGCAAGAGCACTTCATCGTCTCTGTGGCATCGCCTTTGTGGCATTGTCTTCGGGGCATTTTACTTGGACCCTATCGTGAGCTTCGCTGCGTATTACTCTGATTGTGTGCTTGGTACACAATACTTGACTTCCGCTGCAACTTGGTTGTTTCAATGATAACATTTGGTGTTTGACAACATCGCCTTGTACGAGCGCAACTCCAGGCTCGTACGGCATCACGTCCCGATGAGAACGATAGTCTTGCGGGAGAGCTGTAAACGTGGTGATTCACGTTCAGCGGGGACTATTGAGCTTGCGGAAGATTGGGGCGTGACAAATTGGTATCAGAGCGCCCGGTTCATTTCTTCGGACTTGGTCCTTCGCTTCATCACAAACTCTAAATAGCTTCCGCGTGTCGTCTAGCTCTTGACTCTACTCAGTGCCGCATTGGATGTTTCATGCAATAAGTCTATTTATTGCTGGTTGTGGCTGCATTTTATTCTTGGTTGTGTTGCCTTGGTTGGTTTTCGTAGGATCGCTTAGCCTCGTTAGGCGTTGTTGCATTCGTGCAGCAAGTTGGGTGGCGTTGTTGCATTTGTGCAACAAGTTGAGAGCTTTCGTTGGGTTGGCTTGGCTTGTCGTTCAGGGAGTTTCTGATTGCATCTGTGGATCAGTTGGTTGGATGACGAGATTGGTTATGCATCATGTTGTGAGTAGAAGCATTGGATTTGAGAATGGATCGTTGCAAGAGTTGCTCGTCTAGCGACTGTGTTTGATAGAAGTTGAAATTTCGGCTGTGGCGCATCGGTTGAGCATGTTTGAGTTTGGCTTGAGAATATCAGAATAAGTCTGCACGAGTTGCTCGTACAGCAAATGTGTGGAACCATTGGGTATTGGGTTGGAATATTTGGAAGACAATCGTTGCGTGATTGCTCGTGTTACGAAAGTATCAGACGGCTTTGAGAATACCTGAAAACATTGAAAAAATGGAATATAGCATGCCTAACGAGATTGATGGTTAAAAAATTGGCTAAGTTTTGTGTCAGACGTAAGTTGGAATGGCAGGATCTCGCATGAGGGATGGCTCGAACGAATCTTGGATCCAGTGCAAGGAAATCGTAATGTGAGTAGCGACTTGATTCGAAGTGGTATATGGGATCAAACGTGTTAAGCAAGGTATTGAAAGTATTTTGGTTGGACATCTATGGGAATTGCCTGAACGGACTCGTGAAACGAAAATACAAGTTGGTTGGTGCACGTCGGTTGAGTTAGGAAGAACGAAAATGGAGCAAGCGAATATTGAGTTGAGCATATCATGAACGGACTGATGCAAATGAAAGCATCGTTGGGCTTAAGTGATGAACGAGATCGGAACGAACAACTGGGATGCGCTTGAACGAGCAATGGGTGAATCAAATGATAGCGAGCACGAACTACGATTTTGGGCGACATATTTGAGCTGTTGGTTGAGCAAAGAAACACGATATTGGTCTGGAGGGACAATGAGATGGATTCACACAAACTTGAAAGATTTTGGATGTTGCTACTCGTGAAGTTGACTCAGGTTTAGCGGAAATAGAATTTTGGGCAAGATGGTGCAACGATAGTAAACAGATTCTCCGGAAGACGCGGACAGACTTTTGAAGATAGCTAAATATGGAAGCAACGTCGGAAGAAATCACTGTGCTGCTCGAGCAAGTTGGACGTGCGTTGTGGAACGCGGCAAACGGATAAGAATTAGAGGAAGTCTTTGGTTTCGGAAATCATTGCAAGTGGTAGTGCGAGAAGTCGAACATGGCAGTTCAAAAAATTTGATGGATTCAGGGCAGAACGACGGATTAATGGAAGACGGTTTCAACGAGCGCAGTTCTCGAATTGTTGGCTTGGATAGATAGCAAGACTTTCGGCGGTTAAGCGGCATTGGTTGACAAATCAGAAGAGGTAGTGCATGAGTTCTCGGATTCGGAAGTTCGCTCGGATGGAATGGTTGGATTTTGATTCGGATTTGCAGATGAGATATAGCATGGTTCATAGTAACTGTCCATCGTGATGATTACAATTATCGAGCGTAGCTTCGGGACAGCTGACCCTAGCGACTTGCCCGTCAGATCAGAGATTGAATATGGTAGACCCATAGAACGACCCTTGAGGCGGCGTATTTGGGAATGCGTCGAGGGCAGATGTGAGCAATGAGATTTGGCTTATTAACTGAGTGTTGGATTTGAGAGATCCTTGGGATAGCCTTCAGCTGAAGATGCAGCCAGAAGATCGAAGCGATGGTGGAAGTAGCCTTGTCAACTGATGAGATTCAGAGTCGCAGATTTTTATCGATGGCATCGCCTCTGACTCATCGTGCCCTGGAAGGGAATAGCATTCATATGAATTGACGACTGTGAAACTAGCTCGTGAAGTTAAAGCAGCGGCTCGTTCAGATCAAATTCTTGCGAATACTGGAAGGGACAGATTTGCTTCAGATTTACAAGATGTCTCGAAACTTAGTCTGGGAAGCGTGCTCATTCGGAAGGCGAAGGTGATATCCTATGCTTCGAGGCAGTGGAAGCAGCGCGAAAAACTATTCCATGCGCAACCTAGGAATTGTGGCGAGTGTGTCCACGTTGAAATCGTGGCGACACTATCCCTTTGGCGTGGCGGCGAGATCTTCGTGGATCACACGAACCTCAATATAGATGTTCACCCAGCGAGGTATTGAGATTGAGGAAGAAGTGTTTGGTTGAGCTGATGAGAGCAAATTTGATATTTGGGTAAGTCGCCTAGCTGGGGTAGTATCAGTTGTGATGATCGTTTGGTGCATGAGATACATATTTGGAGATGTTGCTAGTGCGGATTCAGAAATAGTTGGATGGATTGAGTTGGAACACGAACTGATTTAGTCGGTGGAAAATCATCATATTTGAGAATAGTGCTCGAGCGAATATGTTGGAATGGAAATCAAAATTTGGTTCAATTGGGAGTAAAACAAGTGGATGCCTCGGACATAAAGATACCCTTGTAACTTGTCCAAATTCGCTATCGCAAAGCTCGGCTGAAATGCATGTATTTTAGGGACGCCTTAAATATGTGTACGATCCAAAACTAAGCGATACGAAGAATTCGTATTGAGCTGCAAGGAGGATGTGGGAATATGGAACTTGTACGAGCGTTCAGCAGAGCGAGATGTTGAGTCAGAATAGTGAATATGAGAGTTGCATAGAGCAGATCCATGGAATTGGATTGTGGCATGTGATAGGAATGAGTACCAGCACGGTTCGTGGACGAACCTGATTCTAAGTGGTATATTATGTAACGTCCGCAACCGCTCGGAGCGTTACGCTGAGTCGGATTGAATCAAACAAATGCTGGTTCCATTTGATTTGTTGGATTTTGGGAATAAGTATTGATTGAGTTATTTCATGTGCAGATGGCTAGCGGGTTCGATGGAAATCAGGTGTTCGTTCAGAGCAGTACTGAGATAGCTGAGTTGGAATGATAATGCCATCTTCCTTAGTCCGATCGGTCGGATGATTTGTAGAGCACGGCCTGCTCGCACGGTCATACCAGTTGAGTAAATCGCGCTTGCATCGGACCACGGGTTCAAGGGATTGGCCGTATCGGCAGGACAGGATGCCTAACGGGATAAATTATTGTGAGTGGGCTCTTTCCCTTCTCCTCTACTCCTTCATGCCTAATAATATGGAAAACACGTAAAGGCTTGAACACTTGGATAGAAACATTGGGAATCACTACACTGAGGCGTGCATAGAGTGGACGTCGTTGGCTTGGTAGGATTGTGGCTTGATTTGGTTTGCGCGTTGGATAGTTGGAGCTAGAGTTGGAATATTGCATTGGAGGCAGTTGGTTGATTGATTGGGATTATGCTTGGACAGTTGGAATGAGTCATTGATGCATTGGGAATATCGGGAATCTGGGCGAGTGAGCGTGCATCCGTGTACGAGTATCACTTGGTCGCTTTGTCTTGCAAAGCGAGCAGTTGTGGTTCGAAACCGAACAACTGCATCGGCGAGGGTGTTGTGCCTCTTTTGGGGCATTGTGCCATGGGTTAGCTTTGAGAAGGGTGTTGCACCATTGGAAATACCGTGTTGAGAAGAGGCATTGTGCCTATGGAAAATAACTTGGATTCGGTGCCTTGGGCTATATGTTGGAAGAATGGTTATGGATGTGTTGGTTGGATTATTCATAAAACGAGTCTAGGATCGCTTGGTGGGGCGAGAATGTTCGATCCTCTCGTCATACCTACTGTGTCTGCATAGTCATGGACAACCTGCGTGGCACAGGGTTTGGTTTCCTGGAACGGGATGAGGCACCGGGGCACCGGGACCGTTCTACCATGGAGGAAACAATGGGCATTGCGCGATTGGGCGCAGTGCTGGTAGTCCGATACCACCAGGCGGGAGTAGCTGCCCAACCCTGGATCGGGTAGGATTGCCCTATTGATCTTGGTCCGATCAATGTCCTTTATGGCTTTTAGCCAGTGACTCCATATAGTATAGGTGATGGCTTGCTTTTCTTTTGTTGGTTTGGCTTTCGTGTAGGCGCGGCCACCTTGCCTCGGCAAGAGTGTGCACTGTGAGATTTGGATTGTAAATGTTGGTTGAGGATGGATATTGAGGCTTGGGAATGGTTCGATATGTTATCGTGCAAGCGATGGCATTGAGTAGGACGGGTTGCGTGTTAGAATCCTTCGAGTTGCTATATTTGCTTGTCGTTTGGTTTGAGTTGAGTGCTTGCATGCTTAAACTGCTTTACAGCTTTCCTTAACATGTCATCCCTATGCCATGAAATAAATCTAGGATTCAACTAGAAAGATCACCATATAACTGTTTGCATTCACTATTTTACTTAGTGTCGGCTTAGGCGAGTGGGTTACCCCGCTCACCAGTACGGTTGTGTACTGACCCACGTTTGTGGACATTATTTCAGGTACACAGGCGTAGTGGCGTTGCTTGGATATACGAGGCATGATGTATGAACTGTAAGTACCTTTGTGGGCTAGAGAAAAGAGCAAGATCACTTCATCGTCTCCGTGGCATCGCCTTTGTGGCATTGCCTTCGGGGCATTTCACTTGGACCCTATCGTGAGCTTCGCTGCGTATTACTCTGATTGTGTGCTTGGTACACAATACTTGACTTCCGCTGCAACTTGGTTGTTTCAATGATAACATTTGGTGTTTGACAACATCGCCTTGTACGAGCGCAACTCCAGGCTCGTACGGCATCACGTCCCGATGAGAACGATAGTCTTGCGGGAGAGCTGTAAATATGGTGATTCACGTTCAGCGGGGACTATTGAGCTTGCGGGAGATTGGGGCGTGACAAATTGGTATCAGAGCGCCCGGTTGATTTTTTCGGACTTGGTCCTTCGCTTTATCACAAACTCTAAATAGCTTCCGCGTGTCGTCTAGCTCTTGACTCTACTCAGTGCCGCATTGGATGTTTCATGCAATAAGTCTATTTATTGCTGGTTGTGGCTGCATTTTATTCTTGGTTGTGTTGCCTTGGTTGGTTTTCGTAGGATCGCTTAGCCTCGTTAGGCGTTGTTGCATTCGTGCAGCAAGTTGGGTGGCGTTGTTGCATTTGTGCAACAAGTTGAGAGCTTTCGTTGGGTTGGCTTGGCTTGTCGTTCAGGGAGTTTCTGATTGCATCTGTGGATCAGTTGGTTGGCTGACGAGATTGGTTATGCATCATGTTGTGAGTAGAAGCATTGGATTTGAGAATGGATCGTTGCAAGAGTTGCTCGTCTAGCGACTGTGTTTGATAGAAGTTGGAATTTCGGCTGTGGCGCATCGGTTGAGCATGTTTGAGTTTGGCTTGAGAATATCAGAATAAGTCTGCACGAGTTGCTCGTACAGCAAATGTGTGGAACCATTGGGTATTGGGTTGGAATATTTGGAAGACAATCGTTGCGTGATTGCTCGTGTTACGAAAGTATCAGACGGCTTTGAGAATACCTAAAAATATTGAAAAAATGGAATATAGCATGCCTAACGAGATTGATGGTTAAAGAATTGGCTAAGTTTTGTGTCAGACGTAAGTTGGAATGGCAGGATCTCGCATGAGGGATGGCTCGAACGGATCTTGGATCCAGTGCAAGGAAATCGTAATGTGAGTAGCGACTTGATTCGAAGTGGTATATGGGATCAAACGTGTTAAGCAAGGTATTGAAAGTATTTTGGTTGGACATCTATGGGAATTGCCTGAACGGACTCGTGAAACGAAAATACAAGTTGGTTGGTGCACGTCGGTTGAGTTGGGAAGAATGAAAATGGAGCAAGCGAATATTGAGTTGAGCATATCGTGAACGGACTGATGCAAATGAAAGCATCGTTGGGCTTAAGTGATGAACGAGATCGGAACGAACAACTGGGATGCGCTTGAACGAGCAATGGGTGAATCAAATGATAGCGAGCACGAACTACGATTTTGGGCGACACATTTGAGCTGTTGGTTGAGCAAAGAAACACGATATTGGTCTGGAGGGACAATGAGATGGATTCACACAAACTTGAAAGATTTTGGATGTTGCTACTCGTGAAGTTGACTCAGGTTTAGCGGAAATGGAATTTTGGGCAAGATGGTGCAACGATAGTAAACAGATTCTCCGGAAGACGCGGACAGACTTTTGAAGATAGCTAAATATGGAAGCAACGTCGGAAGAAATCACTGTGCTGCTCGAGCAAGTTGGACGTGCGTTGTGGAACGCGGCAAACGGATAAGAATTAGAGGAAGTCTTTGGTTTCGGAAATCATTGCAAGTGGTAGTGCGAGAAGTCGAACATGGCAGTTCAAAAAATTTGATGGATTCAGGGCAGAACGACGGATTAATGGAAGACGGTTTCAACGAGCGCAGTTCTCGAATTGTTGGCTTGGATAGATAGCAAAAATTTCGGCGGTTAAGCGGCATTGGTTGACAGATCAGCAGAGGTAGTGCATGAGTTCTCGGATTCGGAAGTTCGCTCGGATGGAATGGTTGGATTTTGATTCGGATTTGCAGATGAGATATAGCATGGTTCATAGTAACTGTCCATCGTGATGATTACAATTATCGAGCGTAGCTTCGGGACAGTTAAACAATTAGTTAGAATTTATTTATTTATTTTTAATTACATAAGGATATACATACCTTTGACGGTACAGTTTGAGTCATTTTCAACCTCTTTATAAAGAGCAAAGATTTACCTTCCGTTTAGTTGTTTTTTAAAATTTTGTTTAAGAAAAATTGTTTTTATATAGTATTTGTTAAGTAAATAAAATTGTTCATTGTCCTTAAAAAAAAAAAAAATCCTTCTCATCCCAAATAAGCATTAGAATTTCATTCCTTAACCTCTACTAATCTACGTACTTAATTGGGATTTTGAAAATATTATTGCTTTGGTGACCAAAAGTAAATTGACGATGACTATAAAGGCAACTTATTTTCCACAATATTAACGAGCGGTCAATCAATAAGATATAAGCAAAAAAAATTTTTTTACGTAAAATGAATTATTTTTCAAAAAAAAAATAAAAAATTTACTTGAGAGTGTACACTTTACACTATTTAAAAAAATAAAGTTGCTACCTAGTGCAATTATGATTTCAGCCACCTGTACTTAGTTCGTTGGTTTTTTATGAATAAATGTTGCTAAGAATGGACCAAAGAGGTACCCAACTGAATTTCCAAAGCATTTATTTTCTTTCTTTCTTCTTTAATATTTTTTAGCAGGTTTCCTAAACAGGCAAGCATACTACAACCGTTACTTTTGTGGTTAGAAAGGAATGAAGAGGGAAGTCTTTGTTGCCATCTATTTTGTGACATCACAAAATGACTCCATTCTCTCTACTACAAGCCAATATGTCATAATATCCTCTCTTCTGTCCTCTTTCCTTCTTTGAAACTGTTTTAAGATGTTTCCAAAATTTCTTTTACACTTGGGCAAAAAACACCACTAATCTTGGTCAACCCAATTTGGATGCCAATCCTTGCTTCAATACTCAGAAAGTTAATCCTTCAAAATGAATCCTCAAACACTATCTAATTTTGCAAGTTTCTCTTCTTGAAGTTCTTAGGGAATTTTTGATTCCAACACAGAACTATAGTTTCGAGGGAACATCCTAGAAATTCTTAGGGTATTTGTAATTCCATCACAAAGAATTCTTTGTTCGAAAAAAGATATGGTATATACATGCAAATATAGGAAATATTTACTTCCTGCATTCTTTTAAATATTTCGTAACGATAATTCTTTGAAAATAAATGTTTGGTTATAACATTTTTAAACCAAGATATTCACTATGAACATTTTCGTGAAAGTATTAAAATGAATTAGAAAATAATATATGTTTAAGAGGCAAGTGAATTGATGACAAACAATATCGATTCATTACCATGTCTCAAGTTTCGATTGGTAATTGGATGTACTCTTAGGGTAACATATTTTTGGAAGATTTACTAAACATTCACTATATGGAAAGGTTATGGGTTTGTGACAGTCGTATTGCACCTGTATTTTCAGTCCACGCATATGGTCTCCACAAAAAGGTTTGGTCATAAAATATCCAAACCACGTAATGCATCTATCCAGATTGACCAATGGAAAAAAAAATCTGCCACATGATCGCCACCAGAGTATATACTGACAAGAAATACGAACTTGACAAACACATTGCATCAATACTACTGTGCGAATTGCCTTTAGATTGATAGAGACAAACTACAAAACATGAATCCATAATATTAATTTACTAAAATATGTTCACGCGAAGAGTAGCATATATATTTCAATTCATCATCTTCTATTAAGGGTTTCATAATAGGACATTGTGTAGTGCTTCGCCCCGGACGACACACTATGCGTAGGCTTGTGGCTAGTTTGATTCAGTCGAAACTGAGTGTTGAGGAACTTTTCGGCATCTACACGAATGCATAGAACCCTTCCGATTAATTAATCGACTTATGTTGGAATAAGTCTTAAATGCATTAAATTCGGTCTTGAATGAACTCTATAAAAATCTATTTTCATACATATTTATTATAGTTTTGTCACGCCCTTCGCCCCCAAACGTAATACCGTACGTCTAAATTGTACTTGTACAACACAAGAACATGTATTTTGATCATTCTTTTTAACACAGGTTGATATTACATTACAACAGAAAATTGAACACACGATATAGGGGAAAAAAATAGCGTTTCATTAATAACTTGCAATGGAGTGCAAGATCAAAATATATTTGATATATTATCTCGGCTACATTCATGAAATAACAAAAAGGTCAAAAAGCTGTCATGAAATATATAATATTTGTTATTTTATACATTACATCCATGTATACATTGAACCAAAATACTTCCAAAATGAACCGATTTCAAAATACTTCAAAATAACAAGAGTTTTAAGAAGAGAACATTTTGTGGTTGTTTATCTTGTTCTAACGAGGCCCCTATCCGGCTTTTCATGACCACAAAGCATATACATATAATACCGTCAATTCGATATTCCAAAACCTTATTTATGGGACCATGGCATACTCTTACTTTTGGGGCTCCAACTTGCTTAGGTGTTAGATCAATATATAACCTAGTGATTCGGCTAATTTTCATTTGTGAAGGGACGAGCAATTCAATGGGAACCCAAGTATTTATATTTGGTGGAAGCTAGGTGGGTACTTACTTGCGAGAGTATGAGCTCACTCATGGGAACCAAATGTTCAATGGGAAAGATTCGAGTCATTTATGAGAGTTTTTGCAAGGTTAGGAGTTGCCAACGAAACCCAATTGTTCCAAGGGCCGAGTCACTTACCGAGGATTTGCCATTATGTCTCGGAATGTACAAGGAAAAGTAACAGTTTGAACTGGATTTAATAAGAAGAGTAGTGCAATTATTAGTAATGAACTTGTTCATAAGTGAGTCCAATTAGATTCATCATTTTTTGGGCATTACTGTTGTACATAACAAAATTTACTTACTGTTTATAAATTGTAACTGCACAAAAATTGATCTCTAGTAAACACAAATCATTAGTAGCATCTCATCTTTGTGGTGCATGCAATTAAAACCCTAATCAACCATGCAGTTATCACACATTTCCCTTATCACGCACTATTTGAAACCCACAGCCAAATCCCAACAAGTAACAAGTTCTTAATATGGAAACCAATATTCCTTAAGAAACAACTAAGTAAAACATAATTGTAAAGGGAAACGAAGCTAAAATGTATCGATAGATCACAAAACGAGAGCTACTCAGTCTCTGGACAAAGATAAACATGTGCTAGCTGTTCATTTTGAAGGGATTGGTAGCCCTTCAAAATTGAAATTCCTTCGAATATATATATATATATATATATATATATATATATATATATATATATATATATATATATATATATATATATATATTGTAGCATTGATCAATCAGCAGGTAGAAAGCAAGATCATCAGTTCTTCAGCAGCTGACTTGTATTTCTCTTCAATCATCAGCATGTCCGAGAAGGGAACTCGAGCTCTACTTGCCTGTTTTATTGCAAGATCATAATTAGGAACTCATGAGCAAACATTCTTCTGATCATATTTGTGTTTAGTTTGTAGCAACTAATATGGTTCTTCTATGAAGTTGATACTCCACAAATGAATAAAATAAATAGCACTCCATGAATTAATATCTCATTACTTAAATATATATTTTTTATGGTGTTAAACCTTCGAACCAAAACATATATAATATTTTTCGATAAGTCTTCATTAGGAAATGTTACTATAATATGTTTTTTTCTTCTTCTATTATTATCACTACCCACAAAGACAAAAGCGCCCCTTCATGAAATTTAAATTGTTATCTTGAAATTTTATTCTATCGTCAACATTTTGGTTTCTTATGCTATATTTGTTTCTCACTTCAAGTATAATCACATTATTGTATATTTCCAACTATGCATCCATCAATGGAAGGAAGGGGTTGTTCTTCTTGTTTCAACTTTGTAAATTACGAAAGTTAAACTTGTGTTTATCGAAATTATAATGACTAGCAAATTACTTTAATGTATATTTATCCAAGTTGTGATAATAAATGTTTCGACCGATACTAAATATTATTTATCCATCCTTGTCCTTTTATGCATTGTCCTAGTAAATAATTTTATTGTGGACTTATTTGTGACTTTCGGAAGCCCACAATTTTCCCTGATATGTTAAAGTAGTGAAACCTTAGTCATATGCATTATATGTTTGTTTTATGAAGTGCCAGAATGATTGGTCGATGTTGTCGCAATGATTTGGTTAACTGATCTCCGAAATTGTCGTAATATTGTTAAGAAATATATATATATTGTTTGTGATCTCCCTTACGGAAATTATATAAATAAAAATGTGTCTACATATCCACTAAGGTTAGCACATTCATATGAATTAAATCAAGAACAATGGTCCTTCAGGAGATTTTCTCTCCGGAACATCTCTTCAGGAGATATTGCTATGAAGAATCCATTAAGGGATCTCTTCATGAACATACGCATAAGCATTTAGGATATTTTTGGAGGAAAAAAACTTCGAGGTGAAGCCTCAAATTTTTATTATTATTGTAGAGTAGTATAGATAAGCTATTTCATCACAAAAGTATATGGGCGGTTTGGTTGCATGTAACTAAATATCAATAAAATCCTTTGCAACAAATTCTGAATGTGTTGTAAACCATATATATATGGATAACCACAAATAAATTGTTGCTCTGATCTAAATAGATATGGTTTAACACATTCAACTTTTCTTGCAAGGGATTATATTGATTTTCAGTTATAGACAATCAAACAATCCAAATACTTTTGTGATGAAATAACTTGTCTATACTTCTATAATAATAAAAAAGATTGAGGCTTCACCTCGATGCTTTTTTCCTTCAAAAATATAATTACCTATGCTTATAAATTAAAATTGTTCATTAAATTTAACATGGATAGTTAGCTAGCTAGTAATTACGTATAAATAAAAAAATAAGAAGGCACTTGTTTGCTCTTCACAAGTGATAAAAAAAATTAAGAAATTGTTGTATACTCTTCCCAAATAGAATGAAATACGGGTAAAACACATCATATATACTAGTAAGTATAATTGCAAAACTCAACTACCACTAAACATACATAAATAAAAGTGTGCAAAAATCTTGATAAAGAGTCTCAATTGACTTACATGGGCACGGATCATGAACATGCTTTTGAAGCAATCCGAGGATACATGAGCAGAAACCACTTCTAACTGGTGCTTGTCTATCACAGCAAGGATGAGAGAGAAGAGTCCGGGCTTCTTGGCAGTGCAAATGCTGATATGGGCATCCTCCCCATTGACGTTCAGTGTAACGTTCGCCGATGTCCAAGTGTGAAAGCAGTCAGTAGTGTACTCAGGAATCGGTGCGAGAGTCGGACTCATCGGCTCTACTAAAATCTTTCCATGATCAGCTAAGAATGCTTCCCTAGAGACTGTCGTATGCAGTGGTTGCACTTGCAGCTGGTTGACTGTCGATGGTGGCTCGATGAAAGACACGGTAGATGCTCCTTGGAGCCTCTCGAGCTTCTGCTTCTCGAGCTGCTCGATTATTTGCTCTAAGGATTTTATGTAACTAATCGCTTCATCGACAATGGTGGATTTGTCAGCCTACAACCGAAATAGTTTAGCTTGAACGTTTCATCATCGATGTCCTTAAACTATCTACTTACATATTGAAATTATATATGTATATAAAAAAATCTAAATCCATTTATTGTAGGATTGTGAGAAATATATGGCAAAGTCCACAAGCACTTGTAACCTAAGAAAAGAACCACAAATTTTTCGTATATTTTTTTAAGGAATGTCTCACATCCGATCAACCGCTTGACATATCTAGATAATAATTAGAGTTTCAGGTTTTCTTGAAAACCCTACACGCACCCATTCAAGAATCTTACCATTCTTATGTTCTTTTTGGGAGAAAATAGTGACAAAGAATAAAGTTAGATGTGTTTTTACATTGAGGAAAGATCTCTAATATGCTTGTCTCGTGGTTTTAGGATGATTTTAGAGGAACAAATTCCTTGCCTTTTTGGTCTTGTTCTTAGTAACTAATTCTTCATTCTGAATATTGTAACACTAATCACATATCCATTGAATTACAAAAAAAAAATTCTCATATACCGTTTAGAATTTAACGAAACATTTATGAAAGTATAATAATCTAAATCTAGTAGCTAGCACAATAGCTTAACATATATAATAGTGAGTTATAATGAAAAGATAGGAGAATGAGCTAGTCTTTCTTATAGGTGAAGGATATGGTAAATAATAGAACGTACCTTCGCAGGGAGTTGGGAAAGAAGGGAATGCAGATTAGAGAACATATTACTCATCTTCTTCCTCCTCTCCTTTTCCGTCTGTTTATGGATCTCGTAGTCAGAACTTTCTCCCCCGCATTTTGAAGATGATAACT
This sequence comes from Iris macrosiphon, assembly GCA_036927795.1. NCBI lineage: Eukaryota > Viridiplantae > Streptophyta > Magnoliopsida > Asparagales > Iridaceae > Iris > Iris macrosiphon. Next base: position 179,207,809 of record JAYESA010000001.1, read on the forward strand.
TCAAGCTACTTCCACCACTGCGCTCCGGCCTCTTCTCTCCTGCATCACCAACTACTGTATCTTTGCTTTCCTTTTGTGAGTTATTAGAGTTTGAGAAATTCCAAAGCTGGTCTTCCCACACCATGAAAATATTTGGATATTCGCTTCCACCACTTTCTTCTCCTTTAGACATCATATCTCCACAAATGGATAGATATAAACACAGAGGAGAAGAAGAAGAAGAAGAAGAAGAAAAAGAAGAAGAAGAAATAGGGAGATAAGGAAGACGAGGAGGAGGAGGGTTTAAAAGGTAGTAAGAGAGAAGTTGGTGGTGGTAGAAAACCCAAAATACAATCATAAGACAATATCGTTATGAGATAGGCAGTTACGTATGTAGAATATGTCATTGAAACTCGGAGAAGATATATACCTCTTGTTTTACTAGTAATGTGTAGGTACATTGTACGCGAATAAAAAAATGTTAAAATTTTAAATTTTAAATTTGTTATAGAAATAACGTTGTCCCATGAAATTGAATCCTCCCAGCCAAAGATAATGTCTCCTACATTAACCACATGAGTTAGAAATGTTTGACTATAGTTAGATAATATTAAAAAGTTAAAAAATTAATTATGATTTATTTTTTTAATTTTTAATTATGTGAGGAGATTAATACAACCTAGATGACTCATTTTGAGAATTACCTTCCTTTTAGTTGTTTTTTAAAAAAATTAAGAGAAATTATTTTTATATAGTATTTGTTAAGTAAATAAAATGGTTCATTGTCCTTTACAAAAAAATTCTTCCCAAATAAGCATTAGAATCCCACTCCTTAACCTCTACTAATCCACGTACTTAATTGGGATTTTGAACATATTATTGCTTTGACTAAAATTAAATTGACCATGACTATAAGGGCAACTTAATTTCCACAATATTAATGAGCATTCTAGTTTATGATCAAACAATTAATATAAAAGAAAAAAAAAGGAACAATATTGTACATAAAAAAGAATTCATTTTCAAAAAAAAAAAAAATAGGGTTTACTTCAGAGAGTACACTTACACTCTTATTAAAAGCCAAAAGGTGCTAGCCAGTGCAATCATAATTTCGGCCACATGTACTTAGTTTGTTGTTTTTTTATGAATAAATGTTGCAATGTATGACCCAAAGAGGTTTCTTTACACCCCAATTGAATTTTCAAAGCATTTATTTTCTTTAATTCTTTGCAGCAAGTTCCCTAAAGAGCCAAGCATACTACAACGGTTACTTTTGTGGTGGGGAAGGAAGGAAGAGAAAAGCCTTTGTTGCCATATGCTTTGTGATATCACAAAATGACTCCATTCTCTCTACTACAAACCAATATATCATAATATCCTCTCTTCTGTCCTCTTTCCTTCTATGAAACTGCTTTAAGGTGTTTCCAAAATTGCTTTTACACTTGGCCTAAAACACCACTAAGCTTGGTCAACTCAATTTGGATGCCAATCCATTGCTTCATTACTAAGAAAGTTAATCCTTCAAAATGAATCCTCTAACACAATCTAATTTTGCAAGTTTCTCTTCTATGGGATTTAATTCTCAATGTTCCCCTTGAAATTCTTAGGATATTTGTGAGGGAACCATACATAGAAATTTTTAGGATATTTGTAATTCCATCACAAAGAATTCGCAATTTTGAGGAAAACACTCGAAGCGAGATATGGTATATACATGCAAATATAGAAAAATATTTTGTACTTAAGTCCATCACAAAGAATTTGCAGACGTTTGAAAGAAAGATACAATATATACATGCAAATATAGAAAAATATTTATTTGCAATATTTGCCTTTGTTGAAAATAAATGTTTGGTTATAACATTTTCAAATGGAGGTATTCACTATGAACATTTTCGTGAAAGTATTTAAATGAATTAAAAAATAATATATGTTTCAGAGTCAGTGAATTGATGACAAACAATATCGACTAATTCATTAGCATTTGTCTCTTTATTGAATTTTGGATTGGTAATGGATGTACTCTTAGGGTAGCATATTTTTGGAAGATTTACTAAACATTCACTATATGGAAAAGTTATGTGTTTGTGATCGTCATATTGCAACCGTATTTTCAATCCATGCAGATGGTCTGCACAAAAAGGTTTGGTCATAAAATATCCAAACCGCATAATGCATCTATTCAGATTGACCAATGAAAAAACAAATTGCCACATGATCGCCAACAAAGTATACAGACAAGAAATGCGAACTCGACAAACTTTGAGTCAATACTACTGCCTTTAAATTAACCGAGAGAATAAAGAGCCAAGACTTTGTGGTTATTTCTCTCTAATTTAACTAAAGACATAAACACAAAACATGAATACATAATATTTGTTACGTCCCAAAATCAGAATATTGGAGAGCGGGGTTAAAGAGGCCAACTACACAGTACAAAGTACAACATGACGTCGTATGACGATCGCGACTGTGCAAACCGACAAGTAGGAGGAGTCTAGCATGCAAGAGAAGTCAATCATAAGGTCGACGAATCCTAAATCTCAATCCATCAACAAAAAATACAATAGTATATCATACTTGAAAAGTAGTAAGGCGTCACAAATACTATATCACATACGATCATGAAGCTAGTAGGGAAAATATTGCACTAGCAGAGTACTAAAAAATACATGATCAAACTACAACCCATGGTCTAATATATACAATCACGTCGGCTGAGGTCGGAAGGAACATGCTCCCAAAATACAGAGCTAACACTTGCTATAGGCTAAATGTCATAAATGAATATAAACAAAGCGAGTGGGGAGGAAAGGAAACACGCATGTGCCTTAGAGCCGCAGATCTAGTATAGGCCATCCGACCAAAGGTACGACAGATCCTTGGTCTCCACAGAAAAATATGGCCAAGCAAAACCAGTATGGTCACAACCGTAAGCAACAAGTACCACAAAAGAAGCTCAAGATGGAAAGAAAACTCAACAAAACCATAAGACAAAGACCAGTAAATCGCTACAGGGACAGAATCCTACCGCACTACTAAACAAGGACAAGAGCTATAAATTGATCCAACGACCATTCATGTGTCCAAGCTACTGAGCTAAAAATGAAATAAGTGATCTAACGACCATTCATGTGACCAACACACAAAAACAACATAGATAACTACAATAAATAAATAAGGCAAGTCAAGACGTATGTTGTACCAATGCACGAATCTCAAGAAATAAAATAACTCGCATGAAAATATTAAACAATAAAGCTATTGATCTAGGAAAGGATGGAGAATGATAAGAGATCTAGGACCACTTTGGAGCATGACTACAACCCTTAAACCAAATAAGGACCGGAATTGGATAGTATTTTTTGAGCAGAACTTCACCCCTTGCCATACACCAACACAAAAAAAAGAGAATGCGCGCAGAAACTATAGCATAAAATCAATAATATATGACCAAACATATAATCTAACTAGAGTTGTCACAGATACTGATAACTAACACATGAAAATGGAGTAATCGACCGCTATGCGCGCTGTAGACTCCCAAATTGCCATGACTCTCATAACTAATAACATGAAGAACTAAGCATATACATATCAGAAAATGTCCATCACGACATTTTTAGTGTATAAGATCATGGACCCTCGCTAATCGGGCTCGCCATGTCTCTCCACTCTAGCAAACGAGGTTGCGTGTGCGTAACAAATGGTACTCCCTATCCGCTGATAAGAGTAGTTAATTATCATATCAATTTTCATTCCGATTCTCGAGTCATAGAAAACTAGATAATCAACCTAGAATGACGTGCGCTAGGAGTAAAAATAATCACAACCACACTACTAGAAAAAGCGGGATTAGCGACGTATTTTAGCGACGTCAAAAGAAACGTCGCTAATAATACATAAATTAGCGACTCATTATAAACACGTCGCTAGACGTCGCTAAATGGCGACAGTTAGCGACGTTTAGCGACTTTTAATACGATTTTAAAAGATAAGTCGCTATAAGTTCAATTAAGGTCGCTAAACGTCGCTAATATGTCTAATTTAGCGACGTTTAGCGACGTATATAGCGACATTTAAACTCAAAATATTTAGCAACGTGTTTAGCGACGTCCTTTACGTCGCAAATATTTAATTTAGCGACATTTTTATTGGACGTCGCTAAACGTCGCTAAAATTTGGTTAATTAGGGGTCGGTTTCCTTTTTCCCCGTCAGTTGAAATTTCGATTCGAAAACATATTCCCCCCCCCTCCCCAGCTCCGTCGACCGCGACTACTCCGGCAAGGTATACTCTCTCTCTCTCTCTCTCTCTCTCTCTCTCTCTCTCACAGGACACATGTGACATTGACACAAACACGACACACACACTGACACTGACACAGACACAGACACGGCACACACACACACTGACACAGACACTGATCTGGACCTAGGGTTAGGGTTAGGGTTAGGTTTTTTGACATGGGGTTAGGGTTAGGGTTAGGGTTAGGTTTTTTGACATGGGGTTAGGGTTAGGGTTAGGGTTAGGGTTAGGTTTTTTGACAATGTTCATGCATGTGCGATCATGTAGAGATCAGATTTTAATTTCTTCTTTCAAGTATAAAATAAATAAATAATATGGATCGATGAATAAGAAAGAAAGAACATAAGTGTATTTATTTGCACTTTTGCAATATATATATATATATATATATATATATATATATATATATATATATATATATATATATATATATATATATATATATACATACATACATACATACATACATACATACTAATTGTTTGATTTTGTGGTTACTATTCATTGGTCCAATGGAGGAGGGGAAAAAATGATGGCTATTATTGAATCCATGTTCATATGTCATGACTACGTACATTGGGTGAACAAATTAGAACTAATTCCTGAATATTCGTACAACAACTGATCATGTGATCAAATTAATTAGAACGCCAATTATTCGACCAGGAAGTGTATGATCTAAGCAACCGTCCTTAATTGTGCCCCAAGAATTTTGAGCTCTAGCTACTTTCTCGTTCCACTCCCAATATATATAGGGGTTAATTGCCGAAAGCAAAGTACTGCGGAGTTATATATCTCAGTTCCTCACCCTACTGCCAGTTTCAAGAAGTGCCTAATGGTCTAAATAATATGACTATAACAGTTGAATTAGCTAAACGAAACTTACAAATCAGCTTAAATAAATAAAGGATTAATTTCAACACTTACTGAAATCACTAGCTAGCAGTATGAAGAGCCTCTAATGGAGCAAAGATATCATCGCAGCATGCATCATTAAGGACATGCATCTCAAGAAACTTATTGGCTTCGGCTGGAGCCTACTACACTAAAATCCGGACACTGACACTGAAGTGGGTTAAGGTATAGTAGTAAAGTGGTATTAAGATATTATTTGGGTAATGTTATATATATATATATATATATATATATATATATATATATATATATATATATATATATATATATATATATATATACTGCTTTTCTAATAACGGACACTGACACAGACACAGAAGTTAATTTTGCATGTAATGATTTATATGATACATACTGTCAATTTTGCAGAAGTATCTAGAAATGGATATGAATTACTATCTGCGTCATCGTTCGTGGATGTACAACCGTCATCCTGATGACATGTGCGGTGTGCGGGATGAATTCATTGAGGGTGTACAGCAGTTCCTGCAGTTCGCCAAGGCGTTCCCTCAGTACATGGACGGTACCAAAATTAAGTGTCCATGTGTGACATGTCGCAACAGGAAATATCATCCAGAAGTGGAAGTTACATATCATTTATACTCGAAGGGCTTTACGCCGAATTACTATCAGTGGACCGCGCACGGAGAACTTGTATCTCTAGCATCAGAGTCGGAGCCCTATGTGGAGCCGTATATGGATGTCCAAGACCACGATGCTTACGACGACGGGTTGGTGAACATGGTTTATGATGCGGCGAGGCCTAGTTTCAATCCTGACAATTATGATACGGCGGGGCCTAGTTTCAATCCTGACAATTATGATGCGGCAGGACCTAGTTTCAATCCAGACAATTATGATGCAGCTGAGGAGGCACCGAATGCCGATGCTGCAAAGTTTATGGAGTTGCTTGAGAATGCAAGGACTCCACTATATCCTGGTTGTGAGGACCATTCACCGTTGGAGGTGGTTACAAGATTATTGAGCATCAAGTCCGATTTTAACATGTCGCAAGAATGCTATAATCGACTGCTCGATTTGATTATAGAGATCTTGCCCGAGGGTGCAAAGTTGCCTAAAGACTTCTATCGATCTAAGAGGATGGTGAGATCGCTTTGGATGGGATACGAGAAAATCGATGCATGTCGCAATGGGTGCATGTTGTACTACAAAGACGACAAGGATGAAGATGCGTGTAGATTCTGTGGTGCTGATCGCTACAAGGCCACTGTTAGAGGAAAGTCTGTCGGTGCAAGGAAGCCTACCGATTCGATGCACTACTTGCCTTTGACGCCGCGGTTGCAGCGGTTGTTTATGGTTAAGGAGACTGCAGAAAACATGAGTTGGCACAGGCGAAAACAGATCGAAGGAGTATTGGATCATCCATCCGATGGAGAAGCATGGAAGCACTTTGATCGAGAGTATCCACATTTTGCCGAGGAAGCGCGTAATGTCAGATTGGGGCTCTGCTCTGACGGTTTTACCCCATTCGGACTTTCGGGCTCCCAGTATTCGTGTTGGCCTGTGATCGTCACTCCGTACAATCTACCGCCTTGGATGTGCATGAAGACTCCGTATATGTTCCTAACCGTTATTATCCCGGGTCCGAACAATCCGAAAAGGAACATCGATGTGTACTTACAGCCTTTGATAGATGAGTTGAATCAGCTGTGGGAAGTAGGTGCCAACACGTACGATATTTCTAGAAAGCAGAATTTTCAGATGAGGGCAGCACTTATGTGGACCATCAACGACTTTCCGGCCTATGGAATGTTATCGGGATGGAGCACCCATGGTCGTCTCTCATGTCCGTATTGCATGGACCGTTCTCAGGCTTTCCGTTTGAAACACGGAGGCAAACCGTGCTTCTTCGATTGTCATCGACAATTTTTGCCGAAGGATCATCCGTACCGGAGGAATCGGAATACTTTTCGTGCGGGAGTTGTGGAGAAGGCCAATCCACCTCCAAGGTGGCCCGGATGCACGATATGGGAAGAGGTAAAATATTTACCAAGTGCTATCGAAGAGCCTGCTAAGGGGTACAAGTGTGACGGATTTGGTCGCACCCATAACTGGACGAAGAGGAGTATATTCTGGGATCTGCCATATTGGAGCACCAATCTGATCAGACATAACCTTGATGTCATGCATATCGAGAAGAATGTGTTTGATAACATAATTAATACTGTAATGGATGTAAAGGGGAAGACGAAAGATAATTCGAAGGCCAGGTTGGACTTAGAAGACATATGTAGACGTCCTGCATTGCATCTGATAGAGGAGGGGAATGGAAAGTTAAAGCAACCTAAGTCAGTTTTCTCACTGGATAAAGAGGATAAAGGTAGACTTTGTAGGTGGATTCAGGGTCTAAAGTTTCCAGACGGGTACGTGTCGAACTTGAGAAGATGCGTCGACCTCAAGGAGAACAAACTAGTAGGTATGAAGAGCCACGATTGTCATGTATTCATGGAGAGGTTAATTCCGATTGCATTTCAAGAATTCTTACCGTAGGTCATTTGGGACCCATTGACAGAGCTGAGCATATTCTTCAGAGATCTTTGTTGTACTAAGTTGCTCGTCGATCGTCTAGAAAAGCAAGAGAGGGACATTGCGGTAACACTATGTAAGCTTGAGAAGGTGTTTCCTCCAGGATTCTTCGAATCTATGGAGCATTTGCCAATTTATCTTTCCTATGAGGCACGTGTTGGTGGTCCTGTCGGTTATCGGTGGATGTACCCCTTCGAGCGTCATCTGAATCACCTAAAGAGAAAGGTGAAAAATAAGGCACGGGTTGAAGGATCTATTTGTGAAGCTTATGTTCTCGAGGAGATTACAAACTTTTGCTCGACGTATTTCAAACCGCATGTTGCTACTAATAGGAATAAAGCTCCCAGAAACGACGACGCATATAAGGAATCTAATGATGCAATACTCAAAGTATTCAATGCATCCGGAAAGCCTTCGGGAAAAATGAAGAAGAGATATTTGAATGACGATGAGCTAAGGGCTGCTCAATTGTATATATTACTCAATTGCGACGAGGATGAAGTGGAGAAGCTAGAGGGGTAAGTAATTAATACGTCCACGTTATATCATCTCAATGTAATAGTATAAGATACTATTATGCTACTAATTAGCAGTTGCATCATTGTTTTTCAGCACATATAATGATGAGTTAAGGTCGGTTAGACCCTACATAACAGACGAAGAAGTAGAACAAGAAATGATATGCCATTTTCCTTCTTGGTTGAGCGCATATGTAAGATACTTGGTAATTACTTTTTATTTCTGTACTTGTAAAAAAAATAACTTACCATCGCTACTTTGGTATTTAGGTCGATCGTCTAATATCATCCGAGACTGAATCTATTAGGACTCTAGCCAAGGGACCAATTACTGCCGTAAAAATATGGCCAAGTTTCTGTGTGAATGGGTTCAGGTTCAAGTCAACAAATGCTCCTATCAGAGACAGCTTTCTGGATCTTGATTCCACGAAAAACAGTGGTTTGTGTATCAAATCTACAAACTACAAAGACGTCAATCCGGGCAATGATTTTTTTGGCATCTTACGAGAGATTGTGGAGTTGACATATAATTATGGCCCAGAACCTGCTAATATCGTGTTATTCAGGTGTGAATGGTTCGATCCGATTCAAGATCAAGGTTGGAAAATTGACAAGCATGGCCTTGTGGATATAAACTACAAGCGTAGATATCAAGGCTACGAACCATTTGTCCTATCAAGTCAGGCTCAGCTCGTGTACTTCACAACTTATCCTAGACGGGGGATAGCGAGGTCGGATTGATGGGCAGTATGCAAGACTAAAGCTAGAAATACCTTTGACATTGACGAAATAGCTTATCAGGAGGACGATCTACCTCTTGTAACAAATATTGTAGATGTGGACTCAACGGAAGTTACTCATTACACGAGTAATAATGTAGAAGATGTAGAATTATCCGAAGAGAACGAAGTAGATGAAAGTGAAGACGAGGAAGAGGAAGAGCAGGACGAGGAAGGCGAACAAGATAAATTTTCTGAAGATGATTGAAAATATAAAATATTCCATGTAGAATGTAACTATATTTGGACTGTAAAATGCTTTGAAATATGTATCACATTTTGACATTAACGAATATATATATTATATTTTGACTGTATAATGCTTTGAGATATGTATCACATTTTGACTGTAGAATGTAGTATATATTTGTGTTTCTCTATATTCATCATATGTTGTTATCAGATATGACAGGACGACGCGGAGGATTCGGCAGGTCCCGAGGTAGACAGAGTGCCACTCCGGTACTGCCTACTGTTGGTTCCGGATCATCGTCGCCCAGTACTCCAGTATATCGAGCAGCCACATCTCCGACTGCGACGACGTTGCGTGGCATCACTCCTGGGACGAGTAGTTCCAGGCGTGATAGTACTCGTGATAGTACTCCCTCGTCCAGCGTTCCTCCTGCTGACGGAACCATGGAGACTGATGAGCATGTAGAGGAGGTCATGCCGACGTTGTCCCAGCATCAGCAAGATCCTCCATGCGCACCACCGGAGGAGACGAGGACAGAGATTTGGGCCGACGGTACAAAGTAAGTCAATTAGATGGTTTAGTATATATTTGTGTTTCTCTTTATTCATCGTATATTGACTTTTTCAGTAATCTAAATTATTATTTCTGTATAGATATCGTCCATCGTCGGTTCAGAGACGCCTGGGCCAATTTCTGAGGAACAACTACGGTGGCCCTTGGATCAACTACTCTGAGGCTCCGGAGGAGAGAAAGGCGTTCTGGTTTGCGCACTTCCAGGTAAAAGTATATTAAATAAATCCTCTAATTTATGCATATTCGTGATGCTAACTTAATGAATTATTTATTGTAGCAAACGTATTTTTATCCTCCGCACCGGGCCGAGTTGATCGAGCGGCTCTTTCCTACCGTTGCCGCCAAGCTTATCCGAGATGCTCTGGATGACCAGAAGGCTCGTGATCGTGCTGGAAAACCGATCCAAGGTTGGATCACGCCTGAGCAGTGGACTGCGATGAGGGCTAGATTCGACGATCCGAGCTACAAGGAAAGGTCTAAGAAGGCCAAGGCGGCTAGGCAGAATGCTGCCAAGTGGTGTGGTGGCTCGATTCCGATGACGGAATATTTTTGTCGTTTGGTATGTTTTTTCTTTTAAAATATATTATTTTAATATAAGTACCATAAAATGGTACTTGGAAAAAATATTTAAGTTTAGTAATAAAAAATATATTTTTAACAGGTACAGAGGGGTGAGGATGCAAACATGGTGACCGTCTTCTTGGCCACCCATCGCAAGGACGGAAATCTCATTGATGAGAGGGCCTCACAGACCTATGTAAGTATTACTTTACTTTGTGTTTATTTTAATATAACTTAGGCAATTATTGAGTTTCCAAACCTTTTCTAGGCCGAGTATCTTAGGCTTCGTGAGCGGGCGACTGCTAGTGCACCTACACCTGGAGAGGCTGGTGCTTCGTCGCAGCCCGGTCCATCTCCGTCGGCGAACGACCTGTGGGTGACCGCAGCTGGTGGTCTCCAGAGGGGTACGTACTACGGTACGGGCTCCTATGGCGCCCTGGTTGCGATGCAGTCATCTAGGGCCTCCCCGACAGCTGTGCATTCCACACACCCCTCGCAGTCGCAGCCCTCGCAGTCGTCGGCCAGAGTCCAGGAGGCCGTCCAGGAGGCCGTTGACCGTCAGATTGCGTCTCTCCGTGACGACTTGCTGCGAAGTATGGAGGACCAGTCCCGGTCCCAGCCGCAGGCGGACGATCCGATGCTTATCGCACGATTGGATATGCTCGACCGCAGCATGACGGAGCTACGAGAATTGACAAATGATATTAGAGCCTCCAATGATCGCAACATCATGGAGCTGCAGGCGTCACAGCTATCGATGGGCGAGAAGCTGACGAGGATGCATGCGTCACAGCTATCGATGGGCGAGAACCTGACGAGGATGCAGGATTCAATGGGTGATAGCAGTACGAGGCTGTTATCTACCCTGGATTCTTACAACCAGCGACTCGCAGACTTGGAGCGGGCACGGCCGCCACCGACGTCACTGCCTTCTCCATCGACATCGGTGTCGATTTCACGGGACGAGTATGAGGAGTTGTTATCCTTGAAGCGCACCGCTGGTCAGCCTCCTGCAGATCCGTAGTAGTCTAGTTATTTTTATTATTATTTATGAATTATTGGTACTTCAACAATAGACATGATGTATGATGCTTCTTGTGGTCTTGAATTTTTTAGTTAATTTAATTGGATTATATAGTTATCCACATTTAATTGGATTGATACTTCTTGTGGTTTTTAATTTAATTGGATTATATAGTTAACTAGATTGAATCATGTTGGTGTGTATGATGAAGATGCTGTAAAACTGCAGGGAATCACCAATATTTGATTCTGGAAATTTCTTTTTTATTTTTTTTTTAAATTAGCGACGTTATTAGCGACGTGTAGCGACGCTTAGCGACGTTAATTTACGTCGCTAATTACGTCGCTAATCAGCGACTCTGTAAAACGTCGCTAAGTTCGTCGCTAATGACGTCGCTAAAGTCGTCGCTAAGCGTCGCCAATTGCTGACATGGCAAGTATAGCCAGGTCATTAAAGACGTCGGTGTAACGTCGCGATTGACGTCGCTAATCAGCGACGTTTAGCGACTTTAATGAACGTCGCTTTTTAGTGACTTGGCGTCGCAAAACGTCGCTAAATTCAGCGACACATTAAAGTCGCTAAAAAACGTCGGTATAGCGACGTTTAGCGACGTTTTTTGTTTTAGCGACTTGGTGTTTTCCGACTGCTTCAGAACGTCGCTAATTACGTCGCTAAACCTAATTAGCGACGATTTATTGTTATTTAGCGACGTTTTTAGACGTCGCTAATTTGACTTTTTCTGGTAGTGCCAGCACTGGCAAGTATTTTCGAATCCCGCAACACGCGCTACACTGGACAATGAAATCAGTATTGCCACCTGCCAAGAATGCAAGTAAATTAAACAAACCGAGGAAAAACTAGCCCATGTCGGCTAGAAGGATCGAAGGTTATGATATAACGAGTTTAGACGATCTATGAATGGATCGTGAGTGCCTACGCACTACGGTTCAAGCTTGAGCAAATACTCATGATATGTACATAAGGATTCTCTAATCAATAGTCCAAGATATCACACCATAATTAAGAACCAAATAGCTAAGAAATTTATTTTTTAATACAAGATTATTATTTTAAAAGTTAGGAAGAAGCATAGCAAAAAATTAGGAAAAAAGACTCAGCAAAACAACTCGAAGATCCACAAAAACTGAACTAATTGAGTCTTATATTGAGCGGTATACTGACCAGTATACTGTTGGGAATCAAGTTTGCTGAAGGGGGCAGAGTTCGGGCCGAACTCAGTGTGGTGTTCCAGAACCTCAAAACCGAACTCGGTCCGAGTTCGGTGTCGGCGGCGGTTGCTCGGGTTTTGGAGTTTTTATGTTATATTTTGGACCGTTGGATGCTAGTGGATGGCTGAATCTTATGGTTGGCTATTTTTAGGTTTTTCTAACCCTAAAATAGGTTTCTCATCCTATAAATAGGGAGGAGGGTGGAGACACAAAGGAAAAGTACAAGTTGGAGATTCGGGGTGCTCGTCCACAGAAAATCTAAGAGAAAGCCCGTACTTTGCTCTTAGGACTTTGCCATCCAAGACAGAAGGAGGAAGGAGATCTAATCGAGGAGTCGTCAACTTCGGTTAGGGAGATTGCTACAGGTTGGTGAATGATTTCAATTGTAATCTTCTATTTTTCTTCTTGAGTGCGGTGAGGGGGGTGAACATATTAGGGCAAAGGGTTTCAATATTAGTTTTTTACAATCTTATAATTTTATCTGAGTTATAAAGTTTAGGATTTATCCAGGTGACATAGTCACCGCCATATACTTGTCTTCATCTTTGCTTGGTGTTCGTAGATTGGTTGGTCATCTCAGGTGGGTTGGAAAGCGCTTCTTCCGTTATGCGCCGAATACGTAGTATCAGAGCCAGGTTCTTCTCGAGAGGGAAGGTGCAACTATGTCTACGGACCAGATGAACACTCGTATGATCACCTTCATAGGAGAAAACTGGGCGATTTGGAAGCTAAGGATGGAGGATCTACTCTGGTGCAAGGACTTGCATGGACCGTTTGAGGGCGACAGCGCAAAGCCAACGGACAAATATGATGATGACTGGAAACGACTGGATCGGAAGTGTCACGTCCCAATCTCCCGCTAGCTCAATAGTCCCTGCTGAACGTGAATCACCACATTGCAGCGCTCCCGCAGGACAATCGTTCTCGTCGGGACGTGATGCCGTACGAGCCTGGAGTTGCGCTCGTACAAGGCGATGTTGTTAAACACCAAAGTTATCATTGAAACAACCAAGTTGCAACGGAAGTCAAGTATTGTGTACCAATCACACATCAGAGTATACGCAGCGAAGCTCTCGATAGGGTCCAAATGAAATGCCACGAAGGCAATGCCACGAAGGCGATGAAATACTCTTGCTCTTTTTCTCCAGCCCACAAAGGTACTTACAGTTCATACATCATGTCTCGTATATCCAAGCAGCGCCACTACGCCTGCGTACCTGAAATATTGCCCACAAACGTGGGTCAGTACACAGCCGTACTGGTGAGCGGGGTAACCCACTCGTCTAAGCCGACACTAAATAAAATAGTGAATACAAACAGTTATATGGTGATCTTTCTAGTTGAATCCTAGATTCATTTCATGGCATAGGAATGACATGTTAAGGAAAGTTGTAAAGCAGTTTAAGCATGCAAGCATTCAACTCAAACCAATCGACAAGCAATGAATAACCAACCCGAAGGATACTAGCATGCAAACCGTCCTACTCAAGCCCAAGCAACACGATAACATATTAAACCATCAATCTTGTCTCAACATCCATCCTCAACCAAAAGTACAATCCAATCCCAAAGTGCACACTCTTGCCGAGGCAAGGTGGCCGGGCCTATACGAAGCACAAACCAACCAAAGTAAAGCAAACCAACTCTTATCTATATAAATTCACTGGCCAAGTCATAAAGGACATTGATCGGACTAATCAATCGGGCAGTCCTACCCGATCCAAGGCTGGGCAGCTACTCCCTCCTGGTGGTATCGGACTACCGACACCGCGCCCAAGACGTGATACCCATTGTCTCCTCCATGGCCGAACGGTCCCGGTGCCCCGGAGTCCATCCCGTTCGAGGAAACCAAACCCTGTACAACACAGGTTGTCCGTGACATGCAGTGTCACGCCCCAGTCCCAAAAATATACGGAACTAGGCCACGTGTCACTGGCCAGCTGACACGTCACTAAGGGATTACCCAATTTAATGGACCCAAAGTGATGTGCTACGCTGTCCTAAAATACTACAAGTCTAAATACAGGTAAATCTATCTCATCCACAAGAATAACAGGGAAAGTGCTGAATATATATATAGATGCTAAATCTGAAATGTCATATACAACTCAGATAAAGTCAGGTGGGAACAATCCCACTACAAAGTAAGCAGAAGTGAAATAAGATAAACTAGTGCAACATCCTCAAAATATGTAGCTCCAACTCCAGGTGTACTCAGGTAGACTCTGACGGCATCTCCTCTAACTCCATCTCAAGGGCATGTCCAGACTCCAGTCCAGGTCCAGGTACTGTGGGGTGGAATGTCTCAACTAAACCTGGTCAGGGAACCAGGTCCTCAGAGGGACGTAACAAGATACAAGAAAATAACATGCCAAGTATGTAAATACTGAATAGAAATTACTGAATAAAATAAATACAGGGTGCTAACCATCTATGTGAAATGCAATTTGAGACAACCTAATACGTATGGGAAATGTGTGGCTAGACATATGCTGACGTAATTCACCAATCTGTAGTGACAGGCTAGTATATGCCACATATGCCCCCGTTCAAGGGCACTATACAATTTTCCATCTACGATGAGAATGGTCACATGAATACATATCTATATCATCCGTATCACTCCGTCGAGTGCGGCACATGGTAAAGAGGTGGGTGTCCCATACGTATTTTAGTCGTTCTCTCCGCCCAATGTAACTAAATGTCAAGTCGTACATTTCCTTAATTTATTCTAATCCATGATGCGGGTCACACGTATTGGTAGCAAATCAAATACGCAGCTCGCATCCCAATATGCATTGCAACCATGTTGCGTGTTCCCGTGATAGGGTCTAGGAGAATATTATTATACTCTCATAATTATTGGGAGTCTGTAATATGATTTTAATTGTCAACAAATCAACTGACTGTACCCAAGGCAGTCTCAGGTAATCATGGTATATGAAATACAGAAATAAGAGCATATAACAATATTGAGAATTTTAAACAGTACTTGGCAAGGTATACTTGCCTACTCCCTGATAGTGTTTGGTAACCTGATCTCACAGTCAGGTTTGTAGTTGCTTGTGACAGGGGTCACTGGTTGTGCTGGAGATATTCTCTGTTAAAAATATACAGGTTCGTGAATTATCAGGGCATAATATAAAAGTATATATATCTACCTATGTATAATAAATAATATATATAGGATACACACTCACATGTATATAGATATATAGTATATATATACTTATAGATATAGTATGTAGTAGTAGTATATATATAGTATATATATATACAGAAAAGAGAATGCAGGAATGTAAATTTATATAATAGCAGGGTATATCCACTGCCATAAATATTATAATATAATATTATTATCAGGGTATATCCACTGATTATGGTATAAATAAATTAAATGACAGGGCAGAAAGTAAATACATATATATCTATGTACTGTATTATACAGTACTATATAGTATATATATATATAGATAATAAAATGACATTGCAGGAATTTAAATATAAATATAAGTGCTGTAATATCCAGCACTAATACCAGGGTCTATAGGTGACCACTGTTATATATAGTATTTATAATATAATTATTGTCAGGGTCTATATGTGACCACTGTCATATATAATAATATATATAAAAGACAGTGCAAGAATTTGAAATATACATATAAATATAAGCTGTATTATCAGCTATTTATATTTTATTAATAATAATACATAATATAAATATAACATATTAACAATATGTTATATTATGTACATATAGATAATATATATATATATTTAGATATATTTATATAAATAGGTGCAGGAAATTAAAGACAGAATTAAATAAAAGAAAAAGAGTGCATAATATACATATATACATTATAGTAGAATTTATATAACATATACAAATATATATAATATAAATACTGTATATATATGATATATATAGTATACATATATATTATAATTATATATATATAAATATATATATATTTATAAGTAAGGAAAATCATAAATGAAAATGCATATTTATATATATACACAAAATACATATATATATGTAAAATGAACAAAATACATATATATATATAAGTAAATATATATACTGTTTTTATTAAATACTGAATAATAATAATAATAATAATAATAATAATATATATATATATTGATATATATATATATATACATATATATACATAGAAATATATATCATATATATATATACATAGAAATATATATTTAATATACATATATATATACATATATATAAAATATATACAAATAATAATAACAATAATGATAATAATAATAATAATAATAATGCATATAATATACTGTATTTATACAGTATTTATATAATATATATTAATATATAATATATATAACCATATATATTAATATACATATATATATATAAATATATATACATATATACATACATATACATATATATATATAAATACGTATATAATAGCATATTTTTACCTGACGAGGTGGCAGGTGGGGTCCACGGCGAGTCGTCGGCGGAAGGTCGGCGGCGGAGTCGACGGCGGCCGGCCGGAGGAGCAACCACAGCAGCAGTAGCTGCTAGCAGCAGCGGCAGCAGCAGCAGCTTGCGGCAGCTGCAGCGCCGCGTGCGGTGGCGGGGGCGGCGGTGCAAGCTGTCGGGGTGGTGGAGGAGGAGGTGGCGAACAGGTCGGGGTGGGTGGAGGTGGTCAGGGGTGGCCGGAGTGGCGGTGGGAAGCGTCGGGGAGTGGTGGTGGTGCTTTGGAGGCGAAGTCGGGGAGGAGGCTGCGGGGGAGCTACCGGCCAGGACGGTGGTCGTGGGGAGGTGTGGCGGTGGTGGTTGGGTAGAGGAGGTCGCGGCGGAGCGGATGAGGTCGGTGGCGGAGGTCCACGACGGCTAGGGCGGCGGTGGTGGGCGGTCGGAGGTCGGGGAGGCTGCTGTCGGACAGGGAGGGGAGGATGCTGCGGTGGCTCGCCACGGCGGAGCAGGCGGCCAGGGAGGGAGGCAGGTGGCCGGAGGGAAGAGGGGGTCGGGGCGGAGGTCGTGCCGGAGTTGGGCGGCCGACGGCGTACGGTGGTGGCTGTGAGGGAGTGGGAATGAGAGAGGGGTGTGTGGGTTAGGGTTTTTATAGGTTTTTAGGCCAATGGCATTTTCGTAATTAAAGGGAACTTTGGGGGTATTTTAGTAATTTGAATTTTTGGGATATTTTCAGCAGATTTTTCTGTGGGTCCCATGCCACCTATTGTCTAGCCAATAGGGTAATGCCATCTAACATACATTTTGCATAAAAACCCTTGACTTTTCATAAATTGCATAAAAGTCCAAAAATTGGGAATTTGCGCAATTATGCAATTTGTCTGGAAAATCACCTGGTTCTAAAAATTACTAAAATTCACAGAATTGAGAGAAAATGCTGGGGAAATGTCCTGGGCTGTGGGGATGAGCCTGGGCAGGGTCAGGGTCTGATTCTGCAGGTGATACGGGTCACCGTATTTATTATTTAATAAATACTGCGCACGGTATTCACTAATTATTCAGGGGCAGTTAGGATCATAATTTTTTTACGGTGTCAATACGATAATTTTAATACAATTAGTGTAGAATATTATCGTATTTTTGGTTGGGCAAAACAGGTGCCTACTGGTCCTCAAATCTCTAGGGTACAGAGGTTGGTAAAGAGCAAAAAATTAAATAGGAATTAAATACGTATGTTTGTAACGATATTTGTGCGACTAAAACGAAGCACAAAACGAGGTTTCTGGGAGTTGCTAAAAATACGAAAATGTAGTCTAGCAAGTCTAGGGCAGGGATGGGAAATTAGTTTAGGGTTAACAGCTAGTGTGAGGTCCTAATTAATTGTGTAATGAACAGGTGCACAATCAATAGAATATATTAATAATAAAATTTTAAAAAGTTACACTAATTCTAATTAACTAAAAATAATATTAAAATACTGAAATCTGGTCGAGGGAGTTTACAATCTACCCTCCTTAGAATATTTTGTCCTCGAAATAAAAATACACATATAATGAGAACGAAAGATTGATTGATTTGAAATATCAGGACATAGATAGCTGAAGATTGATTTGAAATATTTGGACATACCCTGAACTGGAAATAGATCGGGGAAACATTATCGGATATCCTCTACACGTTCCCAGGTTGATTTACCTGGTGCATGATGTTTTCATGCAATATGAACTAGAGGAACGTAATACAACGTAAGATAGGTAACAGAAATCATTCTACAAATAAGAACAGCGTTAAACTGCAATATAATCTACTAATAGGGTTTGGTAATTCCCCAAAAACTATAGAAATGGCTATGGAAACAATACACTTCATATTTATACTATATACGAGGTTTCTTCTTTCCGAAATAAGGAAAGACGAAAAACAGTAATCAAGAGTTCAAGGGGGTAATGGATTAGAAGTATGGAGATTCAAGGCGTTTAAAGAATCCAATGGGAATTGCCAAGGCAATTGTGGATGGAAATGCTATTTTGGTAATCCCTATTCACATATTCGTATTAGCCTAGTTATGTAGCTGGTACGATATGCGCAGAGGATAAGTACATCTGTCTACTAATCACTATATCTCTCAATCCACGTAAAGTAGTTATGCGAAAGGCGAACCAAGTGTATTATGGTTGATCAGACCGTCATACACTGATTCTGAAATGTATTAATGTAGTACTCCAATAATACATTTTTAATGAACAAGCTTGATAAAGAATAAGCTTGCAAAACTAGGCTATAATAGCAGAGCATAATTTAAGGTAGTATAGCAATTATAAGTACGCTAGATTAGGATATGAGAAGTACAAAACAATTCAAATTCACACAAAGACAAGATTCTATAATCTCTAACTTCTAGTCTAGGTTGCTAGTTGACCCAAAAGAGGTGTGGTTTCTAAGTTCTACAACCTTAATATACACTATAGGTTGTCCGTATTTAAGTACATGACTTGTATCCAAAGCGTACCTCCTATATTGGGATACGTGGAAGACGTCATGTACTTCTTCCAATGTCTGAGGTAATGCTATCTTGTAAACAACTTCTTTGATGTGTTTCAACACATCGAAGGGTCTGATGTACCTCGAGCTTAGTTTTCCTCTTCTTCCAAGTCTGATAGTTTCTCGGGTAGGTGAAAACACAAGATTAGAAGTTACTGACTATCCTAATAAGTCATGTATATCAAATCTAATTTGGAAACTACCTGTAGTATTCAGCTATTACTATATTCACATGTTTTGAGCCTAACAATCAACGTCTAGCAATCTACCTAGATGTGTTTGCTTAGTCCTGATATCCGAATGGGTAACTTGGTGGTCTAAGGATGACGCTTCTCTTCCTGTAGTCTAGGATAGCATTTGTACTTGGTTTAGCCAGTCCATGTCTAAGACTACGTCGAAGTTTGGTATTGAAAGTACCGGGAATCGCGTTCTCATTACGCTACTATACATGACTACTAGCATGCTTTAGTAATGTTGGTAACTGGAACAATGCCTCTTCCGGTAAACCTGACTATTTGCATGGGTACGAAACTACTAGATGTGAATAAAGTGCAGCTCTAGGATTAAATAATGCGGTTTGCTGGTAATAATACAACTATAAGGGTACCTGAAATGGTTTCATCTTCCGGTTCTTCTGCAACTGCAGCTAGTGCAAAGGCCTGCTCGTGCCTTCGTCTAATGGTTTGTTGTCTGGCTAGGTAGTACTGCGTGTCTTGGGTGGCTAAGGGTGGTCCCCTCTGAAATCTTCCAGATGCTGGGGAATGCTGACCTCTAGTAGGAGGTTGCATTCCCTGGGCTGGTGCTGCTGGTCCTTGCCCAGTCCGAAGTGTTGCTTCTCTGTGTTGTGGGCAGTCTCTGGCCCTATGCTGATTATCTCCACATATCAAGCATAGTCTATACTTCCTTCGACAGTTTTTGGCATAATGTCCCTTCCTGCCACAATAGTGACAAGTCGGAAGTTCCTTGTATTGATATGGCCCTGTCTTGTGTTGTGCCTGATTTCTCAGGTGACGGATTGGTCCTCCTGCTCCTGTCTGGTCTATGGCTGATATGGTTGGATTTGAGCATCTTGCTTCTCGGCCAATGGCTTCTTGTATCCTTGCCTCTGAAAGAACTTCTTCGTATGAAATCCTCGACTGTGCCGTAGTATACCCTTGGAGTTCGGGGGTAAGGCCGTGATGGAACTTTAGGTCCTTCTTCAGCTTGGTTGGTATTAGGATGGCACCGAATTGACTTAGTCGACTGAATTCTGCATCATAAGCGTCGACGGTCATATTTCCTTATTCCAAATGCAGGAACTGGAAGTACAGTTCATCTCTGACCATGGCTGGGAAATATTTTGCATTAAAATATTCCAGAAATTGTTCCCAAGTATGGTTCTTGCCGGTGCTGCGCTCGATAGATTCCCACCAGTGATGGGCGTTACCGAGGAGTAGGGTCCTTACTGCGGTCATCCATAGGTCAGGGTGAAGTTGTGAACCTTCTAGCAATATTTCCGTGTTGAAGATCCAGTCTGAGATCTCTTCCGGAGTTTCATTGCCCTTAAAGGTTCTCGGGCTCATCCGGCTAAAGCCTCGAACAGTGCTAGCTGGTTGGACAGGGGCTGGTACTGGGGCAGCTGTCTTCTCCAGAACCGTCATTAGGCATTGTCTCAGGACTTCATTCTGTTGCCACTGAGCCTGCAATATGGCTTGGAACATCTGAGATTGTTCCTCAAGTTGTGGCATCAGGGCTGCGAGAACTGGAGGTAGAGGCAAAGGTATCTCCGCCTGCAGTGTTGGTGCCTGAGAAGGTTGCCCTTCTTGCTGGACTGGTGTTGCTTCCTGGGTAGGATCCTGGTGAAGGTACGAGGTTGTTGGATTGACCAGCATCCTTCTCGGAGATTGGTCTCTCGGGATTGGTGTCCCTTGGACATCTGGCGAGAGGTCTGTTGCTTGGTCAGTTCCATTAATCGCAGTTTCCCAGGGTATGTCCATATTTCTGAAAAGAATAAAAAAATTTAGAAAAGTACGAAGGACTTAATAGATGATAATCAAGCAGGATGCAAAATTTATGGATAAAGTCAGTGTGGATGAGACCTAGTATTCCTATCCTATTGCAGGTTTGCTGAACATGATATCATGCTATTAGCAATTAACTCGACCTGCATGGGCCACCACTAAAACCGTGTCATGCCCCAGTCCCAAAAATATACGGAACTAGGCCACGTGTCACTGGCCAGCTGACACGTCACTAAGGGATTACCCAATTTAATGGACCCAAAGTGATGTGCTACGCTGTCCTAAAATACTACAAGTCTAAATACAGGTAAATCTATCTCATCCACAAGAATAACAGGGAAAGTGCTGAATATATATATAGATGCTAAATCTGAAATGTCATATACAACTCAGATAAAGTCAGGTGGGAACAATCCCACTACAAAGTAAGCAGAAGTGAAATAAGATAAACTAGTGCAACATCCTCAAAATATGTAGCTCCAACTCCAGGTGTACTCAGGTAGACTCTGACGGCATCTCCTCTAACTCCATCTCAAGGGCATGTCCAGACTCCAGTCCAGGTCCAGGTACTGTGGGGTGGAATGTCTCAACTAAACCTGGTCAGGGAACCAGGTCCTCAGAGGGACGTAACAAGATACAAGAAAATAACATGCCAAGTATGTAAATACTGAATAGAAATTACTGAATAAAATAAATACAGGGTGCTAACCATCTATGTGAAATGCAATTTGAGACAACCTAATACGTATGGGAAATGTGTGGCTAGACATATGCTGACGTAATTCACCAATCTGTAGTGACAGGCTAGTATATGCCACATATGCCCCCGTTCAAGGGCACTATACAATTTTCCATCTACGATGAGAATGGTCACATGAATACATATCTATATCATCCGTATCACTCCGTCGAGTGCGGCACATGGTAAAGAGGTGGGTGTCCCATACGTATTTTAGTCGTTCTCCCCGCCCAATGTAACTAAATGTCAAGTCGTACATTTTCTTAATTTATTCTAATCCGTGATGCGGGTCACACGTATTGGTAGCAAATCAAATACGCAGCTCGCATCCCAATATGCATTGCAACCATGTTGCGTGTTCCCGTGATAGGGTCTAGGAGAATATTATTATACTCTCATAATTATTGGGAGTCTGTAATATGATTTTAATTGTCAACAAATCAACTGACTGTACCCAAGGCAGTCTCAGGTAATCATGGTATATGAAATACAGAAATAAGAGCATATAACAATATTGAGAATTTTAAACAGTACTTGGCAAGGTATACTTGCCTACTCCCTGATAGTGTTTGGTAACCTGATCTCACAGTCAGGTTTGTAGTTGCTTGTGACAGGGGTCACTGGTTGTGCTGGAGATATTCTCTGTTAAAAATATACAGGTTCGTGAATTATCAGGGCATAATATAAAAGTATATATATCTACCTATGTATAATAAATAATATATATAGGATACACACTCACATATATATAGATATATAGTATATATATACTTATAGATATAGTATGTAGTAGTAGTATATATATAGTATATATATATACAGAAAAGAGAATGCAGGAATGTAAATTTATATAATAGCAGGGTATATCCACTGCCATAAATATTATAATATTATTATCAGGGTATATCCACTGATTATGGTATAAATAAATTAAATGACAGGGCAGAAAGTAAATACATATATATCTATGTACTGTATTATACAGTACTATATAGTATATATATATATAGATAATAAAATGACATTGCAGGAATTTAAATATAAATATAAGTGCTGTAATATCCAGCACTAATACCAGGGTCTATAGGTGACCACTGTTATATATAGTATTTATAATATAATTATTGTCAGGGTCTATATGTGACCACTGTCATATATAATAATATATATAAAAGACAGTGCAAGAATTTGAAATATACATATAAATATAAGCTGTATTATCAGCTATTTATATTTTATTAATAATAATACATAATATAAATATAACATATTAACAATATGTTATATTATGTACATATAGATAATATATATATATATATATATATTTAGATATATTTATATAAATAGGTGCAGGAAATTAAGTACAGAATTAAATAAAAGAAAAAGAGTGCATAATATACATATATACATTATAGTAGAATTTATATAACATATACAAATATATATAATATAAATACTGTATATATATATGATATATATAGTATACATATATATTATAATTATATATATATAAATATATATATATTTATAAGTAAGGAAAATCATAAATGAAAATGCATATTTATATATATACACAAAATACATATATATATGTAAAATGAACAAAATACATATATATATATAAGTAAATATATATACTGTTTTTATTAAATACTGAATAATAATAATAATAATAATATATATATATTGATATATATATATATACATATATATACATAGAAATATATATCATATATATATATACATAGAAATATATATTTAATATACATATATATATACATATATATAAAATATATACAAATAATAATAACAATAATGATAATAATAATAATAATAATAATAATGCATATAATATACTGTATTTATACAGTATTTATATAATATATATTAATATATAATATATATAACCATATATATTAATATACATATATATATATAAATATATATACATATATACATACATATACATATATATATATATATATACGTATATAATAGCGTATTTTTACCTGACGAGGTGGCAGGTGGGGTCCACGGCGAGTCGTCGGCGGAAGGTCGGCGGCGGAGTCGACGGCGGCCGGCCGGAGGAGCAACCACAGCAGCAGTAGCTGCTAGCAGCAGCGGCAGCAGCAGCAGCTTGCGGCAGCTGCAGCGCCGCGTGCGGTGGCGGGGGCGACGGTGCAAGCTGTCGGGGTGGTGGAGGAGGAGGTGGCGAACAGGTCGGGGTGGGTGGAGGTGGTCAGGGGTGGCCGGAGTGGCGGTGGGAAGCGTCGGGGAGTGGTGGTGGTGCTTTGGAGGCGAAGTCGGGGAGGAGGCTGCGGGGGAGCTACCGGCCAGGACGGTGGTCGTGGGGAGGTGTGGCGGTGGTGGTTGGGTAGAGGAGGTCGCGGCGGAGCGGATGAGGTCGGTGGCGGAGGTCCACGACGGCTAGGGCGGCGGTGGTGGGCGGTCGGAGGTCGGGGAGGCTGCTGTCGGGCAGGGAGGGGAGGATGCTGCGGTGCCTCGCCACGACGGAGCAGGCGGCCAGGGAGGGAGGCAGGTGGCCGGAGGGAAGAGGGGGTCGGGGCGGAGGTCGTGCCGGAGTTGGGCGGCCGACGGCGTACGGTGGTGGCTGTGAGGGAGTGGGAATGAGAGAGGGGTGTGTGGGTTAGGGTTTTTATAGGTTTTTAGGCCAATGGCATTTTCGTAATTAAAGGGAACTTTGGGGGTATTTTAGTAATTTGAATTTTTGGGATATTTTCAGCAGATTTTTCTGTGGGTCCCATGCCACCTATTGTCTAGCCAATAGGGTAATGCCATCTAACATACATTTTGCATAAAAACCCTTGACTTTTCATAAATTGCATAAAAGTCCAAAAATTGGAAATTTGCGCAATTATGCAATTTGTCTGGAAAATCACCTGGTTCTAAAAATTACTAAAATTCACAGAATTGAGGGAAAATGCTGGGGAAATGTCCTGGGCTGTGGGGATGAGCCTGGGCAGGGTCAGGGTCTGATTCTGCAGGTGATACGGGTCACCGTATTTATTATTTAATAAATACTGCGTACGGTATTCACTAATTATTCAGGGGCAGTTAGGGTCATAATTTTTCTACGGTGTCAATATGATAATTTTAATACAATTAGTGTAGAATATTATCGTATTTTTGGTTGGGCAAAACAGGTGCCTACTGGTCCTCAAATCTCTAGGGTACAGAGGTTGGTAAAGAGCAGAAAATTAAATAGGAATTAAATACGTATGTTTGTAACGATATTTGTGCGACTAAAATGAAGCACAAAACGAGGTTTCTGGGAGTTGCTAAAAATACGAAAATGTAGTCTAGCAAGTCTAGGGCAGGGATGGGAAATTAGTTTAGGGTTAACAGCTAGTGTGAGGTCCTAATTAATTGTGTAATGAACAGGTGCACAATCAATAGAATATATTAATAATAAAATTTTAAAAAGTTACACTAATTCTAATTAACTAAAAATAATATTAAAATACTGAAATCTGGTCGAGGGAGTTTACATGCAGACACCAAGTAGGTATGACGAGAGGATCGAACATTCTCGCCCCACCAAGCGATCCTAGACTCGTTCAACCAAAATATCCAACCAAAACATCCAACCAAAGAATCCATAACCATTCTTCCAACATATAGCCCAAGGCACCAAATATCAAGTTATTCCCATAGGCACAATGCCTCTTCTCAATACAGTGTTTCAAATTGGGTGCAACACCCCAACTCAGAACAAACCCATGGCACAATGCTGCAACAGTGGCACAATGCCCCATCGGTGGCACAATACCCTCGCCGATGTAGTTGTTCGATTTCGAACCACAACTGCTCGCTTTGCAAGACAAAGCGACCAAGTGATACTCGTGCACGGATGCACGCTCGCTCGCCCGAATTCCGATATTTCCAATGTCTCAATGTATCATTCCAACTGTCCAAGCATAATCCCAAGTATTCAACCGACTGCCTCAAATGTAATAATCCAACTCGAGCTCCAATTATCCAACGCGCAAATCAAATAAAGCCACAATCTTATCCAAGCAAACGACGTACACTCTATGCACGCCTCAGTGTAGTGATTCCCAAGTTTCAGCCCAAGTGTTCAAGCCTATTTCGTGTTTTTTATATTATTAGGCATGAAGGAGTAGAGGAGAAGGGAAAGAGCCCACTCACAATGTTTGATTCCGTTAAGCATCATGTCCTGCCGATACGGCCAATCCCTTGAACCCGTGGTCCGATGCAAAGCGCGATCTACTCAACTGGTATGACCGTGCGAGCAGGCCGTGCTCTCCAAATCATCCGACCGATCGGACTAAGGAAGACGGCATTATCGCTCCCATCCAGCTATCTCAGTACTGTTCTGAACGAACTCCTACTTCCCATCGAACTCCGCTAGCCGTCTGCACATGAAACCAACTCAATCAATACTTCTTCCCAAAATCCAACAAATCAAATATAACCAGCATTTGTTTTATCCAATCCGACTCAGCGTAACGCACCGTATGGTTGCGGGCGTTACATAATATACCACTTAGAATCAGGTTCGTCCATGAACCGTGCTGGTACTCATTTCTATTGCATGCCATTTGTCCAAATCATAACTCTGCCCTATGCAACTCTCATACTCACAATTCTGACTCAGCATCTCGTTCTGCTGAACGCTCGTACAGTTTTTACAAATTCCCACATCCTCCTTGCAGCTCAATACGAATTACTCGTATCGCTTAGTTTTGGATCGTACACATATTTAAGGCGTCCCTAAAATACATGCATTTCAATCGAGCTTTGCGATAGCAAATTTGAACAAGTTACAAGGGTATCTTTATGTCCGAGGCATCCATTTGCTTACTCCCAATTGAACCAATCCTGATTTCCATTTCAACATATTCGATTGAGCACTATTCTCAAATATGATAATTTCCTACCGACTCAATGAGTTTGTGTTCTAACTCAATACATCCCACTATTTCTGAATTCGTACTAGCAACACCTCCAAATATTATCTCATGCACCGAACAATCATCTCAACTGATACTACCCCAGCTAGGCGACTTACCCAAATATCAAACTTTGCTTAGATCAGCTTAGCCCAACACCTTTTCCTGCCATCTCAATACCTCGCTGGGTGAACATCTATATTGAGTTTCGTGTGATCCACGAAGATCTCGCTACCACGCCAAAGGGATAGTGTCGCCACGATTTCAACGTGGACACACTCGCCATAATTCTTAGGTTGCATATGGAATAGTTCTTCGCGCTGCTTCCACTGCCTCGAAGCATAGGATATCACCTTTGCCTTCTGAACGAGCACGCTTTCCAGACTAAGTTTCGATGCATCTTGTAAATCTGAGGCAAATCTGTCCCTTCCAGTATTCGCAAAGATTTAATCTGAACGAGCCGCTGCTTTAACTTCACGAGGTAGTTTTACAGTTGTCAATTCATATGAATGTTATTCCCTTCCAGGGAATGATGAGTCAGAGGCTATGCTATCGATAAAAATCTGCGACTCCGAATCTTATCAGTTGACTAGGCTATTCCCACCATCGCTCCGATCTTCCGGCTGCATCTTCAGCTGAAGACTATTCCGAGGGTCTCTCAAATCCAACACTCAGTCAATAAGACAAATCTCCAACACACAGCACTCACATCTGCCCTCGACGCACTCCCAAATGCGCCGCCGCAAGGGTCGTTCTATGGGTCTACCATATTCATCTCCCATTTGGCGGTCAAGTCGCTAGGGTCAGTTGTCCCGAAGCTACGCTCGATAATTGTAAGTCATCACGATGGACAGTTACTATGAACCATACTATATCTCATCTGCAAATCCGAGCCAAAATCCAACCATTCCATCCGAGCGAACTTCCGAATCCGAGCATTTCATGCACTACCTTTTTACGATCTGTCAACCAAACGCCGCTTAACCACTTAGAGTCTTACTATCTATCCAAGCCAATAATTTGAGAACTGCGCTCGTTGAAATCGTCTTCCATCAATCCGTCGTTCTGTCCTGAATCCATCAAATTTCTGAATTGCCATGTTCGTCTTCTCGCATTACCACTTGCAATGATTCTCGAAACTCGAGACTTGCTCAAATTCTTATCCGTTTGCCGCGTTCCACAATACACGTCCAACTTACTCGAGCAGCACAGTGATTTGTTCCGACGTTGCTCCCACATTTATCTATCTTTAAAAGTCTGTCCGCCACAAACTTTGCCTTTAGTTGTTGCCACAATCCGTTCACGTCTTCCGGAGAATTCATCTACCATCGTTGCACCATCTTGCCCAAAATTCTACTTCCGCTAAACCTGAGTCGACTTCTCGAGCAGCAATATCCAAAATCTTCCAGTTTGTGTGAATCCATCGTATTGTCCCTCCAAAGCAAATCGTGTTTCATTGCTCAACCAACAGCTCAAATGTGTTGCCCAAAATCGTAGTCCGTGCTCGCTATCCTCCGATTAACCCATCGTTTCGCTCAAGCGACTCCCATCTGTTCGTTCCGATCTCGTCCATCTCTTAAGCCCAACGATACTTCCATTTGTACGAGTTCGTTCTTGAGTTCTCAAGTCTAATGTATCGAAGAATACCCGAGTCAAATTCTATTGTACTATATACCACTTGGAAATATAGTTGCCCTCGTGCTTACTCTGCGTCGACCAGCGTCTATCCCAAACCGACTATTTTGAGGTAATTCTGTCGAATCACAACTCAATACTCGCTTGCTCCATTTTCATTCTTTCTAACTTAGTCGATGTGCACCAACCAACTTATATTCCCGTTACCCGAGTTCGTTCAGGCAATTCCCATTGATGTCTAACCAAAATATTTAGATGCCTTGCTCACTATGTGGTATCCCATATACCACTCTGAATCAAGTCGCTACCCGCATTACGATTTCTTGCACTGATCCAAGATTCGTTCGAACCATCCCTTATGCGTGATCCTGCCATCTCCAACTCAAGTCTGACATAATACTCATCCAACAAGTGAACCATCTTACTCTTTCCATCAATCTCGTTATGCAACTTGTGCTATGTTCCATTCTCAATACTTTCAACTATTCTCAAACCGTCCGATACTTTCGCAACACGAGCAACTCTTGCAACGATCCATTCTCATCGAATGCTTCTACTCACAACATGTCACATAACCAAATCTTGAATGCCAATAAACTGATCCATTGATGCAATCAGAAACTCCCTGAACGACAAGCCAAGCCAACCCAATGACAGCTCTCAACTTGTTACACAAATGCAACAATGCCACCCAACTTGCTGCACGAATGCAACAACGCCACCCAACTTGCTGCACGAATGCAACAACGCCTAACAAGGCTAAGCGATCTAACAAAAACTAACAAAAGCAACACAACAAAGCACAACATGCAGCCACAACCAACAATATATAGACTTATTGCATGAAACATCCAATGCGGCACTGAGTAGAGTCAAGAGCTAGACGACACGCGGAAGCTATTTAGAGTTTGTGATGAAGCGAAGGACCAAGTCCGAGAAAATAAACCAGGCGCTCTGATACCAATTTGTCACGCCCCAATCTTCCGCTAGCTCAATAGTCCCTGCTGAACGTGAATCACCACATTGCAGCGCTCCCGCAGGACAATCGTTCTCATCGGGACGTGATGCCGTACTTGCCTGGAGTTGCGCTCGTACAAGGCGATGTTGTTAAACACCAAAGTTATCATTAAAACAACCAAGTTACAACGGAAGTCAAGTATTATGTACCAATCACACATCAGAGTATACGCAGCGAAGCTCTCGATAGGGTCCAAATGAAATGCCACGAAGGCAATGCCACGAAGGCGATGCCACGAAGGCGATGAAATACTCTTGCTCTTTTTCTCCAGCCCACAAAGGTACTTACAGTTCATACATCATGTCTCGTATATCCAAGCAGCGCCACTACGCCTGCGTACCTGAAATATTGTCCATAAATGTGGGTCAGTACACAGCCGTACTGGTGAGCGGGGTAACCCACTCGTCTAAGCCGACACTAAGTAAAATAGTGAATTCAAACAGTTATATGGTGATCTTTCTAGTTGAATCCTAGATTCATTTCATGGCATAGGAATGACATGTTAAGGAAAGCAGTAAAGCAGTTTAAGCATGCAAGCATTCAACTCAAACCAATCGACAAGCAATGAATAACTAACCCGAAGGATACTAGCATGCAAACCGTCCTACTCAAGCCCAAGCAACACGATAACATATTGAACCATCAATCTCGTCTCAACATCCATCCTCAACCAAAAGTTACAATCCAATCCCAAAGTGCACACTCTTGCCGAGGCAAGGTGGTCGCGCCTATACGAAGCACAAACCAACCAAAGTAAAGCAAACCAACTCTTATCTATATGAAGTCACTGGCCAAGTGTAAACCCCCTCGTCAAAAGTAGGATTTATTTGAGTATTTTTAATTTGAGATCAACCGCACCCCAAATCCCAAGTACCCAAATTAGGGTACCAGTCTACACCAAGCCGTTATGCCACGACTCCCGTGTACCACTCAAAAATATCTAGTTTCCTATGTTTTCAATACATTAGGAATTACCTAGTTAGGTTTGTAATTTAATTTTAATTAAGGCTAATTTTACCTCAAGCAACACTTAGACCAGCCTACCTTAATGAGCCCAGATAGGCCCAAGCCGAGGCTAGCCCACAACCTCCACACACACACACACATATATATATATATATATATATATATATATATATATATATATATATATATATGAAACCTCTCCCTAAAAACCCTAAGAAAACCATCACCATCCCCCTCTCCAAACCCTAGCCGAGCCCCACCTAGACAACCCTCCCTGTCGGCCAGACCCCTCAACCCGACCACCTCCCTGCCGACTGCTCCCACCGCCGCCGACCCTGACCGACTGCTCCCTCCCCGACCGGCTACTGCTAGCCGACTGCCCCGACCGGCTGCTCCCTAGCCGACTGCTTTCCCCCACCCCCCCCCCCCCCCCCGACCTGACTGCTCTCCCCCGACCAACTGCCCCTAGCCGACTGCTCCCCCCCCTGACCGGCTGCTGTTAGCCGACTGCCCGACCGGCTGCTCCCTAGCCGACTGCCCGACCGACTGCTGCCCGACCCCGACTGTCCCACCACCCGCGAGGCAACCCATCCACGCTGTCGGAGACACCCTCGTCGAAGGAGCAGACGCCCCACGTCCTATCGAACAGGTACTCGTCCTCCAGCAGTTTCTTTCTTGTGTTCCAACCATCTCACCACGTATCGTGTCCATGAATGGTTGTTAGGTTCTTGTGTCGTGAATCATAGTTGAAACACAACCTTTCTAACCCTAATTAAAATGATGATGGCTTAATGATAAACCAGAATATAATTTGTTAATAAACAGAGATTCCTTAACCACGATACCTGTCGTAAAGGACTTAGTTAATTTAACCGTCTGATCATAAACCACGTGCATTAAATATAGAAACCAAAGACAGGTGTTCGTAGAGAACATAGATCATGGATAACCGTAACTGGATAATTATTGCCCCGAGGCACCTGTTAACCGAAGACAACACCCGTGTACACCCTAGCTAAGTGCGCACGTGATGCTGTACTCGAGCAACAGAGAACTCGCGACAAGTATTCAAGATTAGCGTCTTAACCGTACGTAGATAAGGCATAGTATCTGATGCCTGTATTATTGTGTTATATTATTGTCCAGGATCTTTGGATCAGCCAGGAGACGCTACCGGAACAGGCTTTTGGCATTCATCTCTCGAAGACTCAGGCAAGATACCTTGCCATATTTACTGTCTAATTTAAATGATGCAAATGTTGTATTGTATGCTTATTGTTTGCTTTATACAACTGTGCGCGTCCGAGAGTGTCTCGGGGGCATTCGTCGGGTACGTCGAAGATTAGTATACATTGACTTAGTCATTAGCAGACTCACCTCATTAGATGATACCCTGTTATCTTCCAAGACCTGACACTTTTTACACGTATTTATAGTGATAAATCTCATATTGGGATGCGTGTTCACGTGATCGACTAGCTATCGCCGCGTGTGACGTGCATCACGGTTAGCAAGCAATATAGGACTATTTCAGTTTAGAGACTTGACATTTAGATAAGGGATATGCGTGTCAATTATTTGACGGGTATATCTACATTGGGATGGGAGGACGACTGGTAGGCATATGGGACACCCCACTCCTTTACATTGATACCGCACTCGACGGAGTGATACGGACGTATTTATATATTACTGATACCACGTTCTGTAGAGTGTAGGACGTTACTTGATGACATTGCAGATACCACGCTCTATGGAATGTTGGACGTTACTGTATTCCTGCGCCCGTGTTATAGGGGACATGTGTGGCATATACTAGCCGGTTGTCACGACTGGTGAATTACGTCAGCATATGTTTAGCCTACACATTCTCATATACTCACAGTTGTTCTCACATTGCATTCACTTAGATTGGCTAGCACACCCTTTATTGCATTTATTTTATTCAGTATTTATATATATGGCTTGTCTCTTTGTATCTTGTTACGTCCCTCTGAGGACCTGGTTCCCTTCCAGATTTAGACGAGGCTTTCTACCCCACTGTATACGGCCCCGGACAGGAGACGAGATTCGCTACAGCCGAGGAGTTAGAGGTGCAGCCGTCAGAGTTTCCGTGATCAGTTGGTAGGCCTTCAGCCTAGATTGGGTGCATCATTATCTAGTCAGTCGATGCCCTTATCATTATCTTTTATATCTTATTTCAGTACTTTATTTCATCATAGTAGTGGGTTTGTTCCCACCAGACTTCACTGATTGTACTATGATATCTTGAGACTGGTATTTATTATCCAGCAGTTTATTTAGTACTTCTTGCTCTTTATATTGTGGATGAGATTAGATTACCTGTTATTGACTGATATTGGACATGTTAGTATTTTAGGACAGCGTAGCACTCTTCGTGGATCCATTAAATTGGGATATCCTTGAAGACGTATCATCTGGCTATTGCCACGTGGCCTGGTCCCGTGTGCTTTTGGGACTGGGGCGTGACATGGTTTTAGTGGTGGCCCATGCAGGTCTCTCCTTTTTCGCTTGTGGTATGGTAACATGTCCAGCGAGCCTGCAATAGGATAGAAATTACTAGGTCTCATCCACTTTTTGATTCGCCTTTGGACTTCCTTCATATTGTTTCTAAATATCTGCATCATGTTTGTTGTCCTCGTACTCTTTTAATGAAATCCATCTCTTGTAGCAAGATGAATTTGCGTAGTGGACGAGGAGCACCCCGTGCCGCAATGCCAGATAACACCACTCAAAGAGAGGAGGTACCCCAAGAGCAACCCCCGCTACGGACCCCGCTGATACATTGGCGCGAGACATCGCAGGGCGATCCTACACCACAGCCTGAGGGACAGACTTCCCAGACAATCCCCACGCAACACTGTGAGGGCCAGACTTCAGGAGCTACACCGATGCCGCAGACTGAGAGGCCGACATCTGAGGAGACGCCTACCGCACAGCCAGAGATTCCACTACCACCGCCTCCACCTTATCCACCCCAGATGCCACAGCCAGATGGACAACCACATATGCTTCAGTTCTTCCAGGCGATGATGCAAGCACAGTGGCATCAGACAGAGACATTGAGACAGAGTTTGATGGCCGTACTAGAGAGGACACCTGTCCCAGCACCAGCACCAGCACCTCCACCAGCCCAGACAGGTGGCAATGTTAGATGGTTCCGACAGATGGGACCAGATACTTTCTCAGGCAATGAGACTACAGAACAAATCTCCGACTGGGTCACCAACACGGAGATGCTATTAGAGGCTTCACAACTGCACCCTGACCTTTGGATGACCGTAGTGAGGGCCCAGCTAAAAGGCAACGCCCATCATTGGTGGGATTCCATCGAGCGCAGTGTAGGGAAGAACCAGACTTGGGAACAGTTCCTAGAATATTTCAATACAAAGTATTTCCCAGCTACAGTCAGGAATGCCCTGTACTCCCAGTTCCTATATCTAGAACAGGAAAATATGACTGTTGACGCCTATGACGCGGAGTTCAGCCGTCTTAGCAGATTTGGTGCAGTCTTGATACCCACAGATCTTGAGAAAGCCCAGAGGTTTCATCACGGCCTCAATCTCGAGCTACAGAGGTATACCACTACGTAGGCGAGGATTTCTTATGAAGAGGTTCTTGCAGAGGCAAGAGTCCAGGAGGCCATAGTCAGAGGAGCTAGACGTACCAGCACGACTACACCAGCCAGAGCACAGCCAGGAGCAGGAGGACCAATCCGTCGTCCAGGAGCACAGACACTGCAGAGGGTAGCGCCATATCCACAGCAGGAGCTTCGGACTTGTCACCATTGTGGCAAGAAGGGATATGTCATTAAGGATTGTCGGAAGAAGTTGGGATTATACATGATATGCGGGTCCAATCAGCACCTTGTCAGAGATTGCCCGCAGCGCAGAGAAGCAGCACTACAGACAGGCCAGAGGCCAGCAGCACCAGTACAGAGGATACTACCTCCACCAGGAGGACAGCGTCCACCAGCCCCCGGAGGATTTCAGAGGGGACCACCCTTGGCCCCACAGCAGGCACAGTTTGAGCGAGCTCGTCAGCAGACCAGAGGACAGAGGCAAGGACAAGCCTTTGCATTAGCAGCTACCGAAGAAGAAACAGAAGGAGAAGCTATCACATGTACCATTTTAGTTGCATCATTACCTGCAACTGCATTATTTGATTCTGGAGCTACATTGTCATTTATATCTAGTAGATTCGTAGCAATGCATAGAGTAGCGACTTCCCCCTTACCTAAGAGTTGGAAGATTCTTACCGGAGGAGGTACCATGCCGGTTACCAGCACTATCAGAACGTGCTCGGTAGTTATATGTGGTAGAGAGATGAGAGCGCGATTCTTGGTATTGCCCATGCCGTACTTTGATGTTGTGTTAGGCATGGACTGGTTAAGCCAGTATAATGCCGTACTGAACTGCCGGAAGGGTAGCGTCACCTTTAGACCGCCAGATCAGCCGGAGTTCGAGTACATGCGAGGAAATGTCGAGCAAGGAGTAGGACAGATGGCAGAAACTTGCATGGCTATGGAGATTGTACCTCCGCCAATAGTTGTAGAATTTGAAGATGTATTCTCCGAAGAACTGCCAGGCTTACCGCCAGATAGAGACGTGGAGTTTACCATCGAGCTAGTACCCGGAGCAGCGCCGGTATCTTCTAATATATACCGATTGGCGAAGAAGGAACTAGATGAGCTGAAGCTACAATTAGAGGAGTTACAGGGCAAAGGATTTATCCGTCCTAGTGCATCACCATGGGGAGCGCCAGTGCTATTTGTACCTAAGAAGGATGGAACAGTACGCATGTGCATTGATTACAGAACCCTTAACGCTTTGACCATTAAGAACAAGTACCCCCTGCCGCGGATTGACGATTTATTCGACCAGTTGACAGGAGCAGTGGTGTTCACCAAGATCGACTTGAGATCGGGTTATCATCAAGTGAAGGTGCGAAGAGAAGACATTCAGAAGACAGCATTCAGGACTCGTTATGGTCACTACGAGTTCTTAGTAATGCCATTTGGACTGACGAATGCGCCAGCTGTATTTATGAACTTGATGAACAGAGTATTCCACCAATACTTAGACCAGTTCATGGTAGTCTTCATCGACGACATCTTGGTGTATTCAAAGAGCCACGAGGAGCACGAAGAACACTTGAGACTAGTGTTAGAGACGCTGAGGAGAGAGAGGCTTTATGCCAAGCTGAGCAAATGTGAGTTTCTCCTAGATCGTGTCGCTTTCCTTGGACACGTTATCTCAGGAGATGGTATCTCAGTAGATCCAGCAAAGATTTTATCTGTAGAGACATGGCCAACCCCTACCAATGTCTCAGAAATGAGGAGTTTTCTAGGACTTGCCGGATATTACCGGAGGTTCGTAGAGAACTTCGCGAAGATCGCAGAGCCAATGACCCGCTTGACCCGTAAGGAGCAGGAGTTCACCTGGACAGAGGAGTGTCAGAAGGCATTCGATGAGTTGAAGAATCGTTTGACTACAGCACCTATCTTGACCATACCTTCTGGACCCGGAGGATTCGTGATCTATAGCGATGCATCCGGGAAAGGATTAGGATGTGTCTTGATACAGCACAAAAAGGTTGTAGCTTATGCTTCTATACAGTTGAGGATACATGAGAAGAACTATCCCACCCACGACCTGGAACTTGCAGCAGTAATCTTCGCCTTGAAGCTTTGGAGGCACTATCTATATGGGGAGAGAGTGGAGATATTTACTGATCATAAGAGCCTAAAGTACGTCTACACTCAGAAGGATCTTAATCAGAGGCAGAGACGTTGGCTCGAGGTGATGACAGACTTCGAGATTGAGCTACAGTACCACCCGAGAAAGGCCAACGTAGTAGCTGACGCGTTGAGCAGAAGACCCATGGCATTCTTCATGACCACCCAACCACACCTGTTGAGAGAGCTAGAGCAGATGGGTATAGAGGTCATTATGTCCGGAGTAGATGGACAATTATCGAGCTTCCAGTTGCAATCGACATTAGTGGAGAGAATCAAGGCTGCGTTGTCGACAGACGCCAGATTTCAGAGGCTTAGACAGAGGACAGAGGCTGGAATACAAACAGGACTGAGAATACATGAAGATGGGACTTTGAGATGCGGAGATCGTCTGTATGTTCCAAATGGAGGACTTCGTCAAGAGTTAATGGCAGAGGCACACAGTTCAACCTATTCTATTCATCCAGGAGGCACGAAGATGTACAGAGACTTGAGATATTACTACTGGTGGCACGGAATGAAGAGGGAGATAGCACGTTTTGTGGCCAAGTGCCTGGTGTGTCAGCAAGTCAAGGCTGAGCATCAAATATCTGCAGGATTGCTTCAACCACTGCTATACCGGAGTGGAAATGAGAGCATATCACTATGGACTTCGTTACGGGCTTCCCGCGGAGTCCTAGTGGGCGCAATGCAGTATGGGTAATTGTGGATAGACTCACCAAGTTCGCGCACTTTTTACCCTTCAGAGATGGACAATCAACGGAGGCCTTAGAAGATATGTACATGAGAGAGGTGGTGCGCCTACATGGAGTGCCAGTTAGCATCGTGTCTGACAGGGATACGAGGTTTACTTCTTACTTTTGGAGGAGTATGCAAGAGAGCCTTGGTACTCGCCTAAAGTTTAGCACAGCGTATCACCCACAGACGGATGGCCAGTCGGAGCGCACCATTCAGACGCTAGAAGACATGTTGAGAGCGTGCATGCTTGACTTTGGAGGATCATGGGAGGACCATTTGCATCTGGTCGAATTTTCCTACAACAACAGCTATCAAGCGAGCATTCAGATGGCTCTCTATGAAGCGTTGTATGGAAGGAAATGTCGTTCTCCAGTATGCTGGAGTGATATAGGCGAGCGACAGATTCTCGGACCAGAGTTGGTTGTTCGTACGGTAAAAAAGGTAAAGAAGATCCAAGGGCACCTTCGAGCAGCACAAGACCGACAGAAGCATTAGGCGAATGCGCATCGTCGACCCTTAGAGTTTTAGGTTAGAGATCACGTATTCTTAAAGATCTCGCCTACTCGAGGGACTATCAGATTCAGAGGCAGAGGGAAGCTGAGTCTGAGGTACATCGGACCATTCGACATATTAGAACGCGTCGGAGAGGTTGCTTACAGATTAGCATTACCGCAGACATTGGAAGGAGTTCACGACGTCTTCCATGTATCTCAACTGAGGAGGTACATACCGGATCCTAGTCACGTGCTTGACCACTCGGAGATCACAGTTGGCCCGAGTCTAACATACCAAGAGGAGCCCGTCGAGATTCTGGACAGGAGTGAGAAAGTATTGCGAGGGCAGACCATCCCCCTAGTTCGTATCGCATGGAGGCATCATGCACCAGACGAGTCGACCTGGGAATGCGAGGAGGACATTAGACAACGTTATCCCCACCTCTTTGAAGAACTAGGTACGTTCCAGTATTTTCTTTAGTCTTTAGTTCTTACCCATGCGTGTGTTTAAATTTTGAGGACGAAATACTCTAAGGAGGGTAGATTGTAAACCCCCTCGTCAAAAGTAGGATTTATTTGAGTATTTTTAATTTGAGATCAACCGCACCCCAAATCCCAAGTACCCAAAATAGGGTATCAGTCTACACCAAGCCGTTATGCCACGACTCCCGTGTACCACTCAAAAATATCTAGTTCCCTATTTTTTCAATACATTAGGAATTACCTAGTTAGGTTTGTAATTTAATTTTAATTAAGGTTAATTTCACCTCAAGCAACACTTAGACCAGCCTACCTTAATGAGCCCAGATAGGCCCAAGCCGAGGCTAGCCCACAACCTCCACACACACACACACACACACATATATATATATATATATATATATATATATATATATATATATATATATATATATATATATATATATATATATATATATATATATATATATATGAAACCTCTCCCTAAAAACCCTAAGAAAACCATCAACATCCCCCTCTCCAAACCCTAGCCGACCCCCACCTAGACAACCCTCCCTGTCGGCCGGACCCCTCAACCCGACCACCTCCCCGCCGACTACTCCCGCCGCCACCGCCCCTGACTGACTGCTCCCTCCCCGACCGGCTGCTGCTAGCCGACTGCCCCGACCGGCTGCTCCCTAGCCGACTGCTTTCCCCCACCCCCCCGACCTGACTGCTCTCCCCCGACCGGCTGCCCCTAGCCGACTGCTCCCCCCCTGACCGGCTACTGTTAGCCGACTACCCGACCGGCTGCTCCCTAGCCGACTGCCCGACCGACTGCTGCCCGACCCCGACTATCCCACCACCCGCGAGACGACCCATCCACGCTGCCGGAGACACCCTCGTCGAAGGAGCAGACGCCCCACGTCCTATCGAACAGGTACTCGTCCTCCAGCAGTTCCTTTCTTGTGTCCCAACCATCTCACCACGTATCGTGTCCATGAATGATTGTTAGGTTCGTGTGTCGTGAATCATAGTTGAAACACAACCTTTCTAACCCTAATTGAAATGATGATGGCTTAATGATAAACCAGAATAGAATTTGTTAATAAACAGAGATTCCTTAACCACGATACCTGTCATAAAGGACTTAGTTAATTTAAACGTCTGATCATAAACCACGTGCATTAAATATAGAAACCAAAGACAGGTGTTCGTAGAGAACATAGATCATGGATAACCGTAACTGGATAATTATTGCCCCGAGGCACCTGTTAACCGAAGACAACACCCGTGTACACCCTAGCTAAGTGCGCACGTGATGCTGTACTCGAGCAACAGAGAACTCGCGACAAGTATTCAAGATTAGCGTCTTAACCGTACGTAGATAAGGCGTAGTATCTGATGCATGTATTATTATGTTATATTATTGTCCAGGGTCTTTGGATCAGCCAGGAGACGCTACCGGAACAGGCTTTTGGCATTCATCTCTCGAAGACTCAGGCAAGATACCTTGTCATATTTACTGTCTAATTTAAATGATGCAAATGTTGTATTGTATGCTTATTGTTTGCTTTATACAACTGTGCGCGTCCGAGAGTGTCTCGGGGGCATTCGTCGGGTACGTCGAAGATTAGTATACATTGACTTAGTCATTAGCAGACTCACCTCATTAGATGATACCCTGTTATCTTCCAAGACCTGACACTTTTTACACGTATTTATAGTGATAAATCTTATATTGGGATGCGTGTTCGCGTGATCGACTAGCTATCGCCGCGTGTGACGTGCATCACGGTTAGCAAGCAATATAGGACTATTTTAGTTTAGAGACTTGACATTTAGATAAGGGATATGCGTGTCAATTATTTGACGGGTATATCTACATTGGGAGGGGAGGACGACTGGTAGGCATATGGGACACCCCACTCCTTTACATTGATACCGCACTCGACGGAGTGATACAGACGTATTTATATATTACTGATACCACGTTCTGTAGAGTGTGGGACGTTACTTGATGACATTGCAGATACCACGCTCTATGGAATGTTGGACGTTACTGTATTCCTGCGCCCGTGTTATAGGGGACATGTGTGGCATATACTAGCCGGTTGTCACGACTGGTGAATTACGTCAGCATATGTTTAGCCTACACCTTCTCATATACTTACAGTTGTTCTCACATTGCATTCACTTAGATTGGCTAGCACACCCTTTATTGCATTTATTTTATTCAGTATTTATATATATGGCTTGTCTCTTTGTATCTTGTTACGTCCCTCTGAGGACCTGGTTCCCTTCCAGATTTAGACGAGGCTTTCTACCCCACTGTATACGGCCCCGGACAGGAGACGAGATTCGCTACAGCCGAGGAGTTAGAGGTACAACCGTCAGAGTTTCCGTGATCAGTTGGTAGGCCTTCAGCCTAGATTGGGTTTATCATTATCTAGTCGGCCGATGCCCTTATCATTATCTTTTATATCTCATTTCAGTACTTTATTTCGTCATAGTAGTGGGTTTGTTCCCACCAGACTTCACTGATTGTACTATGATATCTTGAGACTGGTATTTATTATCCAGCAGTTTATTTAGTACTTCTTGCTCTTTATATTGTGGATGAGATTAGATTACATGTTATTGACTGATATTGGACATGTTAGTATTTTAGGACAGCGTAGCACTCTTCGTGGATCCATTAAATTGGGATATCCTCGAAGACGTGTCAGCTGGCTATTGCCACGTGGCCTGGTCCCGTGTACTTTTGGGACTGGGGCGTGACACCAAGCCATAAAGGACATTGATCGGACTAATCAATCGGACAGTCCTACCCGATCCAAGGCTGGGCAGCTACTCCCTCCTGGTGGTATCGGACTACCGGCACCGCGCCCAAGACGTGATACCCATTGTCTCCTCCATGGCCGAACGGTCCCGGTGCCCCGAAGTCCATCCCGTTCGAGAAAACCAAACCCTGTGCAACACAGGTTGTCCGTGACATGCAGACACCAAGTAGGTATGACTAGAGGATCGAACATTCTCGCCCCACCAAGCGATCCTAGACTCGTTCAACCAAAATATCCAACCAAAACATCCAACCAAAGAATCCATAACCATTCTTCCAACATATAGCCCAAGGCACCAAATATCAAGTTATTTTCATAGGCACAATGCCTCTTCTCAACACAGTATTTCAAATTGGGTGCAACACCCCAACTCAGAACAAACCCATGGCACAATGCCCCAACAGTGGCACAATGCCGCAACAGTGGCACAATGCCCCATCAGTGGCACAATACCCTCGCCGATGCAGTTGTTCGGTTTCGAACCACAACTGCTCGCTTTGCAAGACAAAACGACCAAGTGATACTCGTGCACGAATGCACGCTCGCTCGCCCGAATCCCGATATTTCCAATGCCTCAATGTATCATTCCAACTGTCCAAGCATAATCCCAAGTATTCAACCTACTGCCTCAAATGTAATAATCCAACTCGAGCTCCAATTATCCAACGCGCAAATCAAATAAAGCCATAATCTTATCCAACAAACGACGTACACTCTATGCACGCCTCAGTGTAGTGATTCCCAAGTTTCAGCCCAAGTGTTCAAGCCTATTTCGTGTTTTCCATATTATTAGGCATGAAGGAGTAGAGGAGAAGGGAAAGAGCCCACTCACAATGTTTGATTCCGTTAAGCATCATGTCCCGCCGATACGGCCAATCCCTTGAACCCGTGGTCCGATGCAAAGCGCGATCTACTCAACTGGTATGACCGTGCGAGCAGGTCGTGCTCTCCAAATCATCCGACCGATCGGACTAAGGAAGACGGCATTATCGCTTCCATCCAGCTATCTCAGTACTGTTCTGAACAACACCTGCTTCCCATCGAACTCTGCTAGCCGTCTGCACATGAAACCAACTCAATCAATACTTCTTCCCAAAATCCAACAAATCAAATGTAACCAGCATTTGTTTTATTCAATCCGACTCAGCGTAACGCACCGTGCGGTTGCGGGCGTTATAGGAAGGTCGTTGGATTCATCCCCCAATGGTTGTACGACTCGGTATTTCACCACGTGTCCATGAAGAGTTCGGCAAAAGCATTATGGGAGAAGCTGCATTCATTGTACGAAAGGAAGACGGCTGGTAACAAGGTATTTCTGATTCGCCAACTCGTCAACTCGAAGAACACGGAGGGTGCACCGGTGGCACAACATCTGAACGAGGTTCAGGACATCATCAATCAGCTGTATGCGATGAATATGGTGATTGAGGATGAGCTTCAGGCCCTTCTGCTTTTGAGTTCTCTGTCGAAAAGATGTGAGACGTTGGTGGTGTCGGTGAGCAACTCCGCTCCTGGTGGAGTTGTCACGATAGAGACAGTCAAAAGCAGCTTGTTGAACGAGGAGATCCGACATAAACAAGTGGAATCGTCGCAGGAGTCCGCTCTGGTAGCTTCCTACGGGAAGGGAAGACCCAAGTCACAGGCAAGGACAAGAGGGAGTTCTCGGGATTTTGCGACTGTGGACCGCAAGGAGGGCTGCTATTAGTGTGGCGAAAGGGGTCATATCAAGAGGAACTGTATGAAGCTCAAATCTGACAAGGCCAAAGGCAAGGACGATCAGGAGAATCTCACGGCTATGGAAGATATCATCATCGCATCAACCGACGCAGAGGAACCTTGTGGCATGTGGCATAATGACGATTGGGTCATGGACACGGGGGCGTCGTATCACGTCACTCTATATAGGAGGATCTTTACGTGATATCGTGGTGGAAGGTTTAGATGTGTGAAGATGGGCAACAAGGGGACGGCAGAAGTTGTAGGCATCAGTGATGTACACTTGACAACGAAGCTTGGTGAAAAGCTCGTTCTCAAGGATGTACGACATGTACCGAGTTTGTGCTACAACTTGATTTCTGTAGGGAGGCTGGCGGATGATGGTTGTCGCAGTTTATTTGGGGACAAAGATTGGATGCTTACGAAAGGTTTCCAGCAGCTTGCTCGAGAAGATTTATGTTGTGGCATGTACAGGCTCGAGCCGCTGAGGTGTACAGGTAGGCCACAGACACCGGATGGAGGCTCAAGGGGTATTCGACAGGAGGTAGATCATCGAAAACTTGTCTTGGAGGAACTTCGAGATACTTTGAGGGATACAGAGGATTCGGTTCGTTGAGACAAAGCGACGAATGGTGATGAGTCAAAGATTGAGCGTCAATCTGTCGGTCCCATGACATCTGGTCGGTCTCCAGGTGGGGGTTGTTCCTTGGATCCGGTTTTGGCGACTGGTGGTTTTCCAAAGCTTCACGGAGCGACATTGGTTTCAGTAGTTCGAGGCCGGGGAGGAGATCAAGGTTTGCAGCAAACTCAATTTGAGGCGGGAGCATCATCATTCACACAGTTCACGAAAAGTTGTGGGTCATCGACGGCATGCACAGTGCGTGATGTTCTGCTCGAGGACACATGTGTATGGGGGAGCTTCAAGTTCGAACACAAAGGTGGACAGATTCAGGAGTTCAAATCACGGGAGAATCGCACCGTCCGCTTGGTTGGGCCAGCCAAGGGTGAAGAAGCTCGTCGGAACATTAACACGTTTCGGTGGAAGACGGAAGTCGGGGATATGCAGCCAAGACTCACGGTGAGGCTGATCATCAGGGACTTCAGTCTTGGCCGTGTCATCAATATCGGCAGGATCCCAGTAGTGCAGGAGGTGCTACGCATGGCAGCTAGCGTCGATGTGACGATCGAGGAGCTGGAGATGACGGAAGATGCAAAGCAACTCGGGGGATCGGAGATCGGTGGCATGGGGGAGCAGGTTTTCTGTCATGAGGCGACAGGCATGTAGTCCAGTTGAGGAGCCATTGAGCCAATACGTCTCATCGGACTGGAGGGAGAGATTGTTGGGAATCAAGTTTGCTGAAGGGGACAGAGTTCGGTCCGAACTCAGTCCCCGGTCGAGTTCAGGCCGAACTCGGTGTGGTGTTCCAGAACCTCAAATCGAACTCGATCTGAGTTTGGTGTCGGCGGCGGCTACTCGATTTTTGGAGTTTTTATGTTATATTTTGGACCGTTGGATGCTAGTGGACGGCTGGATCTTATGGTTGACTATTTTTAGGATTTTCTAACCTTAAAA
Organism: Iris macrosiphon; assembly: GCA_036927795.1. Lineage (NCBI taxonomy): Eukaryota > Viridiplantae > Streptophyta > Magnoliopsida > Asparagales > Iridaceae > Iris > Iris macrosiphon. The sequence continues at coordinate 179,252,316 of JAYESA010000001.1, forward strand.
TAGGTTTCTCATCCTATAAATACGGAGGATGGTGGAGGCACAAAGGAAAAGCACAAGTTGGAGATTCGGGGTGCTCGTCCACAGAAAATCTAAGAGAAAGTCCGTGCTTTGCTCTTAGAACTTCGTCATCCAAGACAGAAGGAGATCTAATCGAGGGGTCGTCAACTTCGGTTCGGGAGATTGGTACGGATTAGTGAGTGATTTCAATTGTAATATTCTGTTTTTCTTCTTGAGTGTGGTGAGGAGGTTGAACCTATTAGGGCAAAGGGTTTCAACATTAGTTTTTTGCAATCTTGTAATTTCATCTGAATTATAAAGGTTAGGATTTGTCCAGATGACGTAGTGACCGACATATACTTGTCTTCATCTTTGTTTGGTGTTCGTAGATTGGTTGGTCATCTCAGGTGGGTTGACAAAGCGCTTCTTCCACTGTGTGCCCAACATATACTGCCACACTCGAATTCTTCAGGACAATTAAGCTACATTCCAAAAACTATTTCGACCATAAAATTCTCATTTTGACTTCAAATCCGACTTTTCAAAGCTCTAACTTGAATGAAAGTAAATTACTGACATGATGGGAGTATTGGTTTGCCCAAACTTAGCAAATACAAGAAGATATATCAGCTTATCCGAGAAATCGGTTACAGTATCAAAACTTGTTATACGAGGTGTCGGACTCGATTTGGTGGATCGAATCAACATTGCTTCATAGTCAAGGTGTCCTAGAGTATAACTAGTGACATATAACTCGATCAAAGTCCAAAATCAAAGACGCCACATGCAAGGTCCAAAATGGTGATGATTTATTTGCAAGGGTTATGTAATAGAATTTACTCTTATTTCTCATTCACTATTACCAAACTCTCTCTCTCTTTCCTCTTTCTTTCCAAGAAAAAAAAAAAACACACTCTCTATGTCTCTCTCTCTCTCTCTCTCTCTCTCTCTCTATATATATATATATATATATATATGGTAAATGGAATATGAGTCATAGTGTTCATATTTTTACATGAACCACGTACATGTGAACCAATAGAAATAAACTTTCATATTCCATGTACCATGTACACTAGTACACTATATTCTTATTGATCCATATGTACTTAGTTCATATAAAAATATAAACACTATGACTTCATATTCCGTTTACCCATATATATATATATATATAAAGCTCTCCAATTCTCTCGGTCTCTCTCTCTCTCTCCAACTCTCGCACGACCAACATGAGAGCTTTCCGACCAATCCTAGTGCAATGAGACTAATGCACACAATTCGAACGGTCAAAAACAGACTTGCTGTACAAAGTTTCCACCCGAACAGTATACTAGGATTTAGTAAGAAAAGCCAGCACATATTTTCATAAAAATTTTGAAGGGACCAGATAATATATATATAACCCCAAACACACCCAACAGTGCCGGGTTTTACTGTTACAACGATAACGTCTTGCAAGAACAAAAGCAAGAACGTAGCAAAAAAAAACGATATCATAATCGACTACTCAGCCATATGTGCATTTAGCTCTAGCAATAAATGCCGCATTCATAAGATTTCCCTGAGCGACCTTTTCCTGAAAGATACCCTTCATGGTTTCCGAAAACTGTGCAGTACGCAGATTGCAATGCCATATCGAATTAGCTCCAGCTTTAGCTCTAAATGCTAGAACGATGGCAACTCACACTTCAGCATCCGACGCCATTAAGCAATGGCCAATTAGATTAAGTGCGGTAAAGTTGATGTTATTGTTAAGCATATACTCCTTCTTTATGAATCTCGCTACAGGTAGCCTTTCAGCAGCACCAAGGTATTCATCTAAAACTCTCCCACATGCAGTAGCAGCAACTAAGCATGCGCCAACAAATTTGCCAACATGAGCAGGTTCAAGCCTGGCTAACTTTTCAGGAAGCTCAGAAGCTAAATCAGCAGGTGTGGATCCAGAAACAAAGTGCACAGTCATCCAGAGCATTTCCAATTAAGCCTTCAAGTGTCGGTGCTGCTGCCATTTCGGTATAACTTGTTGAATTCAGTTAGCTTTACGTAAACGTGTCGAGAGAACTTTTGCGATCGCTTGTGCTGGTTTGGTGTAGATGAATTTGTAGCTGCGCTGGGAAGGTATAATAAAAAAAAAATAGACAAGTCAAAACTGGAAGAATAAGGCTGCCAAAAACATCATAATCACGGACAAAAAGAAGCACGTTACAGATGATTATGTTTTCTCTAATTCTTCAGAATGTGACATAAAGAAGCACCTTATTGGGCCAGCAACACTATGGCTTGGGGACCATCGCTCCCCTAATTTTTGCAATTTTTTGAAATTTCATGGTACAAAATTTCAAATTTATGAAATATACAGTATATATGGCCCTCCTAAACTTAATATGAGAATATCTACTTATCTAGTTGGCTTTCCTTGCTCCGTCCTTATTTGCAAGACTTGTATATGAACCGAAAGCTTGTAACAACCATGGTAGTTAAAGGCGTGTCAGAGGCACGCCTAGTAGCAAAGCGCAGCAGTTGCGCCTGGCACCTCACTAGACGAGGCGCCTTTATCCACACGTCCAAGGAGCGCATTTCAGAAAGACGCAACCTAGAAAAGATGCGTCTTGTGTTTTCTTTTCTTATAAAAATTTTGAGGCAGGAAGATAGACCTTACCTCATACAAGTGAGGTACCATTTTCCACGGTTGTCAAAGTTGTCTACAGTTGAACTGAAAAAACTAAAATTTACTATAAACGTAGTAGGAAGAACACAAATTCTTGTTAGTTCTATTGACTGCTATTGATGATGCACTAGTTATCTTGGTTATGTTTTAATATGTTTTTATTAGTTTTAATATGTTATTTGGTTTTACTTCTTACATTACTATTTTTTTTTTCTCTCTCGTTTTGCTCGGCGGCACGTCTTAAGTGTGCATTATGTCTCGAGCGATATGGACCATTTATACCTCGAGTGTGCCTTGCGTCTTTGACTACCTTGTAAGTTGTAACCAACACGCTTTCTCATGATAATAAATGTTACAACTAACAAATGTTAACCAAGCATCTAGTGTTAAGATTTTCTAGACTTAGGCATGGTTAAAGATTATTTTTAATAGGGAGTAGTAATTTCTAAATATAATGCACTCAATGCACAAAAACAATGCTAACTGAAGCAACTGTATAAGATGTACTAAGTTCCCTTCTAGCTTTCTTGCATTTTGTTTATCTCTGGAGTTTTGATGAACTGGGGTAACTTCATAACTCCCTTTCCTAGTAAAGCATGTCCAATTGCAGGTCATTTAAAGAAAATTGAATCTGTGATTGAGAATTTGAAGCCTCCGGTGCAGACGAGATGAAGAATAGAGAAGTTACCATCTACCATCTGGTGCAGACGAGATGAAGAATAGAAAAGTTACCATCTACCATCTTGTGCCTAAACTGAAGCACAGTTATGCAATTATTTCCGAGGGCTATATTCCTTCTCAATAACAGTCTTTTAGCTGGCATCCTTGGGGTTGGAGAGGGAGTGGCTGGATTGAAGCTATGGGTATATGTAAGCAAAAGAAAAGCTTTGATATCGTACAGACTGTGGCTAGTTTGTGGTATCTTGAGAATAACTGTTTTCTCAATGTGATTTTACACGTAAATATGTAATTGTCGCCTATACATATCCATGATATTTTTGTATTTTTCACAAGCATATTCATCTGCACACGGATATATAACCACATACATCTTTAAGCACATATATGCAAATGATTACATGCTTTAAGATTTCACATTAGTTGTCATCACTTATTCTAATCTTAGAAAAGACTCTGATACCCGTATCATTAGTTTATTTCGCTAAAGGATTGTTACTTAGATTTTGTTTCTTTCAGAGTCCAAAAGGATTAGTCTGAAACCCTATATTGACATTTAAATTACATATTAGTCATGCCTCTCATGTTTTGGATTTCTGATAACCTGAAGACTATATATTTGAGGTTCCTTTTAGGTATGCTGGCTTACCTTAGAATCAGTATTATATGCATATGCAATACTTTTTCATCTTCTAACATATATGCTGTGGTGTCGCAGCAAGTTTTTCGTATGGTTGACTTAACTCTCAGTTTATGACAACGATATAGGTCCCTCATTTTCTTATGTCTGATATTCATAGACTCAACAACAGTACTTTCACTATATTATTATTAATTCTGGATAAAACTTTTCTAAAATGTCAATCACACTAGTAAAGGTTTCATTGTAGCTGATAAGATACCTTATTACTTCCATGTTTTGGTATATTTCATCTTCATCATCCAAGCCTTCTTCCATCGTGATGGGATCGGTTATTGAGTATTAGAAAGCTCCATACAAGATTTGACTTGTCGACATGACACCAAACCTCTATGTTGGTACGAAATTTCTAGCAAAGATAGCTATGAGCATGAGATGTCCATGCCATAAAACTCAAGTGGCTAGTTGGCAGGTAGGTAGACTTACCTTTTGGATTGCAGTTTAAGTTCATGCAACCAAAGAACACCCCTCAAGTTCTCCTAAACTATAAAGATTCTATAGGAAGAGATATATGATACAATTTGTTATAGAAAATTGCAATCATCTTCTCTATGACGCATTATGCCAAACAACGAAGGAATCACAATTCCAAATTTTGATATATTTACATTCCTCATATTGATTACCATGGTAATGAAAATGATAACTTCACTAGCATAACTTCACTAGCATGTCCTTGCAGTATGTGCAATCAAAGGAATCTCTCTCTCTCTCTCTCTCTCTCTCTCTCTCTATATATATATATATAGTTTATGTCAACTCGTAAAACCCACCAAACTTATGTGCCCCCCTTCCCAATGGGTGTCATTTAACACATTCACCAAAAAGAGAATTACATTTCAGTTTTTTCACATATATTTCCACTTCTTTTGGTTATTACTTATTATACTAAAGAAAATATTATTTTGATCACCTCGCAACGAGATATCTTATGCAAATTAGGCCCTATCGTACATCAATATGTTTATCAAACGTTTAAAAATCAACATTCCAAATTTAGCTTTTTCAACAGACTCCTACGAACATAAAGATACTTCTAAATACTAATGATAAGTGGGATACTTATTTGCTACCAAAGTATTATGGTAGAAAACCCAAGGAGTCTGCATATCTCTTGCCTTGGATCTTTGTACTAGTTCTGGTTTCCTTAATTGGCTTAGGGAAAAGTATGTGGGAACGTTACCTTCCTTTTCTTTGCCCTAAGCCCTTTCCTCTGCTATAGAAGTTAAGTAATGCCTAATTTATCCTCTCTTTCAGTTACATAGATAAATAAATATTTATATGCAAGTAGTCTATATCATATGCAGGAAAAAAATAACAGCATATATACCAGTGGTTTCCATATATAAATAAAACACAAAATCTTAATTGTTAATGTTGATGTTGAGAAAGTTAACCTAGGAAGCATGGACACTCAAAACAGGTACAATGTCTGGATTATACACGTCACACATGCACACACCATAATTGGTGTGGTGTCATGTCGCCATGTCCATTCTGTATGTCTTGCTCGTGTCCCTGAAATATAAAAGTTAAAACCTACACATGATATAACGGTATTAGGAATAACCACTTTATGTGGTAGAGTATTTCTGCCCCGTCTTTCATTAAAGAGGGATTTAACGAAACAAACCACTGGAAAATTATCAGAATCCCATATCAAAATTACGCAACTGATAAATTCAGCCACAAACGACAGTTAATAAACTCAACCTCACTTAATAGGTTTCCCATAATATTTCCATTTGCATAGACTGTAACCCAAATAACAAAATAAAAATATTTCCATTTGGAGAGACCGTAACCCCAAAAATAAAATAAAGGCAGGCTGGAGAAAAAAGAAGAAGAAGAAAAGCCATACTTCTATTCTTAATTAATATGTCAGATATAATTTTAACATGAAAACAATGGAATCCCCGATAAATATGATCCAACATATGCATTTATAATATGAGTCCATTTTTGCTCACCACCAATAATAGTGAGGATGTTCACCCTTCCACCCAAGAGTTCACGTGTCATCTTCACCTAACCTAAAACCAACCACTTTGTGAGTGGTTTGGTCACCACTTTGTGAGTGGTTTGGTGAACAGAACAACTGTTGCGAATCGGACACGTCCTACAAGCGTTCCGACATCGTGTCTGAGAGTGCCCGCAGCGAAAATTTTAGGCCAACCCACCTGAGATAACCAACCCATGTCTAACAAATACCAAGCACACATAAAGACAAGTATATGGCAGTGACTCATCGACGCTAGCTGACATACGTAGCACCTTCTGTACCACTGGGATCCTGCCGACATCAATGACAAAGCTGAGACCAAAGTCCCCGACTATCAGCCTCACTGTAAGTCTTGGTTGTCTGTCCCCGACTTCCGTCTTCCACCGAAACGTGTTAACGTTCCGACGAGCTTCTTCACCATTGGCTGGCCCAACCAAGCGGAAGGTGCGATTCTCCCAAGATTCGAACTCCTCAATCAGCCCACCCTCGTGTCTGAACTTGAAGGTCCCGTATACGCATGCGTCATCGAGTAGAACATCACGTATTATGCATGTCGTCGGTGACCCACAGCTCCCCCGAACTGTGTGAATGGTGACGCTCCCGCCTCATATTGAGTTTGCTGCAAACATTAATCTCCTCCCTGACCTCGAACTGCTGAAACCAATGTCGCTCCGTGAAACTTTGGCAAACCACCCGTCGCCAAAACCGGATCCGTGAAGCAACCCCCACCTGGAGACCGACCAGTTGTCATGGGACCGACATACTGACCCTCAATCTTTGGCTCATCACTATTCGTCGCTTTGTCTCGACGAAACGAATCCTCCGTAATCCTCATAGTATCTCGAAGCCCCTCCTCAGCAAATTTTCGACGATCCAACTCCTGTCGAATACCCCTCAAGCCTCCATCCGATGTCTGTGGCCTGCCTGTACAACTCAGCGGCTTGAGCCTGTACATGCCACAACATAAATCTCCTCGAGCTAGCTGTTGGGAACCCTTCGTAAGCATCCAATCTTTGTCCCCAAACAAACTGCGATAGCCATCATTCCTCAGTCTCCCTACCGAAACCAAGTTGTAGTGCAAACTCGGTACATGTCGCACATCCTTAAGAACGAGCTTCTCACCAAGCTTCGTTGTCAAGTGCACATCACCGATGCCTACAACTACAGTCGTCCCCTTGTTGCCCATCTTCACACGTCCAAACATGCCGCCGTGGTATGACGTGAAGATCCTCCTATATGGAATGGTGTGATACGACGTCCCCGTCTCCATGACCCAATCGTCATCATGACACATGCCACAAGGTTCCTCTGCGTCGGTTGCTGCGATGATGAAATCTCCCATAGTCGTGAGATCCTCCTGATCATCCTTGCATTTGGCCTCTCAGCTTTGAGCTTCATGCAGTTCCTCTTGATATGTCCCCTTTCGCCACAGTGATAGCAGCCCTCCTTGCAGTCCACAGTGGCAAGATCCCGAGAACTCCCTCATGTCCTCGCCTGTGACTTGAGTCTTTCCTTCCCGTAGGAAGCCAGCAGAACGGACTCATGCGATAATTCCACTTGCTTATACCGGATCACCTCGTTCAACAAACTGCTTTTGACTGCCTCCATCGTGACAACTCCACCAGGCGCGGAGTTGCTCACCGACACCACCAACGTCTTCCAGCTTTCCGGCAGAGAACTCAAAAGCAAAAGGGTCTGAAGCTCATCATTGATCACCATCTTCATCGCAGACACCTGATTGATAATACCCTGAACCTCGTTCAGATATTGTGCCACTGGACACCCTTTGTGTATTTCGAGTTGATGAGTTGGCTAATCAGAAACGCCTTGTTGCCAGCCGTCTTCCTTTCGTACAATGAATGCAGCTTCTCCCACAATGCTTTTGCCGAACTCTCCATGGACACGTGGTGAAACACCGAGTCGTCCAGCCATTGGCGGATGAATCCAACGGCCTTCCGATCCAGTCGTTTCCAGTCTTCAGCGGCTTTGTCCGATGGCTTAGCGTTATCGCCCTCCAACGGACCATGCAAGTCCTTGCACCAGAGTAGATCCTCCATCCTTTGCTTCCAAATCTTCCAATTCTCTCATGTGAGAGTGATCATGAGTGTTCATCTGCTCCGTAGACATAGTTGCCAGAACCAAAATCAGTAGCTCTGATACCATATGTTGTGAATCAGACACGCCCTGCAACCGTTCCGACACCGTGTCTGAGAGTGCCCGCAGCAAAAACTTTAGGCCAACTCACCTGAGATAACCAACCCCTGTCTAACGAACACCAAGCATAGATAAAGACAAGTATATGACGGTGACTACGTCACCTGTCACGACCCGATTCCGTAGAATCGTTGGGGCGTCCCCCGAATCGTGACCGCCGTACGAGCCTGGGGTTGCGCCCGCACAAGGCTAGAGTATTTTGCATAACGAGCACATATTCAGAGTACGCAGATAAATTGAAACACAGATTTGAAACATGGAAAAGTTCTCTTTATTGATAATGAACATCTATTACAAACTCTTGAACGAGTCAGCTAAATTGCCGCACGGGCTTACAAAAGTGATGACTCAAAATGAGATAGCAGTCATGTACATTACATCCCTTTACTAAACTTCAAAATGTATAGACCTCCGGGCTGGAGGACGGCTTTCCCACGGAGCTGCATTGTGTATAGAGTTGCAAGCTCCTTTCTTCAAGTACTTCAAAATGCGGCGCGATCAGGATGCGCCTACAGCTGGACTGGATCGGGAAGACTTCGGCTCCTCGCTCGGTTCGCCTTAGTGCGGGGAACCTGTTTCAACGAGGGTCAGTATGTCGAAACATACTGGTGAAGGCGAGCTAACCGAACTATACCAATCAACACGTTGTTTATATGAAGCATGCATATTATTTGTGATTTTCTATCTTGCCTTAGTTCATTTACAAGTAAGCAGCATATAGAATTTACTAAAATGAACTTGCCACCGTTCGGTGGCTTTTACCTGCCCGTCTGAACCACCTGCACAATACTTACCATGCCTTCCCTGCCACGAAGACACAAGTTAGATTGCAACAGGTTTAAATATACAAAGGGATCACTGGCTGGATGCCATAATGGACGGGTTATAGTCTTAGGTGAGAGTGGTATGCAACGCTAGGAACTCGAGGCGAAGCATGCCATTCCACCCGCTCGAGAGACTATCTTGAAGTTCCGCCCGGATCGGATCAGTGCCAGTGCCCCAGCGACCGTCCGCAGGAACCAATGACCTTGTGCACAAGTTGTCCGTGATCGAACACGTTTATTAAGTTAACAATTCATGCAGTTGAGGCAACACGAGTACACGACAAGCAGTATTGCATTATTTCACTTTACATAGCCTCCATGAACAATTATGCACGATACAAGGTGTGTTCCATACTTAGCACAATTCATAGAAGAAGATGCATTCTAACTAAAAATTGAAGCATGTATAGAACATTTGAAACAAGCTAGCATACAATAAGATAACAGTTCACATGTTTGATTGACAAGCATAATAGTCCAAGTCTATTCCCATTTTATCTTAGCATCTTTTAGTTATTATTTGGTATCGCTTGATCGGGACAACAAGAATGCAAGATTTTTAGGTGTGAAGACTTGGAAGCAGGGCTAGCTAATCGGGATGGTAGCCACTCACTTAGTTGGTTGGAAGGGAGAAGGAAAGAGGCGCTTCACGACTCCGCTCGTAAGCCGCCTACTGCTCGTTCACCTGCATCGACGAACAGCTCGATCAATACCTCTTCCTCTCTTTCCAATCTCGGAATTGAAGTGCAGTTTAATGAACGAAAACAATGAAATCCATCGAAACCGTTCAAGAAAACTCAAGCAATTCCGAAAACCAACTCAAAGCACGAAAGCAACAAGCGACATCGAAATTCGAGGCAACAAAGATAACAGCGGAGAGGTCCCTCCTGACTTTGCCGCTAAGTCGATCCCGGGGGCACGGTCCACTGAATATGGGAATAGATTCCGAAGAAACAAATCCATAACGAGGACGAGTTCTTGTTTCAATCTATCCCGATCGAACGATACCATCTTGTATTTCTTAGCCGCGCTCCTCGAATAGGAGGAACGGGGCGCCACATCCTACCCAACTAATTGGAAGTTTCGTCCACGAAACTTAGGAATAGAACCTACCGTTAGGGAAAATTTTGTTGGGGGCGGCGATGAGATGAGCGCGGACACTCATTTATCTTATGGCCTGATTCACCGCATACTAAGCATAACCCAAGCCTTCTGCGACATTTATCGACCGTGTGCCCCGGCCGCCTGCAGAAGTGGCATAGTCTATCTGAATTTTCTCTTTGCTTCCCGCCGTCGTTTGGACGCTTTGCAGCATTGTTTCCTCTATCGTTGCTTTGGCGTTTGTGACTGGAGGTATGCACAACGCCGATAGGAACGTGAGGATATTGTGGTTCAAGGGATAGAGCGTGATTCATGACTCCCCGCATGGTCTCGTACTGATGAACGACTACGTGCGCATGGATGGCAGAGCGTAGACCACCTTCAAACCTTTTAGCTCGACTCGCTGCATCAGGTAAATAGGCCCTAGCGAATTTGGAGAGTCGGTTGAATTCGGCGGAATACTGTTTGACTGTCATGCTGCCTTGCCTCAGTTGCACGAACTCGTTCTCCATCCGACGTTGTACTGGAGGGGGTATAAACTCCTCTTCAAACGCGGCACGAAAAGTCATCCACGAGATCGCCTCCTCTCCATGGTCAAATTGAAGAGATCATCGATGCACGTCCCACCAATCGTGCGCGTTGAGGCGGAGCTGTAGTTGCGCGCATGCGACGCGTTTATCTTCGGGGACCTCTAGCAGAGCGAAGTGGTCTTCAAGTTCGGCCAACCAATCTAGAGCCACGATTGGGTCCTCAGTCCCGTTGAATGGGGTGTTGCAGACTTTCTTGAAGTGGCCAAAGTCGAAGGCAGTCACGTCCCTCGGCCTTGGTATTTGCGGTGTCTCGACTTCAAGCACGGGTTGTTCCACCGGATTGATTCCGAAGAAACAAATCCATAACAAGGACGAGTTCTTGTTTCAATCTATCCCGATCGAACGATACCATCTTGTATTTCTTAGCCGCGCTCCTCGAATAGGAGGAACGGGGCACCACATCACCTGGACAAATTCTAACTTTTATAAGTCAGGTGAAATTACAAGATTGACAAAATCAATGTTGAACCATTTGCCCTAATAGATTCAACCCCCTCACCACACTCAAGAAGAAAAGAAAGATATTACAATTGAAATCACTCACCAACCCGTAGCAATCTCCCTGGACGAAGGCGACGACTCCTCGATCAGATCTCTTTCTTCCTTCTGTCTTGGATGACGAAGTCCTAAGAGCAAAGCACGGACTTTCTCTTAGATTTCCTGTGGACGAGCACCCCGAATCTAACTTGTGCTATGCTTTGTGCCTCCACCCTCCTCCTATATTTATAGGATGAGAAATCATATTTTAGGTCATAATAGGATTTCCTAAATAAAAAATCTTAAAATAATAATCTTATTCCACCTAAAATAGTCCAGCACCAATTATGGACGTCCAAATATGGTCAAATTAAATATTTGATACAAATTTAAAATCTAATCAAATCTTACATTTAATGTAGATTTTTAAATTATATAAATCAAATCTTTGACCATATTTGGGCTCCAAAATTCACCAAATTCATACTGGATCCCAACAACATCCACACTAATTTGACACGTGTCAACCTTTAAGTGGAAGGGTGAACATCCCAGCTAGGATTTGTGGGTGAACAAAAATGGACTATATAATACTGCTCAGAACTATTTAGGTCACCAAATGTCTATTGAATGAATGACTAGATTGAAGAACAATTAACCGATCTCCTACCAATCAAACCAAAGCCATATTCCTATATGAGTCATGCACATGTGTACCAATAGGAATGGATTCATGCATCTCATGTGCACCCATGTGCACTAGTACACTCCATTCCTATTGGTCCACATGTGCATTGGCTCATGTAGGAATATGAGTCTATGGCTCATATACCTTTTTTCTATATATATATAAGGCATAGCCCATCTGTATCATGCAGTAAACAAACCACATTATATATAGTACTAGTAGTCACCTTTGTTCTGTGGAGAACAGTAAATGTAACAACATCTTATAGCAGATAAAAATAGAGGAGATTTTACAAATACAGTTCCAAACAAAATATAACATTTTCTGAGGTATTGGAATAATATTAGATAAAAATCGCTCACCTCAACTTTGAATTTTTCGTGCAGTGTAGTGTAGGGACTGATCGCAAATAAATGTTGGAAACTGTCTCATTTCAGCGAGATCTAGAGAGAGAAACCGATAGTCCAGTATTAGTTAATTAAAAAAAATTGAGATAAACAAAAATCTAATTTAGAAGATATTACACTGAAATCTAGGGTTCCGATCTGGCTCAGTGGAGACCTCATAGGTTTATGTTAGATCAAGAAAGAGAGAGAGAGAGAGAGAGAGGGGGACCGGAGATTAGGGGGGTAGACCTAGATTTTCAGGGCAGGCTTGGGAGGAACGGAGCGGCGCCAGAATGAGGGCTGGTTTGGTTGGCGGAAAGATGGTGATGGAAAAGGAACACTTGATAAAGGCATTACAAAATACACTCACGGTATTTCAAAAAAAAAAAAATTGAATAATTATAAGTTTGTCACTTTAAAAAATTATTTATCGAACTGTCCACTCTTAATTGATTTATTTTTTATGATGTTCAAAATTATATTCCTACCAATTTAAAGGACTCTCAAAATAGGAAGACTGTTAAAATTTTGACAACCCGAAGGAGGGGTGTCCGCGCGAGACGAAACAAGGGAAAGGAGGAAGAGGAAGAGAAGAAGAAGGCGACGGCAAGAACAAGAAGGAAGGAAGGGGCGGTAAAGGGGGCCAGAGCGACGGAGGGGGCGAAGGAGAAGGAGGTGGAGGAGTCGAAGGTGGCGGCGGAGGAGCAGGAGGTGGTCGAGGGGTCGAGGGAGGTGGAGAGAGCGGTCGAGACGTTAGTGCTGACGAAAGCGTCGAAGATGAAGAAGCAGTTGTTGTTGCTCGCTTCTTTGAGACGGCTGTTGCTGCTGACGGTGGTGGTGGAGGAGACGTATGAGAAGGAATGGCCATTGAGTGACGCGGCGGCACGATCGATGGCGAGGTCGACGACGCGAAGAGGCGGAGAATCGCAGGAGGAGGAAGGAGGAGAGGCCGGAGGGGGTGGGGGGTGGGGGGGGGGGGGGGGAGCAGGAGAAGGGAGGTGGAGAGGGTGGGTAGCCTTACTAAAATTTGGACAAGCCTGAGTAAAAAATTCTTTCTAACTGGACTTGCACCAATACTGAACTAGCCCCGAGCCATTTTTGTAGTGTCTTTATCAATGGCAAAAAGTAAAGGCATTTATTTCCGGCAAATTATAAAGACACTACACTTTAAATTTTGGCAAATATAAAAAAAATAAAATTTATATTTTCGCCATCCCAGATGGCGAAAGCTTTCATGACTTCAAATTTTTCAAAAAAAAATTTGTTTTAGTTAATTTATTTAAAAATATTTTATGTACATCAAATTTTCTGTACAAACAATAATTCTACACAGACCGTCTAAAAAACCAAGAATTGAACCGAAGCTGATGTGGGGCATATTTGGAGAGTTGTTTTTAACAACAAAAGTTATTTAGAACAGTCTAATTTTTAGGACTATCACAAAATTTTGACAGTCATTCCAATAGGTAGAATTATCAAAAAAATTGACAGTCATAAATCTTTAGTATTGTCAAAATCTTTGACAGTCCTTCCAATAAATAGAACTGGCAAAATTTTTGACGGTCCTACATTTTAAGGACTGTCAAAATAATTGACAGTCATTCAAATAGATAGGACTGTCAAAAAATTTGACAGTCCTAGTGGGCTGTCCTGAGCAAAAAATGATGTGCATTTAGAATTTTTATTTTATTTTCTATGTACGGATGTCAAAAGAATAGAGGAGGAAAAAAAATATTCTCAAGAAAAGGAAAACAAGAGAAAAATTATTTCCCTCTCCATCTGATTCATTTTTCCTCTCAATTATTTTGTCATTTTCAAATACCCAAAAAAAATTGATACAAATTACAATATTTTAAAGAAAAAAAGAGAGTAAGGATTGATTTACTTTTCTTTCCGTGAATCAAACCAGTCCTAAAAGTAGAGGAGTGAATGAGAGCATCATTGGTAAGGCTCATCCCAATTTCTAGATTCTAAATTCTAAATTCTAAATTCTAAATTCAGAATGTATGTACCCAATTTGTAAAATAGTAAGATCCATCCTAAATTTTAATTTTTAGATTCTCAAATCCAAACAATCCACATGAGCTATATGTTGGGCTTAAAAAAATTTTAATTCAGAATATAAAAAATTATTTTATAGAATATTAAGTTCCAGTTTGGAATCCGATTCTAGATTAAAAATTTTTTTTTCCACGTTTACACTTATCTTTTTTTTTAATTTTGGACCTTAAGATAAAATTTTGGACGCTATCTACTAATGATTCTCTAACGGTTAGGAAAATAACTATATACATGGATTAATATGTAATTTCAAGACATTATTTTGATTTCCGATTCGGGGTAGTCGAAATTCAAACCAGTGACTCAATCTGGTAAACTGAATCCCTTTAGAACCAATATATATATATATATATATATATATATATATATATATAAATATATAAGGTGACTTAAAAATAATTTAAAATTAAGTCGTCAAAGTTATTTTTAAACATTCCATTAATTTTTTTAAGTTAACTAATTATTCAACTAATATATTTTACTTATGACTAAAAATTCTAATTCAAGTGGTTAATATGGATGATATTTTATTTGGTTGTTTGAATTCAATACCTACAAATTAATTATAGTAAATCTATATTTAAATATTTTTGTCAATTTTTTTTTTTTTACGCCCGTGCATGTTGAAATAAAACAAAACTGAATGTACATTTCAGTTCGGTTTTCATCACTGGGTTGGACCTCCTTTCTCCTATTCGAATTCCACGTGAGCAATTCGACATACTATTTACTATTTCCAACAACCCTTTGAAAAAATTAACGATTTAATATATATATATATATATATATATATATATATATATATATATATATATATATATATAGTTTTTATTGTTTATGTTCGTTGCTTTTATACTCATCAGTGTTTTTTTCAAAGTGCTGACCCCTATCAGTTCTGTTCGCAGGTACTGAATCGTCCGAATAAGCGATAGCATATTCTCATCCTCAGGAGCCAGAAATATGAAGTCGATGCCTTGAACTGCACCGAAATATTTTGGAGATGTTTTATGTACAAAGGAATGTAATGTATAGAACGATATCATTGTATTATGATGTTTTATGTATAAAAGGATATAACATATGGAACGATATCATTGTATTATGAGAGATGTAGCCAATTGACAAACCTTGTAATCACTTCAGATGTTAATAAAGAATTTATTTTTTTGTGCCATTGTGTTCATTTACTTTTCTGCAATATTGTGCCGCTGCTTCTATCTTGAATAGCTTACTTGTCTTTGTTCAAAGTCTTGGCCTTGTGCAAGCGCAACTTAGGCTTGTACGACATCACGTCCATGCGAGGACGATCGGTTCCGCAAAACGCTAAACGAGGACGATCGGCCCCGGAATTGCTAGTACACTCTATTTTTATTGGTCCATATATATATATATATATATGGCCCTAGAAAAGTTATAATTTTTTGTTGGAACGAAAAAAATAAAACAATGACTAACAGATGGCAGCAACTTACAACTTCTTAATATAGTTCATGATATTAAATAATATAACATGAAAGTATAAGGTATCAAGTAAAAAAACTGAAATAGTTGAGAATAAACTTAACTAATAATAATTATCTTATTTTTAAATAAACAGATATTAATTAATTATCTAATTTATTTATAAGTATTATTAATATTATATATTTAAATATATGTTATGTATATTTATTAAATATCCTAAAAATCTAATACTTTTATGTATAACATTTGATTAAAAAATATTTTTAAGTAAATATTTAATTACTAATATTAATTAATTATTTTAATTATAATAAAGACTGATTATCTTATTTAAATAACATTAATTATTATTTATGTATATTAATTATCTTAACTAACGAACATAAATTAACTTAATACTTAATAATTTATAAATATTACAACTAGTTAACTATTTAACTATTTAACAAACTACTATTAATTAGGATTAAAATAACAAACTAACTAAGTTCTATTAAGTTTTAATTACTATAGACTTTTATTTATTAATTATCTTAATTATAAGAATATGATATTTTAGTAACATTATAATAACTTAATTATAGAGATGACACTAATTAAGTAGTTATTAATAAATTAATGAATAATAAGCAAACTAATAAATTAAATAATAATCTATGCTAATATATAATAAGAAAAGTTTGCTTCACCGTAAAAAAAAATTCTACCAAATATGTCCTTATCTAATTTTATTACTAATTAAAACTGTTAATTAAATTTAACAAGAGCAGCTAGGTAATTATATATAATTATTATTTTTAAATGAAATGGAGTTTGTACTTCGGATACCTTTTGCTCTTTCCAAATACAAAAAAAAAATTTAATTAATAGATGGTTAAAATACGTACGTACATATATATTAATAATATGTAAAGAAAAATCGATAAGTTAAGTCTAACAAGATATCGTCACACATCGCATTTTGCTAATCACTTACTTGTGAATTCCTTGCCAAAACAAACAGAATATTGGCATATCCAAAATTTTAATGTCTTCGCCTTCAATGAAACATCTTTATTTTATTGATTTGTGAACTAGTAAATCCATTCTTAATTACTAGTTTCCTTGAATAATTTTATATTATTATAAGTAAAATAATATATATATATATATATATATATATATATATATATATATATATATATATATATATATATACACCCATGTACATGACTCATATAAGAATATGAACACTATAGCTCATATTCTTATATGAGTCATGTACATGGGTGTGTATATATATATATATATATATATATATATATATATATGAGAACCAAAATATTGTTTGATAAACATGGAGTGAATTTGGATTATGGAAATATAGATTTGAATTTTTGTCCAAATCTTGAATTTATAGTTTCATAATTTTGTACCAAAAGCTGTTTGGTAATGTTGGAATTTGAAATGGAAGTGGACATAATCAAAATTTTCGTTTGGATAGTATGATTTATTTATAAGAAAAATATATTACGGTTAACTAATAATATGAACAATTAATATTAACATAATATTATAGTTAACTAATTAAATATTATAATGTAATAAAAATATTAATTACCTAATATTATGGTATACTCATTATCATTGTTATATATGGTTAACTAATAATCATAAAATATTAATCATCAAATTATCTAATTAACAAAATATTATGATTAATTAGTAATCATAATTACTAAATTCTTATGATTAATGTAAAAACAATAATTAATTAGATATTTATTACTTAAAAACAATTAATTAATTCAAATATGAATAAATTATTTTAATTTTAATTAACTATTCTATTTATATACTAATACAATAGTACATACTAATTCATTATCTAGTTAAATTTATAGTTAACTACTAGTATTATATATTTAAATATATTTTTACTTATATAATATAATAGTACATCTAATTCATTATCAAGTTAAATTATAATTAACTATTAGTATTATATATTTAAATATTTTTTAATTATATTATTTATTTATATTATTTAATCCTAACAACTTATTTATGTTAGCTATATATATTAATTATGAATATAACTTTTTTATACATAATATTAGCTAAATATTAATTACTAATTAAATTATTAGTTAATTAATTGTTATTTAGCGTAAACTAAATATTTAATAGAACAATAAAAAAATTTTTTTTTAAAAATCAAATCTAATTTTTTTTCCTTTCCCAAATTCGGGATTAGAGAGGAGGATATGAAATAGCCTTCAAATCATGATTTTAGATCTGGAAAATAATCATAGAATCCAAATCTATGGAATCTTCAAATCCATAACTATTTTCTGTTTAGGAATACATATATACTTTGTCAGTTTGCCGTGACAATACAATTTCAACCATTAAAAAAATTAAAAAATGTTGGCTGTTTTTGTCGGGTGATGCCCATTTGGTGAACCTCAGATTGTCGGATTAACGCACAACTGGTTCAAAATAATAGTAAAAAAGAGTGAGACTAGTACACTGGTCACTACAGACAGATGATGAAGAAAATAATTTCACTTAAATCCCACATCAAGCTAAAAAATAGTCAAAAAGTCGCAAACTTCACACGCGAAAGAAAATGGGTGGTTACAATATTTTCTAGTCAACTCAATCCCTGAGGAGAGAAGGCGCTAAAAAGTTGATCATCTAAAGGTGAAAGGGGTGCTACAACAGTGATTATAAAATCTGAATTGTGCCTATTATCCGATGCATAAACTTTTTGAAACGATTAATAGCACTGCAGCGATCTTTAAAAGCAGTGAAAAGTTGTAGCTCGGGAAGGATGTATATACTTGTTATGTCCTCTTGATCTTTGAGAATGTCCCAATTTCGGAGAAGTAGGTGCTCTGAGTCCCACTACCAAGAGCATTCCCGTGGGCCTGTGGATTTGTCAGCTCTATACCCTGAAAAAAGGTACGAGGAAATTACTATCAATTCAGTACCAGGCTCACACATCTTCTTTTACTTTAAGAAAATGATTTAACAATGGTGTTTGTAGATACCAGAAACTTTTGACCAATATATTATAAAAAGGAATCAAGTCCGTCGATAGAAAATGTCGCATAAAGACAGCTAGTGACAACAGTGATCTTCAATAATTTATTAAATATAGAACAACTAGTAAAAAATATATGAACAAACAAACATGTAGCAGAGGAATATTTAGACAGTAAAATCGAGTCCTTCAACCAAATTGTAGTAAAAAGACAAAAGCTAGCAACAACCAGCGATGATCAATAATATCAATTTAGAATCAGTGGTTAAACAAAGATGGATAAGCAACATGTAGTCGAAATGATCTCTAGTAGCAGAAAATGATGGAGGGCTTGTAGCTTTGGTATGTTACTGATGTGTAGTAGGTTAAGTAGCTATAGTTTGTAGGGAGTCATAAAGCAAAAATTAGGCTAGGGGCAAGAAAAAATCAAGGTGAACTGAGAGGAAGAAATCAAGTCCAAGTGGCGGTGAAACAAGGGGAAAAGCGGTAAATTAGGTGAAGCTACTAGGCTGTCACTTGCCGATACTGCCATGGATTTCATGTAAAAGTAGGACTTGAATGTGCAGCTCAATCATGTACTTCAACTAAAGTTGAAGACGAGAATTTAACATTCTCCCAGCCAAGTGCAATTGTCATGTTATGCCCACTGATTCTGTCCACGTTATTTCTTATTATTTCCAAAATTCATAAGACTTGCAAAAGAAAATTATTAGTATACATGCTACATATGAAACACTGTCACATTATTTCTTATAAATGACTAGTCACTACACTATTAATCAGTTTTTTTATCGCTTGTCAGAATCAAGTTTTCTCAAACGGAATGGTTCATTTTAACTTTCTAGCAAATTGCAAATGCTTCATTTCACCTACACCCCCCCCTCCCCCCTCCCCACCCCACCCCCCCACACCCCCCCCCCCCCCCCCCCCCCCCAAAAAAAAAAAAAAAATAACAAACCCCAAGCACCCACCCACACACATTTCATGAGTATTTATACGAGAACGAAAAACAATTCAAGACTCCTCAAGGAAAGTATTGACTGATGTTCGCAGGATAATGCCTCGAACTCAATAAGAGGTCATCCCTAGTTGGAAGAATCAATGTCCTTTAATGATTTAAGACGAAAGAAATAAAAAAACATCACTCACTTGAACAGGAGTAAATGCCAGACTTGATGTCAGCCCTGAGGTAGCACCGCTGCTTCCATAGTTTCTCTCCTTGAACCTGTAATAGTAATCAAATCAATTGTATGGAGTCATCTTTAAGAAACAAATGATAGGTAAAAATTTAGATTCTCTCACAGACCGACGAGGCCACTTAGTGAGAATATAGGTTGCACAGAGACAGCAAATGGATGCCCCTGCCCATGTTAAACATGGATCAGGGTAGATTCAGTTGATTTAAAATGAGAAAAAGGAAAGAAGTATTAGAACCTGCTTTCCCCAACTATAAGCTGCAGTTCTTGACCACAGTTACTCAGCTTGGGGCTGGAGGTTGCACCTTGAGGAGGGTCGAAAAAGTAGGGAACAAGGGTAAGAGTTGAATCTTAAACCACCAATCCAATCCTATTTCTTAACTTTTCACACCAGATCAGGCAGGATCCATCATTTTAACACGGTCCCGACCCAAGCGGTGCACTAAGTTATTAGAGAAGATCAGGTCAGGGCTTCAACCCTCCATCGAACACAGCAACGACGGCCAGCATAGGCGGGTGCGTGACAGGAAGTCAAACTTGCAGCAAAAAATGTAAGTTCTTTTTTTTCCACCTACTTTTTTTTTCTTCTTCTTGCTATTTGTTCTCTCTCTCCCACATGTTGTGGTTTGAACATTTCTAACTCATTCGCCAAGTAACCATAGAATAAACACCTTTTTTGGCAATAGAAATAGAAAGACCATGACACACACATGCACAAAAAAAATTAAAAATAGAAAGACCATTTGATGGAATAAGCTAGAATGTTAAGAAATTATTTCAGGTACAAATGTTTTGAGATGTAAAAAAACAACTTGAATGGTTTGGATCATACACTGGGACAGTCTACGGACAGCAACATGAGAGCTGGTATAGATTGAAGCCTAGAATATCGATCCACATACAAAAAGATGTGTATACGAGTGTGTAGCAAGAACTCATGTGCAATGAAATGTATAGACCATAATTTCAGGTTCAACAAGCGATAAAAGCATATAAACTAATGGTGTGAGATTACTTACTTTTTGGCAGCTTTAACAGCAAGTTTGCTTTGTGCAACTGAGACACGCAACTTCCCGCTTCCTGCTTGACCGAGCATGCCATAGCCTTCACCCAAGCCATCACCTGGTGGAGTAATAATAACACTCTTGGACTTGAGAAAATTTCAAGTTAAATCTCTTAGCAAGCAATGAACTGTAGCTATAATTTTAACAAAGAGATACTTCACAAACCATGAGAAAATAAGTACAACAAGGAGCATCATGCTTATAAATTATAGATTACCTTTCAGAAGATAAGAAAAGGTACTTACAAAAAATGACACAATTTGCTAGTTACATATTAAAGAACCTTCAAATTAGGAAAATAGTCGATCTCTTGACAATGTCTCATGGAGATTTTGAATGTTTATTGATGTTGACTTATTTTTACAGACCACAAAAGTTAGAAAATGTAAAGGATGGGGCTGGCATGAGCAACTTACATGAATAAGTGCAACTTTGTTAGGGAGCCAGTGTGTAGGGCCTTTTCAAGGACAAGTACTCGACCCAAAAATTTGGTCGACCCCAAAAATTTGGAATAAAGGATTTGTTCTTGTCATAAGTACTCAACCCAAGTACGCCATATCAACATATTGCGTCCAAGTCACTGAATTGAACTAAGTCCATTAAGGGCCCAAGATTGCGGATGGAGTTACCAAGTTACCCTAAAGACCATTTATAAAGGCCCCAACAAGGTGAAAGGTACACATTCTTTATCCAAGACTGCATATTCCTTACATTTCAAGGCATCATCCTAACTTAAGTAGTAAGGTTTTGGAGCCTTGGAGGGTCTCTAATGGAACCTTCCTCGTAGGTCTTCTTCACAAAGGGTTTTTCAGTGGTTTAACCCTGTACGAATAAGCCAGTTCTTCACAAAGGGTTTTTCAGTGGTTTAACCCTGTACGACTAAGCTAGTTCTTCGATCTGATTGCATCACTTCCATAACTAACATACGGAAATAATGGGGCCCAAAATGATGCATATAATTGTTGGATTAGTCTATAAAGTCGCAGATCCTTAAACTAATGTCACCCATTTGTGACCAACAAAGAGATGCATCTTCAATTATCTCTCAATATAACTTAAATGAAGAGCATCTCAGATGTGACTGATAATGATTATCACGATGACAACACTCAAATATCTTAAGCCCAAGACTTGGCTTTAGACATTGCATCAGAAAAATAATTAATACGTAAAGGACCCATATTTATTTAAATGACATGCTTCTAGAACCGATACAGAATATATATCCACTATCTGCCATGGTGTCAGTTTTATCGAAGTTTGCCATGTGGTGCACGGCAAGTAGACAATAGAAAAGGATATGGTTGTTACTTAAAAGCTCCTAATGTTTGGTTATATTTTTCATCCAGATTTTGTTTTCCTTCTTGTTGTTGTCATACTGATTGATACAAGATCATAAAGCCAAGTCATCCTTATGGTACACAAAACAGTAATATTGATTACAGACTTACAGACAGGTACTGAATTTGTTGATTTATATCTATCATATTCAGGAACTGGTGATTCATACGATTTGATGCATATGAATTATCTTGACTCTATAAGGATCATACATAATTTAAGGCATTCAGAACATGGCAAATATGTATTCATAGTATGCAGTATGTACAATATTGTCTAAGCATTGAGAACTAGTCAGAACATGACTAAGTCTATTCATAATATCAATAATAGTGAATAGTTCATAATGACAGTGTCAACATGTAAACTTCGAAAGGAATGCCGTTCAACATTCAAAACTGACCAGCAAATTAAGCATGGCCAATCTGGAAGAAACCAAATAGCATATAGACATGAAAATTTAATCTCCCACAAAAAAGACGGGGAATCAGGAGTTTATGATGATTACATAAGGACACTATCTAAATCTAGCAAGTGCACAATGTTTCTATGCTTTGTGCCATCAGAGAGCCTTTCTTCATACGTTTCTTTAACAATGTAGTGACTCAACTTTTATTGGTGTCTATTTTGCATGGACAAAAACTACGAACAATAGGAAACAACACCGATTTTGTTGTCTCCTGGTGTATATACTTGACGGGCAAGGAACAAAATTTGGAGTGACCGAGCTTCCTGGTTTTGTATCTACTTACCTTACTTGCTGAAGACTGAAAATCTTTTAGCAAAGTCAAAACTGATATAAGACAGTAATAAAAAACACTTGTATTGGTGTCTATGTTGGATGGACACAACTACGAACAATATGAAACAACAACAATTTTCCTGGTGTAGTCGTGTGTCACGACAGACGCTTGACGGGTAAGACAAAATTTGGAGTAGCGAGCTTCCTAGATTTGTATCTACTTAACTCACTTGCTGAAGACAATCTTTTAGCAAAAAAGTCAAAACTGAAAGCTGAACTATGTGGTGTAAGCTGAAAACCAAAGTTACATATCAATATTGACAAGGAAGCCAATGAAGTGTATACTGACCAAGAGAGCTCTCTTCAGGCACTCCAAATTGCATTCGGTTGGCCAGTTTCCTCATATCGGTAATTGCATATCTGAAAATGTCAAGTGTGTAATGCACACAAATTAGTACAAAAGTTTTGAAAGATACGGTAGTTGCAAATATCATAAAAGAAATGGCCCTTAGTAGAGATGAATTAAAAAAAAAAATCATGCCCGACAAACTTTTCAGAGAGAGAGAGAGAAGTTACAGCTTAATTAATCAAATAATGTGCAAAAGACTGTTACCTTTCTTTCTTTTTCCGAAGTCTTCGACCACCTCTCTTCTTCTTAGGCTCTGAATCAGGAACTGGGAGAGGTTTTGGTTGCTTTGCTGGTGGCGGCTCCTGCCACTTCTCAATCTTTTTTCGAATTTCTTCTCGCAAGTCCCTACCGGTCTTTCCGGTTGGATCGCCTCTTATTGAATCTACTCTTGCTGCTAAAGTTGACTTCGCAGCTAGTAAACGGCAAGCACGGATCCTTAAAGATGGAGGAGTAGTTTGCAAGATCTCAGCTTGTTCAATATAACCTGCACGGAACTGGGAGGTCGCAGTTGAAAAACCAGCAAGATTCTTTTTCTTTGCTCCAAGAAGCTGAACATTACAAGCCGGCATCTTTGCTAATGATGATAAACCACCAGCTGTTCCCATCAGCTTCGAGGATATTGAACTTCCAACAATAGCAGAAAGATTGGGTGCAATATACCCCATCCTACTCTCGACAAACTCAAGAACTTTCTTCTTGGCTAAATCGAGAGTAAGTGCACGATCGCATGCATCGCATGTTTTCTTCAAGATCTCTTCTGGAAGAGGCTTGCCACTAGTTGTTGAAGCTGTAACAGAGACAACCATGATAATAGCCGACGGTAAAAGCCCTTCCAAATCAACAAGTGTTAGATCCATCTCATTTCCAATCTTTTTAACAACACGGGCATAGTCAATCGGATGGTGAACTAAAGACTCCAGTTCAGGGAATTTCAAGCGGTAATTGTCCCGAATAAAGTTATGTATTATGATGAGTTCATTTTCGATGTCAACTGACAGCGCATTGCAATCAACAATTAAGAGATACTCTGGGTCATCTTCTAACACTGTTCCATGACTGGATATATCTGATCCTCTCTGGAGTGCATCTTCCACTTTCTGTGGTTCATAAAAAGAACGTGCCAAAACAAGAATGTTGCTTTAAGTTTCTAATATTGCACTACACTATTAATTTCATTTAATATAAAAGATCAAAATAGAGGGATTAACAGCCGAATTCCCCAAATAGGTTACCAGAAAGAACTATAATTAGGAAATAAAAATCAGAATAGTGTGCAAAGAATATAAGAGACCAAACAGCATGAACACCATCCAGAAAGTACCTTCACGTCACAAAAGAGTTCAACATTCATTTAAAATTGAGGGCAACTTTATTCTCAATTGGCATAAAAAAATGGGTTGTTTATAGTCTGATCATGATTAGTTTCAAGAAAATGATTGAACTACCTTCACTTCAAAATTTCTTATAAAAAAAGGAATAAGAAAGGAAAATTATGAACAGTGTTAAAGAACATAACAAACCAAAACAGCTTCCATCATGATGGTACCTTCACTTCAAGAAATAATTGGCATTTATTATAAAAATGCATAGCTACTTTTGTCCTTTATAAGCATCAACATTAATTGGGTCTTTCCTATTAGGTACCTTTAGTCAGATTAACTCTCAAAGGTAGCTTTGTGAGGCAAAGTATGGTGATGGAGGGTGCAGGCACCATAGTGTGAGTTTGCAAAGGAGTCAGACTAATGTATAACTTTTTGTATAACTAGTAATGTGGAATTTATCAGTAAAAAATATGACATGACACTTTGCACGAAGAATTGTTGTCTACTCGCCCAACATATTTCTTTACGGCAAACAGCGGGCAGCATGCCACACAAAAACCGTTGAAGTCTTTTCTCCCAAAATTACTTGGAACTTGTATGGGTGTCAAAGTGTCCACATGTTGTTCCGAAACCCCAACAGTAGGTGGTGAGACGCACAACTAAAATATGTAGTTGTGTATGCAAATATGTGTATATAGGTATATACATGTATAATATGGATGATTTACTTGACCACACTCTTTAACTATGGTTAAAATGGCACATTTGTTTGACATTGGACTTCATGGCTTCCATCTTGGACCGTAAAACACTACTCTTGAGCAACTGCTTCAAAGAATGGTTAAAAATAATTTTGTAATTTTTAACCTATGTTATCGGATTCAGTCTACCCCCTAGAATTGCGTTGCATATCATAGGAAAGATGAAGTTCAATTTTTTTTTCAAATTTATCAATCACAAATGGAAATATAAATGAACAAATCAACTACACGTGAAAATAAATAGAACACAAATGATCCGCTTCTAAATGAATCGCGATCTAAAATAGTATACTTGTTAAGCCTACTTGCCCTTACAAAGCATAATAGGAAAAGTAGACTATCACGTATTGAAGTAAAGTACGATCCAGGTAACATTGTGTTTGACACAATGTAAACTTGACAGTTGACACATTTTTCATTTTGAAGTGCTTATATATTGAACTGTTATATGATTATATCATGATTACTTGACTTCATGTATCTAGAGTTGCCTATAAGAGACCCAACTTGTTGTTCCGTCCATGTATCCTACTTAATATTGATTTCACTTGCCTAAGTCAAACTGCTCCTCGTGAGGGAATTGTAAGGACTGAAGTATGACAAAATAGAGCTTCAGGGTTCAGACAAAGGATAAAGAGTGTGATGTTGTCCGGAGAGGCTTCGATTTTCCCAGTACTTACTGGAAAAGATTAAACAAACTATTATTTGTACATAAGTTGGCTGGTATATGTGAATAAGAAAGAGAAACATCACTCAAGATATTCTTGAAAGGTACAAGCTTTTTTGATCTTTACAGTGAAAATCTTCCATATTTGGAAGGAAAGAGAACAAGGCAGCTGCCATAGCAGTAAAACATACCCTTTAGATGATGACTAAGAGAAAGTTCAGGTTTCTGCTTTAGGTTACGATGCGCCTCATTTAGGTTAAGTTGTGTATAATGGGAAAAAAGAAGATTTAATGATGTAAACCGGATCTCAAAGATGAACAACTTTGATCATTTAAAGTCTAAAAAATATGAAGGTTAACAAACATGAAAATAATATTTCCAGCAGCCAGCATATTTACCTGCATGATATCAACATAGCGTTGTGTCTTTTGCAGTTTTGAGAAACTGTCAAGGTCATCATTGTTAAGAGCTTCGATGTCAGCAATATCACCATCACCATCCTCTTCCATGTCTCCTGCATCAGCATCCTCTTCATCCTAACAAACAACTTCAACATTAAAATGTGATTGTTGCCAAACAAATATGGAAATACTTACATATTTATTGAACGGAAGAGATGAGAGAGTTAAAGAATATAACTACCATTTCTTTCATTGGAAAATCCAAGATAGATAAGGACCAATGATATTATAATGATAGTGTAAATACTTACAAGAAGATGAGCTTCATTGTCAGACAAATCATCAAGGTCAGCCAAGAACGAATCAGCAAGGTTGGCCTGAAAAAGACGAAAAATAACAGTTAATATTAGTATTTAGGAAAAAAGAAGAAGTCAGATATTAATAAATTATTGAACTTCTACTACCCTCAGTAGAGCCTCCAAGGGAAAACGAAGAGATCCATGTTTTCTCGAATATAACCCACACGTATACGAAACTGATAAATAATTGTTCTAGACAAAGAAAGTAAATGCATTACCATCGGTATCCTGTCCTTAAATATGCTCAAAACAGCAACTCAGCAATATCCGGTGTTGAACCTGCAAAAATAGGATAGTGCCATATCAGGAAACCAGACCTTGGTACATATAATAAAAGCAAATACCAAAATTTATCAACTAGACAATAAAAAATATAAGGCCGAAATACCTTGGTTATACATCAATAGATTATGCCCAATGGTCATAGTGAAAAAATAGCAATAAGAAAAACAATAATTGAAAATAAATGACCAATATAACCACTTAGCTCGCACAAGCACGAAAACTTGAGCCCAAACCACCAAAATGATGCAATTACAACAAATAGTAACTACAGATTAACGAGCAAAAAGTTGTAGCGGACCTACAATTTAGTAGCACAATTAGGAAGAAGTGTTTTCCTTTTGTGTATTGGGGACATGGACAATGTGCCAAATTTGTGTATCTTGGGGTGTCTATGACTCTATGCCGTGTATGATACAATCTAGTCAAAGTGAGTGATCAAAATCTACAATTTTACATGACGAATTTCACAACGGGATAACTCAGCGGAATTTCCAAAAACTTAGCCTGCGAAAATCCAACCCTAAATTTACTCAGAATATATAACCCCTAATTTCCTGGAGCACTAATACACCTTATTTTAGGAGTTTTTTTTACCAATAACAAGTTTAATATTATGAGGAGATTGTTCCCATCTTAGATCATTTTTGAATCTTGTTAATGGTGCTGTTCTCTTCCTTTTAACAGAATGCTTGGTATGGCATGATTTGCGGGAACATAGGAATGGCTGCTTTAACATTTTACTTTACTGTGCCTTTTAGTTTGTAAGGTTCTGCTATTTGATCCTGAATCAGTATTTTGGTCTTTGGGGCAGGCAATCCCAACAGTCTTTGACAATCTCCATGTTGGGATTTTGCAGCCCCTACCAATTACCTAGTGCAGAGACATTGAGTTGCATCATAAAAAAAACAGTATGTATTATTCAGAGAAGATGGCATTTAGTTTTGTAGTCTGTGGTCCATTTTCCCGTTCACACATTCCTAAAAATCATCAGAATTTATTGAAACTACAGCTTTGCCAATGGAATATACATATGTTTATTGTGCTATATATCAAAATTTTAACGACATATACTGATGAACCTCAACATTTCATGAATGTTTCTCTTGCTGTTCCTTACCTCAATAAGCTCGCCAATCAGCCTGTTGACACCTCCACCACCAGCTGCCAGTTGATGACTAGTCCAACACCCGCAGTGCGTCAGAACACACTGATTTCTTCGAGTCTTGCTCATGTGTCATTGTAGCGTCGAGCCGATTAGGTTCAGTGGTAAATTTTGGGAATAATGCATCTATATTGAGTATGGCTCGCATGCCATTGTCATGTCGAGCTGATTAGGTATTAATTAAACCTTAAATTCCATAAAAAATAGTATGATTATAGTACACATTTTGCATAACCAAGCAAGATGAAAATGAATATTCCTTGCTCTACAAATAATATTTTTCAGAGGTGCTTCAACACCAAACCCGATATTTTTATTTTTATTTTATTTCTCAAAAAATCAATAATTATTTACTGTCACAACCCACAAACTAATTTAATCTAGGAATATTATTGAAAAGGAAAGTAAAGAAAGCAAGAATTGAGGGGGAAAAAAAGATGATATGGAAGGAGATGAAAAGAGAGATTTGGGGCTTGCCTCTTGATTTGGGAAATTGGAGAAATTAAAATCTTCTTCTCCTCCTTTTCCTTTTTTTTTTTTTACGGTTTAAAGAGAAAGAGGTGGCGGTGGCAGTAGTGGCGGTGGAGGCGGCGGTGGAGTGGGTGTCCGGCGGGAGCAGGAGGCAGGTGACGAAGAGAGCGCGAGGGGGAGAGAGGCACCGGGTGGGGAGGGGTGAAAGAAGGGGCAGCTGCTTCTCTCCTCTCTTCCTCTTTATTTATACTTTTATTTTATTTTATTTGTATATTTTATTATAAAAAATTGCACATATAAAGTAGGGTTCAACTCGGACTGATTGAACTTAAGTTCAACCGGATAAATTATAAGTCTAATTCGAGCCCAAGCCGAGCCTAATCTCAGGTTCAACATATAAAGCCCAAGGTCGAACCTAGAGGAATAGAAAAGGAACTCAGGTTCCTCGGAATGGGCTCGGATTAGATCGGATCCATCGGGTTTATCGGACTCTAATGTAATATTTAAAATAATCGGATTTATCAAACTCTAATGTAATATTTGAAATAATTTTAAACAAGATTAATATTAAACACATAATCAAATAGTAATCAAACCTTAATCATTCCAAAATACAAACTAAAATAAAATTTAGGATACGGAGTTGAAGAGTTTGGGTGAAAAAATTTAGGGTTTAAACTTTTTATTTAAGAAGTATGAAACTTTTATATATATATATATATATATATATATATATATATATATATATATATAGGTAAACGAGATATAAGTCATAGTGCTTATATTTCTACATGAATCATGTATATGCGGACCAATAGAAATAGATCACTACATCTCATGTGCATCCATGTGCACTAGTACACTCTATTGGTCCACATGTGCATTACTCATTTAAGAATATGAGCCCTATGATCCCGTTTATATATATATATATATATATATATATATATATATATATATATATATATATATATATATATATAAACGGGATATGAGCCATAGGCTCATATTCCTACATGAACTAATGCACATGTGGACCAATAGGAATAAAGTGTACTAGTGCACATGGATGCACATGGGATGTAGGAATCCATTATTATTGGTCCAT
Source organism: Iris macrosiphon (assembly GCA_036927795.1). NCBI lineage: Eukaryota > Viridiplantae > Streptophyta > Magnoliopsida > Asparagales > Iridaceae > Iris > Iris macrosiphon. The sequence continues at coordinate 179,282,485 of JAYESA010000001.1, forward strand.
ATGTGCATGACTCATATAAGAATATGAGTTTATGGCTCATATCCCGTTTATATATATATATATATATATATATATATATATATATGGGGGGTACAATCCGATTTTTGATCGGATTCAAATATTCATAACCCATTAACGGATTTTATCCGATCAGACTCGATTTTAGTTCGTCTGAATTGCACTCCAAACTTAAAAGGGAAAAAGTTCTCCCCATGCAACTATATACATAGTAAAATAATAATAATTTGTGTATATACAATGATAGATTTTTTTAGTATACATATATATGAAAAAAAAATTGTATGTGCATATATAGTGATATATTTTTTGGGAGGGATCTTGTGGTTGTATTTTAGTTGAAAGAATGTGAAAAAAAGGAAAAAGAAAAGATATAGCAGGATTAGAACCCATAACTTTTGTAAAAAAATAAAAAAAAAATTTGGGACCTTAAACCAACCTAGTCGTAGAAACAATTGTTAAACTGATAGAACATCTTTTGACATTTTAAAAATAACAACAAAGAATTGTCGTCATCGCTAGAAAAAAAATGCCAACTCTGTTGATGTGTTCTGAATTTCTCACAAAACGTCATCCCTCTCTCTGTAGAAGTTCTCTTGTATTCCGTAATTAGAAAAAACTAACCCTTACCTTCTATATGCAAATTTCTGATATTACTATTATTATTTTATTTGGATGGTGGGAAGGTTATTGGGTGGGTTAGGCTCAAATGCCAAGTGGCGTGTCTCACCTGACATCTAGCCCATGAAATGTTTACTTGAGTTAAAATAAAAAAGGAAAAAAAGGAAAAAAAAAAATCGATTTTTTGATTAATAATCATATTTAATAATAATAATAACAATAATAATATAATATATTTTTTAGAGCAATAATAATATACACATCCAAACCCAACCAAAATCTTATTCAGATTGGAACATTAACAATACTAGTTTTTATTAAATTAAGGGTATGTTTTGATTGAGGAAAAAAAAAAAAACGTAGTTAATGGAGGTTAAGTGAAAGGAAGTTAAGTGAGGGGGGAGGGGAGTCATTACAGAATGGTACATTAGCAAGTTGAAGATCATGGAAACAAGACAATATTTGAGCACCACAGAGCTACAACTCTAATCAATAGGAAACAAAATGAACACAGACCTACTTCGTAGAGACAATTCACCAAGATTCCTCCACTATTAACAATAGAGAAACGTAATGTTAACAGAATGGGACACTGCCAAGCTGAAGATCATGGTAACAAGAACAAGCTTTGAGCATAATATGCAGAGAAATGAACATAAACGTAGAAATTAAGCTCAAAAACATGCAATTGAGGAAGAATGGGATGGATTACCAGAGCGAGATGGGAAGATGGGTGTGAGGTGTTCGGCGGAATGTCTGAGAGAAGCTTTGAATTGGGGATTCGCTGGCTTAAACGTGTTTTCCTTCCACGTGTGGAGCTATGATATGGGTTTTATACTTCTGTTGCGAATTTTTTTTAACGGGCTGGTCAAGCCCAAATTGGTCAAAATGCTGCCTTAAACGCCTGATAATGGGATGGACTATGCAGCCGGCTGTGTGTATGACAGAGAGAGGAGAGCCCACTTGCCATGCACCTACAACCGGATGTATCAAAGTTTTACTACCTGATAATCCGGTCAGCTGTGAGTAAAACTTTGATACAAATGGCTGTAACAAAAAATTGACACAACCACTGTATGCCCCTCGTCAGCTATTTGGGGTTGGGTGCACCGGGTCGATTTTGCGTGCAACACAGAAAGATTCACTCATTGATCCATTGATACAATTTGCTCCGGTTGATTTGGTTTCACAGGAAGCTTATCAAAGGTTGATGTCATACTATGTAAGTCATAAACTTCTAAGTTTATCAAAAGTTGTTACGTAGACCTTGCGAGGGGAGAAGACCTTCTCGGGACGAGAGTGCCGAAGTGGCTTCACGAGAAGGATGAGGAATAGATGGTTTTGTGTGCTTCTCAGCTGAACCACATTGTCAGCAGGGGATCGGAGATTTGAAGCAATTAACGTGTTCCGACATACTCCAGAGGTGTCGGAAGAATCATCAACTGGCAGCTGGTGGTGGAGCTGTCAACAGGCTGATTGGCGAGCTTAGAGCATCTCCAACCCTATTGTGACTTTGGAAAAAAGTTGTTGCCACATAGGAATAGGAATGACAAAAAGGAATTTAAAAATAAAATTTTCAATACAATTGTTGAAGTATTTGTCAAGTTTATACTACAAAAGTTATAAAATACATTGTAAAGTTAATTGTCTAGTTCTAGACAATGCACTTGACAATGTCTTCACCTCCGTATCATAAATTATAAATAAAAAATATTTAGAAAAAAAGGGGAAAGAAGAGAAGAAGTTTTGGAAGTTAAAAAAAAATATTTCAATAATTTTGCATTGGATAAAAAAATTCTACTTCATTGTCGTTTGTGAATATAGTCTTATCAGCTAAAACCATTTGATTTTCCTTCGAAAACAAACAAAATAATATATTAATATTTCAATAATATTCTTGTATTTTAAAATAAAATAACATCATGGAAATCCAAAAATAATGAAGGTAGAAACGAAACCCAAACATCGATCATTATTGAAGGTGACTACAGAACCTTAATAGAATCAATTCAACACAAGGACTTGGTTAATATAATCGATTCAACACAAGGACTTGGTGGCGAGCACGACATGCTATCGAAGAAGGTCGATCAATGCATAATCTTTCTTTCTTTTTCTATTTTTTTCCTACCCGAAATCCTCTCCCACTCCTTAGCCGATGTCGGAACTCGATGTCCGAATCTACTCGATAAATGTTCCGTAGCTTTACCATTAAGTTACACCCTAGGGGACTAGAGCAATGCATAATCACTTTTGTGGTATCAACTTTGCTTACATTTCAAGAAAATCCAACATAGTTGTCCATTCTCTAGCCTGTCAAACTCTGTTCTCTAACAGTTTTACATATATTTGGTTGTATTTTTATTTTATTTTGCCAAGATTTGTTCTGCTAATATCTTAATAAATGTCTATATTGCAAGAAAAAGAAGAAAAGACAATAACACATTTAAGTAAGGCTATTGTCGTCCTAGATTTTCGCAAGAAATTGAGAAGAAAAAATTATTTAAATGAGCTCTAAGAGGAATCATTTTCTCCCCTACTTTCTTCTTTGTCAGACAAATAGTTTTCAAATTACGACTACCAAACAAAAAAAACAACTTTCCTTTAGGAACTGTTTAAAAGTACCTTGAAAGTGGTACTTTTTATTACAACTGTTCTAATGTGGAGAAAGTTTTTTTTTTTTTTTGATTGACATTACAACTTTATTGTAAATAGATATGATATGACATTTTATTGCAACCGAATTTTTCTTTTTTTTTTCTTTCTCAGTTGCACTAGAAATGGATTACAACTCATGGCTATATTCTTTATTTTTTTTTTAATTTATCATCCAAATAAAATGGTTTGAACAGTTAAAAGACAAAAAAAACTATATATCCAAATATATTTAGAAAAATAAAATAAAATAAAATAATATTTTTATTACAAATATATTGTATTATAACATATTGAAAGTGAACCCTTTCGAAAAACTGGAAACATCCAAACATGAACCATGGCCTTATAAAGTACCCCCGTCATGCTACTTGGCTCCATGCACAAGGAGCCAAATACAAGCGCACTATCTTCCACTCGACCGACACGGCGACACACGCGTTGGACCATCCTCAGCTCAAGCGTCCTTCACGTCACCTTTGAAAATGTTGCTCCATTCCTGCACTAATGTGTTCACTAATTAACTACATCCACCGCGGAACTTGAACGACCCTTGTGATTGCTGGAAAAAGACATAAAATTTAGATTGAACGACGAAAAATTGGTAAATCAAATCGCAGAAGCGTGTTATTTTTTTATTTATAAATAATAATAAAAATAGTGAATTAAAAGATATATAATACAATATGTACAAAATTTTGAACGTTAGGTCCGTACAGATTTTACGACTTGGACATTAAAAAAGAAAAGAAAAAAAATTACATCCACCGCCTCAAAACTGGCTATAAATACATGTACCATCCTCGTTGATCAGAACAGCTTGTGCAATGGTTGCTTCTTCTTCTTCCTCCTCCTCACTTCTTCTCTTCCTAGTACTTTCCCTTGCAGCACTGTCGGAAGCAAAGAGCACTAGTACTAGTAATTCCGACTCGAACCAGCCCTCCTTCACTTTCTACAAGTCCAGATGTCCCAACTTGGAGACCATCGTGAGGAACCACCTTAAGAAGGCCTTCGTCGGCAACGTCGGCCTTGCCGCCGGCCTCCTCCGCCTCCACTTCCATGACTGCTTCGTCCAGGTAACTTAATTATTCGACTAAAGTGAAAAATAAAATAAAATTAAATTATGACCAGCTAAACCTGAAGTCAATTCTTTCTTAGAAAATATGTTCGGTGGTACATTTTAAGCTCATGCATGCGACTTATAAAGAGCTATTATGATATAATTTGCCGTAGTGTCATATATTTGGTTCACGAATTTAAGAAATTATGAATTTTTTGTTTTTGTTTTGTTTGATAGTCATAAATTAAAAAATAAAATAAAATCGTGACATAGTACAAGAAAAGGCAAAAATAAAAATAAAAAATTATGACATAAGATATCATTAATTATTATGAAATTTTAGGATCATAATAGCCATATGTTATTAAAAATCTACTATTTTATTTATTATTTTTGAATTTCTGATATTATTTTTTATTTTAATATATATATATATATATATATTATAGAATAAGGGAGGTGAGATGACACCTGGCACAATCTCAGCCACACATTTCATAATTGGCAAATTGCACTTAACCCCCTCGTTTGTGTGGTTGAAATTGTGCCACATCACCGCCACCCTTGTTTTGAGAGTGAGGTGTCACCTCACCTTCCTTATTCTCTCTCTCTCTCTCTCTCTCTCTCTATATATATATATATATATATATATACAAAAACAAATAGTTTTATTTTTTATTTTTACAAAACACTGGATAGAAATTCTAATTTTTATTCCCAAAGAAAAATAATAATAAACCGTAACTAATTACTCAACAAATTTAATTTAAATTTTTTTTACAGAAGATTAAAAAAAAATCTAAAATCGAAGTAAATATTCAACTAATTTAATTTAAAATTAAAAAAAATCTAAAACCGTAAATAAATATCCAACCAATTTAATTTAAACTTAAGGGAGATAAATATTATATATATATATATATATATATATATATATATATATATATATACAATTATAATTAAATATATAATAAATTGTAATTAAAATGTAAAGATCCAAGTCGTAATTAAATACTCACCCAATTTAATTTTTAAAAAATCAACCATAAATAAATACCCAACTAATTTAATTTAAACTTAAGGAGATAAATGATTTTTATAAATTATATATATATATATATATATATATATATATATATATATATAAATTGTAATTAAAATGTAAATATTCAACCAATTTAATTTAAAAAATCAACCGTAAATAAATACTTAATCGATTTAATTTAAAAAAAAAAAAAACTTACGGAAGATAAATTATTTTTATAAATAGTAGAGATATATCTATAACAAATTATAATTAAATATATAATAAATCATAATATATATATATATATATAAAGTATTTTATAAGAATGTAAAAAAAAAAATTTTTACTTGTAACGTACATACCTTTACTTGTATTCATAGGAGTTGAATCATATTCATGTACGAAAGGAAATGAAGAAAAAAAAATGAAGATGATTGAATTGATTGAGTGAATGAATGAATGAGTGAACACACACAGATGCATGCATGCAGGGATGTGACGCGTCGGTGTTGCTAGATGGATCAGCGAGCGGACCGAGCGAGAAGGCTGCACCGCCTAACTTGACGCTACGGCCAGCAGCGTTCAAGGCCATCAACGACCTGCGGTTGCTCATCGATAAGGCTTGCGGCGGTCAAGTCGTCTCCTGTGCCGACGTTGTCGCTCTCGCCGCCCGCGACTCTGTTGTCCTGGTATCATGATTCATGAACCCCCCCTCACCCCCTCTCTCTCTCTCTCTCTCTGCAGGTACATGCATGCATGCACCATGTTTGTTAGTTTAGTCCTTAATGGGAGATTAATCAATTACTTTGGCATCAAATGAGGGTAAAAGTCGCAAATGTTTGAAGACAAGCGTCTCCACTCTAGCCTACTATTTTGTTGCTTTCATCTTTATATCTACTCTCTTTTTCGTCCTTAATGGGAGATTAATCAAGTACTTCGGCATCAAATGAGAGTAAAAGTCACAAATATTTGAATAACTAGTGAAACACATTCGACAAGCATCTCCACTCCAGTCTACTATTTTGTTGCTTTCATCTTTATATCTACTCTTTTTCTTTGCATGTTATCTTCTCTGGAAATACCTATATGTAGTAGATTGTAAGCATAAAAATATTTGGAGATGCATAATAGGAAGGAATGTAAATTCCTTATATATATATGAGAAGGAATTTATATTTCTAAATTTTTGCATCTTTAAACATTTTCATGTTATAAATTGTTGGATTTTGCTTAAGTCATCTAATTTAATCATTGATTTGAATGTTCAAATCAAAATTGTTTTAAATGTTCAAATCAACGGTTAAGATTAGATGACTTAAACAAGAGCCAACTCTTGTAAACATGATCAAGATGCTTGAAAATGCATAATATAACTGGGCCCAATGTGATCACGTGCGGGAGGAGGCTGGCTGTCGGTCACCGTTTGTGCAGTCTAAATAGCTTCTTCTTTCTTTCTTTTTTTTCCTTCCCTTTTTTATGACGTAGCTAATTTGGAAGGAAGATTTGGTTGACTTCCCACTGAATTGTCTACTTGGCAGTCCGGTGGACCAAACTACCGAGTCCCTCTCGGCCGCCGCGACAGCGTGACGTTCGCCACACGAGATGCCACCCTGGCCAGCCTCCCGTCCCCTTCCAACAACGTCAGCACCCTCCTCGCAGTCTTCCAGAAGATGAACCTGAACGCCGAAGACCTCGTGGCCCTCTCGGGAGGCCACACCATCGGCCTCGCCCACTGCACCTCCTTCACCGGCCGCCTCTACCCGACCCAGGACCCCACCATGAACAAGTCCTTCGCCAGCAGCCTCAGGCTCACCTGCCCCGCCCCCAACACCTCCAACACCACCGTGCTCGACAAGCGCACCCCGAACGCGTTCGACAACAAGTACTACGTCGACCTCGTGAACCGCGAGGGGCTCTTCACTTCGGACCAGGACCTGCTCTCCGACTCCAGGACCAACAACTTCGTCAACGGCTACGCGCTGAACCAGCAGCTCTTCTTCCAGAGGTTCACGGCGTCGATGGTGAAGATGGGCAGGCTGGGCGTGCTCACGGGCAGCAGGGGCGAGATTAGGGCGAACTGCTCGGCGCGCAACGCCGGCAAGAAGTCCATGTGGTCTGTGGTGGAGGAGGTGGTGGACGAGAGCAGTACTGCAGCTGCTTTCTAATGACAGTGTTGCCAACTTGTGCAACAACCAACAACTTGACAAGTTTTATTATTCTAGTTATGAATGAATAAGAAGAGGAAGTGCAGGGTTTGTAGCATGCTTCAATGTTTAAACAGCAGCAGCAGCAGCATCATATGCAATAATTTAAGTTCAATAATAAGTGGATTTTGTGCTTTCAATTTCATATAAGCGAAGGAAATCATGCTATAAACTGAATCTCTAGCCCGACTCAAAACTTCAACGAATCTCTGTTGCTGCAAATCCGATTTATTGTATTATTAGTATATATGCAAATTTTAACATTTTTTTAATTAATATTTTAGTAAACTTGGAAAGACTCTAATCTACCGAAAGGGCAAATTATATATATTTTTTATTATTAATATCTAAGCTGTTTTTATTAAATTTAATAATAAATAAATAATTAGTGAAATCAGAAAAGAGAATATATTTAAAAGAAAAAAAATCACGGCAACTTTTCTTATTATATACATTAGAGTTTCGGATAGAAAGAGTTGAATCATTTGATCATGATCCAAAATTTGAAAAACCTATTGAATTACAGAAAACAAGGTTTTAATTTTCAAGACAATTATCACACGAAATTTTACAAGTTCTTGAAAATTAAACACTTGCCGTTGTTGCCATCGAGAACAATCTCCCTTTTTTTTTTTGGTATTTTTCGAACAACTTGTTCTTCTGACTCTTCGATGGATCTTAAGAATCACTTAATTAATTATAAAAAAAAACATAAGCATGTAAAGGTTATGTTCTCAGGTTATGTTCTCTTTTGTAAGCCATACATGTAATTTGTATTGATCTATAATTTTCACTCTTAAGGCACCTAATTATTTCAAAGGAGCAAATGCTTTTATTTTCATACTAGTACTTGCACGTACAATAAGTAAAAAAAATAAAAATTTGAAAAAAATTTAAATTATAATTTATTATAAATATTAGTATTCCGTAAAATTAAACCCATCCGGCCAATGAGAATTCCTTTCAAATTAATCACATAAGTTAGAGGTGTTTGGATAATATTAGATAGTTAAATAATTTGTTCGAATTTATTTATCTCTTTAATTTTAATTACGTGGTGATATACATACAACATTGACGACTCATTTTTAAACAATTTCTTAGTCACATTATAATAGAAAAAATGTAGTTAATGAACTCTAAAATTTATACCAACAGTGCACGCATCCCAATATTTCCTTCAACATCCAATGGATGGTTGTTATCTATACATATATATCCCAATATCTCCTTCAACATTCAATTTCCATTGGCATCGCATGGTATTATGATATTGATATCAATGTTTAAAAAAAATGGACCAGATCGACCCGATCAGAACACTGGATTTGGTCAAACTGTCCCAACCGGTAGGTTAATTATGGTTGAACCAGTTATATATGTTTACAATCTTATATTGAGTATATTACATAATACACAACTATACATATACTACTTAGAAGTTCTACATATTTACCATCAATAATGCCAAGTTTACTAATTACTACCAAATGCTTACAACCTTCTTACATCCCTCTCTCCCCCCTCTATGTGGGCCACACCCGGCCTCACCTCTCCTCCAATGAACGGTTGTCACGTGGCATTCCTGTCACGTGGCGGCCACCCGGACAGCCAGCGGGTCCTTCCTCTTCCCCTTCCTCCAATGAGCGGCCTGCACGTGGACGTCATGTGGTCGTCACGTGGCTGTTGTAAGAGGGTTGTAAGCATTTGGTTGTAGTCATAGCATAGCCCCACAACAAAAGTCTCTTCCGTGATGTCTAACCCACTTGTCAGTGAATGCTTCTGGAAAAAAAAAAATATTAACTTTAATTGTATGTAAAGTTTAAAACAAAATAAAAAATCGAGATTAAATTAGTTTAAAATTTAACTGGATTAGACGGTTTAGCGGTCTGACCGGTCGAGACGGCCGGATTGATCAGATTTTTGAAAAAAAAACATGGATCCATATTAAACAAATCCGAAAAAAATACTGTTTCACTGGTTGATCGATTCAACCATAGTCCAATCTGGCTTTTAAAAATTGATTGATATTAAGAAATCCAAATCCATCCACCATTTTATAATATAATTTTTTGACAGTATAATGTATTTTATTATAAATTCTACATAGTGTACCCTTAAATTTCTAGGTATTTTATTTTGGGTATCTTTTAAATTTTCGTTCGACACCTAGCACCAATAATTCTAATAAAAATGGGGCTCATTTTTCAAGTTGCAAAATGTGTGTGTGTGTGTTTTTATTTTATTTTTTTTGCCATATACTTCCAGTGGAGTAGAAAATGTCAAAACCTTTGTATGGAATATATGAATTTGTGCTGAAATGAAACCGTTGGGTCAACTGCAACTCAAAAGTTTTGGAAGGGCTTCGCTGCAAAGAAGCAAAACCTACACATTGATGAAACCCCCAAATTCAGAGATCGACATTCAAAGAGGAGAAATTTCGAATAGAGGTTATAGAGGGAAGAAGCACACTCGTCGTCTTCTTCTTCTTCTTTTTCTTCTTCTTCAATCCAGAAATGGCGCTGTTCCTTCTTACAAGAAAAACCCTCCCCAAAACCAACCCAGTCAATCTCCTTATTCTTCTCCACTACTCCTCCTCCTCTCCAGTCCAACCCACTCCCATGGCGGAGTACTTGATCAACACCTGCGGCTTCTCCCCGGACGCGGCAGCCAGGGCCTCCAGGCACATCACCCACCTGACCTCCTCCCCCAAGCCCGACTCGGTCATACATTTCCTCAAACACCACTCCTTCACCGACCCCCAGATCCGCACCCTCGTCGCCAACTACCCTTACATCCTCGCCACCGACGTCGACTCCTCCCTCCGCCCCAACCTCCTCTCCCTCCGCCGCATGGGCTTCTCCGAACCCTACCTCCGCCGCATCATCACCCTCAATCCCCAGTCCCTCCAGCTCTCCTCCGCCGTCTCCCGCCTCGAGTACTGGAGAAGCTTCCTCGACGGGGACATAAAGAAGCTCAGCCTCGCCTTCACGCGCAACCGCGGGCTGATCAACCTCGACATCGACAAGGGGGTCGCCCCCAAGATGGCGCTTTTGGAGGCGCACGGCCTGTCCAGGACCGGCATCGCGACGCTCGTCGTCAGGGGCCACGGGTTCTTCCGGAAGAACCTCGCGGCCATGGAGGACCTGCTGAACAGGGTCGAGCAGCTGGGATTCACCCGCGGATCCCCAGGGTTTTTATTGGGCGTCTCGTCGTTCAGCGGCCTGGGGCTCGACACGCTGAGGACTAAGCTGGATATTTATAAGGGCTTCGGGTGGTCGGAGGAGGAGTTGTCCTCTGCATTGCGGAAGTTCCCGATTATCGTTCGGCTCTCGGAGGATAACATTCGGACAAAGATGGCATTTTTTGTGGGAGTTGTGGGTTGCAGTCAGGGATATATCGCTCTCCATCCTCAGATACTGGGCTATAGTCTGCGCAAGAGGTTGATTCCTAGGCATTTCGTGATGAAGATGCGCAATGAGTTGCCTGGGAAAGGGTGGGAACTATATTCCGTTATGTCTCTTAGCGAGAAGAAGTTTCTGAAGAGGATGATTCTTCCACTCAAGGATGACTTGCCGATGCTGCTTGAAACTTACACTGCTGCTTGTGCTGGGAAAATTACGGTTTAGATAGCAGAGCAACAGGGATAAGGTGGAGGCTGAAATTTCTCAGGACCGAGGTTCTAGTAAGTAAACGCTGTTATTCTTGAGTTTACATCATGTTATTCAATTGCTTGACTTAATTAGTGGGTGATGTATGGCAATTTTTATGTCTGAATAGAGTTATAATAGAGTCTTGTGTCAGTGCTTATTTTTCAATTCAATCGACTTTCTATGTTGAATAAGTGAAGATGAGAACTTACATACATACATGACTTCTTTGGTTCCCATTTGAAATGCAAAAAACGATCCATTTCAAATGGTGCTCTCAGGAGCGATTGGCTTATACCTTTTTCGTTCAATTGCTATATGGTTGCCGTTTTGGCCAAATGGAGATGAAAACAGCAAGTATCCCATTTCAAACAGGAACCAAACTAGCCAATAGGGCGGATTTGATTTCTTTCATGGAATATACAACGATACTTTCGGGTGTTTATTTCTCCTTTAGTTTGTTCTGGCTTAACCATACGTTATGTGCCTCCCTTGATAGTTTTATATTTAGAACTACACCAGGTTTCAAGGCTGTAGCTACAAATACTCTGCCATTTCCTGCAGTGATATATAATTTACTCCTACGGATGAAACATAAACATATGAACTATCCATAGAAACATCAATAGGTAAACTTTGTTTCAGTTATCGATTCGTGTGCTATGTACAAAAGAGAAGTATATTTGTGAAGTAACTACTAACCTTTCCTCGAAACCTGGTAAAAAATGAGGTAAGTCATTCTGAAGAATCAATGGTTTGTGGTCAAATTCCTCCACAATGTAGGACATTTACTGGGTTGAGCCTCTAATATTTTGATTTGTTGCAATACAACATTGCAAGTCTGATAAAAAAAAATGATTACATCTACAGCTCTATCATCTGAAGTTGACATGTCTAAGAATCAGCTAATTTTATAGTAAAGAAAAGGTTGCATTAGGAAAGTTTCTCATTGTTTCATCACTAATGCAGCTCGAACTGTTGACATGGAAACTCGTGCATTGCATATGACTGACGCACTGGACTAGGCTATTGGTCTCTCTGCATCTGTTGCTTACTGAGTATGCACTGACCCACTTTCATTGCGGTAATGCAAATTGTTGGGGATTAGAGGAACAACACTCTGCAATCTTGCACCTTCAGGAGTTCTCTTTCCACGTGCACTTGCAGCCACCTGAGAAGGGTGGAGGCAGGCATCCATAGCCCTTGCCCTTACCTCTTGATCACGTGTCAAATTCATCAAATATTTTATCTAGATTTGGAAAAGGTTCAATAGGTGACTGGAAAGAAAATACTAATCTCAATATTGTAATGCCCCGCTCCATGCGGAGGCATTGTTGGTTGGTTGGTTGGTTGGCTTGAATATGATGGTTGGATTTGAGTTGTGCGAGAAATCGCAGGATTTGCTCGGTGATGCAGACTTGCTTAATGTGATCGGATTGGATGGTTTATCGAGGAAGACTCACTCGCTTAATGTGATCGGATCGGATGGTTTATCGAGAAAGACTCGCCTGTATAGTTACACTAATTAAGAGGATCGTGCATCACATCAAATTTTTTTTTTGAGGAATCGTTCGGTATCTGTTCGGTCGGAACAAAAATGCTATCCTCATGATGGGTGGTGTTGGTCCTTTCCTTTTCTTTTCTTCACGTCTTAATAAAAGAATTTTTTGTTTCTTGCAATATTTTTTGATCGATGATGTCTAGTAGAAGTATCAGATAAAAGAAAGCAACATGTATATGTAATGCTAAGAAATGGAATACTGAAAACTTTAACGGTTAAGTGCATTTATTCACGAGATTAATGTAATAACAACTTCATATGGGAAACAGTATGGATGTGGTTTGGTACCACAATTGTTAGGATGTGGTTTGGTGTGAAGAAATTGTTTGGATGTGGTTTGGTACTACGAAATAAACGAAAATGGTTTGGGACCAATAGATCGTCAATTGGAATAACACTGAATAGAAATTGAGATATCGCTATAATAAACTGTTGTACAAATAGAGATTTCATTGTGTTTACTTTCAATTTTCATTACCATGCACATTATGTTTCTAGCGACATATGCATTTATATGGTCACGAATAACTTGTGCACAATGTTTGGTTTTCCTCGAATGGTATCCGAGACACTGAAACTGTGTTGGCCTAGGAGAAAATTATGTGAAAGCGTGTGAGTCGGGCACGAAATATTGCGGGACCTTCATTGAAGCTAACTACCTGCTCTGAAAGGATGCGCCACAATACCATGGATAGCCCCTTCGGGTACAGAGATCACCGATGACCGTCATATAGATAGGCTCCATACTAATGATATATGTTTTGCAAATCTAACATATTGGTGCATGGATGGTCTTGTAACGGTTATGTCATTATTCCTAATCCTTGTTTTGGCAGGAATGGACAAGTTAGATGGGGCAAGAGCTGTACAAGTGATAAATTTTATGCTATATTTTTATATTGTCAATTATGAATTATTAATAAACCTAGTCAAAAGTAGAAAGATCACAATAATAAAATGTATGCTCACATTAATACTGTGTTGGTTAATGTAAGTTGGGTTTGCCCCATTCACTAGTACATTCTCCAATGTGCCGTTGACCTCCTACTCCACATATGCGGGGAGTAGCTTGCACAGTTCTGAGGCATCGGTGAAATCGTTGGACGAGTTGAAGCTTTCTTTGTAAACTGTTATTTTGCTATAAATGAGATAATGTATGGAACGATATATTTTTTTGTAATCGTAAGTTGTAATTGTGAGTTGTAAGCTAAATTGACATATTTCAGTTGGCCATTTAGGGCCTTTGTATTCAACTGTAACATATCGATTAAAGAGATTCTTTTTTATATGTTCTGATGTGATTCAATTTCTTTGCTTATTTTCGTTACGATCACCTTATTTTGAGATCAATTATTAACTTTGCACATTCACGCCTTGTACAAGTGTAATTTAAACTTGTACAATATCACGTTCATTGACAATTTTTCGGTTCTGCAGAACCGGAACGTGACACATATTGTCATAGAAAGGACAAATGGGCAAAGCAACTTGTCGTTACCTTTGTCGGAAAGCTATAGACGAAAATGTGTTAAATCTTTTTGTTTGAAAAGCGCTCTGATTTTCTACTCAACAGTTTTTATTGTCAGGAAAGCTAAAGTCATAATTTCCTTATTTGCACTATGGAGTTTTTTTTTATCAATAAAATAACTCAAATGAAGAGAGCATATTTAAGTAATCCTCTTGAATTTTTTTAGATAATTGAAATGAAGAGAATTGGGATTCTCTTGTGGATTTCTAATATACATCTTTTCAATTGAAGAGGGTTTTTTGTGGTTGGTTTGTTTTTGTTTATCTTCTATCATCCTTCTGTTGTCTTGTAACATGTGACTATGTGAGTTACATGTTTAAGGCCAAGATGGAAGTTTACAAAAGTTTTGGGTGGTCAGAGGGGTGTTAATCTCCAATTATCTGCATTACAGAGAGTGGAGTGGGGATTTTATTAATCCATGCCTCTCACTGGGAAGAAACTTATGTAGAATATTCTTATATATGCTGATGCGGCTTGAGACTCATATCATGATTCTACTTCGATTGTTATTGGTGACTAGAGAGATTCTCGCTAGTCCTGTATCATTCTCTTCAGCTCATTCTTGCATCTTACTTATTTTAGTGACATGGAAAGTTGTCAACGAGCTGGCCTTTTTATAGAAATATCATTGTGCTTGAATCTGTCAAGGTGGTCATAGTATAGACAACACCTGTTCTTACTGGATATTGCTGATAAACATGTTTCATGGCATAAATTTTGTGGTATGTTTTTTTTTTCTAGTTAATGTTAAAGAGTACATGGACCCTAAACAAGGCTGAATGGAAGACGAGGATTGAAATAACCGACCCAAAAATTTGGGATAAAGGCTTTGTTGATTTTATTTTATTTCCTTCTACTTTTCTTTTGGTATGCACCATACTGGATCTCCTCTAAGCATGATAGAAAAGTGAGCCTGAAGTCTTAGTTATTCAGTGCATAACTGAATTGTTTCTTGTTTACCTGATAATTATGCCATTTACAGACTGAATATGTAGGGTTTATAGGTCTCACAGGTTTACCTACTTTACTGCTTGTATACATGCCAAAGCATACATACTGAAATCATATTGATATTATATTGGAATTGTCTTTTGTGCTTAATGCTATAGGATCGGATTCATAAACAGGGGCGGACCTGCCTTAGGCCGAGGGGGAGAAGCCTCTTCTCAGGAGTTTTTGGTTTCCTTCTATATTGTATTTGTTTGTCCTATTATTTACATTTTTTTTATAAATCAAGTAACCAAATGCTAGTGTAGTTGGTAATTTGACGAGTTTATAAACTAGTCTTGAGTTCAATTGTCAAATAGCCACACTATGAATTTATGATTGTTTTACAATTATTTTCTTTCATATTTCTGCATTCGTGAACATGAAGGGTGCTCCTTGGATGCATAAACTGCATATTTAAAAGGTTGGTCTACCTACTCCTCAACCGTCCTCGTAGATTTTTTGTCATGATTCTCTCATGTTCATAGCTACCTTGGCTACAAATTTTGCACCAACATAGATGGGTGATATTAGTAGACAACCAGTCATAAAAATTTGTCAAATTCTTTGTGAAGCTTTGTTATGCTCCATAGTTGACCCAATTCTAATGGGAGAAGGCTTGGATGATAATGGTGATGACAATGAATACAATGGCTTTTAGCTAGTGACAAATTTTGGTTCGATCCTCCACCTTGCTTCTCCCGGAAGGATGTGAGTAAATTTTGGTTCGAAAAAGATAAAGAACATTTAAGAAAAGAAAAGAAAAGAAAAAAACCTTATGGAGCTTTTATGTCCTATCTATTGAGAAACTTTTGTTTGAGAACTCATGCATAAGAGACGTGATCTCCTTATTGTCAAAGTAGACACATCAACCACTCGGCCTCTTCTTGATAACCAACATGTAAGTACTACATGCACCATTTGCATGATATATTGGTTTCAACTACCTTATGGAAAAAAACATTAATGCATTCCGTCTTCTAGATAAATACGTTAATGCAACAAGTGACTGATTCGTTACTAATTCTCAGCATATTCTGACATTTTTGCTAGAAGCCATTTTTGGGCAAAGATTCTCATTCAGTAGGCTAGCTTTGGCTTGCTGCCTAAGTGTCTATAGATGGTGTCTGAGTTTTCCTGTGCCTATAAATGGATACCGAGTTTCAGGTTGAAAATTATCATTCAACAGTGCAACAAGGTAATGGTTTCTTCTTCTTCACCATTTTTGTTATCATTCAACACACACCATTAGTATGATATATTGGTTTGAACTACCTTATGGAAAAAGCATTAATGCATTCCATCATCTAGGTAAATACATTACTGCAACAAATGTCTGATTCTTTGCTAATTCTCGACATATTCTAACATTTTTGCTTGAAGCCATATTTGGGCAAACTCATTCAGTAGGCTAGCTTTGGCTTGCTGCCCAAGTGTCTATAGATAAGAGTGAGCTTTCCTAAGTGCCTATAGATGGATACTGACCTTCAGGTTGAAAATTAGCATTCAACAGTGCAACAAGGTAATGTTCCTAATTATCTTCCCTAGTGCTGCTCGTTTCTATTTCAGGAGCAGGGAGCAGCTCTCACCTAGTGAATGGCCTTGCTTACATATTCTACAAGTGTAAGTGTCCTAACTTGGAGTCCATCATCAAGAACCACCTGAAGCAAGCGTTCAAGAATGAGATTAGCCTCGCTGCTGGCCTGCTCAGTATCCACTTCCACAACTTCCTTGTGCAAGTATATATACACAATGCTTCAACCAATTTCACAAAAGCAATATTCGTATCCAGTTGTTTGATCATGTACTTAATATGCTGCATACCTGTATAAGTTGCTTATCTTTCTATAACTTGGCATCACAATTACAGCTTTTCTTAAGGTAAACATAATGATTAAGAGACAAATTCCCCCTGAAACTGAATGTCTCTTGAGTAGCCATAATTCTTGCTTTCTTCAATTGTACCACAACATCAGTTCCTGTTACTTGTATTAAATTTGTTTGCTATACATTGTTGATCCATACTTAAACAGCTTGAGCTGATAAAGGGTCATCTAATAATTTAACCCAGTTGTTTTTCTTGCTGCTTGTGACTGTTGCACTGGAGGTTGTAGAGAATTTTGAAAGATTAAAAGGATTTTATGGATAGGCCTCCTCCTGTTATACTTCAATAACGAGTCATGCTTCTGTAGATGCCAATCACTATTGTACCACTTCTAGGTTAGTAGTGCTGCTGTAGTTTGTTTAGGACCATCTGTAATCACAGTAGCTAGTTATACTGAATTGGTAGTTGGCTGACGTTGGTCATGTGCATTTGGTTGGAAATGTAATAAAATATTATGGCCTTCAACTCTGTATGTTAACATGATCTAGTATAAGTTTCTATTTCCATAGCCAATTGGTAGTTGGCTAATGTCGGTCTTGTGTATTTGGTTGGAAATGTAATCAAATTTTATCGCCTTCAACTCTGTATGCTAACATGATAAAGGTACAATTTTATTTCTATAGCCTCACACAATTGCATTTTTTTTTTGTTCTCTGCATCATATGTAGCTAGACTTGCAACTGCTTTCTTGGGATAATGTAGATTCAAGTATCAAACACAGAAGCACCACTTCTTCTTTTTTCAAAAAGAAATAGAATTTCACTTATACGTAAGTTTGCATGATCAACTTTGACACTGCTGACTTCGTTGTGATCCCTGACGGCCGCATCCTTGGGTCAACCACTGCCCTATGCTACCTTCAGGCCGTTTCTGATAAGGGTGAGCATTATTCGCCATCCAGTGGTCCTAGCAAAAATTTCGATGGTTATCTACTTAGAGAATATCATGTTAATTATCCTTAATTTTTCTATATATTACTTTGAGAATTGACCATTTTTTATTGTTATATTAAATTTTCTATATATTACTTCGAGTCCAAGTGTCCTAACTTGGAGTCGATCATCAGGAACCACCTCAAGGAAGCCATCAAGAATGACGTCGGAATCGCTGCTGGTCTGCTGAGAATCAACTTCCATGACTGCCTTGTGCAGGTATTACACTCACCTCAACAAAGCCTCCTCCAGTTACATCAGAAACAAGCTCTAGCCTCCCTGGAGTAGTCCAAGCAGTCATTGCAATGAAAAGGTCCAAACAGATTCTAGACTCACTTAAATAGCTTGAGTAATGACTTCAGTAGGAAGACGGTCCAAAAAGAAACTGCATCCACTTATATATAGTAAGCTTTAGTAACCAAAATGATAATATCATGATTCGAACCGTAAGTGATGTATTGAGAGAGCCATTTATCATTCTAATACTTTTATTATTCTAATACTTGCTTTGTCATTTTGTCTCTAAATGATATTGTTTTTATTTGTCTTGTTAATTTTCTTTTAAGAAGAATCCATTTGTCAAATTGATTGATAAAACTGGTATCCCAAAAAAATCTATAAAATTTGTATAGGAAAACTAGATATTTTTCTATTTGTCCGTTCAAGAGGTCTCACTTTCTGACCTGTCCTAGGTCCCGAGAATTCTTGGACATTCCCTGAAACATTGTTGGTTCCGTACTAACAGCTCGAGCTTGTGGATGAATACAGGGATGTGATGCGTCCGTGTTGCTAGTCAGGTCGGATAGCGAGCTGTCCGTAGAACCAAACTGGAATCGGAGGCCATCAGTCTTGAAAGCCATCAATGATCTCCGTGCGCTCATCGATGAAGCTTGTGGACCCGTAGTCTCCTGTGCTGATGTTGTGGTCCTCGCTGTTGTACTGGTAAAACTAAAACCTCACTGAGATTAATTGTCAATTATATATGTTATTTTGTATGTACTTTGAAAGTAATTACGTAACCTTTGTTATTACATACAGACTGGTGGACCTGACTATAAAGTCCCCTTGGGCCAACGTGATGGCTTGAGCTCCGCAGCACACGAGCTGGTCCAAGAGAGCTTCCCTCCCCCTCTAGGAAGAATGTCATCCTCGTGCTCGAATACTCGAGCAAGATCAACTTCGATGCTGCCGACATTGTCGCGATATCGGGCGGCCACACCCTCGGCGTCGCCCACTGCCCCGGCTTCAGCAACCGCCTGTATCCCACCCTGCCCCCGACATGGACCCGGAGTTCGGAAATATCCTCTGCGTCGGATGCCCACATCACATTCCTCCTCCGAGAACAACGCCCACAAATACCACCCCTAACGTCTTCGACAACAACTACTACATCAACATAGTGAATCGGGAAGGTCTTCTGAACTCGGACCAGGGACTGCTCTACGACCCGAGGAGTCGGCCTATCGTTGTTAGTTTCGCGGAGAACCAGACGCTCTTCTTCGACAAGTTTGCTTCGTCGATGGTGAAGTTGAGTCAAGTGAACGTGCTGGCCGGCGGCCTGGGTGAAATAAGGGTCAATTGCTCTGTTACAAACTCCAGGAGGGAGAAGAATTTGGGGTCTGTGGTGTGGTGAAGGGGGTGCATGAGAAAGCTGCTTCATAACAAGGTTCACACTAAGTTGATAATTCACTTGTACCATTTGCAATTTGTTTATGTTATGCAATAATGACTCCTAAAATAAATTTAATTAAATTTATAGCACACCATGACTTATAATGTAGTGCAAAAAATAAAATAACGGTGGCATTGAGGAGCTAGAGTTACCAGTTATGTTAACGAGTATTGCTATTGTTTTTATTTCTTCCTGCTACTTCACTATGCTAGAAAAATGAGCCTTGGAGTTTTGGTTTATAAGGTTCGGAGTATCGGTATAGGAACAGGTATGGTATCAGACCTTCCTATCGGTGATTTTAGATCGGAGTATCGGATTTTTGAATATTTGAAAGCAAATAATTATTAACAAATTATAAAAAAATTAGAAGAATTTTTATTTTATTTTATTTTTAGACATAATTTTAAGTATTTTCTGTGTTGTTTCTAACTAATTTTTGAATTGAATTAAATAGTAGTAATCTTTGCCGATTGGACTATCTGTGATAGATAAGTTTTATTTTTTTATATACTCTTACAACTTTACTATGCTTTTATACCATTGCTGATTGGTCTTTATCATTCAAATTTTTTTTTTTTCCGAATTGACTCAGAAAAAAATCGATCGGTATCAATCGTATCGGTATCGAATCTCAGGACATGTCAAACAATATCGATATCGGCCGTATCAGACCGGTATCGGTCGATGCTGCAAACTATGGTTTTAGTGTTCATTTTTACTTAATAGTAGTAGTAGTATAGAAATTTTAAAGATGAAAACGATTATATGGATAGTCCCCCTTCTTCTCTTATACTTCAATATTTCTCAGTGACCCACTTTTCCATTAGATCCAATATCTACTGTGCCAGTTCTAATCTATCAGGGTTGGTATGGTTTGTTTAGGACCATCTGTCATCAAGCTAGCTAGTTATGCTGAATTGGTAGTTGGTTGATATTAGTTGTGTGCATTTGGTTGGAAATGTAGTCAACATTTATTGTCTTAAACTCTACGTACATATGTTACCATGATCTGGTCATATGTTTCTGGCTTCTATGCAATTGCATTTCTTTCTCTGCATAGTGTAGGAAACAAATAGATATTGCCTTCAAGAAGTGAAAACAGCTGCATTTTTTTTTCGTGGAAGCATGTAGATTCAAGATCAGATATAGTAGCAATGGAAGAAGAAAAAAATATCAACAAACTCTAGCGTAGTGCTTGACAGGAAACTTTATAACAACCTTACAATATTCTAAGGCATATTATCATGTAATTTGAAAATATAGTGCAAATTCGAAAATGATATATATTTTTTGTTTTTGTCCTGGTTTTTGTGAAAGCTTGAAGTATGAATGAGAGTACGAAGATCAAGTCATCTAAAGTTTATGGGTGCTTATTTTGTTGGATTCCAGTCTAAATTTGATGAATTTTGGAATCCAAATATGATCAAAGATTTGATTTGATATAATTTAAAAATCTACATTAAATGTAAGATTTGATTAGATTTTAAATTTGTATCAAATATTTAATTTGATCATATTTAGACGTTCATAATTGGTGTTGGGCTATTTTAGGTGGAATATGATTCTTATTTTAAGGTTTTATATTTAGAAAATCATATTATGACCTAAAATAGGTTTTTTTATCCAATAAATATAGGAGGAGGGTGGAGGCACAAAGCAAAAAGCACAAGTTAGAGATTCGGGGTACTCGTCCACAGAAAATCTAAGAAAAAGTCCGTGCTTTGCTCTTAGGACTTCGTCATCCATGACAGAAGGAAGAAAGAGATCTGATCGAGGAGTCGTCGTCTTCGGTCAGGAAGATTGCTACGGGTTGGTGAGTGATTTCAATTGTAATCTCTTTTTTTTCTTCTTGAGTGTGGTGAGGGGGTTGAATCTATTAGGGCAAATGGTTCAACATTGATTTTGTTAATCATGTAATTTCACCTGAGTTATAAAGGTTATGATTTGTCCATGTGACGTAGTCACCGCCATATACTTGTCTTTATCTGTGCTTGGTGTTCGTTAGGCATGGGTTGGTTATCTCAGGTGGGTTAGCCTAAAATTTTCGCTGCGGGCACTCTCAGACACGGTGTCGGAACGGTTACCGAACGTGTCTGATCCCCAACATTTGGTATCAAAGCTACTGGTTTTGGTTCTGGCAACTATGTCTACGGAGCAGATGAACACTCGTATGATCACCCTCACAGGAAGAAATTGGACAATTTGGAGGCCAAGGATGGAGGATCTGCTCTGGTGCAAGGACTTGCATGGTCCGTTGGAGGGTGACAACGCTAAGCCATCGGACAAAGCTGCTGAAGACTGGAAACGACTGGATCGGAAGGTCGTTGGATTCATCCGCCAATGACTGGACGACTCGGTGTTTCACCACGTGTCAATGGAGAGTTCGGCAAAAGCATTGTGGGAGAAGCTGCATTCGCTGTACGAAGGAAGACAGCTGACAACAAGGCGTTTCTGATTCGCCAACTCGTCAACTCGAAGTACACGGAGGGTGTCCTAGTGGCACAACATTTGAACGAGGTTCAGGGTATTATCAATCAGTTGTGTGCGTGAAGATGGTGATTGATGATGAGCTTTAGGCCCTTTTGCTTTTGAGTTCTTTGCTGGAAAGCTGGGAGATGTTGGTGGTGTCGGTGAGCAACTCTGCGCATGGTGGAGTTGTCACGATGGAGGCAGTCAAAAGCAGCTTGTTGAATGAGGAGATCCGGCGTAAGCAAGTGGAATCGTTGCAGGGGTCCGCTCTTGTGGCTTCCTACGGGAAGGGAAGACCCAAGTCACAAGCGAGGACATGGAAGACTTCTCGGGATCTTGCGACTGTGGACCACAAGGAGGGCTGCTATCACTATGGCGAAATAGGTCATATCAAGAGGAACTACATGAAGCTCAAAGCTGAGAAGGCCAAATGCAAGGATGATTAGGAGGATCTCACGGCTATGAGAGATCTCATCATTATAGCAACCGACGCACAGGAACCTTGTGGCATGTGTCATGATGGCGATTGGGTCATGGACAAGGGAACGTCGTATCACGCCACTCCATATAGGAGGATCTTCATATCATACCACGGCGGCAGATTTGGGCGTGTGAAGATGGACAACAAGGAGACGGCTGCAGTTATAGGCTTCGGTGATGTGCACTTGACAACGGAGCTTGGTGAGAAGCTTGTTCTCAAGGATGAGCGACATGTACCGAATTTGTGCTAAAATTTGGTTTTTGTAGGGAGGCTGACGGATGATGGTTGTCGCGGTTTGTTTGGCGATAAAGATTGGATGCTTACGAAGGGTTCCCAACATCTGGCTTGAGGAGATTTATATTGTGGCATGTACAGGCTCAAGCCGCTGAGTTGTACAGGCAGGCCACAGACATCGGATGGAGGCTCGAGGGATATTTGACAGTAGTTGGATCGTCGGAAACTTGATGATGAGGGGCTTCGAAATACTTTGAGGATTACAGAGGGTTCGGTTCGTCAAGACAGAGCGACGAATGGTGATGAGCCAAATATTGAGGGTCGGTATGTCGGTCCCATGACAGCTGGTCGGTCTCCAGGTAGGGGTTGCTTCACGGATCCGATTTTGGCGACGGGTGGTTTGCCAAAGCTTTACGGAGCAACATTGGTTTCAACAGTTCGAGGCCAGGGAGGAGATCAAGATTTGCAGCAAACTCAATCTGAGGCGAGAGCGTCACCATTCACACAGTTTCGGAGGAGCTGTGGGTCATCGACTGTAACGCCCCGCTCCAAACGGTTACTTATGGAACACTTCGCTGCTTCGACTCGGTTGAGAATCGAGTCTCGGGAAAACCTTACCGCCAGATCAACACGGACGAAGTGCAATGAACCGTTCGAATTGATCGAACGACTTCTATTGAAATAAGTCCAAGAGTTTTCGTTGGTTGCTTTGCTTCTTGGTTTTGTGTTGCTTTGGATTTTGAGTTGCTTTCGATGACTTGGTTTTCATGATTTCGCTTTCTCGCTTGCGCTTTCTTTTCGAATCGTAAGGGAAAGAGATTGAAGTATGCTAATCAGGTATTATTGCATTTTCAGGACGCATAACCAATGTCATGCCCCGAGGCGTCCCCCGAGTCGTGACCGCCGTGCGGGCCTGGGGTTGCGCCCGCACAAGGCTTTAATGATTTGCATAGCAAGCACATATTCAGAGTACGCAGATAAATTGAAACACAGATTTATAACATGGAAAAGTTCTCTTTATTGATAATGAACATCTATTACAAACTCTTGAACGAGTTAGCTAATATGCCGAACGGCTTACAAAAGAGATGACTCAAAATGAGATAGCAGTCCTGTACATTACATCCCTTTATAAACTCAAATGATAAAGACCTCCAGGCTGGAGGACAGCTTTGCCACGGAGCTGCATTTGTGTATGAAGAGTTGCAAGTTCCTGACTTAAAAATGCTTCGAGGGCGTGGTGAAGATGCGCCAACAGCTGGACTGGATCGGGAAGACGACTTCGGCTCCTCGCTCGGTTCGCCTTGGTGCGGAGAACCTGTTTCAACGAGGGTCAGCATATCGAAACATGCTGGTGAAGGCGAGCTAGCCGAACTATACCAATCAACACGTTGTTTTAATGAAGCATGCATATTTGTGGGTTTCTATCTTGCCTTAGTTCATTTACAAGTAAGCAGCATATAGAATTTACTGAAATGAACATGCCACCGTTCGGTGGATTTTACCTGCCCGCTGAATTACCTGCACAATACTTACCTTGCCTTCCCTGCCACGAAGACACAAGTTAGTATGCAACAGGTTTAAATATACATAGGATCACTGGCTTGATGCCACGAAGGGACGGGTTATAGTCTCAAGACACAAATGATATACACCGCAGGTGGCGAGCCCCGCTGCATAACACCTTGCCCCATAACATACGACTATACATACGTTCCGTCCGGATCGGATCGGTCCCGGCGCCCCGGTGACCGTCCGCGGAACTCATAACATACCTTGTGCACAAGTCGTCCGTGATCGAGAATACTCATAGAATTAGTTCCATAGCATACAGTTTTGCATAGTCATCCTGACAGTTTATTTCATAACAAGCATATATTTCCATACTTAGCACGATTCGTAGAACAGTTATAAACGAACTAGCATACAGGATGATAACCGTTCATAAGTTTGTTTGACAAGTAGTATTAACCAAGTGTATTCTCTTTTATCTTGGTTTCTTTTATTATTACTTGGTATCGTTTGATCGGGGCAAAGAAGAATGCAGATTTTTAGGGCACGAAGCTTGGAAGCAAGGCTAGCTAATCGGGTTGGTAGCCACTCACTTGGTTGGAAGGAAATGAGAAGGAAAGAGGCGCTTCACGACTCCGCTCGTAAGCCGCCTACTGCTCGTTCACCTGCACACGAACAGCTCGATTAATACTTCTTCCTCTCTTTCCAATCTCGGAATTGAAATGCAGTTCAATGAACGAAAACAATGAAAACCATCGAAACCGTTCAAGGAAAACAAGCAAATCCCAAAACCAACTCAAAGCACGAAAGCAACAAGCGACATCGAAAACCGAGACAATAAAAGATAGCAGCGAAGAGGTCCCTCCTGACTCTGCCGCTAAGCCGATCCTTGGGGCGCGGTCCACTGAATATGGGAATCGATTCCGAAGAAACAAATCCATAACGAGGACGAGTTCTTAATTCAATCTATCCCGATCGAACGATACCGTCTTGTGTTTCTTAGCCGCGATCTCCGCACCGGGAGAACGGGGTGCTACAACCAAAGAGTGAACGTCGCTTAAGGCTTCCCCATCCTCTCGTTTGATTCATTCGGTGAGTGGCTTAGGCCCTTCGATGAATCTTTCAGTTCACATGCCTAATGAAAAGAATCTCTAGTTCACTAATGTTGCCTCACTAAAAAGATAAGCTAAAGAAATGAACTGCATGCTTAAAGTATTAGAATTATGCTTATGCTATCAATTATGTTGCATGTTCTTCGCCCCTATGCTGTTCGACCCGAATTATGGCAAGTCCCTATGTTTCGAATATGTTATGTGGGAAAAGAATAAGAGATGGAAATTTGTGTGTTCGTTTCTTTGAACTGTGCATTGTAGTGTTATATCTGTTAGATGTTTCATATCATGCATTGGTCTCGGACAACTTGTGCACACGGTCTCGTCTCTCGAACGGTTCCTGGGGCACTGGGAACCGCTCGGTCCGGAAGAGATTTTCGGATCGCCCTGAGGTATACGGCCCGTAAGGGGGTCTAGTGGGGCGATATGTCTATTAGTGTGGTGCGGAACCCATGATGTCACAGCTGCTTGCACTCGGGAGTATTGGTGAAGAGCTGAACCTTGGGTCACAACTGCCGACACCCGCGCGTGCTAGTGAAGAGCTGAACCTTGGACGACCGCTGCTAATCATGGGGCAACCCATGGACCATCACATAAGTTAGGGAGCATGCTAGGTTTACCTTCTTGCATACCTAACACTTGATGCCTATGTTCATTCATAAGTTATTCATATGCAAATTATGGCTAACTTGTGTGTCTGCTGCAGGGATAACCGCTCGGCCGTGGGTAAGAAATATCATATGCATATGTCATATATCGTCTATGTTTTCTTGCATGAATTGTTAAAAAGAAACTAGACAACCAGAAAGATCACCTAATAATGCTAGATTCATATGCTTACTTAGTGTGGATTTCTAAGGTGAGTTTGGCCACGGTCGCTCACCGGTACTTGTGGTAGTACTGACCCACGTTTGTGGGCAAACATTCAGGTGCTGGAAGCGAGAGTCTGGCAAGCTTCTTGAATCTGAATCAGTGTGTGCGCACCCTTCCTTAGGACTGTGTTCGTGCTGCTTCCTCCGTTGCTTACCTCTCTAGTGGGCTACTTCTTCTTCTGCTAGATGTTTTGGTATTTTGGTCCTACTACAAGGACATAATGTAATGGACGTTGTGGCTAATTTTGGGAATGTAAAAAGAGTTGTAAGCCTTCTTAGGCATATTTTGTAACTCAGCCAAGCAAGCTCTTGTAATCCAATCTTCAAGTATTCAATGAAAGAAAGTATTTTGTGTGCTATCAAATGTGTTCAACTTCGGTTCTCTGCATTTTTACTCTGTGCCTATATATGTATATTTTTGTCTAATTTGTGTCTTGTGCAGGTACGTGCCTGGTGCAAGGGCAACTTAGGCTTGCACGGCATCGCGTCCATGCGAGGACGAATAAGCGGTTCCGTAGGGACCAAGCGAGGACGATTCGGCCCCTACGGGATCGGGGCGCGACATCGACGACATGCACAGTGCGCAATGTTCTGCTCGAGGACGCATGTTTATGGGGGAGCTTCAAGTTCGGACAGGAAGGTGGGCAGATTCAGGAGTTCGAATCTTGAGAGAATCGCACCGTCCGCTTGGTTGGGCCAGCCAAGGGTGAAGAAGCTCGTCAGAACGTTAACACGTTTCGGTAGAAGACGAAAGTCGGGGACAGGCTGCCAAGACTCACTGTGAGGCTGATAGTCAGGGACTTTGGTCCCAGCCGTGTCATTGATGTCGGCAGGATCTCAGTGGTACAGAAGGTGCTACACATGGCAGCTAGCGTCGACCTGATGGTCGAGGAGCTGGAGACGAAGGAAGATGCAAAACAACTCGGGGGATCGGAGATCGGTGGCATGGGGGAGCAGGACTCTGTCGCGGGACGACATACATGGAGTCTAGTTGAGAAGCCATGGGGTCAACACCCTCTCATAAGACTGGAGGGGGGAGAATGTTGGGGTCTAATATGGATTTGATGAATTTTGGAGCCCAAATATGGTCAAAGATTTGATTTGATATAATTTAAAAATCTACATTAAATGTAAGATTTGATTTGATTTCAAATTTGTATCAAATATTTAATTTGAACGCCCATAATTGATGTTGGGCTATTTTATGTGGAATATGATTCTTATTTTAAAGTTTTCTATTTAGAAAATTCAATTATGACCTAAAATATGATTTTTCATCATATAAATATAGGAGGAGGGTAGAGGCACAAAGCAAAAATCACAAGTTGGAGATTCAGGGTGCTCGTCCTCCGAAAATTTAAGAGAAAGTCCGTACTTTGCTCTTAGGACTTCGCCATCCAAGACAAAAGGAAGAAAAAGATCTAATTGTCGTCGCCTTCGCTCAGGAAGATTGTTACGGGTTGACGAGTGATTTCAATTGTAATATCTTTATTTTATTCTTGAGTGTGGTGAGGGGGTTGAATCTATTAGGACAAAGGGTTCAACATTGATTTTGTCAACCTTATAATTTCACTTGAGTTATAAATATTAAAATTTGTCCAGGTAACATAGTCACCGTCATATACTTGTCTTTATCTGTGTTTGGTATTCGTTAGATATGAGTTGGCTATCTCAGATGAGTTGGTCTAAAATTTTCGCTACGGACACTCTCAAACACGATATCGAAATGCTTACGTGACGTGTCTGATCTCCAACATCTTTCACTCAAGAGTATTATGGAACTTGTCTATATATTTGTCTGATAGTTGTAAATTCTTTCCTTAGCCGCCGAGTAAAATTCAGACCCTGGCTCCAACTGCACCAACCAAAATATTATTGTCAATCTGTGATTCTTCAAAGTCAATTGTTCTTCGTATACCAAATTTTTTTTTTCTATAGTAGTAATTGCAGTCCCTATGTACCAATTTTCTCTGGTGTGCTCTGACTAGAATTTGTATGACGGTGGGAGCATTCACTCCAGCAACCGTCTAATTAAGTTGGTAGGTATGTGTACAGTTGGCTAATGAATTGCAACCTAGAAAAGGTGGAGACAAAATTTTAATTTACTTCATATTGAACTTAAAAAATAATTATTTTTAACAAATGAATATTGTGCTAGTATTATCATGTCCATATCTCATCGTGTCCATACATATTGTGTCTGTCCAATATAGAACCGTATCCAATAATAATTTTTTTTTTATTATATAGTAATTTATGTGTATGTATTTTGTACATATTTGAATTAGAATAAGGTAAGACCAACCACAGTCTTCCCTAGGTAACTATTTTTTTGTTTGTGCTTTCATTTTGCGGTGCCAAGAAATTTGACGTACATTTTTTGTTCTTTTTTTTTCATTTTCTATTGAGAATAATACCATTTGAAAATGGTAAGGCCAAAGAATTTATTGTCATTGGGACATGAAGATTTGTGTGGAAAAATGAGACTTCATAGCAATCAAATTTTATTGCTTTGACTCTTTTAAACATAAACGACATACAATTTGGCATAATAATTACATCATGTTTTTCTTCAATACTCAATATATTTATTTTGTAGTCATCTCTCATATTCTAAATTACTTACTTGTCCCTCTTAATTTTATTGAATATTTTAATTAGTAAATGTTGAGCAAGGGCAACTTTGGAAAAAAAAATCACGATAAAGTCTAACTTTTCGCATTATATAGTAGTATAGATATAGATAGATGACTTATTTTAATTAGTAAATGTTGAGCAAGGACATGTTTGAAAAAAAAATACGGTGAAGTCTAACTTTTCGCATAATATAGTAGTATAGATATAGATAGATGACTATTTTAATTAATAAATGTTGAGCAAGGACATATTTGGAAGAAAAATTCACGGTAAAGTCCAGTATTTGTATTATATAATAATTCATATATATACATATATTGTTTTCCATCTTCCATAATATAATGAGACTTCAAAACGGTTCAAATATGACTCGTCTAAACCGTGTGTATATATATATATATATATATATATATATATATATATATATATATATATATATATATATATATATATATATATATATATATATATATATATATATATATATCATCAATTTATTATTTAAAAAAAATATTATATAAAAAAAAAAAATGTTATAAGTAACACTACAAGGATTCGAACTTAGTCAACCAGAATACCTCCAATACTAATCACATAAGTTACAAGTGTTTTTTTGTTTATAATTAGATAATATTACGTAGCTAACCGTTTTCAAGACTCTTTATGAAAAGTAAAAATATATCCATAACTAATTATAATTAAATTATAATCAAATATATAACAAATTCTAATAAAAATATAAAAATATATATAATAAAATTTAATTTAAAGATTTAAATAATTTTATATTAATATAAGAAGAAAAGTTTTATTTTACGTGCAACGCACGTGAATTTACTAGTATATATATATATATATATATATATATATATATATATATATATATATATATATATATATATATATATATATATATGAGGAGGGGTCTACATCTCCCATTTTTGTATCCTTCAAGCATCACCACGATAACAACCATTTGATCTTTTTTAAGTCATATAATCTTAATCATTGAAAAATGCACGGTTAAGATTAAATGACTTAAACAAGATCCAACGGCTGTGAAAGAGGGGATGTTTGGGAGATACAAAAATTGGGAGATGTGGATTCCAACTATATATATATATATATATATATATATATATATATATATATATATATATATATATATATATATATATATATATATATATATAAGGGTTGTGACCTAGTGGTTACAGTGGAGGGCTCTTGTGGGGGATGTAACGCCCCGCTCCGCGCCGGCGTTATATATCAAGGTGAGTGGGCAGAACTTCGTTCTCTGATTCTTGCACGCCTTAATAAATAACCTGAGTTTTTGCTTGCAATGTTTTCTTAAGAGAATGATAGAACCTGCCTTGCATGTTAATGAACGAACTCACCTAGCTTGTCTTTGAATCAATGTCTGCTAAACGAGAATCCTGAATCGCCTGCTTAGAGTTTATGAATATGTTCACTATCGTCTATGCTTCGAGAGAACCATACTGTGCCTGAACGTGTTCAAGAGATAAGTCGGATTGCCCCGCAACAATGAGTGTATTCTGATGGTTCGTCTCGTCTGCATACTAGAGTTTATTTGATAGTGTTCCATGCATTCGCACGCGGTCGGACAATGGCTATTGGTGGAGAGCTGAACTGCATGTGTCCCGGCTGCTACCATGATAGTGCAAAGCAACCATGAGTCACAGCTGCCTCTAGCATCAGATAAAAGAGTCATTGGTATGCTGGACTAACCGCTGCCGATCCTGAGATACTCGGGGACCGCCCTGCATATAGCTAAGTCATTGTGTTGGCTTGGATAGTGACTGCCCCTAAGAATGTGTATCGTGTGTCTAGCTATGCATCAGACCCTCGAGTCGCACGAGACACGCTGCGCACATCCTGAAACATGAACGGTTTGCTTGCTTGCATATTCAATATGAAACTCTGTTTCCAAACATGTTTCTAAACAAGTAAATCGACTCTGCTAGAACTGCATGAAACGAACCTAGGTAAAACTAGAAAGATCACTAGTAATGTAATGTTTTATAACATGATTACTTAGTGCCTGTTTGAGTGAATGCTTGTTTCTGTTCAGTTGATTTATCTCACCAGTACTTGTATAAAGTGCTGACCCACCAACAGTTTACTTGCGTGCAGGTACTGGATCGTCCGAGGAAGCGATAGGCGTGCCGTAGTCCCGAAGACCCGGAATCCTGGTTTTGATTGTTGCCCCGAGAATGCTATCGTATAACGGGGCATAATGTATGGAACGAACGTGTGCCTTTGCTAAAGGAAACCCAAGTTGCCTCGATTGTCCCGAACACTTAGTTGGCTAATGCATTGCATTGCAACAAGTCCCTTTCCGCTGCTAACTCGATTGATGCGATGATAGCCAACTATCAACTTAAACGATTGGCCTTGCACGGGCGCAACCCCAGGCCCGTGCGGCATCACGTCCCCCGAAAGCTCGAACGGGCCATTCGCTTGGCTCCCTTCCTCCCTCGCACCCGCGGGACGGGCGCGGTGATTCGCGTCCGGCGCGCCGAGGCACGGTGATACGTGTCCGGTTCGTTAAATCCCGGCCGTACGGGGCGGGGCAGGGCGGAGCGGCGGCCCGGGCGGGACCGGGGCGTGACAGAATGGTATCAGAGCGGAATCGATTCTCTGGCCCAAACTGTTGCTATGACTCTGAGATATTATCGTTATGGTTTTGCAAAGAGCGTTCCATACAATAAGTTCATAGATATTCTCAAAGTGCAAAATGTTTCCTGAACTTGAATTGCTTGATTGTTTCGATTGAGTACGGCGAGGGACGGCACTATCGCTACTCGGGATATCGAGAAGTTTATCCTTGAAGTTCCGAGGACGAAACTTTTTGTTGGTTGGTAAGTATGTAACGCCCCGCTCCACGCCGGCGTTATATATCAAGGTGAGTGGGCAGAACTTCGTTCTCTGATTCTTGCACGCCTTAATAAATAACCTGAGTTTTTGCTTGCAATGTTTTCTTAAGAGAATGATAGAACCTGCCTTGCATGTTAATGAACGAACTCACCTAGCTTGTCTTTGAATCAATGTCTGCTAAACGAGAATCCTGAATCACCTGCTTAGAGTTTATGAATATGTTCACTATCGTCTATGCTTCGAGAGAACCATACTGTGCCTGAACGTGTTCAAGAGATAAGTCGGATTGCCCCGCAACAATGAGTGTATTCTGATGGTTCGTCTCGTCTGCATACTAGAGTTTATTTGATAGTGTTCCATGCATTCGCACGCGGTCGGACAATGGCTATTGGTGGAGAGCTGAACTGCATGTGTCCCGGCTGCTACCATGATAGTGCAAAGCAACCATGAGTCACAGCTGCCTCTAGCATCAGATAAAAGAGTCATTGGTATGCTGGACTAACCGCTGCCGATCCTGAGATACTCGGGGACCGCCCTGCATATAGCTAAGTCATTGTGTTGGCTTGGATAGTGACTGCCCCTAAGAATGTGCATCGTGTGTCTAGCTATGCATCAGGCCCTCGAGTCGCACGAGACACGCTGCGCACACCCTGAAACATGAACGGTTTGCTTGCTTGCATATTCAATATGAAACTCTGTTTCCAAACATGTTTCTAAACAAGTAAATCGACTCTGCTAGAACTGCATGAAACGAACCTAGGTAAAACTAGAAAGATCACTAGTAATGTAATGTTTTATAACATGATTACTTAGTGCCTGTTTGAGTGAATGCTTGTTTCTGTTCAGTTGATTTATCTCACCAGTACTTGTATAAAGTGCTGACCCACCAACAGTTTACTTGCGTGCAGGTACTGGATCGTCCGAGGAAGCGATAGGCGTGCCGCAGTCCCGAAGACCCGGAATCCTGGTTTCGATTGTTGTCCCGAGAATGCTATCGTATAACGGGGCATAATGTATGGAACGAACGTGTGCCTTTGCTAAAGGAAACCCAAGTTGCCTCGATTGTCCCGAACACTCAGTTGGCTAATGCATTGCATTGCAACAAGTCCCTTTCCGCTGCTAACTCGATTGATGCGATGATAGCCAACTATCAACTTAAACGATTGGCCTTGCACGGGCGCAACCCCAGGCCCGTGCGGCATCACGTCCCCCGAAAGCTCGAACGGGCCATTCGCTTGGCTCCCTTCCTCCCTCGCACCCGCGGGACGGGCGCGGTGATTCGCGTCCGGCGCGCCGAGGCACGGTGATACGTGTCCGGTTCGTTAAATCCCGGCCGTACGGGACGGGGCAGGGCGGAGCGGCGGCCCGGGCGGGACCGGGGCGTGACAGGGGAGACCACGGTTCGAGCCCCCTTTGGACGTCGGTTGTGTGGCTTTGTGCCACAGACGTGCCAATCCTACTTGGATGGGGTGGGGGCTTCCTGTTGAGTTCTCTAGGTTGTAGACCCCTTTCCGTGGAAGGGGGCTCCCAACCCACTCTGGTTCTGTCACGAAATCGAGGAGGCCAATAATGGACATTAAAAAAATAAAATTTAAATTTGTCTGTTCTTTATATATATTTTTATAATGCACACTTTCAACCCTTTTTCATCTCATAGCAGTCTTTGGTGTAATGTCTTTTTTTTGTCAAATCATATTGGTTGTCCATTTAAAACGTTAAAAAGTTGAATATACTTGTAGTTCTCGTATAGAATACAACTATAGCATGAGAAAAGTTAAGTTTCATGTCCATAGGACGGTTGTTAGGATTGTAAAAAATAATTTTGTTCTTGTAAAATATTATTAAAGATATTTGTGATATACGACATAGTGTGTATAAAATTTCATACGTATCGTCCAACATTTAAAAATAAAAAAAAAAAAAAAAATTGTGGTAGTAGTGGGTGGTATGTACAATTTAGGTGAACTATGACTTATTTATAATAAAATTTAAATTTTGTTTATTAACAACTAGTTATATTTAACAATAATGTTTGTCTAAAAGATGGATTCCGTATCCCTTGCAAATGGAGTTGGGAGTGGTGTGTCCGTCCGTGGGTGCATAATTGGTTGGCTGCAGAATGGGGGAGGAGAGTTAGAGTTTTAAAATGTCAAGGATCAAAATTGTCCAAAAGTTTGACGGTCCAATTATAGTGGATAGTTAACTACCAAAATGTTAAAATTACAGGATAGCAAATAGCAATTATTGCAGTTAGTTTGTGACAAACTAGTTAATTATGCCGATCAGTGTTTTAAAAATCGGATCAGTCCGGTAGGTTCAACCGTGAACCAGTAACTTGTTCGATTCGGTTCAGTATCGATCCACTATTTTTTTAAAATTCGACTGTAAATAAATATTTTTAAAAACAATTAATGTCCATAAGGGATTAAACGTGGACCACTTAGATTAATCCAGTGGTTGAATCGGTTTTATCCGACCCAGTATCTTGGTAGGGTCAATCTTCGGTCTGTTTTTTAAAAACTGATGCCAATTCAACTAAATAGAGATATTTGTATTTCTTAATAATCTCTTCAAATCATGTTTTAATATATATATATATATATATATATATACACACACACACACGATAATCCCGTTTGCGGGTTACGTATATAATACGATAGATATTTTTCTCTTTTCCTTCCTTCTATCAGTTTTACTGAAGAACTCCTTACTCTTTTAAATTGCAACATGTTATCAGCACGCATTGTTAAAGAATTGCACAATCATCTTCAAATGATACGAGTAAGTATAACTAAATTATTATTTTTAAATATAACTATTCTCCTTCTTAGCAACAAAGGAATAATTTGTCTCTAAAATATATATATATATATATATATATATATATAACTTCTATGACCGACAATTTAACCACCATAAATGACTTTCATTCTTTATCTATCAATCTTTAATACCTTTCTAAACTATACATATCCTTCGGATGTACAAAATGGATTCTAAAATTTTTCTATAACATCAACTTATTAATAAACAAAATATAGTTAAATTTTTTTTTGTAGATACAAATTAGACATATAGTGAATATAAGAAAAAACTAACTTCTACACCTAGATATAGGCAAGGAAACATTCTATAACATAGTACATGTCCCATTTCGCAACTACCAAGCACAAGCATGCGTTCACAATTTTTTTTTTTTTTCCTCTTCTTGGTAATTTATAGTTGCAATTTTCTATCAATTTGTTCATCCTTCATTGTTTAAATAATTTTTTTTTCTGCTTTGACCAAAGCGGTAAAAGATGACCTTAACTAAAATCAAGGTTTTCATAACTGCAAAAGAATACAAAAATAAATAAATAAATAATAATAGTACACAAAAAACTTTCTAACCAAATCAAAGACCTTCTGCGTATCATTGAACCCAACTTCATTCACAAAACCTACAACAAAGAACAATATTTGTGAACAATTAGTTGCTCCGAAAATATGACGAGTGAATAAAAGAAAATTTAAATTAAGAAATAGCAACTCAACATATTAGGAGATAACATATCTAAAAGATTCTAAAATTTAAATTTTATATCTAAATCAACTATAATTGTGAAAAAAATGATAGGAGATAATATTCTTCTATCACTTCTTCACATGGTATCAGAGCCTGACGACCATGACACGTTTTCTTCGAGCGACGGCTGTAGCGGTATGTCGAGCGGCGACGGCGACACGACGAGCGGCGACGGCGGCGGGACTTCTATGCCGGCGGCATCGTGGATCGATCCCACATCCCCGTATTACCTTGGTTCTAATGACAATTCGGGTAATACAATTACGAAAGTGGTATTTCGTTGGGAGAATTATGAGGAATGGTCGAGATCTATTCGGCTTTCTCTACGGGCTCGACGAAAATTTGGATTTGTTTATGGTTCTATCAATAAACCTTCAGAGAAGTATCAATTCAAAGATTTATATTACGTCCAATCGATGCTTGTGTAGTAGATTTTGCACACTATCGACGCTTCGGTGAAGAAGACAATACCATACTTTGAGGAGGCGAAACCATTGTGAGATTTGCTCAATGTCCGATTTAGCGGACATGCGGCTGGTGGTGGACGTGGACGGGGTGCGAAAGTGCGTACGGAGGTGGCATAACGTGGCTTCGTTGCTGCACAGCCGCGAATGGCAGATGATGGTGCAGGCGGCGGCGGTGTGCCGGAATTGACTCCGGACTAATGGCAAAAACTTATTTCTATGCTTGATAATTCTTCGGCCAAATCTCTAGATGATCGTATGGTGGGTAAGTCCATTGCATCTTGGATTATTGATACAGACGCTTCGAATCATGTTACGAAAAATTTGGATACATGCGCTTCTTTTGCGCAAGTTGGACATTTGTGACTTGCATGCTCCAACTTGAGGATGAGGGGATATTGGGATTAAATTGTATTTATGGTGATTAGCTATATACGATGATTGGATGGCTATATATGTTGATTGGGGTATTGTTATTAAGTTGTTTTATGGTGATTTATCATGTGACTTGTGCCCCAAGTTGATATGTGGATGTATATATGTAATATCACGATGAATGAAATACCGAGAATATTATCTTCTATCACTTCTCCACAATAATAATTTTCATTGTTGACAAACTTTTTATAAAAATTTATAACACTATGTTTTAAGACCAAAATCACAATATGATAACTATAATCAAAGTAAGTTCATCATACAAAATCCTAAAATAATAAAATAATAATATTTTATCTAAAATAAAATATCTTAAAACAATTAAATAATTACAAATAATTTGGTTTGAAGGGATCCACTAATGAGTTCCATCTTATAGTATTTACAAATAAGAAATTAGAATCATGTACAAATTGAAGTTCAAACTATAATTCAAGGGAAAGGAAAAAACTATACAACCACTTAATTTCCCAAAAAAAAATCTAAAAAAAAAAAAAATCCCCAAAAATTAAGAAACAATTCATACTCCGTGTGGATGTATTTTCCTCCGTCTATAAATGTCAAACTAGTCGTCAATCATTTCTTCGATTTCAAATAGGCTAGTTGTAAGCCTAAATGCCGCACTAAAAAATAAAAATAAATAAAAGAAACAAGTACGAAGTGTCAAACATGGACCCAATGTCACAAAACGGGTCAAACTTTGGGGTGGAATAAAGAAAAGAAAAAGTCTTTTCGATTTATATATATTATATATAATTCCACTCTTTGCCAGCCTACTAGGCTACTAGTCTCACAAAAGAAAAGTAGAAAATACTAAAAAAGAAAAGAGAAAAAAAAAATGAAAGAAAGAAAAATAAAATCCATTCGTTAATTCAAAGAAAAGATCTCAAGCCAAACCCTCAGAAATTGGAAGATGCGCGAGGTCCAAATCTTCGACTCACTTCCGACGTAAGTCGCAGCACGGCTGAGCGGGTCCGTTCTCTCATGGCGAAGCGGGTATACCAAGTGTGGAGAGGAAGCAATGTGAGATCATTATTTTTCTGGCTCTCTCTTTTTTGTAGACTGAATTTTAGTTGAAATCGGGAACGTGTTCATGCTCAATCATGAGTTTTTTGAGTTGGGAAGTGTTCAATTTTCCATCTTGGTGGTGGAAATTGCTGGTTTGGGGATGGTATGGTGTGTTTATGAGGATTTTTCAGTTTTTACTGGGGTTTTAGCTGAAATTAGGAATATGGGCATGCTTATTGTTGAGTTTTTTGAGTTGGGCAGTCTTCAATTTTGCACCTTGGGTGGTGAAAATTGCTGGTTTGGTGTTCGCTTTGATCAAGGGATGATATAGTGTGTTGTTGAGTTTTTTTCTTTTTCTTTTTCTTTTTTCTTTCTTTTCAATTTCTAGAGTGGTTTTAGTTGAAATTAGGGACATGGGCATGCTTAATTGAGTTTTTTTAGTTGGGTTGTATTCAAGTTTGCATCTTGGTGATGGAAATTACTGATTTGGTGTTTGATTTGACAAGGAATGATATGTTCTGTTGTGTGCTTGAGGATTTGTCAGTTTCTAGAGAGACTTAATTGAAATTTGGGACGAGCATGCTTAATCTTGTGTTTTTTCAAGTTGGGTTGTATTCAATTTTGCATCTTGGTGGTGGAAAATTCTGGTTTGGTGTTTGTTTCAACAAGGAATGATGTGTTCTGTTGTATGCTTGAGGATTTGTCAGTTTTTAGAGTAACTTTAGTTGAAATTGGGCACCTGGGCATGTTTAATCTTGCGTTTTTCGAGTTGGGTAGTGTTCAATTTTGCACTCAGGGTGGGGTTAATTGTTGGATTGGTGTTAGTTTTAGTCCAGGAATAATGATAAGTTTTATATTGCTGTGTGCTTGAGGATTTTAGTTGATATTGGGAGCCTGGGCATGCTTAATCTTGTGTGTTTTCGAGTTGGCTAGTCCTTAATCTTGCACTTGGTTGTGGAAATTGAAGGTTTTGTTTTTGTTTTGGTCAAGGAATAATGGGTTTCAATGGCAGATTATGTAGTGTAGTGATGGGTGCTTTAGGATTTTATCAGTCGACAGAGTGATTCTAGTGGGAATTGAGCATCTGGGCATGCTTAATATTCTGTTTTTGGAGTAGGGCAGTGTTTAATTTTGCACTTGGTGGTGGGAATTGTTGGTTTACGGTATGTGGGTCATGTTGTTTTGTCAAGGAATATTAGGTTATGATTGGTAGGCTATGTTGTGTTGTGTGCTTGAGGATTTCTCACATTTTGGAGTGGTTTTAGTGGAATTGGACGTATGGGTACGCGTAATATTTCGTTTTTTGAGCAGGGTAGTGTTCAATTTTGTGTCTCACGGTGGAAATTGTTGGTTTGGAGTATGGAATTTTGGGTTTTGATTGATAGGTTATGTTGTATTGTATGCTTGAGGTTTTATCACTTTTAGAGTGATTTTAGTGGAATTAGGCATCTGGGTGTATGTAGTCTTTCGGTTTTTGAGTTGGGCACTTTCCAATTTTGCACATGGTGTTCATTGGTGTTTGTTTTGGTCAAGGAATAGTGGGTTTTGACATTTGATTTGTAGGTTATGTTCTGTTGTGTCCTTGAGGATTTTTCGCTTTTTAGAGTAATTTTAGTGGAAATTTGCAACTGTGTATGTGTAGTCTTTCGTCTTTCTAGTTGGGTAGTGTTTGATTTTGCCCTTGGATGTGGAGATTGTTAGTCTGGAGTATAGGGGTCATATTTATTTTCATCAAGGAATAATGTGTTTTGATTGATAGGTTATGTTCTGTTGTTGGTTTGAAGTGTTATGTGCTTGATGATTTCTCACATTTAGAGTGATTTTAGGGGAATTGTGCATCCGGTGTTTGTCGAGTTGCGGTAGTCCTCAGTTTTGCACATGGTGTGGGAAACGGTCGGTGGTATATGAGAGGTTGTGTTTGCTTTTGTCAAGGAATAATGGGTTTTGACTTGTAGGTTACGGTGTGTTGTGTGATTGGGAATATCTCACATTTTAGAGTGATTGCTTTCTAGTGTTTTGCAGTATACTGTGAGGGAGAGATTACTTGTTCATCACCATTATGTTAAATTGGTCGAAGCTGAAAAGACGAAGAGGGGCAAAAGGTTCTTGAACCAGTCGACACCCTAGCAACTTCCACTTTCTTCAACCATAGTCCATAACTTTTGTAGATCTGTTATGTTTAATGCCCTTCAATTTGTTATTCGTACTTGTCTAGATACAGGTAAATATGCTTAAATCTGGTACGAGAGAGTGGCGATACTCTCTCATGGAGAAAGGAGATGGATAAATGAGAATCTTGCTTTGGAAACAACTTCTGTTGACGTTATGTCAATAAGTGAATTGTACCAGTAGCCTGACACCAGCCGCACCACTTATTTTACGAGTTTCTGCCATATTCTAGGTAGTAAAATGTTGCTGTTTGGGGACAACTACCTTCTTGGCTGTTGTTTTTTAGTGTTCAACTACGTCTATGAGTTAATGACACTGAGGGAGTAGGTGTGGCATGTCCTGCTGATGGGTTGTTGGGCCCACAACGATGCAAGAACCTCAGCATTCGTGAGCTGAGTTTTTACTGCACACATTTATCCACTGAACAAAAACACGGTGCAGACCCGGATATCGATGTCGTGTCACCTGAGGATAGCTATGTGTGACCAAGAACTCTGGGATGAGGGAGATGATCCACAGATGATAACTTTTAAGGTGGAGAAATTGTTCGGCATGTGATGGTACCACCAGTTGCCTGCATGCAAATTCCACTTTTCAATTCGTACTCTGTTACAGGCTGACACTGTTTGTTGATCTCTGCAACGTGGGAGAAGAGAAAGTTGACTAGTAGGTCAGAGATGCAGGAGCCAGAGAGGGGTGAAGGAGGGAGGTGGTGGAGGCAGCAGGGGCCTCGATGATGATGAATGTTGAGTTATGTGTTAAGTTTAGTTTAGTCCTACATCGGGTAGACTAATAGTGAGAGTGGTTGGCTTCTCCTATATAATGTACTCTCCTCTCTTCTTAATAAATTAATCCATTATTACCATCCTACATGGTATTAGAGCCAAAACTCTGACTCTCTTCCCTCCCACTTCTCTCAAACCCTAGTCCCAACCCTAATCCCACACGTCTCCGCCTCCCCTCCTTCCCCACCACCTCCACTGCTGCAGCACGCCTCCCGGTCGCCCTCTGCCACAGTCCTCTGCCCTCCAGCCCCTCATTGCTCCGCCTCCCGCACCATCCCCTTCCCCATCTCCGGCCGCCCGCCCTGCCTCCGCCCCCATCTGCTGTCCCCCTGCCGTAGTCTAGCCCCCCAAGCCTCCAGCCCAAAACCCTAACCCTAACATGCATCCATCGTCCCTCCCTGTCTAAACTCTAACCCTAAAAAAAATAGTTGTATATCGGCGGTCAGAGGGTAGACGATTTGTTTCCTGAACCTTTGTTCCTAGATTACG
Organism: Iris macrosiphon; assembly: GCA_036927795.1. Taxonomy (NCBI): domain Eukaryota; kingdom Viridiplantae; phylum Streptophyta; class Magnoliopsida; order Asparagales; family Iridaceae; genus Iris; species Iris macrosiphon. Next base: position 179,323,421 of record JAYESA010000001.1, read on the forward strand.
ACTTAGGAGTTAACAAAGAGTAGACAAGTTACTTGTTTATGTGGATCTTTGTTTCCTTCCTATCCCGATATCCATATCAGGATCTACACAGAGTAACCTGGATCCTGGGTTGCTTCTCTGTCCTGGCTTGTGTGATCCCCATGCGATCTCTACTTTCCATACGCGTGCCAGTTCTGGCCACGTTGATAGTATATTGGTAAAGTTGATGTGATTATTGGGGTTGGGAAGATCCAGCGACGGTCGAATCAAGTGCATTGCCGGATGACAAGCACCGAGGCGACTAGCAGTGCTACTACTACCGTTGTTGGGAATGCATTGGCGGGACCAACGGGCACTGGCACGACGATTTCTTCGGTTCAACTCGTCGATCGGCGATTGGACGGACCAGATGGTTACTCAACATGGCGGAAGAAGGTTGAGAAAATACTTCGGGGAATGCGATTGTTTAAGCATCTGACTGACAACCCTCCGGAGACGACTGATCTCACATTTGAGCAGTGGGAGAGATGATAGTCGACTGTTTACACATTTGATGAACTCAATGGAACCATCGGTGGAGGACATGGTTCAGAACACGGACACGGTAAAGGAGTTATGCGAGGTCCTAGTGACGACGTTGATGGAAAATGCGACTTGTCTCGTATCTACGACTCGGTCGTCGGCGTCTACTGGGCAGAACAGGGCGACAAGTCTCATAAGGATCACTTCTGGGCCTTTAAGGCTATGGTCGATGAAGTTGACCGTGTATTACCTCTGACGACGGATGTCAATGAAGCGATGGCTCAACGTGACCAGCTTCATGTCATGGCATATCTTGCCTCTCTCTGTCCTGATGCAGACTCAGCTCGCTCTCAGATCATTGTTGGAGCCGAGGTTCCATCTCGAAGGAAAGCTCATTTTCGTGTCCTACGGACAACAAAGGTCGTCGAGACCTCTCCAAGTGATGCTCTTGCTGATCGATCTGCTCTTGGTGCCACTCGTACTGGATTTCGTGGTGGTCGTGATGGACGATGTGGTAGCCGAAATGTTGGCCGTAATGGTGGACGAAGCATTGGCGGTCGTGATGGAGGTCGACCGCACACATGCTTCAACTGTGGTCTATATGGCTATTTCTAGTGGCAGTGTACTAAAGCTCCTGTCGTTAATGTTACCTCAGATACTCTTGATTTTGGCGGCCGATCCGTACAAATGACTGATGAAGCATATACAGACTTTGTTGAGTTTCAAGCTCAACGTCGAGGTGAAGCCTCTACTTCTGAGTCCACTGCAGGGTATTCAACGGCATGTGTGATACAGTTGAAGCAGTGGGTCCTTGATTCTGGTGCGTCTGCTCACTTGACAGGCGACGCAGGTATGATACGAAATTATGTACCGGTTGGTCGTATGTCTAATATTACATGTGCCAATGGTGATTCGCTGACAGTCCGTGGAAAATGATTTGTCCGTCTTTCTTGGGGACTGTCACTGCATTCTGTACTACATAACCCATTCAGATTACTCTCAATTAGTCGGATTACTCGAGATATGCATTGCTCGGTAACATTCTTTCCTGATGGTTGTGTTTTTCAGGACCTAAAGACTGAGGGCATGTGGCTGGAGGCTTGTACTTGTTTGACAAAACTTCCTCTTTTGTCTGTGCTGGTGTGAAACTTGATCCTTTTGAGTTACACTGTCGGTTAGGACACCCATATGTCCAAGTACTCCAGAAAATGTACCCATCTTTAGATGTTTATGTTCTTTTCATTGTGAGTCATGTAGTTTGGCTAAGCATCACCGGATTTCCTATCCGGTTAGTCAGAATAAAATTGCTTTCGCTCCCTTCGAGTTGGTGTATTCCGATATATGGGGACCTTGTCCGATTGAATCTACGATGGGATTCAAGTACTTTGTTACCTTTGTTGATTACTACTCACGTGTCACTTTTGTTTATCTAATGAAAAATTGCTCCAAATTATTTAACATTTGTGCAATTTTTATACGGAAATCAAAACACAATTTGGTGTTCCGATTAAATGCGTTCGCAGTGACAATGGTCGTGAGTATGTCCTGTGAGTTTGTTTCACATATATCTCGGAATGGCATCATCCACCAAACTTCATGTCCTTACATACCACAACAGAATGGTGTGGTTGAACGCAATAATCGTCATCTCTTAGAAACAACGTGTGCTCCTATGTTCCAAGCACGTAATCCAAAAAGATTTTGGTTGGATGCCATTCTTACTGCTTGCTATCTAATTAATCGCATGTCGTCGTCTGTTCTCAATGGCGATACTCTCTTCTCTCGATTATATCCCAAACGAGAGCCGTTTTCTCTACCTCTCCGAATCTTTGGTTGTTTGTGTTATGTTAGGGATACCCGACCAACTCTTTCTAAATTAGATCCAAAGGCTATCCAATGTATTTTTTTTGGGTATCCTAAGGATCAGAAAGGGTATCCATATTTTTTTTTAGTCTTGAAGAGGTATTTTTTCTCTCGGGATGTTACCTTTGTTGAAACCGAGTTTTCTCCACTTCCACAAACTACTGATCCGGCTCCGCAAGTTTACCTAGAAGATGATTTCTTGTTGTTTCCCGTTCAAACACAACAACCCCCCGTAAGGGTTCCCTCCCCCACCGAGCCAATCTCCCGGTTCGACGGTCCGCAAATACCGTCTCCATCAGTACTAGTATCGCCGGAACGAGTTTTGCCAATAATGTCTGCGAACACAGCGCCTTCATCCTCCTCTAGCTCCAATGATTTGCTTCTGCCTGATCCGCCAGTTCGACCTCGTCGTACATGTCGTGATCATCTCTTATATGTTGACAATTACAAAGGGCTTGCGAGCCACACACAATCATTGATGGCTACTATTGATGGGATTCAGATTCCCAATACTGCAGAGGAGGGTCTTAAACATCCCGGCTGGCGTGCTACTATGGAAGAGGAGATGAAAGCACCTCGAAAAATCTATACATGGAACTTGGTTGATTTACCTCTTGGTAGGAAGGCAATATGTTGCAAATGGGTGTTCAATATTAAGGTAAAATCGGATGGCACTCTTGATCGCCTGAAGGCTCGTCTGGTGGAAAAATGATATTCTCAGACCTATGGTGAGGATTATTTTGAGACATTCTTTCCAGTTGCTCGGATGACCTCTGTGCACGTACTTTTGGCCTTAGCTGTTCGTTATGACTCGCCGTTGCTACAGCTGGATATCAAAAATATTTTTTTTCATGGAGATCTTGACGAAGAAGTGTATGTGGTGCAACCTCTCGGGTTCCGTTGCAAGGGAGGGTAAAGTGTGTCATTTGCGGAAGGTTATTTATGGTCTCAAACAATTTTCTCGTGCATGGTTTGGTCGTTTCACAAATGTGGTTACTCAGTTTGGCATATGCCAATCGAAGAAGGATAATTCAATATTCTACCGTCAGACATCAGCTGGAAGGATACTACTTGGTGTTTATGTGGATGATATTGTGATCACAGGAGACAACGGTCAGGACATTGCAGGACTAAAGAAGTTTCTAGGAGAACGGTTTCAAACCAAGGATTTGGGATCGTTGAGCTACTTTTTGGGCGTAGAAGTCACACGGGATAAACGAGACATTGTAATTTCTCAGAGTATGTGCTAGACATCATAAATGATGCAGGAATGATGCAAGCTAAGGGAGCAGCCTCGCCTATGGACTCAGGGATAAAGTTACTTCCCGATGAGAAAACACTGATGACCAATCCAGATCCATATCGTCGAGTAGTTGGAAAACTCAACTATTTGGCCGTTATGACTCGTCCAGACATTTTCTTTGCCGTCAGTGTCGCAAGTAGATTTATGTCTTCTCTACGAGTTCCACATTGGAAAGCAGTTCTCAGAATTCTGCGCTATCTAGTTCAGAATCCGAAAAAATGAATTCGGATGGAGAATAAGGGATATACTTATGTTGAGTGTTTTACTGATGCTGACTGGGGTGCCAGTCTTACGGATAGACGGTCTACATCTGGCTACTCGGTCTTCATTGGCTGGAACTTGGTATCGTAGAAGAGCAAGAAGCAGAGTGTGATCTCGCACGATCAAGCTCGAAAGCGGAATATTGGACCATTGCTCATGGCACAGCAGAAGTGCTATATCTGCAACATGAACTGAGAGAAGAAGCATGATATAAAACAATAGATATGTGGTGTGACGACCAGTCTGCTATTTATATTGCTACTAATCCTGTATTTCATGAAAGGACAAAGCAAATTGAAATCGACATTCACTTTGTCCGTGATGAGTATCAGAAATGGATGATAAAGTTTCACTACGTGAGGACCGGCAATCAGATAGCTGATATATTTACAAAGTCTCTTCTAGGTCCTCGGGTTCAATTTCTCTGTAACAAGCTGGACATGATTGACATCTATGCTCCAGCTTGAGGGAGGGTGTTGAGTTATGTGTTAAGTTTAGTTTAGTCCCACATCGGGTAGACTAATAGTGAAAGGGGTTAGCCTCTCATATATAATGTACTCCCCTCTCTTCTTAATAAATTAATCCATTATTCCCATCCTACAAGGAGAATAGAGCATCGTGCTGGTAGATGGAATATCTATTTATTTGTTGTATAGGAAGATGTGAAAAGTGGATGGTGGGGTCTATCATGTCCCTATTCCGTCGAATCGATAAGTCGTTCGGAACGTGATTACGTACAACTGTAAATTGTACTTATACAAGGCAAAAATGTGCACGTGCATTAAACCATACGAAAAGATGAGGTTGAAACAACTTTTATGCAGAAAATTGAAGACAATATAGATTGAATATAGATCTTTTATTCGTAATGTTGCAGCGGAGTACAAAATTCTCATAGAACAATTGAAATGCTAACTCGGCTTACATTCAAGAATTTGACAAACAGCTGTGAAAGAATAGAATCGTTTCCTACATTATGCCCTTTTATTACATTGAAATCTAAAATGCCTCTAAAAGAAAAGAACTTCAAAATACTTCGAAAAGGAAGAGCTTCAAATGTTTCGAAAAGAAAAACTTCGGATGCTCCTCAGTATGTCCGTTTTGTTTTCTGTCACCTATGAAGAAGGGGGTCAGTACATTGGGGAATGCACCGATTGTAGTGCCCCGTTCCCCCTGTTCAGGGAGCGCGGCTAAGAAATACTTGGTATCGTTCGATCGGGACAGATTGAATCAAGATCCTTTCCTCGTTATGGATTGGTTTCTTCGGAATCAGGTCCCACATTCAACGGATCGTGCCTTAAGGAAGGACTCGACGGCAGAGTCGAGAGAGCCTTTCCGTTGCGCTGGTTTTCTTGTCCGTTTTCGATGCCGCTTGGTTGCTTTCTTGTTGGTTTTGTGACTTGCGTTTTCTTGAACGGTTCCGATGGATTTCATTGCCTTCGTTCTTAGGATTTTGCATTTCGTATCGAACCCTTGAGACTGAAGCAGAAGATATTGATCATCTGTTGATGCGTGCAGGTGATCGTGTAGGCGACGCGCGAGCGGAGTCTTGAAGATCTCCCCTTCTCTCTCTCAGTTCATCGACTTATGAGTGGCTTTATTTCGATTAGCGCCATTCTTCCAAGTCTTCGTTCTTAATGAATTGACTCATTTGTTCATCCCGATCAAACGATACCAAAGCAATAAAATTGAGTCAGAATAAAGAAGTAGACTTGAAACACTTATAATGCTTGTCACACAGAATTCTATGCGATCATATTGATGCGTGCATGCCCGTTATACATATAGCTATTTTGTGTTCAGTTGTAGTTAGAACTTATTCATCTTTGACTGCTCAATAGATAGTATATAACTTGTGAATTGATCATAACAGCCAGTAGACTATGCCATCGCATTGTGCTAAAGCAGTTCTGTTCTTATTGATGTTTGAAATGCTTCGTATGTTAACTTAGTGTTCAGATCGTCAATGGTCATGGATAATCTTGTGCACAAGGGTCTTGGTTCTTGCGAACAGTGGCCGGGGCACCGGGGCCGATTCGTCCCGGGCGGAACATCAGTTAGTCGTGCTAGCAACTTAGCACGGGTGAGGCGGAAGTTTGTAGCGGGGCTCGCTACCTGCGCTGCAAGCATCGCCGTCTACCCAGACTATAATCCATGACGGCTCGTCAAGACAGTGATCTTTATGTATATTTAAACTGTGCAGACTAACTATGTCTTCGTGGCAGGGAATTTCATGGTAAGTTTTGTACAGGTGGTCCGGACGGTAAAGGTAAAGTCACCGAACGATGTCACATTTTGTTATGTCATTCCATTCTATCGCATATAAAGAATTGAACTAAGACAAGATAGAAAGATCACATAATAAAGATGTTGCATGTTCACATGAATACGATGTTGATTTGGTATGTTGGGTTAGCTCGTCTTTATCGGTACTTTTCGAAGTACCGACCCTCGTTGCAGCAGGTTCCCCTAGCCGAGACGAAGCGGTGAGGAACTGAAGCTTTCTCCAACCCTTTCCGGATCAGTAGGCGTGTTCGTGCTGTGACTTTTGGAGCTCAAGTACATACTCAAGAAAGGAGCTCGCACTTTCCTTTTGAAGCTCCTACGCGATGGTGCTGACTCGCACCCAAGGTGTTTTGTGCTTTTTGAAATACTAGTAAAGGATATAATGTATGGATCGGCTATCTCATTTTGCGTCCAAGTTGTAAGCCCGTGCGGCATTTTTTTACTTTTGGGTCAAGAGTCTGTAAACAGATGTTCATTATCAATAAAGATGACTTTTCTATATCTCAAGGTGTGATATCTTATTTGCGTACTCTGTTGCATTTGTTCTAAAGTATATCATTATGCCTAGGGCTTGTGCACGCGCGCCTTACGCGTGCACGGCATCACGTCCGGGGGACGATTATCGATTTGGGCAAAAAATCGGGACGTGACACCGGTGAGCGGTACCAATCCGACTCAACCAAACCAACACAGTATATACGTGAAGTAACAAAATTATTAAAGTGATCTTTCTATTTTGGACTAGGGTTTATTAATGGTAAGTAATTGAGAATATAAAATGTATGCATGAAACATAACCAAAACACTTAAACGGATAATCGACTTGCCCATCCCAGCATAAAATAAGGATTATCACTTACCACCCCCACCCCTGCAAAAGATTCATTAGCAATACAGTCTGTCTACATGACGGTCATTGATGATTCCGACACCATAATGGACTATACAGGGTATTACTGTGCGTCCTTAAAGTTCGAGTAGCTAACTCCACTGAAGGTCCCACAATACCTCGTGCTTGAAGCACGTTCCACATAATTTTTTCATAGGCCGATAACGTCACGGTTTTCCGGATACCGTTCGAGGAAAGCCAAACCTTGTGCACAAGTTGTCTATGATCATGCAAATGCGTGTACAACTTAACTATAAAATGTATCATGCATGGCACATAAACTAAAATAATACAATACAATCTCTATTTGTACAGTTCATTCCTTGAGTCTATGCTCGCATTTTCTATGCTCGCATTCTCAATTCTCATCCAGGATTATCACGATTGGCGACCCAATTGATTCCAAACCATCTCCAACTATTTGATGGTACCAAACCATATCCTTACCGCTTTCCATACGAAGCTCATACTATATTATTCTCGTGCATAGATGCACTTGTCAGTTTATAGTTTCATTGTTCCAATTATTAGCAATAAAAACATACATGCTGCCTCTTTTTTATCTTTTATTACTAGGCATCATCGATCTTTAAGAACGTTGCATGGAAACAAAAATATTATTTTATTAAGGCGTGAAGGAAAAGAAAAGAAGGGCAGAACCACCCAACGAGTAGAGAATTACCGAGAGAAGGGGAATTACTTTGCAACGACAAGTTTCCGTTATGCGTCCTCCTGCAATGACACCAACATCGGATCAATATATTTATTCTATCTTTCCTTTCTCTCTCTCAGAATCCTCGAAATGAATGCATAAATTGATAAAAACGAACAATGAAAACATTCATTGAAAACGACAGCGAAAACACATTCATCAAAACAAAGCAGCAAAATGTCTACGAAAACAACAATAAAAAGGAATGAAAAAGACTTATATGGAGTTCATTTTCGAAGACACGATTCATTGCATTTTGGACTTATTCCAACATAAACCAATCCATAAATAAGAAAAGTTCTCCATGCATTTGTCCTGATCGATTATATGCTGACATGTTTTCCCAAATAACTCAATTCCGACGGAGTTAAACTAGCCACAAGCCAACAAGGTGCCATTGCATGGGTGGATCACTACAAGGTCTACTTCTCGATTTGTTCGGAGATTTCTTTTCATGTAATGTGCCTTCGTTCGGAGTAGCTTATTTTGGAAATGATAGCTAGCTCATAAACGGGGTTTATGTGTGTGTGCGCGCGTTCAGCTTGTTGTTACTTGTCCTGTTTATACTTCTTCTCCTCCACAATTTCCTCTTTTATAGTATGCCTCCTTTTCCTTCTTGGCCCCTTCAACAAAATATTTAGTTCGTGTTGCACCTATATGGAACACACATTTGATGAGTTGGTTATAAATCACTTTCTCCAAGGCTTAGCACTCAATATGATGAAGGACGAATTCAATTAATTTTATTACTTTTGCAAATATCATGACATATCTACTGATTTGCACTCCCAATGTTTATTTAAATTGCACGTTATGAAAATTGTGCGGAGTTCTGAGATTTCTTCTGTTGCTACGAAGGAGTTCTATTTATCTTCAGTATCTAGCATTTTACTGAATATCCTTGTAGCATACTATTTCTGCTTTTGTTAGCTGGCTATGTTTTTATCGTCTATCTTCTCACTTTAAAGATTCTTTGTTATCTGTAACCCCCTGTTTCACTTCTGCAGAAATTTATCTTTGGTGGGAGGTTAATATTTGGACCCGACGCACGGTCGCTGCTCATCACCATTTCACTCATAGTGGTTCCTGTTGTGATATTTTGTGTGTTTGTTGTAAGACATCTTCTCCATAGATTTGCTGCATATGATGCTGGATATGCAATTTTGGCGGTTACAGTAGTATTCACCATCTATGTTAGTCTTCTAACGATTTCCTATTAAAAATGTATGCATCACATACTACATTTATATCTTAAGATGATTTGGCTTCAATAATCTTTATTCAATTTCATTATTATTTGGTACTGTGTTTGTTGATCTAGTGCATCTTGGTTCATGTGTCACTAGATGGATCATGTTTTCATCTAATTCTTAGCTTAAATTGGTGCTGATCCACTTATAAGAATATATCTTTTACTATTTGTATTTACTTTTGGTAAACAAGAACCTCGAGTTGGATGGCACTAAAACTTGTCAATCTTTCTTCTCTTTCCATTTTCTTGGATAATGTTGTCTTTTTGCCCCCACACAGATTGAGTTAGGCTCAAATTTTATGCTTGTAGGAATAACAATTTTCTTCTGTAAATAAGCAGAAGCAAAATATCAAAGTGAACAAATAAAGCAATTATAATTCTAATTACACCTTTTCGTACAACAAATATGAACTGGTAGAGACATGGTCATATGCCATCTGATGCTGTTTCTTTATGAGGATTTTGGCAATTCTAGAAATGCTAAGATGAGCAAAATGGTGGATATGTGGGGTTTTAGGGATAGCAGGATCCATTACTATGCCATTCCACATTGCATATATTAAATCTCCAAAACTATCATAAGATGCGGTGAAATTATTAATTATTATCGAGATGCTTTATATTATTATTCGTTTATTTCAAAGGATCTGAACTTGTTGCGTTTTCTTTTGTCATCATGGCTATTGGCCAAACTACAGTAGGGCATACTTTCATGTTAGCTAACGATGTGGTGATCCTTGTCAGATTTCAGCGTTGAACTGTGCCACTGTTATGTACAGTGAAGAGTTTGCCAAGACATCTTTAAGAGAGAGATCTGATTCCAGAGATAGAATTTGGCTGCAGGCAGTAAAAGAGCAAGAGTTCTTCAAACCAAGGACCATGGGATGGGTGTTTATAAATTAATTAGTTTGAACTATTATGTAGTATCATAAGAACTTGTGCAGTTCTATAGGGGCTTTACTACACATTAGATTGAAATTGGATCTGTAAATGCAATTGAATTAGCATAAATGATCATAGGCTATGCTAAAATCTGCTTTTCCTCATATGACATGTTTTGATTTGATTTATGCATCCAAACAATCACGACTCGTAGTTTTCCATGCTATTGACATAATATGATTGTCTAGGTACTCATGGTGCTCCTCCGCATATGATATGTTCTGAATTAATTTTTTGTATCCAAACGATCATGACTTGTAGTTTCCATGCGTATCTCACAATATGGTCGTGTAGGTATTGGTGCTCCTCCTCCTTACTTCCGCTCGAGATCCTGGTATTATTCCACGTAATTCCCATCCTCCAGAAGAAGAGTTCTCTTATGATACTTCAGTTCAACCTCCATTAGAAGGGACTAGGCATACGCCAAGCTTGCAATTTCCTCGCTCCAAAGAAGTGATTGTTAATGGAATGCATGTGAAAATAAAGTACTGTGACACTTGCATGCTCTATCGTCCGCCTCGTTGCTCTCATTGCTCAATTTGCAATAATTGTGTGGAACGGTTTGATCATCACTGCCCCTGGGTTGGCCAATGCATTGGACTGGTATCCTACTCAACTTCATTTTCCATTTGCGAAGTAGTCATGGGAAACTATTACTTTTGTCCTTCAACATGTGAATGTTATAGAATAGTATTGTCTTGACTGGTGATTTAGAATTATAGTTCAGTATTCTCTCTTTAGCTAGGTGATATGTTATTAGAGAATGTTTTGTGGTTGCACAGCAAATTAACTTTCATAACCCATTTATTTTACTTTGGAGCAATCACTTATTGCAAGAGATGCACCGGTTAGGAGTGTTGGGAACTTAGGATATTAGGTGTAGGTCTGTAAGAACTTGGATTGAGGCTGTGAAAAAGGATATGGAAATTTGCTAATGTTACAGAGAGAATGGCCCTTAACTGAGCAAAATGGAAGAAAAATAGTCATGTGGCCAACCTGAAAGTTTTGTGCTAGAAGTTTTCTTCCTGTTTATTCACTTAAAGAATTCAAAATTCCAGAGATGTTTTAACATCTGAAATTCTTGATACATGTTTCATATGAGCACATGACAATGTGTTCTGTTACTTAGTCATTGATTTAGGCGTTGTTTGGTTGTTTTGAACCTATGTAACTTGGAGAAGCCAAAGACCCAAGAAGCTATGTGGTGTGCCCCATGGCCAAGTTCTCCAAGCTCTCGTTCTCTCTCTCTTATTGTGTTTGGTTGGGGGAAACTGAGCTGGGAACCCAATGAACCAGCTTTTGGTATGTTGGTACCCACCTTTTCCCTTCTTTACAAGTAAGTTTCCAACTCTTTTTCATTTTTGGCTTGGACTTGGCCAAGAAACTTGGAGAACTTAAATGCCTTTCTAGCATGGTGAGAAGCCCATGTGGGCCAAGTTATTCTCCCAACTCCTACCACTTCTCTGTACCAAACAAGAGAACTTGGAAAACTCCTTCCAAGTTCTCTAAGTTCTTGGCTAACTTCCAGGAAACAGACTGGCCCTTATACAACAAGAAGAACAACGAAGCCTTTACCTCAAAGTTTTGGTGTTAACTGTTTGAGCTTTCTTCTATTTAAATGTATTTTCACAACATTATTGTGCACCAACCTGACATCATTTGTGGCGATATGCTTATAGATTACATGATACAATAACTTTTTACCTACACAATTATTGAATGTGATCATACAGTATGGTGTGTAGTCATCATCAAGCACCCATCAATGAAGATCAAAATTTGTTGAAATTTATAACTTTTGGGGTGACTCGACTAGTATATGGTGTTATTTGAATTTCATGTCCGTTGACTATGATAGTTATGTTTTGGGATTCTGTATTCATACATCCCTATTCAATATTTGATAACTACATAGAAACCAATTAAAGTCTATATTTTCGTGCCTTTTGTATGATAAGTCCGTGCTACATCAATCCCTCCAGTTATTTCCATATTCATATGGGAACAAACACAGAACCATGGGAATAAACACCGTTTCCGAACCAGAATAAACCGTCGAGTACCGAGCGAAACACAACTTACACACGATATCAAAATCCACATAAACGAGCATGGAGCAAATATAATGATACTTACGTGGAAAATTTTGATGGAAAAAAAATCACGGACGATCAAAGTCCAACATGGAAAAATTTCACTAGTGAAAGGAAATATATCGACTCCCCTTCAACTTCTCCCATTAATCCAACATGGATTACCACTACTACTCAAATTTAAGGAATAAATTACAATAGAGAAATAGGTTTACTGAAAGCGAGTTCCGAGAAAGAATCAATGTAGGCCTCGAACAATCTCCTTTGAATGAAACTGAATCCCTCTCCTCCGAAAGTTGAACTTTGTAAGAATCTCTCTTGGTGAATAGCTACCGTAATTAGGGTTGGGAGTCCCTATTTAAGTCCCCATAATCACTGAGCAATTATGGTTGTTCAAAGTCTTCAAACCGAACCAACGAGCCAGACTAAATGTTGAAAATTCGGCTCCGGAATGTCGGCGGTATGCTCATGAGCGTAAAAAATATCCATAATAGTTTAGGACCAATTTACAACCCCATAAGTATACCGGCGGTATGTCGTCCCCTCTGATATTGTTCTAATATGTACAATATCCAACTTCAATGAGCTCATTTCCGTCGATTTCGACTTTCCGAGCTTTTTCGACACAAGAATGATGCTCTTTGCACTTCAGGGTCTTCTCTACATAGGATAGGAGCCGGGAGCCCTACCCAACACCAACAATTGTTCCCATTCTCAACTAGGTGGAGGAGCTCGTCATTCCGACAATCCTACTGTAGAACTTGAATATTCTCCTAGCAAAACCTTCGTAAGCATATTCACTGCATTGTCATCAGTATTGAATTTCTCAAGCTCTGCATCCTTTGCTTCCGGCACATCTCGTATCCGTTGATACTAAATTACAATGTGTTTGGACCGGCTATGAGAAGTAGGATTTTTTCAAAGGTGATTGTGCTCTGGCCATCCTAAAGTAATGTGTATTGTTCATGTTTTAGTTTTAACTCCTAAAAAACTTTTAATCTATAGTAACTACTTGCAAGCTTCCATCGTCATAATAAATTCGGTCTCTTGGCGACACACTTCTTGCAACCCCGACTGCCATGATATTGTCCCTTATGCAAACATCATCACGTATTTCAAAGTCGATTTTTTGGTATCCACATTCCCAGTCATATCTGTGTCAATATATCCAACAACTTCAGCTCGTTAATCCCAAATGAAAGTCTTCAACTAGAAGTAAGAGAACGTAGAATCCACTTGATCGTACTTTAATGCATCCTCCCTTGATTGGAAAGATACATGCCAATTGCATGAGCAATATCCAGTCTTGTACGCACCATAGGATACATGAGACTCCCCACAGCTGAAGCGTACGGAACTCGCTCTACATCTTCTTTTTCCTCCTCGGTCGATGGATATTGCTCATAAGTAAGCTTGAAGTCAGCTGCAAGTAGGGTGCTCATCTTCTTCGACTCGTCTATTTGAAACGCTGAAGTACCTTACGAATGTACTTCCCCTTGGACAATCAAAGCAACTTGGATCCTCTCTCTCGGCTGAACTCTATTCCAAGAATGGTCTTTGTTTAGCCCAAATCCTTCATCGAGAATACTGTGCCCAGTTGGCGCTTTAACTTTGCTCAACATGTCATCCACATAGAGCAATAATATGACAAAATCGTCCTTGATAAAATACTTCACAAACACAATGATCTAAAATTTTACGGAAATAACCATGTTCCAAGTCAAAACTAGCTGTCAAACTTAGCATTAGGATAAATAACAATTTGACGACTGACAATTTTTTTATCGAAATCTATGTCCTTTTGCTGACTGTAGCCCTCGACTACCAACCTCGTCTTGTATTGGGGGCAATAGCATATTCTCCTTGCTTCACTCTGAACACCTACCGATTCTTCAAGGTCTTCTTGTCTTTTGGCAACCGCACTAACTTGTAAGTGTGGTTGGCCTGTAAAGAACTCCTCCCGTATGACATGTATCAACTCCTGTCTATACAAATCTTACATCGTCTCTACGAAGCTTTCAGGCTCTCCTTCCTCAGTCAATAACACGTACTCATTAACTGAGTACCTCAAAAATGGTCGACGTTCTCTGGTACTCCTCAACGGAGTCTTTGGTGCTGGTTGTTCACGACAACCTCCCCTTCAGGAACTGCCTCGTTTGCATGCTCATCCTTTTGAAGGTCGTCCTGATAATCATTAGCAAACTGATGACCAAGGCTGGGAGCAACTTCATGTATTGGCTCCCAATACCTAGTATATCCGCAATGTCCTCTAGAAATGGTTTGAATCTGTATGACTCTAACTCAGACAAATACTCAACCTCAGAAGACATTGGAATCCTGAGTATTGGTCAGGTCTGATGCTCGACGAATATCACATCTTGGCTTCTGTAGAGCTTTATTTCCACTGGGTCGTAGAGTCTATACTCGAAATTATCCCGAGCATAGATGACAAAGACACATTGTCTTGTCTTCAGCTTGAGTTTAGACCTCGTCCTTCGGTACATGCATGAAGTTCTTACACTAAAACACATGCAAGCGACTGTTTGATTGTAAACCCCCTGATTTTTTTCAAAATTTTAAAACTGGAATTTTCAGAATTTTCTGGAATTTTCTGAGAATTTTCTGTAATTTAAAAACTGGGTTTTAATTATTCAATAATTTTTAATTGATATTAAACAGTATTAAAATATTATGAAAATAATATTTTTGGATGTAAAATGAAAAACTGGACTTAGGGCAATTTTTCTGGAATTTATTGGGCCTCAGACCTATTTTTTTAAATGCCTAAATAGTATTTAACTATTTATTTAATTATTTAAATTATTTATTTATTTATTTATTTATTATTTTTCTTATTATTATTATTATTATTTATTTTTATTTAACCCAGCCCGTTGGGCCGGCCCAGCCCGGCCCAACAGACCGGAACCCACACAGGCCCGCAACCCAGCCTAACTCCCCACCTGTCACGACCCGCACCCGGAAGTTCGGGCACGAGTACGTGGGTACGTCCAGCCTACGCCGCAGAGTCGGCGGTAGTACGCTGTCTAGGTCAATCCATCTAAACTAGTCTAACTCATTCACAATTAACATAGGCAAGATAATAATGAGAATAGAAACTTAAAATTTGCAACTGAAATAAATGTGACAACAAATTCAAATGTTTAGTACAGGAATTCCAAAATGAAATCGGGGACAAACCCGATTAAATAAGATAAGAAACAGAATAAAAGATAGCTACTACTAGCTACTCAGCAGCAGGGGTCTCCTGGGTGGGTTCTGGCTCCTCATAGGTATCATCAGTCCCCTCATAGGGACCATAATAAGTAGGGGCAAGATCCTCATCATCGCCTAAATCAACAGATCCAGTCAGGAAAGGAGCAAAGTACACAGTGCACAACAATGTTAAACTAAATATTTATGACAATTAAACATTGAATATCATGTTAAGGAAATTGTATAAAGGAATGTTAAGATCTCAGAGTCAAAACTATAAACAGGAATATGAGAAAACAGAAGTAAACGAGCAGGAAAAGAAACTACACAGTCAGCAAGAATATAACATGACCAGAAGTTATCTGTATGAAACTTGTGTTTGTTTTTAGAATACTTAGTTGGCATGTAGGGGTTTATAAGGCTAATCCGGCCGTCATGGACGGCTATTAAACACGAATAATCGAGATCCGGCTGATGGACAGTCGTGTACCACCAGCTATTAAACACGGCAAGGGGAAGGGTAAACTACATGCCTTCTAGTATTCTCCCACCCGACATGAAAAACAAGACATGAATTCCAATATTCAAGACATGAAATATAGTATTCTAACACTACGTGTAATCAGCAAGGGTACTAGTAGAGCAGGGAATTTAATTATCACAATATAAAGATTAACTTGAAGTGCAGGTACTTGCCTGTTGTTTGGATCTGGTTAATTTAGTTCTTGGGAAAAAAGTCCAGAGATGAGTCCAAAAGCTGAAATAGACATTACCATCACTCTCAGAAGATGTCAAATAGCTAGAAACGCCTGTCCTTGGGTCCAATTTGGAGACAAGGGCAAAAACGGCAGTTTCGGGTCAAAACGGGGTCCGCCGGTGGGCCCGCTTTGCACCGAAAAACGCGTCCGGGTCAAATGTCTCCAAATTCACCAAACTTAGTGTCAACAGGTCAGAAACGCTGATACGAACCCAACGGAACTTCCAGATTTGGATTCCGATGAGCCGAACACAAAATCGCCCGTCGAGCGGGGCCTGTGGGGCCCACGACACGCGATTTCGTCAACGTTCTCAGAATCGAACCAAACTTGACCCACAGGACCAGCGTATTGCTACGAGTCCGATGGCGCAAGTTTCGTCTCGATCCGACGTGTGTGCACGAAATTAGGGTGAAATGCAGAAAAGCCGGATACGGGGCGATGTCCGCGGATACGCGTTGATTCCGGTGTGCACGCACACCCGAATCAGCTTCCGCGAAATCTCACACGTCCGTATCGACGGTGCGTACGTATCTGTGAAGACCGCACGCGACCAAGTCGTCCCGTTTGGCGGGGCGGACTCAGTTCCGGGGGTGAAACAGGGTCTGGTTTTTCCTGTTTTTGGATCGCGGTGTGCGATCACCACAGGACGCGATGCCCCGAACAGTTTGTCCGGACACCGAGAGGGTCATACAGGCTTCACAACGCAATTTGCGGAATTGAAAACGGAGATACAGGGTGCAAGATACGAGTACCTGAACAAGGCTCCCCGAAACGGGGTTGAAGGTGTCCGACACGCAATTTCGTGTCCTGGACGCTGTGTCCGCCGTGCACGTGTCCTGTCGGCCGTGTCCGGCCTGGGGCTGAGGTCTGCTGACCCGCGGCGGCTGGTCGACAGCCGGCGAGGCGTCTCCGGGCTCTGGTGAGGGCGGTGCCGGCCGGACCGCTTCGCGGAGGCGGGACGTCCTCAGTCGGCTCGGCGTCTGGCCGGTGAGGCGGTGAGGAGGAAGGAGGCGGGGAGAAGAGAGTCAGGGAGGGAGGAGCTCGACGGCGGCTGTCGGCTGAGGGAGGAGGTCGGCGGGGCTAGGTGCTGGCCGGCGTAGAGTTAGGGTTCCGACGGGAATTCTGGAAGGGGTGAAGTGAGGCGGAGGAGGAGGAGAAGAGGGGGATTTATAGGGGCTCAGGCGGGCGGTTCGTGGCCGGGTGAGGCGGCTGAGGGGGGTACGTGGCCTCCTCCGGCGGAGGCGGCGCGGAATCCGGGCGTCGCCGGAGGAATCGGGCGCCCGGACGTCGTGGGGACGATGGGTTGGGGACCGGGTTCGGGTCGGTGCGGGTTCCGGGTTCGGGCGGACCCGCCCGACCCGCTAGCAGCGGCTGGGCTGGGCTAAAGGGCTCGGCCCAATGGGCTGGGCCGGGTGTTGGGCTGGGTTTTAAAAACAATTAATAATAATAATAATAATAATAAATGAACAAATAAATGAATAATTAAATAAATAATTAAAATAAATAGTTTTTAGGTAATTAAAAATAGGTCAGGGGTCCAATAAATTCCAGAAAAATTACCCTAAGTCAAGTTTTCCATTTTACACCCAAAAATGTTATTTTCATGATATTTTAATATTATTTATTGCTAATTAAAAATCATTTATTAATTGAAAAGCTTGATTTTAATTACAGAAAATTTCCAGAAAATTTCAGAAAATTGGGAAAATCCAAGATTTAATAATTTGAAAATTCAGGGGGTTTACACCACCGGGTCGGGTCGGGTCTGACCGCCGCCCGACCCGCACCCGCCGACCCGCCTTCACCCACGACCCCAGCCCCCGAGTTCTCCGGCGGCGCCCGCGTCCGGCGCCGCTCCGCCCGCCACGCGGCGCCCAGCCCGCCACCCTCGCCCACGACCCCGACCACCTCGCCCCCTCCTCCGCCTCCCACGGCCACGACCGCTCCCCTCCGCCTCTATAAGAACCCCTCCCCTCTCTCCCTCCGCCACTGCCCCGACCACCGCCACCGCCACTGCGCCTCGCCGCTGCGCCTCCGTCGCCGTGCAGACCCCCAGCGCCACCGACCTCCTCCCGCCGTGAGCCACCCGACGCCGTCACCTCCACAGCCCCCTCCAGAGTTCTCCTCTGCCACCCTCGCCGTAGCCGCCTCCGGCCGCCGCCACCTCCGCTCGAGCGCCGCGCCGCCTCGCCGCAGAACCCCGGCCCCCTCCGCCGCAGCCCGGCCGCCCTCAGCCTCCCCTGCCGCCGGCCAGTACACCCCAAGCCCTAACCCTAACCCTAATTCTCGAGTCCGTGTCCGACACGAATCGGACACGTGTCGGACACGATTTGGCCCTGGTTTTCGGGTCCCCTTCAGGTGCGTGTAACTTTTTACTCGTAGCTCCGTTTTCGATTCCGCAAATTGCCTTGCGAAGCCTGTATGACCCTCTCGGTGTCCGGACAAACTGTTCGGGGCATCGCGTCCTGTGGTGATCGTACACCGCGATCCAAAACAGGAAAAAAACCAGATCCTGTTTCACCCCGGAACCGAGTACGCCCCGCCAAACGGGACGACTTGGTCGCGTGCGGTCTTCACAGATACGTGCGCCTCGTCGATACGGACGTGTGGGATTTCGCGGAAGCTGATTCGGGTGTGCGTGCACACCGGAATCAACGCGTATCCGCGGACATCGCCCCGTATCCGTACTTTCTGGAACGCGCCCTAACTTTGTGTACACACGTCGGATCGAGACGAAACTTGCGCCATCGGACTCGTAGCGATACGCTGGTCCTGTGGGTCAAGTTTGGTTCGATTCTGAGAACGTTGACTAAATCGCGTGTCGTGGGCCCCACAGGCCCCGCTCGACGGGCGATTTTGTGATCGGCTCATCGGAATCCAATTCTGGAAGTTCCGTTGGGTTCGTATCAGCGTTTCTGACCTGTTGACACTGAGTTTGGTGAATTTGGAGACCTTTGACCCTGACGCGTTTTTCGGTGCAAAGCGGGCCCACCGGTGGACCCCGTTTTGGCCCGAAACTGCCGTTTCTGCCCTTGTCTCCAAATTGGACCCAAGGACAGGCGTTTCTAGCTGATTAATATTTTCTGGATCTGATGGTGATGTTTGTTTCAGCAACCGGAGTACCGCCTGCAATTCCCGCCGAAGTCAGAACTGCAAACATAGCCGAAACCACAGGCAAGTGTACCTCGCCAAAACTTGCAGCTTGCTACATATTTCCTGGACTTGGTTATACATCAGTGGGCAAGTAAAGCCTGCCAATTCTTAGACATTTCTGATTATAGTATTTTACTTGATTTTTTGGTAGTTTCTTATGTAACTTGTTTAACTGCTCAACCCAGGACACCTGACACTATTCATGTGACGGAATTGCCTGAGATATACCTGGTGATTCCGTATAGGTTACATATTCATGTCATTACAGTTTACATGCTTAGATTCTAGCCTGACTCATTGCATTAGTTCAAACTTGCGTACCTGATATTTCTGGAACTGTGACGTGAGATTACATGGGGTGGGGAGAGTATTACCATATCAAGGCTGATTATAATACAAATAATGTTATCTGGAGGTGTCCTAGTCTCTGATACAGAGCTTTGGCACAAGTTCTGGCTCTTCGAGAAAATACTGCTATGGTTTCTTCGACACTGATCCTGTAGTAGTCTCAGCCTGAGTATGACTAAAACTCTCACTTGCATATCACTAGCTGGTTTACATATTTACCCTGCTGTTTATTTTATTGCTGCGCTGCATATGTTTGGCTTGTATTTTCTGTACCTTGTTATGTCCCCTGAGGAC
This sequence comes from Iris macrosiphon, assembly GCA_036927795.1. Classification (NCBI taxonomy): domain Eukaryota; kingdom Viridiplantae; phylum Streptophyta; class Magnoliopsida; order Asparagales; family Iridaceae; genus Iris; species Iris macrosiphon. The sequence goes on from JAYESA010000001.1 coordinate 179,343,292, forward strand.
CTGGAATGGACTATGTCCCCAGGTATAGCCGAGGAGAACTACCCCGAGGTGTACGGTACAGGAGCACTCCTTGGAGCAGAACCCGGAACTGAGGACGAGATAGTGGCCGAAGACTTCACCTGAGCACCGGCGTCCGCTACACAGTATTTCCTTTACAGTATTTTATTTCCAGTCTATGTTTCCTTAATTGTAACAGAATAATTCTCGGATTTGTTTTCCGAGATAACCTTATTTAATATTGCTTATTTACTTCCATTGCATTAATTCTGGCAATTAATCTGTGTTTGTTCTGTGGATGAGATTAGAAATACCTGAGACTTGTAACATATTACTGATAGACTACAGCTGAAGCATGCCCTGATGGATCCATTAAATTGGGTTATCCATCGGTGCGTGCTGCTGGCCATTGCCACGCATCTTCAGTCCCTCGGCATTTTGGGACTGGGGCGTGACATTGATGGTTCATTGTCATACACTACTTTGTCAGGTACATCACCCTACAAAGGAGTACTAGGAGATATATTAATAAAATAAGCAACAATATTTAAAAGCCTCAACCCCGTAGTTGTCCAACAACTTTGCTTTAAATAGCAAACACCACAATCTTTCTACTATTGTCATGTTCATTCGTTCCGCTACGCCATTGAGCCGAGGTGTCTTCTGCGGAGACTTCTGGTGCCGTATCCCTTATTCTTTGCAGTATATATAGACCTATGCTTTTGCCGCTGTTGTCGGAACGAACACACTTCAATTTCTTGTCCATCTTCCTTTAACAAAGGTCTAAAGCTCCTTACAAGTAACCATCATCTGATCCTTGGTTATTAAGACATAGACCCAAACCATTCTGGAACAATCATCAAAGAAAGTTACAAAGTAAGAAGCGCTACCAATTGTTTTTACTTTCATAGGACCATAGACGTCCAAGTGAATCAACTCGAGCAACGCTGACTTTCTTGAAGGTGGATGACTTTGGAAGGACATCCTATGTTGCTTTCCAACCATGTAATGCGTGCTTTTCTCCAATTTTGATAGCTTCAAACCTGTAAATACTTTTCGATTCGCTTAGTAGCTAATTTTCTTCTCGCTGATATGGTTGGGCCGTTTGTGTCTCAACATGGTAGACGCATCACTGATTACGTTCACCTCATGCGTCCCTTGTGTGCTCTCTTCCATATAATAAAGTTTGGATTTTTTTTGCTTCCACTAGTAAGACCATCGAATCCCTAGAAAACTTTTACTGATTATCTCTGAAGATACTGAAAATCCCTTGTTATCTAACATTCAAATTGACATCAGGTTGAAACATATATCTAGGATAGAGAACATCTTTGAGCACAAAAGTTGCTCATGTATTTGTCTTCAAATGCACATCTCCTACAATAATAGCCTTCGACACATTTTCGTTGTCCATCTTCAACATTCCATAGTCGTCTATTGTGTAAGTAGCAAACAGTGTCATGTTGTAAGATACGGGTGTCGAAGCCCCTGAGTCCACAAGCCAACTTCTATCATCGTTAGTGAGGTTCATGATAACCTCGTCACCCACGATGATGACATCTTCTTTATGAACTGATGTCGTTTTCTCCTTTTGCTTCCCTTTGTCATCTTTTTCTCTCCCTTCCAAGCAAAACAATTTTCTTGATGTGACCCTTCTTGTCATAATGGTAACATTTGGAGTTCTCGTACCGATCCTTTGATTTTCTCTGCTCTTGTCCCTACAACCGCTTGGACCCTTACTTTTGCTCCTTCATCTGCTCTCTAAAATCAATGCCTATGCGTGTGGTGTAGATGAAATGTCCTGTGCTGCATCTCCTTATTTAACACCTCTCTTGGCAAACTCCAGACTAATCATACCTTTGGAAGCTCATAGACAATTGCACGGTTTTCTACGAGTCTGGCAAAGTACCCAACAACCAAATTTCATGTATCTTGTCGTCGAACTTTACTCCCATAGCGAATAACTGGTCAACCACGTCCTGAAATTCACTGAAGTGATCCATAATAAATGTACCATCTTTGCACCTAAAACCCAACTGTCGGATCTAGGACAACTTGTTTACTCCGGTTTTCTTGGCATACACAAATACATCTCCCATAATGTCTTTGTGTACGTAATATGCGATGGGATTATACACATTCTCATCCACGAACTTCTTGATGTATTCACATACATGTATATGCTCGAACGTCCAGTTTTTCTTGGATTTATCACTGGACTTCTCAGAAGAAGATATTGATTGATGCAGCTTCTTGACGAATGTTATATCTTTTATCTTGTTTCGTCAATAGTGATGGTACCGTTCAGATTAACCATGCCTATTGGTTTCGCGTCCATCTTTTCTATCCGATTTGACTATCAAACTCCTTGACACCTACAACCACAAGATTTAATACCACTTTGTTGGGAACGGATGTGGAACCAACAGAATAGGCACCGTTCCCAAACAGGGAGAAACCGTCAAAGACCGAAGTGAAACGAACAACCTACACACGATACCAAAATCCACACAAACGAGCACAACGCAAACACAACGATATTCACGTGAAATTTTTTAATAAAAAAAACCATCGGACGATCAGAGTCCGACCGGAAATGTTTCACTAATGAATAAAGGAAATACACCGACTCCCCTTTAACTTCTCCCACTGATTCAACCCGGATCACCACAACTACTTAATTTAAGGAATAGACTACAATAGAGAAATAGATTTACTGAAAGCGAGAACGGATCGATATTAGCCTCCTTTAACGATCTCTCTTTATTCAAACTGAAACCCTATCCTTCGAATCCCTCTCCTTTGAGTTCGAAAGTTGAACTCTTTTAGAATCTCTTTCTAGGTGAATGTCTAAGGTAATTATGATTAGGAAGTCCCTATTTAAGTTTCTCTAATCACTGAGCAATCCAAACCGTTCAAACCGAACCAACGGGCCAAATTAAATATTGAAAATTCGACTTAGCCCGCCCAACGACATGCTACCGATATGCCAGTAGTATGCTTATGAGCGTCATATTTGTCCACAATAGTTCTACACTAATTTCCAATACGAGTCGTATACCGGTGGTATGCTGCCCCCTCTGATACTGTTCTGATACGTACAATATCCATTTCCGATGAGCTCATTTTCGTCATCTTCGACTTTTCCAGCTTTTTTGACACACACGGATGACGCTTGTTGCACTCCAGGGTCTTCTCCACATAGGATAGTAACCCTACCCAACACCAACAATTCAAAATAATACTTACTACTAGAGAGTAGTAGCTTACACCCCCTAAATTATTGCGGGGTTTACATTTACCTTCTAACTGGGTTGTTCTTTTAAGGTCATACTCGAGGTCTCATAGTATTCACTGATCTGATGACATTGTACGATCTAATGGTGTATCATGAGATTCTTGGTTTTATTATGAATAAACTTGTGGGTATATGCATGCATCATTTTGCATTTAATTTATACAATTTCAGTTTTATTTTTATTCTATGTTGGCATCTCTGTTTCTTTCTAGTCAAGTTCTCAGCTTATGAATTTGTGACTATACACATTTTTAGGATAGACATAGTTATCTTTGTTGTAATTATTAAGCCACCAAATTGAATGGTCCAACATTTATTCACAAGGATTTATATGCCAGTGGAATTCATGCATCTGGTAATCGCATGCACGGTTTTCTGATAATTGAACTGAAGAGACGATGGATATGTTAGACATCTTTGGAACATAAGGTTTGTCTTTGTAGATGGTTCAAGGCAAATCAATATCCACGGGGATGGCCGTCCATGGCATTAACCAAGTTGACCATGCTCTATGAACAAAATTGTGCTTCCAAGTGTGTACACACACACACACATGCACACAATGTGTTTGTTTGTTCGCAAAGACATGACCAACTCTCTTATTTTAGTATATGAACTTTACCCAGATACTAACTTTATGATTGAAGACCTGAGTTGGAAATTTGCACTATTCACAATGATCTATATACGCTGAAAACATTTACAAACAAAGATCCTGTGCTTTGAATTTTGAAAACTTCTCACCATTCATCAAGTTACTGCAGAATGAGTGTTTTGCCATGATATAATAAAATAATAGCAAGGAATGTTAGATTCCTTACTCAGATGTACTTAAATATGGATTTTCTTGCAGAGAAATTATCGTTACTTCTTCTTCTACGTGTCTTCCTCAACTCTTCTCTGCATATATGTGTTCTCTATGTGCGCACTGTATATCAAGTTTCTCATGGATGAGGATTACCCGTCAGTATGGAAGGCAATGAGACATTCCCCTGCATCTGTAGTACTCATGGTATATAGTTTCGTATCTCTATGGTTTGTTGGTGGTCTTACTGGGTTTCATTTATATCTCATCAGCACCAACCAGGTCAGTCTTTTGGTCTATATGTCCATATTTGCAAGATACATTTTCTTCTTCTTCTTTTCTTATCATAGCCTTGTGTTTGCTCTTATGTTGACTTGTTTGGATTTGTACTTGTTAGATGCTATCTACACCTTGGTGTGCTTGAACTGCTAATTATGGGTTTTCACTGCTTGTCACTAACTGACACAGTGAAATAAGTGAATTTCAACCATATGCTGGAAGCATGATAATGCAGTACATATCATACTGGGGTAGATAACATGCTCATTGCCTAGAGTTTTCACTGTCCACTTTATACATCCTGTGTAGTCTCAGTAGACTTGGTACGTATTATGCCCTACATGATACCTTTAGGAGGTTGAACAGATGAAGATACCCCATGTAGTCAATAAATATTTGGGCTGACTTTTTAATATTTTATTTATTCTTTTATTGATATGGGGTGGGTTTTGTGTGTGTGTTGGGAGGGGAGGGGGGGGGGGGGGGGTGGGGGGGGGGGGAGGGGAGGGGGGGGGGGACCCAACTAAAATTACTATGATCTTCAGCGAGTATAGGATATATTTAAATTCATATTATCTTCTTAATTGTTTATCAATAAGGTATTAATTTTCCACGTCCTCATCCTAACCTTTTTCCCTTTACTTGGTTTTGGAGCATAACACAGTACCAAGAAGGTTCCACAAAGTTGACTGTAAGGAACTTGCAAAGGTTTTTGGCTGAAAGATATGAATACCTTTTTGGTTTTGCGATTTGGATTCATACAAGGAAGGACCAATCTTCCAAGTTTCTTTAGACGAAAACTAGAGCAAGAGGTCGAATGATAAGATCTGCCATGAGGGAGGTGGCGGATCCAGGAAATATAATCAGGGCCTGTTTGGTAAATGTGAAGTGGATTTGGATTTTAGAAATCCAGTTTTGGATTTTGGTCCAAATCCTAAATTTATAGTTTCAGGAGTTTCGACCAAAAGTTATTTGGTAAAGATGGAATTTGGAATTGAAAGTGGACATAATCCAGATTATGTGTTTGGATAGTAGGAAGTATTTACAAGAAGAAATATTATGGTTAACCAATAATATAAAGAGTTGATATTAACAAAATATTATGGTTAACTAATTAAATTTTATAATTTTATAAATATTAATTACCTAATATTATGGTTAAAACATAATTAATTAATTTATATATTAATATTATTTTATTTAACTATTCTAATTATATAATAATATAATAGTACACACTAATTCGTTATCTAGTTAAATTTATAATTACCTATTAGTATTATCTATTTAAATATTTTTATTTATATTATTTAAATGTCCTAACAACTTATTTATATTAATTATTTATGTTAATTATTTATATTAATTAAGAATAGACATTTCATTAATAAAATATTAACTAATTATTAATTAGGCTATTAGTTCATTAATTGTTGACTTCTATGTTACTTGGAGTGTCGGGTAGGGATACATATCCAAGAGTCGGACCTTCAAACTCACAATTGACTATTAAAATAAATATATTTGAACATGGTTTCATAAAAAGACACATCATGTAATTAAATTTGCATGGCTTCATAAAAGACGTAATTAAATTTGTACTGTTTCATAAAAAGACATGCAGTTGTAATAAAGTTTGCATGGTTTTGTTATTATAATTAAATTTGCATGATTTCATAAAAAGACATCATGTAATTAAATTTCTAAGGTTTCATAACTTTAATATCAGTCAACCATATTAAAATAAACTATCTACTTCACTACCAGTCTTTCGATTGTTACCATGAAGGATCTGATTGTCACTATGGAGGTTTAGATACATATTTCATATCATACCCATACCCATATCCTATCGGGTGGACACAGGTACTTCTCCTTAAAGTGAAGAGTCTGATTAACATAGGTTGGCTTGTGTAAACTAAAATTTTAATAAAACAATAAAATTATTAAAAACAAAATCAAATACAACTTTCTCCCTCCCAAATCCGGATTGGAGAGGAGGATTTGAGATAGCCTCCAAATCATGATTTTGGATTTGGAAAGTAATCATCACCCACTTTCCAAATCCAAATTTAGGGTCCAACCAAACATAGGATCCCATGGATTTAGCACCAAATCCATAGAATCTTCAAATCCATGACTACTTCCTGTTTACTAAACATGCCCGAGTGTCTGTTTGGTAATAATGAAGTGGTTTGGATTTGGATTTTAGAAATCCATATTAGGATTTTGGTCAAAATCCTAAATTTATAGTTTCAGGATTTTCGACCAAAAGTTGTTAGATAAAGTTAGAATTTGGAATTGGAAGTAGACATAATCCATATTCTGTGTTTGGATAGTAGGAAGTATTTACAAGAAGAAATATTATGGCTAACTAATAATATAAACAGTTGATATTAACAAAATATTATGGTTAACTAATTTAATATTATAATTGTATTATTATGGTCTCCTCGTGATCATAATTATATATGGTTAACTAAGAATCATAAAATATTAATTACCTAATTATATAATTAACAATATAGTATGGTTAACTATAATCATAATTACTAAGTACTTATGATTAATATGAACAAAATTATTTTACTAGTTAATTATAACTTAAAAATAATTAAATATTTTATATATTAATAAATTATTTTAGTTAATTATTCTAATTATATAATAATATAATAGTACACACTAATTTGTTATCTAGTTAAATTTATAATTACCTATTAGTGTTATATATTTAAATATTTTTTATTTATATTATTTAAATATCCTAACAACTTATTTATATTAGTTAAGAATAGACATTTCATTAATAAAATATTAATTAATTATTAATTAAGCTATTAGTTAATTAATTGTTGATTTGTGTAAACTAAATTTTTAATTGAACAAAAAAATTATTAAAAACAAAATCAAATACAACTTTCTCCCTCCCAAATCCAGACTGGAGAGGAGGATGTGATATAGCCTCCAAATCATGATTTTGGATTTGGAAAGTAATCATTACCCACTTTCCAAATCCAAATTCAAGGTCCAACTAAATATAGGATCCCATGGATTTGCCAAATCCATGGAATCTTCAAATCCATCACCACTTATTGGGGGGCTTAAAAGATCCACGTTTAAATGCGTATAGGATGATCAGAACTCAAGACCAACAAAAGAAACTCCAATTACATTACCAATTAAGCTATCCTTTAACAATAACCAAAGTAATGGTGCATATAAATATTAAGTTTTGGAAAAAATAAAATAAAATACCTACACATTAACTTTGCCCCCGAAATCCAGTGGGGGCTTGAGCCCCCAGTCCTTTCCATGTAGATCTGCCCCTGCCATCAGGCCGATGACAATATTTTTCCGCATTTTCCTATAGCCTATTTGCATTTATTCCCTAACCACGATGCTTGCATTTGTTTACTTGGAAGCTGGAAGATTCAAACTGTCAAAGTGTTTGCTAGATATCTATTTTACCCTATCAAGATTGTAAGTTGTGCCATGCATTTTGCTCTCCATATATTCCAAAATACATATGGCACCAAGCCTGACAATTGGCTATGTATGTTCATAATATGTTAAATGTCACTTATACTAGCATATAGTTAAGGCTCCTATACGTTGGAAACAAAAAATGGCAATTAGGCAAGCAAGTCTGTGAACTGAACTACTTAAAACCAGCACTTGTATCTTTGTGATGTAATCAAGTTTTGTAGCTGAAAAGAAGATCAATTGTTGTCGGAGCCACTACCCCTCTCACAAAGTGCGCTTTCATCATTTTCTAGCAGCTTATACGATAGTCGAGATTCCTGTCTTCACTTTCCCTTTCCTTCCAAGAACATGGGTTGCAATGAAAAAACATGCACAAGAGGTCACCTAGGTAAAGCAGGTAACGTGACTGATGCGTGGAAGAAGGCAAAATCAGAGCAACACCGTTAATACATGTTCACTTCGGTATCCAAGTCCTAAGAACTCTTTCTCCTTGATTGGAGGATTGGTCCCATGTATGTGTCAAAATACAGGCTTCAAACATTCATCAGTGAACCAACCTGATTATCCCTGAATAATGTGTGATGCAAGTGATGCGGCCACCTGGGGAAGTCCAAGTCTCGGTTGATTTTTGGCAGCTGAGTCCACTGTAGACACGTGTTGTTGGATCACAAGAAAAGAAGTTGAACCATTGAAGTTAGTTACTTTAGCCGCAAATTTCTTAAAATTAGAATTATGGCAGCATTAAAATAAGCAGTGGATGAAGGATTTAGTTTAATAGTGTGTGTTCTCGTCACACTTCTTTTGTTCCATATGAGGTAATCAGAAGGATCAAGGAGTTGGTCATATTTTCATAACATGGCAATTGATTGCTAAAATATGGGTCTGATTCTGTTGAATCCAACTTATCTTTTCTTGAAAAATATTATGGCATTTGCTTTTGCCTTTTTCATAAATTTATGCATCTTATATTATGACTATGGTTTTAGTGATAAATATCTTTACCATGCCAGTTTTTGGTTAAGGCTCTCTCTTAAATTCTTTTTCTGTGTATGGTTGATTTTACTAGCGGCCGGCTAATGCCCTCTGCATTATTGTATTGGTTCTGTTTACCCCGACTAATGATAACAGATATTACTCCCGAGTCCTTGTCCACCAACCATGTAGCACCATTCTTCATACCATGCTGAATTATCAGATCTATTCCATTATTTGCATTGAACATTGACATGAGTCCTCTAGTTCACAAGTAGTGGATTTGGTGGCATGATGGAACTTACATAGGTATTACTCGTGATGTCAACTAAGTAAAATTCAACTCAATTATGTTATTTGTTCGTAAGAGGAACATAATGAATTTTGTGCATGCCCTTAAAACTTTTACTTCCCACCTTCTTTAGTAGAACCAGGGATGCTGGAGTCAAGGCGTTATGTCTTTATATATAGTTCAATTTCCAGCCATTGTTCAGATTAACTGCTCCAAATGATTGTTCATTTTATGCTTAATGTCATTGTATTTCATGTACATTGTAGACGACCTACGAAAATTTCCGGTACAGAGCAGACAACAGGCCCAATGTCAACAACCAAGGTTGCATATCTAACTTCCTTGAAGTTTTCTGCACAAAGGTAAAGCCATCAAGGAACAATTTCCGAACCTTTGTTCACGAGGAGCCCCCAGTACCTCCACCTATCAGCCGTTCTAGGGAACCAGAAATAGAGGCAACCAGTGAACCAAGGTCAAAAGTAGAGGATGATCTTGAGATTGGAGGGGAGCTGTTGAAGATATCCCGACGACGTAACTCAGCAGAGTTTGACGAAGAGTTGGGTGGGAGAAGCAGCAATGGCATGCACAGTGTTTTCTCTGAAGCAGAACTTAACATGGGCTCAGAGACGCAACTTCCCACCTCTAGACCTGAGGTAAGGAACTCAAGTTGGGGTAGGAGAAGCGGAAGTTGGGAAATCTCACCAGATACTCTACCAAGAACGCCACCAAATGGCTAACTGAATGTAGCCGGTCAGAGAGAGAAAAAGATGAGATCCTTAAACCTTTTGAGGGTTCCACTTGGTATGGTGCTCATTATACATGTATGTATTCTTCTCATTTGAAGAAGATGATCTGGGAAGTCATAAGCTATAGCTTGTTTCTCTTTTGTCATGTATTTGTGTTGGTTTTCACTTTGTGAGCTTGGGGTTGTAGTGGTGGGTATGATTCTTTCTGTAAAATACCAATGGGGTGGATCTTCGTACATTTGTATAATTTTTCTTTTATCCTCTGCTTATGAACAATTTTTTCACATTTCCTGTACCATGTTAATTTGCTAATATGATTTGGTGATTTGTCCAGATAGTTTAAAAGGGATGCAGGCTGTTTTATGGGGAAAATAGATTGACAAGTGCGTTGAGCTTTATGAGTGGTATTTTTCACCCTTATCTGTGCTGAATAACTTTGGTAGAGCCATTGTTTTGGTCCATATGTAGACACGAGATTTTCCAGCTCCTATGATCTGATAGAGATGGAAGTTGTCTACCAACTCTGATGTCACTAATGATCAGTGTATATATAGTTTCTTTTCCCTTGTTCAGTTTCACACAAATGTCTGTATTTCAGGGCATGCATATTTATGTTTCAAAGATGATTATGATCCACTGTAAATTGCAGATGCACTCTTTCCAATTTCTCTTTAATATTTTCCAAGTATTGATTATTCTTTGTGGGAGGTCAAATGTGTTTCAGATGAATCAAAATGTCAAATCTTCAATTGGCTTTCTGATTAATATCCCCAAACAGTGATTGTGGTGGCATCATCTAGTTGATCAAATGATGCTACAGAAAAATATGGATATCTGTTTGGTGAGATCTACCAGCCTAGGCAAGTTGGTGGCAGGATTCATGCACTTCGATGAGACCATGACAAGGCTGAAGATGCTGAAAATGAGAAAAATTGGTGGCAGAGATCATGCACGCTGGTGAGATCACGGCAAGGCTGAAGATGCTAAAGTGCGGTCCTAGCCACGAGCATTAATAAGCGAAGAACATGACGATCAACCTCCCTGATAATGTGTGTAATCTCTCTTCTCAATGCTCGTGGCTAGGATAAAGTGCGGTCCCTGATAATGTGCGAGTCCAAATAAAGGAGAGGATTCTGTTAGGTACCCAACATCCACCATTGCATTTGATCAGATATCTAAAAATTGAAATCTCATAGAATACCTATGAGTCACTAGAAACAACGAACAAAGGCACTGCTATTGTTGTATGTATATGGAGTTTATTTAACGACAAAAAAGTAGAAAATCTAATAGATCTGAAGGGATGACAAGGATTCATACAGATTCCAAATGATTCCATTGTTGTTGTATATGACAGGATCCGAACAAAAGATTTCCAACGTCAGTTATTCATAAACTAAGTGGCCTGTTCCCATCCCCACCCTGTTTTAAGTCTAAAATTCCCTCAATCTTATAATCCTAAGACTCGCACATGTTCTTATAATAGATAGCAACAGCTGATAAAGACATTAAGCATTTAGGACTTGGGTGTCAACTGTAACAAACTACCTCAGAGTCTTTCTTTATGTGTGTTAGTAGACTCACAAAGTGGATTACTTTCATCGCTTCTTGTTATTTTCTTCTCATGAGCCTTTGTTTTGTCTTCAAGATCAAGTCAAACATTTAGTGGTGAGCCTTCCATCGTAACTAACAGGCCACGACCTCACGGACATTTATGAGAAGTCAGCTTTTCATGTGTTTTTTTAATGTCCTTTCCGCGTGTTGTTATTCCTTAGTGGTGACTGTGTGTACTAGTGCAACATACATTCTGGCAGTGGCGACTTTTAAGTTTCAATGGTGCAACTTACATTCATTGGGGACATATATCTGTGTATCAATCAATTAGACTTTTTGAGAAAGCTGCTGATGATTCTGATGGTGCTTGATGTAAAATGAAATGGAGAGGCAATCAACTTTGAAAGTTTAAGTTCCAATTTTAACTTTTGGCAGGGATGATTAATGGGCTAATTAGAGTTTAGACCCTGAATTTTATACAAGCTTAGAGTTTAAGTCCTAACTTGTCAAATTATAAAGTTTAGATCCTGTATTTTTATTTTTTGTTTTATTTTTTTTTCCATTATACCATTCCTCTCATGCTTGACATTGAAACCTTCCTATATAGACTAGCGAGAGTATAATGGAAAAAATGAAACAAAAATAAATGTCCAGTGTTTAAATTTTTCAATTGGATTTGTCAGGACTTAAACTCTAAGCTGATATAAAATCCAAGGTCTAAACTCTAATTAGCCCATGATTAATTATTCATGCTTGTTTATGCGAATGATATGAAGAGATTGAGATTATTGAGTAGATAATTATGAAACAATCATATAGCAAGAGTGTGGTAGGATAAGCTCTTTTTTCTTTTCTTTTTTTGAAAAATGTAAATATTATTCTGGTCCGAAAGTCTACAAACACAGTCTGAAGGCCTACACAACACCGGACCGAAGGCTATATCTTGATCTGAAGGCTCGCACCTGCATCGGTTGCTCTAATGTTAATTCCCAACCACATGAAAATTAACATGCTTTTCCCGTTGCTCGAACCCACAACCTATGGTGGGGGTGGGGGTTGCCTTCCTCCTTCACTACTTGGACTAGAGGAGCTTGGCTGATAACTTATATTTCTGTTGTCTAGTCATTTTTCTTCTCGGTTATTTTCTCATATGCTACTACACCATGTCAGATGCTTTTCATGACTCATCTGCTCAAGGACACAAAGAACTCAGATTGGTTTGCCGTACTTGATTATTTATTTAACTTTCATTCAATAAGCCTTCTAGGATTTACATGAGAGTAATGTCGAGGTTTGCAGTATCGATATCTGACCATTCCTATTGGTATCTGTATCGGCAATCTCGGATCGGACTATCAAATTTTTTCATATCCGGAAACAAATAATTATTAAAATTTTATAAAAACAAAATACTTTATACATTTATGCATAATTTTAAATATTTTATGTGTTGTTTATTAATAATTTTGAAATTGAATGAAATATTAGTCATCCTTGTCGATTGGTTTACCTGTGATAGATAAGTTTTTATATTTTACATACTTTTACAATTTTGCTATATTTTTACATCCTTGCTAATTGGTCTTTTTTGTTCAATTTTTTTTCCTTTGCCTAATCGACTCGAAAATAGGTCCCCAATGTCGGCGTTGGTCCAGTGTCGGTATCGGATCGGGACATACCAAACTATACCGGTATCGACCGTATAGTTTTCGGTACCGGCCGATACTGCAAAGTGTGTTGTTGACTTGATTAGATCAAAACCCTATTAATTGTTCTTGAATTGACCTGACAAATTAAATCCAGTGGTCTCCTGCGAATGGCATAGAATTTCACATCAAATTTTAGTTGTGCACTTTGGTATATTTATTTCACTGTTGCATTCTTTTGACTCTGAACTCTGTCATCGATCTGTCATTATATGTACAAACACTGTCGGTGGTCGTAGTCCTAATTTCGGAGAGGTCAAAAAGGAAACACACCATCTGCTTAAAATTTGAACACGTCCCTCTTTTTCAAGCTCAAGTTCTCCAAGGAGGACTAATTTGCTTTGGCCTTCTTCTCTTATAACTTCAACTTGTTAACAAAAGGGTTTCCATCACTTCAAAAGTCTCCATCTTGCTCTTAATTTGTCAGAGTGTGTTCGAATTTGTCACCTAAACCAAAAATTTCAAACTCATGTTGGTAAGAAGTTGTTTATATATATATATATATATATATATGTTTGTATTGGCAACCTCGTGTAAAATTTGAACATGCATGTTTGGGATGCGGAGAATAGAATAGCTCTTGACATCTCTAGGAGTTTGATGTAAGCTTGACCCTTAAAAGGTTTTTCAACTTCTAATTCCGTTCAAGTTGGCTCGATCTAGTCAAATGAGTTGTAATTTGCAAAAATATTTAGATTGAAATTGTTTGTTGCAAATAGTAAACCAAGTATTATTATTGCCAGTAGAACTTTCACTTTCTTATAATTGCATTTGCACCGCTTTTGTCATAATTGTATTTGCACCTTCCAAAGGGCCGTGTTCTGATCCTCTTCGGCAAATAAAAAAAAAAATTAGGACGACGAGAGTATGAGTATAAATCGACATATTATAAGTAAAATACGTTAAAAAAATCGGTCAAATATTCGTCAGACGAGAAACATTCGGATTAGATTTAATTCGTGTTTAATACGTTTCATATGAACAAATTCGACATGTATTTTTTTTTTCCTAATAAACAAGCAAACTACTCATTAAACACAAATGCATAAGTCAATATTTTCACCCATATCACAAAATGATCATCGATGCAAGCAACAAGATTGTTGAATTTCTTTTTTGGTTAATTAATTATGTTGCATGTGAGGCCTTTCTTTCTTTCTTTCTTTCTTTCTTTTGTATAGACATGTTTTTGTAAATTGTGCCAGGCTGGTTAAAAGCAGCAAGGCTACAATAGTTAATGAAAGATTTTTGGCTTTTCTTTTTTGGTTAATTAAATAGATTGCACTGCCAGCTACGTTTTCTTGTGCCGAATTTTTTAATTATTCGTATGAAACACGTTTAAAACATCACGGCCTTAAAATTCACATATTAATACGAATCTTTCAAAAATACATAAATATACGTTTATGAAAGATACAGAAAATTCATGTATTATATCCATTTTATTCGGGTGACTGCTAACAAGGGTTCTGAATATATTTTATGACAGAGAATTTCTATTTGGCTAATTTGTTAAAATTTTAGGAAGAAAATTCCTAGCCAACTTAATTTCTTTTAATAAAAGTCCTAGGGAAACTCATAAGTGTTGGGAATGCGGTGTTTAATTATAACTCCATTATCTGCACATTTGAGAAATTCTCAATCAATTTCATTTATTTACATCGCATGATCCCACTTTCTATCTGATATGAGACATAATTATCAACTCTATTGCCATCACCTGAGATACAATTCAACAATCTCCACCTTAGCTCGTTTTAGTTAGCTGAGCAAACAAGCATCTCGACTACCTTTGCTCATTTTCGTCAGAACCGGAAACTAGATATAATCCATTTGAAGTCAATCGAATCACCGAAGGATGCCCCTAACTCCTCATTTTCAGTTAGCCGAGCAATCAAGCACCTCGGGTACCTTTGTTCATTTCCGTCAGAACCAACCAATTAGAGACGTCCAAACAAGTCTCGTAACCTTGGTCCAAACAAGTTCCATAACCTTGGGCTCTGATACCACTTGTTGGGAATGCAGTGTGATCTGAACCAGAGTTGGCTCATGAGATGTGATATTGAAATGAGCCCATATGCCTTAAGGTGGCGTTTGGTTCAAGTTTTTGAGGCTTGTGAATGGGTTTTAGATTTCTTACTTTTATTTGGTATGTGTAGGTTTGAAAATTATGAGGGACTTCATATTCTCATGGTTGTAGAAAAGTAATTTCCAAGGTTCCCTTTAGAAATAATTTTGTTTTCCTAGAAATGTTGCTTGAATATTTTGTTTGGACAATAACACCCTCACTTTACTTTCAAAATTTTAACTTCTATCTCAAACATGTAAATTTAGATAATAGAAGAATGAAACGGTATTTATGGAAAACTAAATAAATTAATTTTTTTTTTATATTTCTAACATAATATAACCAAACATGGATATGATAATGTTAAAAAAAAATTTTCCATAAAAATAAAATAAAAAATAAAATCCTAAAAATACAAAATATTTATCCAAATGCCACCTAAAAGTAAACTCACATGTAAGATATGAATTAATTTCGATGAGCAACCGAAAATGACATATAATCCAGAAAAATTAGGAAATTTTAAAACTTGCAAAAGATTCAGGGTCACTCCATGGTTTTTGTCGAGGCACGTCGTATGAAGGTGAGTAGTAGCACTACAAGTAGTAAAAGAAAAAATTGACAGTACGATACGCAATGATGCAACAGTAGGTATGACCAAGGGCGGAGCCAGGATTCTAGTTTACTCCGAACTGAACTTAAAACATACTAAAAAAAAATTTAACACAAATTATTTCTCAGAATGTCATCATATTCCAAATGTGTGCTTCAAAATATCATTTCCGGACAAAAAAAAGTTATCCAATGACATAGGTTGAATTTCATAAGTAGGCATGTTGCTTAAGATAATTAGAAAAACATCATCTTTATATATAAGATGAAAAATGAAAAAAAAAAAACATGGAGTTATTGAAAATACGTAGTGCAGGATCTCGTTCAAGTTCATTCTCATGAAATGCAATTCGTGGAATCTTTGCAGGATGCTGAGGTTCTGCAGTAATCATAGGAATATCGATACTCGTTGATGGTTCTACTTGAGTCGTAGGAGCAAGAGTAGATTTGGAACCCGAAGATGCTCCAATTGTTGATGTTTCTTCTTCACCTTTCTTTTTAAAGAACGAAAAAATAGTTTTCGCTTTTTTTTTGTTCTTGATTTTCCATCCTAATAAAATAGAAAGTAGTTATTGAAAATTCCTTAAGAGCTAAAATTCCTTAAGATGACTCATAGAACTATTCAGTATCAAACTTCATGCATTTTGAACTATTCAGTATCATAGAAACTTCATACATTTTGATTCTTTATGCATTTTTCATCCAAATATACAGAAGTCAAGTATTATATTTCAGCAAGCTTTCTGAAATTTCTTTATTTGGATTTTACTTTTGGGTTTAAGGCAACCCCAAAACTGGTATTTTGCCTTAATTTCTCAATTAGATAAAGTCCAACAGATCTCAAAAAATGAGAAACTAGACTAATGGATATTTACAGAGCATTGAAAATATGACAAATTGTCCAACAAAGCATTAACAGCAAACAAGGTTATCTAACTTTTCCAACAGAGCATTGACAAATTTTTCCTTAATAGGTATATATTAAGGAGCATTGAAATTTGAAAATATGTCAACAATTTTTTTTTAAATTTACCTGCACTGCACAACACTGTCTGCTGCCGGTCTACTACTGCTACACTGCACAGCTGCTTTTCAAACCTTAACACCAAAATAAAAAAAATTATCAGACTAACGAATCTCTATCTTAGATAAAAAAAAAATAGGATGGGATATACCTGTGGCCAAGCCGTCCAGAGCACTTCTCCAAAAAAAAAATGGACAAAATAGTCTATAAAGAGAAAGAGAGAGAAATAGGTGTCTCCAGTCTCCTTCTCCTCCTTGAGGACTAGGTGATCTTTATATAGAGAGAGATGAGAGACTTCAGACTTGAGAATCTGAGATGGGAGTCATGGGACTAGCGGCGGGCTGCGGCGCCATAGCTGTCGACCACGCCGCTGATGGGATTGCTAGAGCCTACATCCTAGCTGTGCCTGTGCGGCTGTGCCGAGCAGCCGATGGGAAATGGAATACAACAAACGGTGGGCTGGTAGTGGTAACTAGTTGAAGAAAGTGGTTTTGGTTTTGTTAAAAATCAAAACCAAGTTGTTGAACTTGTTTGCTTCTTCAGTCTTCACCCGACTGGGTCAGGGTGGACTGGACATTTGGTTGGGTGGGCTGAATGCTTTGACAACCCACTGAACATATTAAAAACAAAAACAAAAAAACAAAAAAAAATTGGATTGGCTGGGTGGGCTGGAGCCCACCCCAGCCCACCAATACATCCGCCCTTGGGTATGACATCAATCAAACCCACTGTTTCTTCTACACTAAGGACCTCAGTAAAAGAAGTTCTGCCGAACCATAAACTTTTGAAAGAGTTGAAAAAAATTAAAAAAAATTTGACTTACCCCCTATTTTATTTATTATATTTAACAATGCACTTCACAGTTTTTTCATAATTTATGTGTTCCTCCACTTTTAACGAAATATGTCCAGTCATGACGGTCAACCAAAAAAATTAAAAAAAATTGACGAAAATGTCCCTCCCCCATTGTTTTCTACCTCTTCTATATCAAACTTCCCCTCCTCCCCCCTCCCCTCCTCTCCACCGCGGGTAGCCGATCGCCGCCTCTCGCCCCTGCTCCTCCCCCATCTCCGCCACCGCCCCCCTCCCCCTTCCCCTTCCCACCCCAGGCGTAGTAGTAGCAGCAACATCAGTACCCGAGGCGTGGCGAGATGCGAGCAGCTGCGAGCAGCGCGGCGAGCAGCTGCTGTACCAGCCCATTTCGCTCAGTTCTACAAGATGACTCAAACGGCATATCAGCACTTGGACTTGAAGTTTTCAGCGGTTCACTAGGAGTCTCGCTTGGCCGAGACAAGTTCTCGTTCAGATGGGTGGCTATGATGAACCTGTCTTTGCTTGGCCAGCACACCTAAGAATTTGGACATACATGCTAGATCGCTAGGCGATAACCTCTTGCATGCTAATAAGAATACAACACACCTAGCTAAGGGAATAAGATCACATCTTGTATTGCTTGTGTTAGAACATGGAAATTAAACTTGGTTTATTGTTAGTTCCTCGTACTACCTCTTTTAGACTAATGCTAGCGAAATCGCTTATGTTTTCAAGTATGGCAATGCCGCATATTTTCTTAAAGTTATATTCGTAATGTTCAATGCTTAGTTGCTTTACATATTCGCTATTGTCACACCCCAGTACTGGAATATAGAGACGGAAATGGTCAGCTATCCCGTACAAGGTATTATACGTCGTACGACGATCACGGCTGTAATAAGACAATGTGGTGGATGCTACAATCAAGTCTCCTATGGTCAAGAACTTCTATGTCTCAATCATTCAAAGAAGAAACAGTAAACATAGAGAATATATGATAAAACAATAAGGCGTCACAAACGGTTTCTCAAAATGTTCTAGAGACCAGCTGTGCAAAATGAGAAGCTGGAAGAGTAACAAAAGTACATGGCAGTGATCGGCTACAGTCTGATTTAATACAATCATGTAAGGAGACTAAATTCCAGAGGTACCGGCTAAAAGATGTCGGTAGCTAAACGTCCAAAAGAAGTAAATGTATAATGACGAGCATGGAAGAAGAAATTTTACTCATTATCCTCTGCGACCATGTTCTTGGTACGAGCCATGAGTTGAAAAATAGTACGCTGGATCCTCGGGTGCTGGCTCAAAACCTGGCTATGCAAAACCAGTGGGGTTAGACCCCAAATAGCAAGTACCACAAAGTAAGCACGAAATAGAAAAACAACAACCCAAGTAATAATTATATAATAATACATAGTTTAGTGTCATAATTTAGGTCTATGGCATACCCTAGCACAAAGGCCCACCCTACAACCAAACAAGGATAAGGGTTGGACCATCACACTATAATAGTCCATCTCCCTAGGCTACTAACCAAATAATATAATCACAACCAAGTCCATTTTCTTATATCGGCCAATTAATTATACGGCTTGCTATTTGTGGAGTCTGAGGTTATCTCAGAAATAATGTATAATAGGTGTCCTCAGATCACGCCATTACCGAACATGAGCTAACCGAGCCAATAGATGAATAAAACATGTATTACACGAGATGCACCAGTTCACAGTAGGGCCACTGCGCTAAAAATACGGTATTAGCCGTTCCAATATTTCTATAGTGAAATAGCGGCTTGACATAATAATAGGTCAGATACTGCACTCCACTAAGGCAGATGATATACAATATCTGTGGTGGCCATCCCACAACGCACTTAGAATGAATCTCTGTGGGAAGGTTCGTTGGCATGATCTCGGGATACCGTTGGGAAGTCCTGGCCACATATTCAATCAAACAATCAAGGCCACATGGGAAGTCCTGGCCGCATATGAAGTCAGGGCCGCATGAACCACTTGGCCGCATATGAAGTCCAGGCCGCATGCTCAGGGTTAAAGTCTACTCCTTGGGACAAATATTGAAGTGACGGCCAATAAATGAAGTGTCAGTGATGTGACAAAAATAATTGATGTGACTGATGTAACATGCATTAAAGTATGTGTGTGAGAAAAAATAACATAAAAAGGTGTGCACGAAAAGACGTGCAAGAAAAAGACACATATCTTCTAAGTTAAATGACAAACTGACCGCATGAGCTTCTGGCCGCATGGACACTTGCTCTTTGAAAAATCTCATGCGTTCAGTATTCTATGCATTTAACTTAGGGGCACACATGCAGAGACAGTTATGCGCCTAACAAGATAGGCGACATGCTGGAAGGAGCGCATGAAGCCGGGCGCATGAAACTCCTTCGTCCCAAAACAACACGAACAACATGAAAAAAGCTCCAAAAATCCAAAAAATATTTCTTTCATAAAAATCTCATTTTACTCTGAATCAAGTGAAACAAAAGCCAAAATCCTCGAAATGAAGTGCTCTATAAAACACAAAAACTATTTTTTTATAAAATACCATATTTTAGTAGATCAAAATTATAAAAATACATGGAATCCATGAAACCCTAAACGTCAAATATAGATTTACTCAAATCCAGCCATCAAAATCGAAAACTTCAAGTATTATAAGTGCTAAGAAACACATAATAAACAAATAATATGGATAATTTCTCTATTTCTTATGTAATGTGTACTTGCCTAAGACTTGGAGGGAGGAAAGACACGAGAGAGAAGGAAATAAAGTAATAAAGAGAGAGGAAAGGTTGGCTTATATACATGGAAGATTGAGGTTTAGACCATAGTGAACCCATGATTAAACCAACCCGACAATTTAAACTATGAACCAAGATAAACCAAAGAATGAGTCTAGTCTCATGCAATCTACTAAACATGTAAGTAAGAAAATAATACGTTCCAAATACGTATATTTGGAAACGGGGAGTGACATCTATTCTCGTCACTTAAATGCATGCCACGAATCAATGCACTTTACTATCTATGATTTGCTCAGTTGAGGCAGGAAGGCTATCAATATAGTCGTTCTGAGCCAAGTTATGGAAACATTGAAAGGGTTCGGGACCGTTGGGTCGCAAATGCAGTTCCTGTCACGCCCCGATCTCCCGCAAGATCGGCCATCCCCACTAGGTACGAATCACCGTGTCACATCCAATTCCAGTTTTGGTATTTCTTGTATTTTTTAGAATTTAATTCTTTCCTGATAATGTATTCCTGTTATAATTCTCATGTTAGTTTCTGTCATTTTATTTATTATTTTTTTGTTGTTGAGAGAGACTACCCGAGACCAATAGAATATCCATTGGCACTGCCATAGACCCAATTTAGGACCCGCATGTAGAATGTACACTTGGTTCGGTTCGTTTGACTGAACCCATGACTAAACCATCTTCCTCTTCTCTTAGTATATATATGAGTATTTATCTCTCCTCACTTATTTCCTCATTTCACTCTTCTTCCTTCCTTCCTCATCTCCCCCTTGCCCTAGGCCGAACCTTAACCGTAGAGGACTTGGGAGCAGTTAAGGTTATCACTTAGACCGTGAGAGGAGAGGCTAGCAGCCACCCAAGGCAAGTACATCTTGCTCAATGGTGAAGCCTTGATTTTTGAATTTTTTATATGTATGCTGTTTTAAAAATATATTTGATAGAAAATGTTCCACATGTGTTCCTAATCATTTTTAGTTTTGGTGTTTTTGATTTTGATGGACAAATTTTTGTAGATCTGGGTTTTAAGTTAGGGTTTCATATGAGTTCCATGAGTTTTCTTTGATTTTGATCTATTAAAACTTAGTGTTTTAAAAAACTAGTTCTTTTTTATGTTAGAGCATTTTATTTCGTGCAATTTGGCTTTTATTTTACTTGATTTGGAGTTAAACGTGCTTTGGTGAGTCGTCCGAGATCCTTTAAAAATAAATTTTTTATAAAGGAAATAATTTTTAATTTTTGGAGCTTTTTTGCCTTGGCTGAAGTTGCTGTTAGAGAAGACGAAGAGCTCATACGGCCAGCATCATATGCGGTAGAGAGTGCTATGCGGCCCGAGAGGGTTATACGGCCTGGACTCTTTGCTTCATAACTAACCAGCATGCGTCCATCTTGTTGGATGCTTGACTGTTTATTACACAAGGTGTTCTGGAACTCCTTGTGTATTCACTCACTGAATGAATGAAAAATTCGCTTGAGTCCAAAAAAACATCCATAAGGCCGAGAGACCTATGCGGCAAACAGTTCATGTGGCCACAAGCTATTTTATTTGGACGCATGACCCTAAACTGTTTGACACATCTTTTTATTATTCTTGTCTTTATCTCCCTGACACTTTATGGCATGTCACAGCAATCACCTCTAGTCAATTCTTCTCTGATATGCATTTATGACACATCACCTCAGCACTTGCTCCATGCGGCCAGTGAGTCCATGCGTCTAGTGGGCGCATGGGGCCATGAATTCTTGTGTGCATTTTATATTCCTTTTAATTATGTCCCTTTATTATTTCTTTTTAGTGATTATTGTTGTGTATTTTCTTATGTTGATACAAGTTTTATGTTACCAGACAAATTTTGCATATAGCTCACGAAACAAGTTTATGTAAAAGTTCACAATCCTCATGACACCGTGGAAATGTTTATGTATAAAAAAATATTGCATTTGGCATCGGACAATCGAGTGTGAGTATTGCCTAATGTATCGTATGCCACGAATACGATAACTCATGAAAAGCTCATACTCGTGACTTGTCATTCTAGGGAGCTCTCAAGTGTCCACGACTCGAGAACTTAAAATTATTTAGTAATGATTAAATAAAATAAGATTTACATAGATCATTGGGAAGAAAGAATATTGTGCTACCGGCTACCCCGATATCTAAGGGCCCCATGTAGCACGGACCAACCCTACTAGGCAAGGGCTCCATCACTGACGAAGTTTATGTATGCTGCGGCACTTACAAGACAAGCTTATATACAAGTTTATGTTACAAGAAAAGTTTATGTTTATAAAGCAAGTTTGTGATCACAAGTTTAAGTTTATGCTTACAAGTTTAATTTATGTTTCTGATAAAGTAACAAGTTATGTTGTAATAAAGTTGATTGTGTATTTAAATTTTCTAGACAAGCGTACCCTGCCATCCGGGTTGACTACAGTGCCGGTGGTAGCAATATTCTTAAAATATGCATTTAGTAATTAAGGCCTGTGACAACACTAGCTAGTTAATTGTAGCAAGCTGTAGAGCTGTTTGGCCGTGCAATGAATGTTGTTACTTTTATTATGTCTCGCTCTTCTAGTTTTCTTTCTTTCGGCGTGTGGTCAGGGTACTAAGTTCTGCTCGGGTGAAGTTCTGTAACCCTAGTCCTTATTTGGTTTAAGGGTTGTGGTTCCGATCCAGAGTAGTTCCTATATCCTCTTTTCGTTTGTCGCATTACTTTTTTTATAGCACTTGTTATTAGTTCTTCATTTATATTTTTGAGACAAGTACATTGGTACCATACAAGTCTCGATTCGTATTTATTTTATGTCTCTTTTCTGTTGTATGATGTGATATGTTTGGTCTATCACCTTGAGCTCCTTTGTGGTATTTGTTGCTTGGGGTCCTGACCCCGCTGGTTTTGTATGGCCAGATTACCCCGAGGAGAACCAGGATCTACCGTACTTCCAGCAAGATGGCTCGCACTCATAGGACTGCAACCAAAGCTCGCGATTGGATTTTCTTCCTCCGCCCCTCGTAGCATTATTTTATTTTGTGGTACTTTAGCAAGAGGCATTGTTAGCCCCTTATTTTGATATCACTTCTCTGACTTCGGTCAACATAATGTATATATTAGACCATGGTTGGTATATTTGATCATGTATAATTATAATCTACTAGTGCAGTATTTTGTATTCACTAGCTTCATGATCATATGTGACATATAATTTGTGATATCTTTTTTACTTTCGTATATGATATACTCTTGTACTTGTGTTGATGGATTGAGATACTAGAATTTGTCGGCCTTAGGACTGACATCATAGCATGCTAGAGTTCACCCATTTCTTTTTTAGACAACCTTAGCACATTGCGGCTTACTTCGGTATTCTGCAAGGTGTGGTTGGCCATGTCACTAGTATTTATCCAGTATTCTGGTAGTGGGGCGTGACAAGATTTTAGTTGTGTTCCATGCAGGTCTATTTTTCACACTTGTGGGAGTACTCATCTTATTAGAATCTCAATCCTCTATTTAACTTCGATTGGACTCCACTTGAACTTGTACTTTCTCGCTCTCCTTGAACTGCAAGTTTGATTGACATGATTGTTCCATTCTCATCCCTTTTTGATATTCTTGTGTCCTTATCCTTCAGGGACACCCCGCATGCTTATCATTCTAAGGGTTCTGTTGCATCGATAACTCCAGTAAATATATTAGTAGGCCAGGGCCAGATTCTAATACTGAACCAAGGGCAAGCGTCAACAGCTTTTCATCAGCCAGCTCTGCAAGACGTGCATACCCAACCAGCACAATCAGCTCCACCAGTCTTGCCGAGACGACCAGTTCAGCCGCTCCACCGTTCATGCCAGCCCAACCAACCTAGACAATACTACCAGTTCTTCCAGTACAACCAGGGCAGGCAGGCTGGCTGGCTGGCCATGTTAGAGATGAACCAATCCATGATGATGGTACAACAACAACAACAACAACAACTCCATCTCCAGCAACAAGTGGTCCAGCTCTACCAGCAGTATCAGCAAGGATAAGAACAGACCAACACTACTCTTTGTCAGGGAGTTAGAGTAGCACATGAGAAAAATGGGCATTATCCTCTCAACTCGGCTACCAATGTTAGTCGTATGCGCCCAACCAAGTTCCTTGGCACAGAAGAAGCAGTTTCAGCATATTCTTGGCTCCAGGACTTTGAGGCCATCCTGGATGCAACTAAGACCCCAGAAGATGAGAATGTAGCATCATAAAGCTACAACTGCCAGATCTTGCCTGAGATTGGTTGGCAGCACAAGAAATGGTGCTTCCGAAGCCCATTGACTGGAGGACGTTCAAGGAGCATTTTCAATAAAGTATTTCCATACTACCACCAAGTTCCAGCTCCACCAGCAGTTCATCAACCTTCGCTAGAATACAAGATCGGTCGACCAGTATGCGGTCGAGTTTTGCTGACTCGGTCAATTTTTTCCCCATATGGTAGCTTCCGAAGAGGACCAAGCCAAGATATTTGAGCAAGGGTTACATCTTGAGCTTCAGCTGTTTACGGTGGGCCATAATTATACCACCTATGATGTGGTTCTCAGGGCAGCTACGTCCCAAGAACTTGTCGGCCCGAGATTAGTAGCAAGGACCGGAGGCCAGAAGAGGTCACAATCATCTATGAGAGGCATCCGTATTCAGTCATCACCTTCAGCACCAGCAGTCAAAACTTCTCGCCCGCCAATACCTCCATTCTCTATAGTAACCTCAGTGCAATCTACCAGGCAATCGTATCGGCATGATGCAGCTGTCGTCGCAAGCCAGGGCACACCAGAGATCAGTGTAGGAGGGCCAATGGCTAGTGTCTCAGATATAGGGCATCTGACCATATGATTGGTTCATGTCCACTTATGTACCCTGAGACTTATTCAGTTCGACAGTTACCAGCTATGCCTCGGGCATTGATTGAAGGCCCGCGAGGACCAGCATTAGCAATTTGACCACTATTCCAGCGTCCTCTCCTGACACAGACTCAACAATTCTAGCAGAAATGTCCGGCTCAGTTTGTGCAAGTCCAACCAACAAGACAGAACCAGCAGCAAGTTAGAGCCACAACCCCTAGACGTTGTCCTGACGAAATATTTGGCAACCTAGAGAAATTGATAGCCAAAGGTGATACAATTGTGGGTAAGATTTTTGAGCTCTCTTTAGCTCATCTTATTCTTGGGTTCTTGTCGAACGATCTCATGTTCCAACATATTCGAAATTCGATAGTTGTTTCGATTCTTTTGTTGAGCAGAGATAAGTTTTTGTCCCGCTCTTTCGCCTCCGTATGTCATGGTATGTGATGTCTATCATGCGATCTGACTGCGAAGGAACGTCCTAGATCGGAGTCATGTCCTTGATAAGATCATTGGTACCGACTTATTCAAGGCTTGGCTCTTGTCCATTTTTGTGAGTCGGCGTAAGACAAGCGAGGACAATTTCCTAATTGATTGACTCAGAGGTATATATATCCATATGCCTCCATTTTTCTTGTATGATACTTCTGTGCATTTATTCATTAGTTATTTTCTGTAATTATCTTTTATTTTAGTTATTTGCTTAGTATAATTCTTTGATTTGTGATGTGATTTCTTTAACAGGTATAATTCTTTGATCTGCTGGAGTTATCGGTACAACGAAACCCTCGGAAGGAGGAGCTGGTTGGGTGTCCCTGAAGGATAAGGACATAGGGATATCAACAAGGGAAGAGAATAGAAAAATTATGTCAAGCAAGTTTAAAGTTCAATAAAAATGAGAGGTGCATGTTGCAAGTGGAGTTCAATCGAAGATAAGTAGAGGATTAAGATTCTTACAAGATGAGTGCTCCCATAAATCTAAAAAACAGACATGCATGGGCCACCAAAAAATCTTGTCACTCACTGCTCCCAGAATACTGGATAAATACGGAGACTGACAAGGGCAACCGCACCTTGCAGAATACCGAAGTAAGCCTCAATGTGTTAAGGTTATCAAGGAGAAAGATGGGTGAACTCTAGCATGCTATGACGTCAGTCCTAAGGCCGACAAATCCTATTATCTCAATCCAACAACACAAGTACATGAGTATATCATCAATCAAGAAAGTATAGCCGGTCAGAAGAGATGACACGATTGCAAGAAATGTTCGAAGCACGACACAATCAAAGAATCATGATCAAGAAGAATTTGAAGGATGAGGGTTAAATAAAACACATAGGGAAGGAATAAAGTATTTTTCTAGACAATGAAAGTTAGGTAATTCAAGAGTGAAGGAAATCTGATTAGAGCAAAGAAAACTACAGCTGAGGAAAACTAGGTTATCAATTATTAATAAGTTCAAATTACTAGGTTTAGTCTAGGGAAATGAATTAACAGGCACGTGTTAAGGCATCACTAGGATTAGATAACTATGATAAAACCTTAAATCTTACGCACATTCGCTACTCCGCGAGTCTGTGCGTCCTCTATGGTCATCACAAAAGCTTGTCCACATCCTTGTGGTGGATTCCTCTGCGGTTGCTGGGCCTGCTGGAAGAGTGCTGATCTGCTTGATTGCTTTATTGAGATGATTGTCCTCCACCAACTGGTGTCACTTCATCGTCGTAGGTGAAAACTGTAACTTGTGGTATTCCTGCGGGAGCCTCGTTGCTTGCTTGCGAATCCATTACTCTGCATCCAAAATAAACTATAAAAGGCGCACAGGAGAATCAAGGCAGGATACAAGTCAAGAAATAGATTCGAATCCGATATAGAGATCAAGAACGATTCAAGCAAGTTGATGAGATCCTATAACTTATCCTATCCTTATCGCAGGCTTGCTCGAATCCTTAGTTGAAACCGAAGCAATTTAGTTGTTGACCTGTATGGGCCACCAAAAAAACTATATCACACTCCAGTCCCAAAATACCGAGGGACTAGACACGTGGCAATGGCCAGCAGCACACATCGATGGACAAACCTAATTTAATAGACCCATCAGGGTGTACTTAAGCTATAAAATAACTATAAAGGTCTACGATACTAATCTCATCCACAGAAGATAAATACAATCAATATAAGATTAATCAAGATAAAATAATAATCAACAAGTCTCAATAAATATCTCGGAGAACAACCCGATAATGAGTTTAATACATTAATCCACGAGACATGAAATAGAGTATCAAGAACAGAAAGGACTGAGTATATAAAGCAATACTCAGAAGAAATCCTCGACGATCACCTCGTCCTCTGGTACTGGTACTACTCCAATGTTAGCTCATGTCCCGTATACCTTGGGGTAGATCTCCTCTGCTAAACCTGGAGACATAATCCGGATTCCAGGTCCTCAGGGGATATAGCAAGGTACAAGAATAACTCAAGCCAAATAAATATAGTATATAAAATGTATCAATAGGGAAAACTACATAACTAGCTAAGTGATATGCAAATGAGAGCATCACTAGGACTTCAGGCTGAGACTACTGCATGCTCTGTGTCGGGGAGCCGGTAGCAGTTATACTATGTAGTTATACTATATACTTTTACTATATAGTTGTACTATGTAGTGAGTCTACGGCACCGTAATAAATATATATATAATCAGCCTATAGCCTGTGTGTCTCTCCCCACCCAATGTAATCACACGTCTCATGTCCATGACACGCAAGATCATGACCTCTAATTGATGCAGCGAGTCATAATGATAGCTAAACATATGTAATATCTATGTCACGAATCCTATAACCTATACAAAATCAACATGAATATCTCAGAAATATTCTATCTCATGAACAGTATCAAGTGTCCTATGGTATGACGTACTTGATAATGCAAGCACGAAGATGTATAGGGTCACGATATCAATCTCTAAGTGACGTTACACAACTCCGCGTACGGCATTGACACCCGAATATTATTCGGACGCAAAACAATGTCACACGGTCCTAGGTTGAACATTTATATCATATAGTTAAATCAAGGGAATAATATGTAGCAAGTACTGCAAGAGTGGCAAGGTACACTTGGTTGGGATTTGGTTTCCAACTGTTGCTCCTGTATCCGCGGGATCTGCAGGTACTCCTTCGGTTGCTGAAATAATCATTATTATCATGTTCAGAAGATATCAAATAGCTAGAATTGTCTATCCATAAGTTTAATTTGAACACAGGGGCAAAAGTGACAGTTTTTGGTCAAAGCGGGGTCCACATGTGGCCCACTTCGCACCGAGAAATGTGCCAGAGATAATATTCTCCAAATTTGTCAAACTTAGTGTCTACAAGTCCAGAACGACGATACGAACCCAACGGAATATCCAGAACTGGATTCCGATGAGTTGATCACAAAATTGCCAGTCAAGTGGAGCCGTAGGGCCCACGATACGGGATTTTGTCAACGTTCTCAGAATTAAACCAAACTTGGATCACAGGACCAGCGTATTGCTATGAGTCCGATGACGCAAGTTTTGTTTTTAAAACGACGAACGTACGCAAAGATAAAACAAGTTTTAGAACAGGACCGATACGGGATGTTGTCGACGGATACGCGTTGATTCCGGTGTGCACGCACATCCAAATCAACTTTTGCGAAATCCTATACGTCCGTATTGACGGCACACACCTTTCAGTAAAGTTTGCATACGACTAAGTCGCCTTGTTTAGTGGAGCGCACCCAGTTCCGGGAAAAATTAGGGTTTTTAAATACCAAGTTTTTGGTCATTTTTATCCTCAAATAAAATATAATTCACAGCACACTAAATTAAAATAAAAATAGGGTTTAAAATTTGGTTAGGTGGTCTAAAGAACTGTTTAAGTGGATCTTGAAAATATTTAACAGGTTGGTTGCAAAACGGTCGTGAACTGGGGAGTTCGGGCCTGATTCTGTATTTTCAGAAATTGGGAAATATTTTTCTGTTTTTGCGTCACAGTTTGTGACCTACACAGGACGCGATACCCTAAACTATTTACACGGGGTTCGAGAGGGTTATAGAGCGAATGCATTGCAGCAGACTGTTCAAAAATTAACGCTACGAGGAGAGAGAAATTCTCACCTGAACAGGGCGTCGGAGACGACTGTAATTCGCATATATGCGGTGACGTGGCGGTGCTCGGCTGGCGGTGGCGGTGCTGCTATGGCGGTGCTCCTCGGCTGCTGTGCTCGTCTGGTGGCGGCGTCAACGGCACTGTACTCGTCGGTGGTTCGTCATCGCCGGAGTGTCGTCGCCAGGGTGTGGCCATCGTCGAGTGGGGAAGTCGAAGTGGGGTGGCAGCGGTGGGGGTGAGGGTTCACGACGGAGGTAGCGGCATAGGAAGGGGATCTCGGGTAGCGGTGGCCGGGGTCTCGGTGGTTGGCGGTGGCTCGGGCGGAGACGTCGCCCGGGCTGGACGGGCGGAGAGGCGGTGGCTGAGATGGTGGTTGTGATTGCGGAGGGGGGCGGTTTATATAGGGTTGCGGGGAGGTGGATGGTCGGCCGGTCTGTGGGGAGGGGAAGGGGAAGAGGCGGCCAGCGGTTGCTGGAGGTGGAGCGGCGCGGGGAGGCGAGGCGGCACGGCAAAGTCGGCGGGGAAACAGCCGGGGAACGGTCGGGGAGGCGAACGGGTTAGGTTAGGTACTGTAGCAAGCGGGTTGGGTCGGGTAGTGGGTCGGGTCGGGTTCAGATCCGACCCGATCCAATAGGGTTGGTCCGGTTCTGCATCTGTTCGGTTTGGTTTATTTCAGTTTAGATTGGTTTAATCCGGTTTGTTTTGGTTTATTTAAAACTTGTGTTTTTAGCTATTTAAAAATAGTTCTGGGGTCCAATAAATTCCAGAAAAATTACAGTAGGTCTAATATTTTATTTTACACCAAAAAAATTATTTTCATAATATTTTAAAATTTTATAAAATCATAAAAAAATATTTAATACCAGGAAATATTTATTTTAATTAGTTAAAAATCACAGAAATTTTTTGAAAATTTATTTTTTTTTAAATCTGAAAAAAATTGGGGGTTTAAAATCTACCCCCCTTAAGAGGATTGTGTCCTCGCAATCAAGAAAGCATAGATGGTCAGAAGAGATGACACAGTTGCAAGAAATGTTCGAAGTACGACACAATCAAAGAATCATGATCAAGGAGAATTCGAAGGATGTGGGTTAAACAAAACACATAGGGAAGGAATAAAGTATTTTCCTAAACAATGAAAGTTAGGTAATTCAAGAGTGAAGGAAATCTGGTTAGAGCAAAGAAAACTACAACTGAGAAAAACTAGGTTATCAATTATTAATAAGTACAAATTACTAGGTTTAGTCTAGGGAAATGAATTAACATGCACGTACTAAGGCATCACTAGGATTAGATAGCTATGATAAAACCTTAAATCTCACGCGCATTCATTACTTCGGGAGTATGCGCGTCCTCCATGGTCATCGCAAAAGCTTGTCCGCGTCCTTGAGGTAGATTCCTCTGCGGTTGCTGGGCCTGCTGGAAGAGTGCTGATCTGCTTGATTGCTTTATTGAGATGATTGTCCTCCACCAACTGGTGTCACTTCATCATCGTAGGTGACAACTGCAACTTATGGTATTCCTGCAGGAGTCTCGTTGCTTGCTTGTGAATCAATTACTCTGCATCCAAAATAAACTATAAAAGGTGCACAGGGGAATCAATGCCGGATGCAAGTCCAGAAATTGATTCGAATCCGATATAGAGATCAAGAACGATTCAAGCAAGTGGATAAGATCCTATAACTTATCCTATCCTTATCGCAGGCTTGCTCGATTCCTTAGTTAAAACCGAAGTAATTTAGTCGTTGACCTACATGGGCCACCAAAAAAACTATGTCACGCCCCAGTCCCAAAATACCGAGAGACTAGACATATAGCAATGGCCAGAAAACACACCGATGGACAAACCCAATTTAATGGAACCATCAGGGTGTACTTAAGCTGTAAAATAACTATAAAGGTTTACGATACTAATCTCATCCACAGAAGATAAATTCAATTATCACGCTTCGGTCTCTCGCAAGTTCGATCATCACCGCTGGACGTGAGATCACCACACTAACGCTTCCACTGGATAACTATCCTAATCCGGGCGTGACGCATGTGCGAGCATGGAGTTACACTCGCACAAGACAAGAACGTTAATTTATGGTTATCATCAAAACGATCAAGACACCTTATCGTTACACTTTTGTTTCATCAAAGTTATCTATAATAATCACTAAGTCATGTTCATCTAATAACCGTTCATGCCATAATCATAATTCGTCTAGCCAAATCGTTCAACTTTAGTGTTATCGTTTGATCAATCCATAGTCTACTTCTGGCATTCCTCAAACAACCAAGTTTAAATCCCAATACAAAGTCTATTCACTTTCAATATATTCTATTTCATCGAGTTCGTCTGAATAATTATCGAACATGTTACTGCGAGTTTGATCATCCCCGTTAGACGTAAAATCACCACACCATCGCTTTCCCGGGATAATCATTCTTATCTGGGCCTGATATTGAATGTTATTCTTCGAACTAGATTCAAGATCATTCTTCCAAACTCTAGATCGAATTCGTTATCGCTTACCATAATTCATTGAACCATAATTTTTCTTTTTCTTGTATCAATCCATGCTATCTTCCAACTATCAATACCATATCAAGTCTATTTATTCAAAACTATAATATCCATACTTAAGCTAACTTTTATCGAGCGATATCCTACTCAAGTTTAATCTATTTTGATTTAATTCGAAATCGCACGCATGATCCACCAAGTTTCCTCGACCAGGATATTGATTTCATTACCTTGAGTCCCTATTTGATATAAGCCTTATCACTTGTTCAACACATTCTCAATTATTCGAACCAACTATCGTACGAGATCTTCAAATTTTCTTAAAAATTTCTAAAATGATCCATACACCACTCAAGAATCGAGTCATCCAAATAAATTCTCAATCGTGTTCTCATCACTCGCTCGCATATCCACCAAGTCATTTCTTAGAACTCCTACGCGATAACTAAGTGTCGCCTTGATAATTCTTTGTCTCTTATATACCCGTAGTATCTGCCGACACAAAATACCGTCTGAGCAACTTCTCAAAATTCAAGCACGGTCCTCTATATTTGCATAGCGATAAAGTGATAATATTTCTATTGGTTACCATTCTAAGTCTGACTTATCCTCATCTGAACGATATCTTAATCGCGCTCGCGAACTAGCTCGCATCAAAGGGTCTTGGTGTGCGATACTCAATATGACTTAGCCGAAAGTCTGTGTGCATAACTAACTGTCTGAACGATATTCTATCTCGCACACTAACCCGCTTGGTGATCACGTATAGGTATTCGGGTTCGTACATAGCTTGTCAATTGTAGCACAAGTCTAATCCCACAAAGTCTATTATAGGTCAGAACAAGGGTCTTCTCATAACTATCCCGTACAAGCAATCATATCATATCATAAGCACTTTTTGAAAATATTTAGACTCATTGTATGGAATATTTCGACGGGACAACGAGAGAGAATATTTCGTACATAACCCACGAACGAGATTTAACAACTGTGAGATTCGATATGAAGTGTAAGGACGTAAAACCTGGCTCAGATACCAATATGTCATGCCCCGATCTTTCGCAGGATCGGTCGTTCCCGCTAGGCGCGAATCATCGTGCCAGCGCTTTCGTCGGACAATCATGCCCATCAGGACGTCATGCCACACGAGCAAAAATTGTGCCCATGCAAGGCCATGAATCCGAACAGGTGAAAAAATAGCTAAGCCATAGAGTCACACATATAGTCCGTATGCAGCGGAATAAGAAACGAACATGAGATTGGTAACTAGTTCACAGAGTCGTCATAGCAGAAGCATTAAATAACATAAGTATGGAAGTAAAACAAGCACTTTATTGATATTGAATCAGTGTTACAAGTGACGCTAGGCCGAGATTATAAGTCATTCAAGCCCTCTCTCTCGAAACATTAAAGGCGTGCCAAGTGGCTTAAAATATGAAATAATTCATAGCCAATATTCCAATATTATATCTTATATATCAGCTTTATCTTTTGTAAATCCCCTGAATTTTAAAAAATTTTAAATTTGGATTTTTCACAATTTTTTGGAATTTTCTGGGATTTTTCTGTTTTAAAAATTCAGGTGTTTTAATTATTAAAGGTTTTTTAAATTATAATAAATAATATTAAAATATTATAAAAATAATATTTTATGGTGTAAAATGAAAAACTGGACTTAGGATAATTTTTCGAGAATTTATTGGACCCCGGATGAATTTTTAAAGCCATAAAATCTATTGATTAATTAAACCTAATTATATAAACCCGGTTCACCTAAACCCATAATAAACCGACCCAGACCGGCCGGTCTACCCGAACCGGCCCAACCCCTTAGCGGGTCGGATCCGGGTCAGACCCGACCCGCTTGGACCCGCCCGACCCGCTAACTCCTCCTCTACCTAACGCACAGCCCCGACCCTGCCGCTTCCGCTCCGCCGGCCGCACCCGCCGCGGCTGCTCCTCTTCTCCAGCCCTCCGCCTCCCGTAACCGACGTCCAGCCGCCTCCTCCCCTACCCGTAACCGCCGACGGCATATCTCCCTTATCCCCCGCCGGCTCCCTATATAAAGCCCTCCTCCGCCATCAACTTCCCCGCTCCCCTCGACCTCGCCGGCCACCCGCCTCACCCGACCTCGTCGTGCCCGCCGCTGCCTTCCTCCTCCGCCTCCGGTGATCTCCTCTGGCCCCTTCTCCGTCTCCCACAGCGCCTCCCGGAGCCCTCGCCATGCCGCCTTCGACCCCACAGCAGCCCGCAGCAGCCGCCTGCGGCCAGCCCGCCTCCGACAGAGAGCGCCGTCGCCTCCGGCCAGCACGCCTCCTCGCCCCCAGCCTCCCTCCGGCCGGCCTTCCCCCGCCTGAGCTCCGGTCGCAGCAACCCTAACCCTAACCCTAGACGCGACGCGGACACGAGTCGGACACGAGATTTTTAGGTTTTCGGAGCCCTGTTCAGGTACGCGTATCTCCCTGTTCGTTTACCCGTTTTCAATTCTGTCAGTTGCGTCGCGTAGCCTGTATGACCCCCTCGATGCCCGTGCAAACCGCTCGGAGCATCGCGTCCTGTGGTGATCGTGAAACGCGATCCAAAAACAGGAAAACCAACGCCCTGTTTCACTCCGGAACTGAGTACGCCCCGCCAAACGGGACGACTTGGTCCCGTGCGGTCTTCACAGATACGTGCGCATCGTTGATACGGACGTGCGAGATTTCGCAGAAGCTGATTCGGATGTGCGTGCACACCGGAATCAATGCGTATCCGAGGACACTGCCCCGTATCCGACCTTTCTGAATCTCGCTGTAACTTAGTGTATACACGTCGGATCGAGACAAAACTTGCGCCATCGGACTCATAGCAATACGCTGGTCCTGTGAGCCAAGTTTGGTTCGATTCTGAGAATGTTGACAAAATCGCGTGTCGTGGGCCCCACAGGCTCCACCCGACGGGCAATTTTGAGAACGGCTCATCGGAATCCAATTCTGGAAGTTCTGTTGGGTTCGTATCATCGTTACTGACTTGTTGACACTAAGTTGGACAGATTTGGAGACCTTTGACCCTGACGCATTTTTCGGTGCAAAGTGGCTCACATCTGGACCCCGCCTTGACCCGAAATATCATTTTTGCCCTTGTCTCCAAATTGGACTCAAGGACAGGCGTTTCTAGCTGATTAATATTTTTTGGATCTATTGGTGATGTCTATTTCAGCAACCGAAGCACTGCCTGCAAATCTCGCTGAAGCCAGAGCTACAATTGGAGCCGAAAATCCAGGCAAGTGTACCTTGCCATAATTGCAGTATATTAATTCATTTTGTTCTCTTGATTTATTCCTGTAACTGTTGTACATGCTCAACCCTAGGGCCGTGTGACTTGCTTAGCGTCCGATTATAGTCGGGTGCCAACACCGTACGCGGGGTTGTGTAACGTCACCTAGAAATGGATATCGTGATATTTACATTCTCGTACTTGCCATATCAAGTACATTATACCTAGGACACCGGACACAGATCATGAGACAGAATCTTCCTGAAATATTCAAGGTGATTCTGTATAGGATTCAGGTTTATGACATCTTTACATGCTTAGATTTTATCCTGACTTTCTGCATTAGTTTTGATCCTGCGTGTCATGGACATGAGACGTGAGATTACATTGGGTGGGGAGAGTATTACCATATCAAGGCTGATTAAATTATATTATTGTCATCTGGAGGTGTCTTAGTCTCTGATACAGAGCTTTGGTGCAAGTTCTGGCCCTTCGAGAAAATACTGCTATGGTTTCTACAACACTGATCCTGTAGTAGTCTCAGCCTGAGTATGACTAAAACTCTCACTTGCATAACACTTAGCTGGTTTATTTATTTACCATATTGTTTCCTTTATTTCTGTACTGCATTATTTTGGCTTGTTTTATCTGTACCTTGCTATGTCCCCTGAGGACCTGGATCCGGATTATGTCCCCAGGGTTAGCAGAAGAGATCTACCCTGAGGTGTACGGAACATGAGCACTTCTTGGAGCAGTACCAAAACCTGAGGACGAGGTGATCGCTGAGTACTTCTCCTGAACATCTGCTTCTTCCATGCTCAGATTTTATGGCAAATAAACTCTTTATTTCCTGTTTATGAGAACATCATAATAGACTTAATATCGGGTTGTTCCCCGATTTTATTTACTTTGACTGGTTGTTGTTGAATATTTTTTTTGCTGATATTGCTATCTTTATTCTGTGGATGAGATTAGTAAACCCTGACTATTGTAATACAGCTTAAGTATGCTCCGATGGATCCATTAAATTGGATTTGTCCATCGGTGCGTGCTGCTGGCCATTATCATGTGTCCGGTCCCTCGGTATTTTGGGACTGGGCGTGACATCTTTGGATGCAGCACTTCACGGCTCCAGAGAAAACTCAATGCCTTAGCGCGCATAAGGGGTTTTCGCACCGAACGAGGTTCTTCCGCACCCTTCAAGCAATCTGGTGGATTATTAGTACATGAAAGCACTGGTGGGGAGGCTTCTCTCCCGCTGGACAAATCCAAACACGATATATAGGTTCCGTGCACCATATTAAGTTATCTTTCTAGTCTTGCCTTAGGATCAATTTTATGACATAATGTAAAGCCTAACTCGTGTGGCAGTACGCCGTGCGATATAAAAGGAATACAGCGATACTCTCTAACTTACCAATTGTCCTTTCCTGTCAAGGATAAAACCAAGTTAAACCAAGCATGAATATATATATATATATATATATATATATATATATATATATATATATATATATATATATATATATATATTAAAATCCAAGGAATCGCATAAGCAAACACAAGTGTCACGAGCGAGGTTCTGACTCAGGTGCACGAGTTACACGGATTACTCATACGTGTTATACTCAGATGGGTTGCAACAGGTTGCTCAGGAGTTCAAATATGTACAGATGTATTATACTCATATTCGTTCAGGTGTTCCAGATTACTATATGCGATACAATAACTCACATGTGGATTGCCGCTAAGCGAGGATGACTTAATCTATATGAACATGAGGTAACTGGCACTATGCCATAGAGGACGGTGTAGTCTCAGGACAGAGATGGTGTGCAAGCAAGAAAAGAGGACATTACACACATCTTGTCCGACACAAGCGACTATAATCAGGAGATTCCGACCGGTCGGATCGGCCCTGGTGCCCCGGTGACCGTCCGCGGAACGAGATTCAAAAATCTTTCTTGTGCACCAAGTTGTCCGTGACCATACAAGTCTCTAATCTTTCGGGCCTCTTGTCAGGTATAGGTTCAAATTAGGATCTTATCGGGTATAAGTTCAAGTCAGGATCGTATGAGGTACAAGTTCAAGTTCAAGTTCAAGGCAGGATTGATCACAAATATATTAACTCCCCGAGCCATCAAATTTAGTACAGGACGAGTGTTGCTTAACTTGACAGGATGCAATCTCTTCATTCTGGAACTGCCTTGGTAACCTAAAGATCCCGAATACTTGTAAGTTCAAGTTCAATGCAATGCCCTCTGTATCTTGCTTGCACACCATCTTTGCCTCGATACTACACCGTCCAATGTTACGTCATGCTAGTGACCTTCTGTCATATAGATTAAGTTGGCTAGATGGCGCCAATCTGCATGCGAGTCATTAAACTGTGGCAATTATTCTGAGTAACAAATCTGTATCTGAATACCTGAGACTCCTAGTATAACACACCTGGGTATCCGTGTGACTCGTGCACCTGAATCAGAAATACGTCTGTGACACTTGTATTTTCTTATGTAATTTTTATTGGATTTTATTATATATATTCGTTCTCGGTTTAACTTGGTTTACCTTGGACAGGGAAGAAAAAATGGTAAGTTGGTAAGTCTCGCCGTGTTACTCTTATATCGTACGGCATACTGCCACATGAGTTAGGCTTTACATCTTTACCATAAAATTGATGCTAAGGTAAGACTAGAAAATAATGATAGAGTGCACATAACTAATAGAACATGTTTTAATTTATTGAGCGGACGAGAAGCCTCCCCACCAGTGCATTTAATATACTAATAACCCAGCAGATTGTGTGTAGGGTACGGGGGAACCTCGTTCGGTGCAGAGTATTCTCTCGTTCGCACTAAGGTATGGAGTTCGCTATGGAGCCTTGGAGTATTTTGTTCTAGGAGATGTCCCCTCGTTCACGCTAAGGCGTAGAGTTCTCTCTGGAGTCTTGGAGTATTGCATCCAGAGCTGAAGCACATATACATGACATAATATTAAAATATCATCTATGTATCATTCCTTGTTGTAAGCCACTTGGCACGTCTTTATTGTTTCGAGAGAGAGAGAGATTTGGGAACTTGTAATCTCGGCCTTGCGTCGCTTGTAATATTTGTATCAATAAAGAGCTAGTTTTTGTATCATACTTGTATTTTGTTCTATGCTTCCGCTATATCGACCTTGCGAACTTGTTATCTTTTCGCCCGTCTTGCGTGGACGCAACTTAGGCTCGCACGGCATTACACCCATGCGAGGATGACCGTCCCTGCGGGACCGGGATGTGGCATATTGGTATCAAATTGTCAGCTTTATATCCTTGGTCTCATATCGATTTTCTCTGCTTGAAACTTAGTTCATGGATAATACGTTAGACGCTCTCTCTCAATGTTCCTCGAAATATTCCATACAATAAGTCTAGCTTGTTGAATGTATCTCATATGGGTATATTGCTTGAGCAGGACAACTATACAGAAGACCTTATGGGCTGAGCAATGCGTGTTACATATTAGACTTATTTGGTGCTAGCATATCTGTGTATAAGATTAAAATGTAATTCAGATGAGATAAGTTGGATTTGAATCACAAAATTGAGAGATACCTATCAATGAAGTTGATACAAAATTGAGGATTCGTGCTTGGGTTTTAAGGAACGCATCGGCTTGATGTTTAGCGATGCGAACATAGTTTTAAAAAAGTTTGTACGCCTTGAACCTGAGTGGTGTATGGGAAAACTTTGAGGAACGTTCTTTGTATCATGGATTTCGGAATAGCAACTAGTCGGTCAACAACGCAAAGTTGTGCAAGAGATCAGTGCAAAACCTTAGAACTTGTGTAGCATAGTAAGATCGATATCATATATCTCGTACAAGAAGTACTCAAATGGTTATGTAAAAATTGTGTAGAAGTTGGGATGATGTCGGATAAGGACTTGAAATGAATGACTTGGTCGAGGAAGAATAAAAAAATTAGATGAGATTATGTGAAACGTGATAATTGAATCAAACAGATGAACTTCGTGTCAAAGATTAAAAGTTTCATGGAATTTATGGTGCCTTCACCATAGCATGACCGACTTTGCTATCGCTAAGCTGGTTGAAATATATGTGTTTCATGGGCACCTTAAATATGTGTACGATCCAATCTCAGCGATATGTTGAACTGGAACCAACTTCGCTATCGTTAAGCTTGGTTAAAATGCATATACTTTGGGGATGCCTCGAATGTGTGTAAGATCCAGACTCAACGGTATACAGAACTCGAATGCTACAGGTGAATATGATTGGATGTGAATGGAACTAGTGCATTTGGACGATAGCGTAATTAAGTGATAGCGCGAGAAAGAGTTAGCGAGTAAGAGAATTCGGATTGGACGATATACAATGATTTGAAAGATTAATGAATCGAATTTGATGTTAGAGATGGAAATCAAGTTGGTTTGATGATACGTGAATGACGATAAGGAATTGAGCTTGTGTATAATTCAGACATTATTAATCGGTTGAATGATGCGATAAAGTACAAAATAATTTTTTGATGGTTATATGGACAAACTCGATGAAATAGAACATAATAAAGATTGGTAGATATAGTCTCGAGGATTCTCTAGTTGAAGAATGATAGACTTGTGATCAACGCGAACTTGAGAAAATGAATGCTTGAAGTCAGACCTTAGATTGATGCAACAAGATTGATGTTTAGAAAGAGATTTGATATAAATTATGATTCGAAAGAAATGAACGCATAACAAGGGATAGCTCGGTGAGTTTTGAGGACTGCTCTAATATATGGTTGGAGAATGAATCAAAGTCGAGGATAAGTTAGCTCAGAATTTGATGCAAGTAGTGCTCGATGGTTTTGTGAACAGATAAGTGAATTATGTCGAACGATTTAGAGTATACGATATGAGAATTATGGTTTAGATATTTGAATCGTGACTTGGTGAACTTGACATGGATAGATGGATAAGTAGACTTTAGTGAATTGCTTACTTCTGAGGAGATAGACTATGCAAATTGATAGGTTTGACATACGATATCACAGGATGCATCGAGGATTGTGTTGCAATAGATTTTACCTTAGGACGGTTGTGCTGAACGGACTAGTATCCCTGGCTTGTGATATTTTGTTTGGGTAGGATGATCTATACTTGATGTTAGAAATCTGAGTGATGCAATCTTGGGTAGAATACCATGTCCAAATGGACATTGATTTGACCTTAGTTTTGGGTGAGCATGGTACTCTAGATTTGCACATTATGGATAGTGATCGAGATTGTAACTATGACCTGGTGAGCTGACCTAGTGGTTAGGCAGACGATCCCTTGACGAGATTTGAGTTGGTATGATCAACCTTAGAATTGCCTAGATAAGACTACAGTGACGGGGCAATAATAGTTAGAATTAGGACATGGTTTTGAGATATGTGGCTTAAAAAAGTTAGTGTTCCACATGATTGGAACAAATAATATAAATTAAAGATTTGTCGGTAGAATTACTTGAAATCGAATGGATCATGCAAGTGAAATTGTAAGTTAATATCGAGGACTTGTCGGATTCATGTTGGTATTGAACCTATGAAATAAATCGTTTGAAAACTCAGATGATGCATTAAATATAAAAAAAATTATGTGCTTGGAAGATATTCTCGATGGTAGTGCAATACTAAGGATTTAAAATCGAATTAAAATTGACTTGGGTTTTGATCGACTCCGCTCGTGGTATCATGGTAATTTTATAAGGCGAGATATACTTGATGAAGAATCGTGTAATAGCAATGATTGATTGGAAATAAAAGAAAAGTATTGATAAACGGATTCGATATAAGTTGATATGTGCCAGGATGGATAAGTTGAGGATCGTTCTTGAAGATTGAACAAAATATGGATTTTGACTTGATTAGGATGTAGACGATATCATTAGAATGTATATCGTGTTTGGAAGAGTATGACTGTTATATGCATGAGGTATGAATAAGGGATTGGCTATGTCTTGTTCGATGAATAAGTTTTTCGGAAGATAAAATATGTAGGCGTCAAGTGATAAACTTGAAAAATAGTGGAAGATTTCTAGCATGATTGAATGATGTTTCGGGATAGAGGACTGTGTATCAAATACGAGTTGGATTTAGATTTGAGAAATATCACATGCAAAGAATTGGTGTAAATTGAAACTGAAGTTCTAAGGATTTTCGGGATGTTGGTTAGGCATAACACTAGATTTAGTCAGGCGATATCAAGTTATTTGTTGGTATGTGTTCATGACTCAGAAGTTAAGTGATAGAACGTTGGATGGTTCAACTTAGTTCTAGTTTGACCCTTTTGTGAGAAAGTTATAGCATACCCATGTGTTTGAGTAGTGCAGCTCTGTGCTAGGCACAGTAGAGATTGAGGCAATGATTTGATAGACTACAAGGATATAGTCGGATTTGGAATAGATAAAGGAACGATAAGTGTACTCGTGGATTTGAAGAAAAATATGATATGTTCAAGTTTGGAATAAAAGTGTTGTTCTTGGATGTGTTCTATCTCAGTAAGTTTCGAGGGCAAAACTTTTCACGTCCCAGTCCCAAAACATATGGGACCAGACACGTGGTAATGGCCAGCTGGTATGTCTTTGTAGGACTTTTCAATTTAATGGACCCGACGAAGTGCACTTACACTGTCCACGGACAAGTGATCAAGCTAAATATCTAATTCTAACATGCAACAACTAAATTAAATCTCAATCTATAGTAAATAATCTCAAGAAGGAACGGTATTCATCACTATTCTGCAGCCCAATAATCCATCCATTCGAATAGGTAAAAAAAATATAGGCCTATAAACACTAGGCTATAAAAGCAGAATCATAATGGAAAGTAGCTCATAATTGTAATAGATGAAAGATATAATGATATCTGGAAAGATGTCCAACACATATCTAGATCAAGCCTCACCCAAATTGCTCAAATAACCTGGAAGGGGACTAGGTCCTCAGAGGGACGTAACAATATACAAAAAGTATATGCCATAATATAAATACTGAGTAAAGTAAATCATGGTGAACTATCCTCCTAAGTGAATATAATTTGAGGATAACTTAGTGTGTATGGGTAAGTGTAGGCTAGACATATGCTGACATAATTTACCAATCATCATGATTGGCTAGTATATGCCATATATGGCCCCCATCTTGTGGCAATCTGCATACATAATAATGTCCAATGCTCCAAAGAGCGTGGTATCTGCATAAATAATAACATCCAACGCTCTGAAGAGCGAGGTATCTGCATAAATATAGAGGTGGGTGTCCCATACGCCTACTAGTCATCCTTCCTGTCCAATGCCAATGTACAAGTCTCAAGTACGATGTGAACATCTTGTAACTATAATGCAAGTCACCTAGAGCAATACAACTATGCTAAGTACCATCACACGTGCTACTCGCACCGATGGTCAGTCAAGTGCGTAAGTTCGAGTCCTATCATGAACTCTCTCTGTGATATAAAATAATACGTGACAAGGCCTCAAAGTTATAATGATAACTCCAAAACTATAGGTATGTCCACTAGACATTAGGACAAATACAGGTCCTAACGTCAACATCTTCGTCGACTGCACCTGAGGCATACTTAGAAGCGCACAGTTATAAAATATTAAGAGCACAAAATATATAAAAAATAATAACTAAATTTAAACAGTACAATAAGGTAAGGTATACTTTTCTGGGACTCTAATGTGAGCAAGTAAAGATCCGGAACCCACAGCCAAGGTAGAATCGTCCTGAGTGCCTATGAATATATAAGAATAATTATCAATCACTATATTACACTACGCTAAGCATGTATAAGAGTACAACACACACATAATGTCATGAGTCACGTAGAGTCTAAAATAATCAAGGGTTCTAATTAGGTAGGTTGACTAGGGTTGACTAGTCAATGACCAAGAAAGTATGTGCGCACTAAGTCTACTAATCACACAACATCTACAACTCCTCTAAAATGAGTAATTTCTCATGAAACAATCACGGTCACAACATAGGTGCTAAGTTGCATCTCATGTTACATGACTAACCTGAGATGTGGCCAATTGAATTGTTGTGTACAATTAATTGAGGACAAT
The DNA here is from genome assembly GCA_036927795.1 of Iris macrosiphon. Taxonomy (NCBI): domain Eukaryota; kingdom Viridiplantae; phylum Streptophyta; class Magnoliopsida; order Asparagales; family Iridaceae; genus Iris; species Iris macrosiphon. Next base: position 179,386,595 of record JAYESA010000001.1, read on the forward strand.
ATTGATATATTTGTGCATGGAACCTAGAGGGGTATCACTACCTATAAGTAATTTTCCACATCTCAGGTTAGTCATGTAACCTCATACATATTTATTCATTAATGATTTAGGGTCTTTCTTTTATATATAAAGCATCACAACTAACCTCTAGTACAACACCAAAACTTCTAACACATCAAGTACCCCCATGCAATACTCAAGTCTAGGATTTTTCTAACATGGCATACTAAATATGTTAACTTACAATCCTTATCCCATACATGGGAGCTTATATAAATCCATAATTAAAGATTAATATGGCAATAATTCACTCTCTATCATAGCACTATTGATACGTATATCAATTTCTATAAAGCCCTAGTTAACAGTTACAACTATTTGTGTCACGCTAATCCACTCTAAAATATGCAATATACAACACTAAAAACCATTCTAACATGAATATATATTATGAGATTAACGTAAATTTGGTTATTTTAGAGGTGTTAAACAAATAGTTGCATAGGTAAAATCAATGAAAACACATGTGCATTCATAGGTTACCATTTGAAGAAAGCAGGGAAGTACATGATATTTATGATGAAGACCATGAAGAATGAGATGAAAAGCATGAATAAGAATATGAGGAACATGAAGAACAAATGAAGTAGAAGGTGGAGAGCATCTTACCAAGTTAGAAGAGAATGAACTAGTTCGGATTGGAGGTGCACAGTAAGAGAATGAACTAGTTCGGATTGGAGGTGCACAGTTTGGACTGTGGTGTATGTTTGGGACTGTGGTGGTCTCCTCGAGCTGCTGCTAGTGGTAAAAAAGCCATGGGTTACAGTTGGAGGTAAGAAGGAGGTTGTATAAGGAGGGGAGGTGGTTGTAATAGAGAAGACAATAGCATTTCGAGCAAGAACAGCAGCAGCAGCGAGTAAATGCAGCAACAGCTTAGCAAGGTGGAGGCAATGGTGGTAGCGGTGTTTGTTGTCGTGGTGGAGGTGGTCGGGTATTGGTGGATTAGGTGGTGACGAAGGAGAAGGAGGAGGGAGCTCGGGATTTGTAGGTGAAGGAGATGATGGTGATAGGGGTGGATGTCGTTGGCCGTGGTGATGGTGCTCGTGAAGGTGGTGGTGGTGATGCTTGTGAAGGTGATGGAGGCGGTGGTGAAGGGAAGAGATAAAGGAGAAGATGGTGGTGGCTTTTGTGGAGGTGATGGTGGTAGTGGTCGGCTGAAATGGAGGATGGAGGGGGTCGGGTTACAATGGGGAGAAGGAGAAGAGAAGAAAGGTGATGATGGTAATGGTGGTGTCGGTTTTGAATTGGGAGGTGGTGACCGAATGTGTTGAGGGAGGGAGAGAGAGATGGGATGTGTATTAAATGAAGATAGGGGGTATTAGGATTAGGTCCGGTTAGGGCATTCCTAGGAGTGTGTGTGGTATTGTCATGAAGGAATGAGTGGTGGTGATGGATGAAAGTTTAAATGGAGGGTTGGGATTGAAAGTAGGTATAGTTGCATAGTACCATGCAAAAAGGGGAGTAGAGAATGTATGTGATCGGACAAGCCTCAAGAATGGGTCTTCTTCATTTGTTCCAACCAATAGGAGGTGAAAACCTAGCTAATCTTTTACACACAAGTCCCTAATAGTTTAGGAATTGCACAAAAGAAAAAACTGGATTGGATGTGGAAAAAAGTCATATTTGGTGTATTGTAGTAGGGAAAATTGGTATATGATATTTTTTATGAACCATGAGGGTGTGAGTATTGATTTGGGTTAGTGTTTGGTCTAGTTTTGAGCTAGGTTGAGTCGTTACCCCCAAATTAATTAAAAATGGTGTCATTGGTAATTTTAAATAAATTGGAAGTACATGGGATCTTAATTGGGAGTGACACAAGTGTCATGGTCATAGTAACTCGGAATAGATTATTGGCATATATTGGGTTACAAGAAATGGGTCGAGATTGTGTCTCCAATTTTGATTGGAACGGACACACGTGCAAAGTCTAGGATTGAATTCAGATAATTGTGACAAATGTTGTGCGATTAAAATAAGTCACAAGAGAGTATAATTGTGAGTGACACAAAGTTTAGGATTGAAGATTGGCTTGCCTAGGTCAAGGGTGTAAATTTTGTTGAAAAAAAAAAGCTAGTGTAATGCTCTAGCTATTTAAACAACGATAAGGTTTAACAATTAAATCAAAAATCAAATAGGTGAATTATAACTCCAATAATTATTCCAGAATAATAATAAATTATTCTCTAATCCTAGATTTTGGGTTAGAGGGTTTACAAAACTTCTTTTGAGTGGTGTATTATGTAACAGCCCACTTCGCTCAGTTCTGCAAGATGAATCAAACGTCATATCAACACTTGGACTTGAAGTTTTCAGCGGTTCACTCGGAGTCTCGCTTGGCCGAAGTAAGCCCTCGTTCAGGTGGGTGGCTACGATGAACCTGTCTTTGCTTAGCCAGCACACCTAAGAATTTGGATATACATGCAAGATCGCTAGGCGATAACCCCTTTCATGCTAATAAGAATACAATGCACCAAGCTAAGGGAATAAGCACTTCTTGTATTGCTTGTGTTAGAACATGGAAATAAAACTTGGTTTATTGTTAGTTCTCTGTACTACCTCTTTTAGACTCATGCAAGCAAAATCGCTTATGTTTTCAAGTATGGCTATGTCTCATATTTTCTTAAAGTTATATTCGTACTGTTAAATACTTAGATGCTTTACATATTCGTAATGCTCGTCACTTAAATGCATGCCACGAATCAATAAACTTCACTATCTAAGATTCTCTCAGTTAAGGTAGGAAGGCTATCAAGATAGTCATTTTGGGACAAGTTATGGAAACATTGAAAGGCTTCGGGACCGTTGGGTCGCTAAGGCAGTTCCCACACTAGGGGACTGTAGCATAAAAAGTTAAGCAAGATAATATCATGACATCTCTGGAATCAACACTCGTTCTGTACTGAATTTAACGGCTCAGGGAGTCGATAAGTTCTGTTAAGATCTTGACTTGTACTTGATAGACCCTGACTTAAACCTGTACCTGTACGTGCAAGAATCTGGAATACTTGAGGATACGCGCGGTGGATTTTCGAATCTAGTTTCGCGAACGGTCGCCGGGGCACTGAGGCCGATCCGATCTTGACGGAGCCATTTGGTAGTCGTCTGTTATGGGTGGGATGGGTTCAATGCCCTCTGTATCTTGCTTGCACACCATCTTTGCCTCATGACTATACCATCCAATATGGCGTCATGCCAGTGACCTTCTGTCATATAGATTAAGTTGGCTCGATGGCGGCAATCCACGTGTGAGTTATGCATTATGGTAATTGTTCTGAGTAACACATATGTATCTGAATACCTGAGACTCATAGTATAACACACCTGAGTATCCGTGTAACTCGTTCACCTGAATCAGAAATACGCCCGTGACACTTGTATTTGCTTATGCGATTTTCCTTAGATTTTATTATATATATTCATTCTCGGTTTAACTTGGTTTATCTTGGACAGGGAAGGGCAAATGGTAAGTTTTCTAAGTCTTGTCGTGTTACTCTTATATCGCACGATGCACTGTTACATGAGTTAGGCTTTACATCTTTGCCATAAAACTGATGCTAAGGAAAGACAACAATGTTAGAGTGCACATAAGTAATTGAACGTGTTTGGATTGGTTGAGCGGGCGAGAAGCCTCCCCACTAGTGCCTTCAATATATTAATAACCCACCAGATTGTGTGCAGGGTGTGGGAGAACCTCGTTCTGTGCGGAGTGTCCCCTTGTGCACGCTAAGGCGGGGAGTTCGCTCTGGAGCCTTGGAGTGTTGCGTCCGGAGCTTAAGCACATATACCGAACATAATATTGGAACATCGCTATGTATCATTCCTTATTGTAAGCCACTTTGTACGCCTTTATTGTTTTGAGAGAGAGAGCTTAACCGACTTGTAATCTCGGCCTTGCGTCGCTTGTAATACTTATTCAGAATCAATAAAGACCTAGTTTTTTTATCATACTTGTGTTTCGTTCTATGCTTCCGCTATATCGACCTTACGAACTTGTTATCTTACCGCCCGTTCTATAGCTGGCCTTTCGCGGGTGCAACTTAGGCTCGCTCGACATCACATCCATATGAGGACGACCGGCCCTGCGGGGCCGGGGCATGGCATATTCGGATCAAAGCGTCGACTTTATGTCCTTGGTCTCATATCAATTTTTTTTGTTTGGAACTTTGTTCGTAGGTAATACGTTAGACGCTATCTCTCAATATTCCTCGAGATGTTCCCCATAATAAGTCTAGCTAGTTGAATGTATCTCATGTGGGTATTTTGCTTGAGCATGACAGCTATACAGAAGACCTTATGGGCTGAGCAATGGGTATTACATATTAGACTTGTTTGGTGCTAGTATGTCTGTGTGTGAGATTAAAATGTCGTTCGGATGAGATTAGTTGGATTTGAATCACGAAATTGAGAGATACCTATCAATGAAGCTGATTTTGGAAAAGATGATACAGTTGATACAAAATTGAGGAATCGTGCTTGGGTTTTAAGGAACGTATCGGTTGGATGTTTAGCGATGCAAACATGATTTTAAAGATTTTCATATAGCTTGAATCTGAGTAGTGTATGGGAAAACTTTGAGGAACGTTCTTTGGATCATGGATTTCGAAATAGCACCGAGCCGGTCCGCAACACAAAGTTGTACAAGAGATCAGTGCAAAGCCTTAGAACTTGTGTAGCATAGTAAGATTGATATCATGTATCTCATACAAGAAGTGTAAAAGTTTGGATGATTTCGGATAAGAACTTGAAACAAATGACTTGGTTGAGGAAGAATAAGAAAATCAGAAGAGATTATGTGATACGTGAGAATTGAATCAAATAGATAAACTTCGTGTCAATGATTGAAAGTTTCATGGAATTTGTGGTGCCTTCATCGTAGCTTGATCGACTTCGCTATCGCTAAGCTAGTTAAAATATATGTGTTTTGGGGATGCCTTAAATATGTGTACGATCCCGACTCAGCGATATGTTGAACTCGAACCAACTTCGCTATCGCTAAGCTTGGTTGAAATGCATATACTTGGAGAACGCCTCAAATGTGTGCACGATCCAGACTCAATGGTATGCGAAATTCGAATGCAGCTACAGGTGAATATGATTGGATGTGAATAAAACTAGTGCGTTTGGACGACAGCTTAATTAAGTGATAGTGCGAGAAAGAGTTAGCGAGCAAGAGAATTCGAATTGTACGATATACAATGATTTGAAAGATTAAAGAATCAAATTTGATGTTAGAGATGGGAATCAAGTTGGTTTGATGATACGTGAATGATGATAAGGAATTAAGCTTGTGTATAACTTAGATGTTATTAATCGGTTGAATAATGCGATAAAGTACATAGGAATTTTTCGATGGTTATATGGACAAACTCGATAAAATAGAAAGCAATAAAGGTTGGCAGACATAGGCTCGAGGATTCTCTAGTTGAAGAACGATAGACTTGTGATCAACGCAAACTTGAGGAAATGAATGCTTGAAGACAGACCTTAGATTGATGCAACGTGATTGATATTTTGGAAGAGATTTGATATAAATTATGACTCAAAAAAAAAAGAACGCATAACAAGGGATAGCTCGATGAATTTTGAGGACTGCTCTAGTATATGGTTGGAGAATGAATCAAAGTCAATGATAAGTTAGCTCGAGAATTGATGCGAGTAGTGCTCGATGGTTTTGTGAATGGATACGTAAATTATATCGAATAACTTAATATGAGAATTATAGTTTAGAGATATGAATCGTGACTTGATGAACTTGGCTTTGATAGATGGATAAGTAGACTTTCGCGAATTGCTTACTTCTGATGAGATAGACTATATGAATTGATAGGTTTGACATGCGATATTACAGGATGCATCGAGGATTGTGTTACAATAGATTTTACCTTAGGACGGATTTACTGAATGGACTTGTATCCCTAGCTTGTGATATTTTGTTTGGATAGGATGATCTATGCTTGATGTTAAAAATCTGAGTGATGCAAGATTTGGTAGAATACCATCTGCAAACGAATAATAGTTTGACTTTAGTTTTGGTTGAGCATGGTACTCTAGATTTGTACATTATGGATGGTGATCGGGATTGTAACTATGACCTGGTAAGCTGACCTAGTAGTTAGGCAGACGATCCCTTGACGAGATTTGAGTTGGTGTGATCATCCTTAGAATTGCCTGGGTAAGACTTCAGTGCTGGGGCAACAATAGTTAGAATTAGGACATAGTTTTGAGATATGTGCCTTAGAAGAGTTGGTGTTCAACGTGATTGGAACAAACTATAGAAATTGGGTATTTGTCGGTAGAATTACTTAAAATCGAATTGATCGTGCAAGCAAAATTATAAGTTAATATCGAGGACTTGTTGGATTTGTGTTGGTATTGAACGTATAAAATGAATCGTGGGAAAACTCGGATGAAGTATTGAATATGAAAAAATAAATCGTGTGCTTGGGAGATGTTCTCGATGGTAGTGCAATAATAAGGATTTAAAATCGAATTGGAATTGACTTGGGTTTTCATCGACTCTGCTCGTGGTATCGTAGTGATTTCATAAGGCGAGAGATACTTGATGAAGAATCGTATAATAGCAATGATTGATTGGAAATAAAAAAAAGTATTAATAAACAGATTCGATATAAGTTGATATATTCCAGGATGGATAAGTTGAAGATCGTTCTTGAAGATTGAACAAAACGTAGATTTTGACTTGATTAGGATGCAGACGATATCATCGGAATGTATATAATGTTTGAAAGAGTATGATTGTTATATGGATGAGGTATGAATAAGGGATTGGCTAGGTCTTGTTCGATGAATAAGTTTTTCGGAAGATAAAGCGTGTGGGCGTCAAGTGATAAACTTGGAAAATAGTGCAAGATTTCTAGCGTGATTGAACTATGGCTAGGGATAAAGGATTGTGTATCAAATACGAGTTGGATCTAGATTTGAGAAATGTCACATGCAAAGAATTGATGGATATTAAAACTGAAGTTCTAAGGATTTTCAGGATGTTGGTTAGGCGTAACATTGAATTTAGTCAGGCGATATCAAGTGATTTGTTGTAACGTATTCATGACTCAGAAGTTAAGTGATAGAACGTCGGATGGTTCAACATAGTTCTAGTTTGACCCTTGTGTGAGAAAGTTATAGCATACCCCTATGTTTGAGTAGTGCAGCTCTGCGCTAGGCGCAGTAGAGATTGAGGCAAGAATTTGATAGACTGCAAGGATATAGTCGGACTTAGAATAGATAAAGGTGGGTAGCTACGATGAACCTGTCTTTGCTTGGCCAGCGCACCTAAGAATTTGGATATACATGCTAGATCGCTAGGCGATAATCCCTTACATGCTAATAAGAATACAATGCACCTAGCTAAGAGAATAATCACATCTTATATTACTTGTGTTAGAACATGAAAATAAAACTTAGTTTATTGTTAGTTTCTAGTACTACCTCTTTTAGACTCGTGCAAGCAAAATCACTTATGTTTCCAAGTATGGCTATGTCTCATGTTTTCTTAAAGTTATATTCGTACTGTTCAATACTTAGATGTTTTACATATTCAATATGCTCGTCACTTAAATGCATGCCACGAATCAATGCACTTTACTATCTATGATTCGCTCAGTTGAGACAGGAAGGCTATCAAGATAGTCGTTCCGAGCCAAGTTAGAAAAATATTGAAAGGCTTCGGGACCGTTGGGTCTCCAAGCAGTTCCCGCACTAGGGGACTGTAGCATGAAAAGTTAAGCAAGATAATAAGCATGACATCTCTGGAATCAACACTAGTTCTGTACTGAATCTGACAGCTACGGGAGTCGATAAGTTCTGATAAGATCTTGACTTGTACTTGATAGACCCTGACTTGAACATGTACCTGCGAGAATCTGGAATACTTGAGGATACGAGCGGTCACGGACAACTTGTGCACAAGGTAGATTTTTGAATCTAGTTCCGCGGACGGTCGCCGGGACACTGGGGCCGATCCGATCTAGACGGAGCCGTCTGGTAGTCATCTGTTATGGACGGGATAGGTGCAATGCCCTCTGTATCTTGCTTGCACACCATCTTTTTTTTGAGACTACACCGTCCAATATGGCGTTATGCCAGTGACCTTCTGTCATATAGATTAAGTTGGCTCGATTGCAGCAATCCGCGTGCGAGTCATTGTATTGTGGCGATTATAAGTAACACATATGTATCTGAAATCGGAGACTCCTAGTATAACACACCTGAGTATCCGTGTAACTCGTGCACCTGAATCAGAAACACGCTCGTGACACTTGTATTTTCTTATGCGATTTTTCTTAGATTTTATTATATTTATTCGTTCTCGGTTTAACTTGGTTTACCTTGGACAGGGAAGGGTAAATGGTAAGTTGGTAAGTCTCGTCGTGTTACTCTTATATCGCACGTCGCACTGCCACACGAGTTAGACTTTGCATCTTTACCATGAAACTAATGCTAAGGAACGACTAGAAAGACAACAATGATAGAGTGCACATAACTAAGTGAACGTGTTTGAATTTATTGCGCGGACGAGAAGCCTCTCCAGCAGTGCATTCACTATACAAATAACCCACCAGATTGTGTGCAGGATACGAGAGAACCTCGTTGACCGTTAAAGTGGGAGAACATGTACATTAGGAAAAAACTTTGGTCAAAAAAAGATAAAGTGTGGACATTTTGGTCAAAAAAATTGGTCAAAACAGTTGATCGTTAATTTCAGACGAATTTATCAAAAGTGGAAGAATATATACATTAAAAAAAAATTATGTGATGCACCATTATATATAATAAATAAAGTAAAAGTTAAGTCAAAATTTCTTAAATATTAAAAAAGGTCCATGTCCAAAGTCGGGGAAAATAAAAGAGCAAGGAGATGAATGATTCAAATTTGCCCATCCTAAATATATCACGGTCAAATGGCCTTAACAATTTCATATTCTCTTTCAACAGGGGTCCTTGTCCAACTTTTCCAGCACCTTTTCATACATAACTGGCATTTTTTATCCATATACATTGTATTCTTGCTGCATTAGTTTTTTCTTTTCTTTTTCTTATTACATATTTGTGGGCTTACGTGTAGCTGACATAACAGCATACGCATCATACAAACATGTGACAAATTATAGTTTGCCGCCTACTAGTTCAACCACAAACCATATTTCATATATATCAGCATTTAGCTTGAACAAAAATTTCATAAAAGGAATTAAAATATGTTGTTTAATAAATAGTGTGAAAAAAAGTACCAGAAAATTTGAATTGTACCTCACTTTATTTATCATAATTTAAGGTATACTTCACCGAATTATCATAATATACGAATCATTCTACTTTTGACGAAAATTGTCTATAACTGACGGTCAACATCTTTCATTGAAAATTTATGACCAAAATATCCTCACTTTTCCATATTTCCTTCTCTCTTCTCTCTCATCTTTATCCGGCAGTCCTCCCTCCCCCTCCCTCTTTCTTCGACGTCGGCAATCGGAGGGGGGAGCGCAGAAACAGTTAGCAGCGGCAGCAGGCGTCGTGGGGCGGGTGCAGCGGCAGCAACATCACGCAGGGAGGGGGTTCGCAGCGGGGAAGGGGGCAGCGCGACACCTGGAGGGGGCGCGACGGAGGAAAGGGGTATTGGGCAGAGGGGCGCGCACGGAGGATGGGGGGATCGGGCAGGGGCGCACGGAGGGGGACGCGGTGGAGGAGGAGGGGGGGGGGGGGGGCAACAGGGGCGCGCGAAGAGGGGGGGATGGCGAATGATGGAGTGATCGGACAGGAGCGCTCGTAGTGGGACGAGGCGGAGGAGGGGGGGGGGGGGGTCGGGCAGGGGACGTGCGACGGGGGAGGGAGAGGGCAGCGGCGTGGAGGTGGCGAGGTCTCGCGCGGAGACAGCGTGCGGGGAAGATGATGACTGGTGTATTTTAGTTTTATATGTTTGGTCAAAGATGTTGACCGTAAGTCATCGACAGTTTTCATCAAAAGTGAAAGATTTTGTACATTATAGTAATTTGGTTGGGTGTACCTTGAATTATGATAAATAAAGTAGGAGTGCGACTCAAATTTTCTCAAAAAATATTAAATTTTTTTTCCAGCTTAATTTTAAAACAATTTGACTCGTGGATTCTCATCTTGCTCTTAATTTTAAAACTATTTTAACCCGGACAAAAAACATATAACCCTTCCATTTTTTTAGTGATAGAATTTTCATATTTTTTGGATAAATTATTTATTCGAATATTCATAATTTTCGAAAATAAATTATTTATTTCTGTATTCACAATTATTCGGATAAATTATTTATTCGGATATTCATAATTTTCAAAAATAATTTTTTATAACCTAACAAATATAGAAATAGATTTTTTACTCTAAACTTATCAAAAAATAAAATAAAAATACCCAAACACCCTCTTACTAACATCCTTTGCCGTTCTTGTAGGACAATTTTAATTAACAAATCACATCATTTCATCATTGCTGACGACAAATAATTAATCACCAATTACTTATTTTTATTTATGTTTTGCTTATGAGGATGCAAAGGTGTTCTTCTTGCTTTATGATGCCAGTGCTGATGTAAAGTAAACTTTAAATGATTTAAAGTTTGGTGGTTCATATGACAAAGTTATTTTATACTTTTGTTAATCATATATATGTTCCAAGTGTTCTTTGGTCTATGGCACTTTTAATTAGAATAAACTAGTTTTTGGCATGTGGAGTACGTGTTTGGTTGTATTTGTGAAAAGAAAGATATATGTACATATATAATTTTACGCAAGGGCGGAGTCAGGATTCTAGTTTACTCCGGGCTGAACTCAAAACATGCTAAAAAAAATTTTAACACAAATTATTTCTCAGAATGTCATCATATTCCAAATGTGTGCTTCAAAATATCATTTCCGGACAAAAAAAAGTTATCAAATGACATAGGTTGAATTTCATAAGTAGACATGTTGCTTAAGATAATTAGAAAAATATCATCTTTATATATAAGATGAAAAATGGAAAAAAAAACATGGAAAATAAAGATGCAATATTCGACGAATCTGCTCTCTTTACTTCTGCCTTCCAAAAATCTCCTTAAACTTTTCTGCCTTCCAAAAATCTCCTTCAACTTCTTCTATCCAGAAAAGAAAATCTACCACAAAATGAAGGCAAATCAAAGACAAATAAAGATAATGAAAGAGAATGATAGAATAATAAATACCAATATAGGACACTTACTAGCGAAATTACTAGCGACATACTAGCGACAAAAATCTAGAAAATCACAGGTCTGCGAAGAATTTTTGACGGACAATCTCAGGTCAGCGACTACCTAGCGACGGATAATTCCGTCGCTAAAACGTCTGAGACACACAAATGTACAAACATGTATCAGGGTCCGTCGCTAAAATTCGTCGCTAATCCGTCACAAATTATGTTGGTAAGTAGTCAGAAAGTTTAGCGACGGACTAGCGACGAACTATGTGAGCCCAGAATGTGCAAAATCGTCTGAAAAATTTGATAATTTTTGGGCTCAAATAATCTGTCGCTATTATGTCGATAACTAGTCAGAAAGTTTAGCGGCCAAACACTTCGGACATGCGAGAGACTATTTCGATCCAAAATGGATTAGCAAATATCGAATTTTTGTTGTATACTAGCTCGCTAGCTTGTTGGGACACACTGCTGTGCAATTGTAGCAAGCTAGTTTCGAGGTGATTCTATCTTCAATTATCATAAATTGTTGAATTCGACGAGCAATTTCGTGCCGATATATTTAGAGGACTCGAGTTCTCGAATAATTAAGATCGAGCACAAACTCGATTTAATTTAGTACTGTTAGGTATTGGATGACCATACTCAGACAAGTAGAATGGAAGCCTCTCAGCCAATAATATATTTAGTCAAGCACAAACTCGTGTTCCTACTACCGGAAATATGTTAATACAAACACACACAATTACAGTGTACATATTACATTTACAATTGAATAGTACTAACCTCTTCCAAAAAAAAACTGGGGTGGGCTTGAGCCCACCCCAGCCAACTAATAGCTCCGCCTCTGATTTTACGTTACATAAGTACATGTGTAAAATGGCATATTGAAAGTGAGTGTTTCATGCTTGTTGGAGTATCAAATTTATAGTTCTCCATTTCATGTGAGTAGATTTTAATTATATAAAAGACCGTATATATGTGTGGATTGTACATGCAACATGTAACTGGAACAGTGTAAAATGTGTTGTGACTTGTGAACTACCAATTTCTTTGTTGCTACTAGCCATGCATGTTTGTTGAGTTCAAAACTTTGTCGGTACAAATCTCTAAAAGAATTTTTCAGTACAGGCTGGTCTATTCGGGTGCTATGCATCACATTTTGCACAGTTTATGAGTGTTTATATAACTTGATCTTATATATTCTCATTGATGATTAGTCTATATAGTCCAATCTTATTTCCATCCTCTCTTTGTCATGCATGATACATGTGATGGATTTTCCTTCCATAGCTAAATCTGATCCAAACTTGTGTGATCGATCCAAATATATTCTTCAACTGTACTGCAATTTATACAAAGACAAAGACAAAGACAAAATAGGATTTTACTGATGCATTATGCAGACACTCATTATTAGACCTGTCAATTGGGTCGGGCCGAGCCGGACCAGTCCAGGACGAGCACGAGCACGAGTCCGAAAAATTGGCCCATGTGCTGGTCCGGCCCGTTTAATTGTGGGCCCGAGCCGGTCCGGTCAAGTTTATCGGGTCGTGCCGGGTCACATATATCGGCCCATAAGGTGTAGCACCCCATTCCCCCGGTGCGGGGAGCGCGGCTAAGAAACACAAGACGGTATCGTTCGATCGGGATAGATTGAATTAAGAACTCGTCATCGTTATGGATTTGTTTCTTCGGAATCGATTCCCATATTCAGTGGACTGCGCCCCCGGGATCGGCTTAGCGGCAGAGTCAGGAGGGACCTCTCCGCTGCTATCTTTTATTGCCTCGGTTTTCGATGTCGCTTGTTGCTTTCGTGCTTTGAGTTGGTTTGGGATTTGCTTGTTTTCTTTGAACGGTTTCGATGGTTTTCATTGTTTTCGTTCATTGACTTGCACTTCAATTCCGAGATTGGAAAGAGAGGAAGAAGTATTAATCAAGCTGTTCGTGTGCAGGTGAACGAGCAGTAGGCGGCTTGCGAGCGGAGTCGTGAAGCGCCTCTTTCCTTCTCTTTTCCTTCCAACCAAGTGAGTGGCTACCAACCCGATTAGCTAGCCTTGCTTCCAAGCTTCGCGCCCTAAAAATCTGCATTCTTCTTTGCCCCGATCAACGATACCAAGTGCTAATAAAAGAAACCAAGATTAAAGAGAATAGACTTGGTTAATACTGCTTGTCAAACAAACTTATGAACGGTTATCATCCTGTATGCTAGTTCGTTTACAACTGTTCTATGAATCGTGCTAAGTATGAAAATATATGCTTGTTATGAAATAAACTGTCAGGATGACTATGCAAAACTGTATGCTATGGAACTAATTCTATGAGTATTCTTGATCACTGACGACTTGTGCACAAGGTATGTTATGAGTTCCGCGGACGGTCACCGGGGCGCCGGGACTGATCCGATCCGGACGGAACGTATGTATAGTCGTATGTTACACGGCAAGTGTTATGCAGCGGGGCTCGCCACCCGCGTTGCACGTCACTTTGCCTTGAGACTATAACCGTCCCTTCGTGGCATCAAGCCAGTGATCCTATGTATATTTAAACCTGTTGCATACTAACTTGTGTCTTCGTGTCAGGGAAGGCAAGGTAAGTATTGTGCAGGTAATTCAGCGGGCAGGTAAAATCCACCGAACGATGGCATGTTCATTTCAGTAAATTCTATATGCTGCTTACTTGTAAATGAACTAAGGCAAGATAGGAACCCACAAATATGCATGCTTCATTAAAATAATGTGTTGATTGGTATAGTTCGGCTAGCTCGCCTTCACCAGCATGTTTCGATATGCTGACCCTCGTTGAAACAGGTTCTCCGCACCAAGGCGAACCGAGCGAGGAGCCGAAGTCGTCTTCCCGATCCAGTCCAGCTGTTGGCGCATCTTCACCGCGCCCGTCGAAGCATTTTGGAGTCAGGAGCCTGCAACTCTTCATACACAAATGCAGCTCCGTGGCAAAGCTATCCTCCAGCCTGGAGGTCTTTATCATTTTGAGTTTATAAAAGGATGTAATGTACAGGACTGCTATCTCATTTTGAGTCAACACTTTTGTAAGCCGTTCGGCATATTAGCTGACTCGTTCAGGAGTTTGTAATAGATGTTCATTATCAATAAAGAGAACTTTTCCATGTTTCAAATCTGTGTTTCAATTTATCTGCGTACTCTGAATATGTGCTTGCTATGCAAATCATTAAAGCCTTGTGCGGGCGCAAACCCAGGCCCGCACGGCGGTCACGACTCGGGGGACGCCTCGGGGCGTGACATAGTGGTATCAGAGCACAGATTCAAGTTCCTTAGACTCGTGCTGGAAAAGTTTCTTTAACGATCAAATTCCTGTGCGAACTCTTGAACTCGCTAGGCCAAAATGAGATAGATTCATGCAATAAGTCCATAATACATTATGATTCTAATGTAATTTACCTTCTTTTAAAGGAATGGTACCAGCGCAATCTGCAGCGCAAGCACCGAACGAAACGCAAGAAAGTAGTTCGGGCACTTCGGGAAGCTCTCGGAGCCAGCGAGGCATATCTCAAGTCGACCCGCTTGAGCGGGTAATGAAAATGCTAGAAGAGCAACGACAAAGAGATGATGCTCGCCAAGCCAAGTTCGAAAGCAATCTAGAGACCCGATTCTCAGTCCAACAGAAGCAGGTAGATACCCTGCAACAAATCGTTCAGACTTTGGCTGCCAACCATTCTACCGCAACAACAACGACTCCGGTGGAGCAGCCCGTGCTTGAAGTAGAGATGCCACAAATTCCAAGGCCGAAGGACGTGACTGCCTTCAACTTGGGCCACTTCAAGAAAGTCTGCAACACCCCATTCAACGGGACTGAGGAGCCAGTTGTGGCACTAGATTGGCTAGCCGAGCTTGAAGATCACTTCGCTCTGCTAGAGGTCCCCGAAGAGAAGCGCGTCGCCTGTGCGCAACTACAGCTCCGCCTCAACGCACACGATTGGTGGAACGTGCATCGGCGATCTCTCTAATTTGATCACGGAGAGGAGGCGATCTCGTGGATGACCTTTCGTGCCGCGTTCGAAGAGGAGTTTATACCGCCTCCAGTACAACGTAAAATAGAAAATGACTTCGTGCAACTGAGGCAGGGCAGCTTGACAGTGAAGCAATACTCCGTCGAGTTCAACCGACTCTCCAAATTCGCTAGGGCCTATTTACCTGATGCAGCGAGTCGAGCCAGAAGGTTTGAAGGTGGACTACGCCCTGTCATCCATTCGCACGTAGTCAATAATCAGTATGGGACAATGCGTGAAGTCATGAATCACGTCCTATCGCTCGAGCCACAGTATCCTCACATTTCTGCCGGCGCTGTGCATACCTACAATCACAAACGCCATAGCGACGAGAGAGGAAACACCGCCACAAAACGACATAACGACGGTGGTCTTCACAAAGGGAACCAGAGACCATACTGTGACTTTTGTAGAAGACGTGGGCACACTACTGATAGATGTTACAGTATAAAAGGTCTATGCTTCAACTGTGGCAGGCCAGGCCACGTAGCTCGGGATTGTCCACTCCCCTCTAAGCTCCTGCCTCAACCCAATAATCCCTAACGGTTGGTTCTATTCTTAAGTTTCGGGACAAAACTTCCAATTAGTTGGGTAGGATGTAGCACCCCGTTCCCCCGGTGCGGGGAGCGCGGCTAAGAAACACAAGACGGTATCGTTCGATCGGGATAGATTGAATTAAGAACTCGTCCTCGTTATGGATTTTTTTCTTCGGAATCGATTCCCATATTCAGTGGACTGCGCCCCCGGGATCGGCTTAGCGGCAGAGTCAGGAGGGACCTCTCCGCTGCTATCTTTTATTGCCTCGATTTTCGATATCGCTTGTTGCTTTCGTGCTTTGAGTTGGTTTTGGGATTTGCTTGTTTTCTTTGAACGGTTTCGATGGTTTTCATTGTTTTCGTTCATTGACTTGCACTTCAATTCCGAGATTGGAAAGAGAGGAAGAAGTATTAATCAAGCTGTTCGTGTGCAGGTGAACGAGCAGTAGGCGGCTTACGAGCGGAGTCCGCCTCTTTCCTTCTCTTTTTCTTCCAACCAAGTGAGTGGCTACCAACCCGATTAGCTAGCCTTGCTTCCAAGCTTCGCGCCCTAAAAATCTGCATTCTTCTTTGCCCCGATCAACGATACCAAGTGCTAATAAAAGAAACCAAGATTAAAGAGAATAGACTTGGTTAATACTGCTTGTCAAACAAACTTATGAACGGTTATCATCCTGTATGCTAGTTCGTTTACAACTGTTCTATGAATCGTGCTAAGTATGGAAATATATGCTTGTTATGAAATAAACTGTCAGGATGACTATGCAAAACTATATGCTATGGAACTAATTCTATGAGTATTCTTGATCACGGACGACTTGTGCACAAGGTATGTTATGAGTTCCGCGGACGGTCACCGGGGCGCCGGGACCGATCCGATCCGGACGGAACGTATGTATAGTCGTATGTTACCCGGCAAGTGTTATGCAGCGGGGCTCGCCACCCGCGTTGCACGTCACTTTGCCTTGAGACTATAACCGTCCCTTCGTGGCATCAAGCCAGTGATCCTATGTATATTTAAACCTGTTGCATACTAACTTGTGTCTTCGTGTCAGGGAAGGCAAGGTAAGTATTGTGCAGGTAATTCAGCGGGCAGGTAAAATCCACCGAACGGTGGCATGTTCATTTCAGTAAATTCTATATGCTGCTTACTTGTAAATGAACTAAGGCAAGATAGGAACCCACAAATATGCATGCTTCATTAAAACAACGTGTTGATTGGTATAGTTCGGCTAGCTCGCCTTCACCAGCATGTTTCGATATGCTGACCCTCGTTGAAACAGGTTCTCCGCACCAAGGCGAACCGAGCGAGGAGCCGAAGTCGTCTTCCCGATCCAGTCCAGCTGTTGGCGCATCTTCACCGCGTCCCTCGAAGCATTTTGGAGTCAGGAGCCTGCAACTCTTCATACACAAATGCAGCTCCGTGGCAAAGCTATCCTCCAGCCTGGAGGTCTTTATCATTTTGAGTTTATAAAAGGATGTAATGTACAGGACTGCTATCTCATTTTGAGTCAACACTTTTGTAAGCCGTTCGGCATATTAGCTGACTCATTCAGGAGTTTGTAATAGATGTTCATTATCAATAAAGAGAACTTTTCCATGTTTCAAATCTGTGTTTCAATTTATCTGCGTACTCTGAATATGTGCTTGCTATGCAAATCATTAAAGCCTTGTGCGGGCGCAAACCCAGGCCCGCACGGCGGTCACGACTCGGGGGACGCCTCGGGGCGTGACATAAGGTATGTCTGGTCCGGCCTGAAGCCCAGGCACGGTCCGGCATGACCCGAAGCGCAAGCACGACTCGACACCTTATCTTTGGAGGTAAATGTTAGAAATCTTTTAGAATATTATTTCAAATATCTAATGCATAAATGAATCAAGAATGTTACACCTAACAACACTATATTAAATTACAAGTATTTATCCCAAAATTACAAGTATTTATCCCACCATTACATATTAAATTAAACAAGCATAGTTGTTTTGTAACATTCAAATCTAAGATTACAAACTGCTACTAGTTAAGACCACTTACTAGTCTATCAATTTAGTTCTTGTCCACCAATGTCCCGAATTACAAATCAGGACTCTCGTCGGCGCATGCTTTGACAGAAGACCCGTAGACCAGGCACGACACGACCTGGTCCGGCCGGCCCAGCCCAAAGCCCACCGTGTCGTGGGTCATGTGTCAGGCTGGGCTCAATTTTTCACCCTTAGGCCCGGCCCGGCCCACTACAATGCATGGACCTTAGAGGTCCGGCCCAGGCCCAGACAGGCCCACCCAAATTTGGGCCGGACCGGGCCGGCCCACTTGATAGCTCTACTCATTATGTGCAACAAAAAAATTGGGAAAAGTGAAAAAAAAAACTAAAAATTATAGTTTTAAAAAAATCTCTAATTTTTAATATGGTGCAATTTGGCCCAAATTAAACCACGACGACAATTAACAATTAATTTTCCGTCAACAAGACTTATTTGGATTATTTACGTAAAAAATAAAAATAAACTAATAATATACAAATGTGAAATACAGTGGGAACGGAATGAAACATGAGAGAGAAAAAAGAAAAGAATGATAAAATATAAAACTTTTTAAACCTATATACAAAATGATAATAAGACCGTTGCAATCTTTAATTGTCACATGCATGAATATTTTGGCTATTTTAAGCATTCTTCAGTCAAAATTTGACTATAACTTTCAAATTATAAAGTCTGGTGAACGTAGAGGATGATTTGATCAAAATACCTAAAATGCGAGGATTTGATTGATAAAAAAGGTCTATTGAGTCTTTTTTTTGTTAAAAGTGTAAAACTTGCGAGGATATTTTTGCACCTTATACTAAAAACTTTAGTAGATCATATTTTTTTTAGATATCCGACATAACGTTCGAAATTTTGTGCACGCTATGTTGCATATCTTTTGAACCCACTGTTTCCAACTTTCACCAAATAAATGGAAGGAATAATACGTTTCCGTGGCTTAATCTACTAATTTTTTGTCACCTAGTTAGGATCTTATACTTCTCCTCGATAGCTACAAGAGTCGCTCGACTTCGGTTAATTTACTAATTGTGCATCCAGTATACTTGTTACTTCAGTTAACATGCATGTTTATTTATTTAACACTTATATTACATGATTTGAATCAGTGTCATATATATATACCCACAGACAAGTTGTTTAAAGTTGTTTTTCTTTCTTATAATATATCATGCATGTACATGTAAAATATTTAAAGTTGTTTTTCTTTCTTATAATATATCATGCATGTACATGTAAAATATCCATATTCCTTTCTTAGAGCATCATTAGTAAAGTCCATCCCACATTCTATATTCTAGATTTAAAATGTAGGAGCTCATTTTATTTGTATAATAGTAAGTTCTATTTCTAATCCCATCTTTAGATTTTCGATCTCATTCCACCGATGAGTGCTATAGGTTGAGCCTCCAAATTTTTAGATTCTAGATTGTAGGAACCCATTTTGTAAAATAGTAATTCCAAAGCCCAACTTTCTAGACTCTAGATTTTATATTATTTTTGTTCACATCAATTTTTTACCAGACAATCTTTGGGACCGGAGATCACTTTACCATTTTTTACTATTCTCATACAAATCCAACACATTCTACATTTACCTTTTTTTTTTAAATTTTGGACCCGAATTACATTGGAGAGTCCCAACTACTAATGATGTTCTTACTCACTCTTGCTACAGTTGTACACTTCCCTTATTTGCATGATCACATTTCTTTGGATGTTTCTGTTGTTACCAATGCAATAATGAATATATTGTACTCCTGTACTCCAGAATTTTCCAGAACTGAATTTTAAAAAATGTGAAAGGTAATGTGATTTTCCTAGTAGTTTTTGCATTATTACGAAAATATTTTTTTTAGATGTTCGAAGATACGTACAGGACATTACGCATGCTGTATTATATGTTATTTGGATTCGCTGTTCCCTATCGTCCCTGTAGTTTGATTCCGAAACTGTTTACCTAGTCAGAAAAATTATACCTCTTCTCACTGATCACAAGAGTCAGTTGAGTTCGGTACTATATGTTTACAAAAACTTACTAGCCATGTACTATATGCTTACAAAATTTTACTTTGAATATTTACATGCGACACCTTATTTGTCATCATTCTAAGACTTATCATATTAGAATGGGATCGGATATGATGGATGATATATCCATATAGCTGAGAAGTTCTATGAGCGGCTATTAAAGTCAGTCATGTATTTTGTAGGGCGAGTTGGCGGATAGGTATTAGGCCAGTTTTTTCTTGTCATGCGCGCAGGGACGCATCCACACATGTTGCACTGGGGAACTAGGCCTCCAGTAAATTTTTTTTTTTTTTTTTTTTATAGTAAGTATCAGTAGCTGCAGTATCATAATTAATAATCAGAAAGTAGCAGGAGTTCTTTAGCAAATTTCAAACATCCTCAACTATACGTCTCCGATCTTCTCTATATATGGACGGATCCAAATATCCTCAAGCATCTGTCCCCCTCTTCTTTTTATATGGACGAAAGCTCCCTCGTCGACTGAGTCTGTAATTTTTTTGTACGAAAATAGTATATAATTAATATTATATTATATTATATTATTATATCCAAAAGAAAATTCGAAGATGTTGTCTACGAATCCTTTTGTGATTGTGTCTCCAGTAGATTATAATGCTGGATCCGTCACTACATGTGCATGCAGCTCATACAATCAAGACATGCAGCTCATACAATCATGAAGATATTGGTGTGCCCTCCCCCCCCCCCCCCCCCCCCCCTCTCTCTCTCTCTCTCTCTCTCTGATTCCACCATTGTGATAGTTCAACTCATATGTATCTTAGTGTTTGAACCCATCCAAACTGGAAAATGGATCTCATGTGAGATTAAATCAGTGTCATTCATCTCCTGTTCATAAATCTATTGGAGTGTGACCCCCCCCCCCCCCCCCCCCCCCCTTCTCCATCAACGGAATTAAGCTTGCCAGAATGATTGGAAAGCATTAATGTTGGATATCTAAGCTACATAAAATGATGAGAAAGCTGGTGGATATTTCATTTCACTTTCATTGAGAATTGATCCTCAACTATGGGAATCTTTCATATCTTTGTAAAGTTTGTAGCATTGTAGGAAAGTTCCGGACTATAGATATGTTGGATGTGCCACCTCATAGATCCTCCTAGCGAGAGCACATTCTAGGCTCTCTTTGGCATATGGAATAAGAATTTTACTCTTTCATCTCTAGGGTCCGATTACATCCTTACTAATGTGGGGAAATTTTCGGAACAAACAACGATTCTCTTAATTTTTTTTCTTCTATACGTAATTACCTAACTACTAAATTTATGAATAATTTTAATTAGCTGAAACAAAAAAAATTATGATTAAGCATCAAGTATAGATAATGTATGTATACTTGTGATATTGCCGATTGTCTATAGTTGATCGTACTTTGATCAATTCATGATCGGAACATAGAATTATAAGATTAATGTATTTAGACAAATACGTATATAAAAGAGAATATGTTTGAGTCACATATTAGAGAGGATGTTCTAGGTGACTAGATTATGGATTAGGCTCCTTAATTAAGCATGTTTTTGTTTAGAAAAGAGCATCTAGGACAATAATAGGTGTCCCTGATGCACAAACAAAAGGTTGCTCACCCACTTATGTCTTGTAATTAATTTTCCATTAATTGTCTAAGTTTCCACATAGCATGGCTTCTACAAGCTTCCCTTGTTATTATATCCTTCCAAAGGACTCTTATATTAATTGTAAACTAATGGACTCGCTTCATCACTTAACACCTCCAATTCGAGTTGTCTCAAGCTTAGGGACGTATCAATAAATTTAACAATACAAATAAAAATTTTAAGAAGAAGAAAAAAACAAAAAACAAAAATCTAAAATCTAAAATCTAAGGTGCTTGTGCCTTTATGCCGAACTTTCTTTAAATAGGCCAACTAATCAATATCGATCTATGGGAGCACCCAGCAACAAATAGCACGTGTGACAAAAATCCGCTCCGTACTGATCTCTACTTTTTTTGTCTTATGTCGGCGAATCAAAATTAAATCCGAGCCACTCATTTCCGTCTCCGACCCAACCGACCGGTCCAGGGCCCTCCGATTCCCGAACCGACTCTCGATACTTAGCCATGAATTGAGCTGGTCAACCAAAAGTGCGGTTGCTCGTGTGAAACCCAAATATTCTCCTCCAGACGCCTCTAGCAGTCTCGTAATTTGCAAAATGCTCCCCCATGCAAAATACTAGTTCCACTAGTAACTAGGCTTTGCACGTCTCTCCTCTCTCTCTCTCTCTCTGTATATATATATATATGTAAGTCCTCTTCTTATCTATATTCTGAATTCAAAGGGTTGAACAAGTACATGTACATCAGCATGGCGAACGAAAGCGATTCCGATGAGCTCTCGCGGTTCTTCTCGGCCGAGGAGCGGAACAAGTTCGAGGAAGTGACTTCCACAACGGCAGAAACGACGTCGGCAGCGATGGCGGCGGAGCCGCCGATGGTGATATCGCGGTACGGGCAGGAGAGGGAGATGTCCACGATGGTCTCGGCTCTTACGCACGTCATGGCCCGCGGCGGCGGCGGCGGCGGCGGCGCTGGGGTTAAGAGGGAGAGGGAAGAGATCATGTCGCCGGCGCCGGAGACGACGATGGGCTATTACGGAGGAGGGTTTGGAGAATCATCAGTAGCTGGTATTTTTTTTTTTTTTTTTAATTATATGAATTTCTTGTGAAGCTTAATAGTATATATGGCAATAGGATCTTACATACATTTATTTCTTCTGTTCTAATTACATTATGTTGCTCTTTTCTTAGTTGCTGATTAAGTTCTTTTCTTTTCTTTTTTACTTGTATATGTGTTCATCTTTCTGCTTCTATTGTTCATATGATTCACCTTTTTTTTTGCAAACAAGTAATGGAAGAAGAAGAAGAAGAAAAATTGTGCAATATGCATGAAAATGTTTTAGTTACACCTTTATAAAGTGGAATTAATGGCTATAGAAAGAAAAAAAACATTTGGAAGAACCCTTCTATTTGGCACGTACGTGCACCGCGTTGTGCACACACATGACATAGGAGGACGGAACAGTAGGAAAGGAGGAGGACGGAGAAGTAGAGGAGGAGGAGGGAGGCTTCGGCAGAGGAGGAGGAGATCGGTGGCAACGCAGGAGGAAAGTTGGTGGTGGCTCCGTTTTTCTCGACCGCATGCGTGTGTAGGAATGACCGTTTGACAACTCTAGAGAGATAGAGAACTAGTGCAGGCTCGATAACTCTTGTTCAGAGAATTTTCGTTTCGAGTCACGTAAGTCCCTAAACTCAAAAAATATAAAAAAAATTACATAACAAAGTATAAAAAGAAACCGAACACAATTATCTTGTCATAGGAGCTTGTGATGAAGTCGTCTTCTAAACAACACGTCTTCTTAACAAAACCATCAGAGTTATAACGTATCGACATATCGACTCGTAGTTTAGATCAATTATTAAAATCAATTTGACTATGACCAAATGAACCAATAACGTGTACCGCACTTTGCGCATGCATGTCAAATATTATTTTCGAAAATAAAAACTTCATTATAGTAAAATTCTTATTTTAATGATATCTACCAAATCGAATATATTCTATATTGTATGTATGCTTTTTGTCTATTTTCTGTCAGAATTTAAGTTGGATATACAACAAGCTTTATTCTGTGATCAATATATAGGGATAAACACGATGAGTAGCTCCTTATCTTCAATCGAGGCTTTGCTCCTATGTTCAAACTGTAGAAAATGACAAAAATGGCAATTAAATAACTCCAGCTCTTCCTTCAATATAGATCAACTAATGTATCGGTTCACAATCATTTGCTTCCAGTTGTTCTTTCTCCTTGTAGTTCACCTCTTGCTGTCATTCCTAAACTTGACCACCTGTCCCATATTGCACACATCACTCCCTTTCCCTTCAAACTTCTCTACGTAAACGTCCTCTCTCTCATGTAAGATTGCTACTGGTTAGTCATTGTTGAATCATCATCTTCTCTCGTCTCATGTCCTCTATTAATAACATCTTCTTATTTCCTAGAAGCATTTGTACTTGTAACATTTAATTTTGTACACGTATATTTAATTTTGTCCCACCCGATTTTTTCTCCCCTTTTTCTTCACATTACTCAATACATCCTAGTCTATTTCAGCAAATATTTGAAAAAAAAAAAAAAAAAGTTTTTTTATATGTTCCCTTAGTAATGTTATATTTATTTGTTTGATTTTGAAGTATACGGAAATTAGATGGTAAATAAATTCTTAAAATTTGATATTTTAGTTTATGCGACAGTAGTGTCCTCGTATCGTTTAAACTATACCTAAAGTTCAGTCCTTCTCTGCCACTATGTATAGACATGTGTCGTGTTTGTATAATAATTATTGGAGTTGTTGTGTTATAAATGTAAACTCATGTTCTATGATTTGTTATAGAATACTTTTTTTTTGAGGAAAACTGATTCCTAAAACCCTTTTTACAGGAAGAGAGCAACAAGTAGCACAAGACTTGACCCACCCACAACCAAAACAAGAGGAGTCATCCTCCTCCTCCTTCGCCACAGAGACAGACCAAGGAGCAACCCCACGGAGGCGGTACCGCGGCGTACGCCAACGGCCATGGGGCAAATGGGCCGCCGAGATACGGGACCCACACAAGGCGGCCCGCGTGTGGCTCGGCACCTTCGAGACTGCCGAGGCGGCCGCCCGTGCCTACGACGAGGCCGCATTGCGCTTCCGCGGCAACAGGGCGAAGCTCAACTTCCCCGAGAACGCCCGCCTGCGGCCAGCGGAAGGGCATGCTCTGCAGCCGCCTGTGCAGTATTGGGCTACGGCATCCGGCTCGACGTCGTCGACCGACGCCGCCTCGAGAGACTACTTGGAGTATTCTAGGCTGTTACAAGGGAGGGGAGACTACCAAAGGAATCCAATATTGGATCAGATGATGCACTCTACTTCTTCGACTTCCTCGGCTTCTTCCTCCTACCCCCTCTTCTATTCAGGGGAGACAATGCAGCAGCAAATGGACTATGTTCGGTCCCGGGGACCGACGTTGCCGCCGCCGCCGCAGTTGCCGCCGCCGCCGCCGTCTTGGACTGATTTCTCCTCATATCCGCCATCTTCGTCGTAATTACTGTTGGAACTCGTAATTACTGTTGGAACTTGTAGTCAATTTTGGAAGAAAAGATATTAAATAGGAGATTTCTTAATGCATTGTATTAGAAGGAGAAATTTTATTCTTCTTTCTTTCTTTCTTTCTTTCATGCATGCATTCATATATAGTATAACCCTTCCATTTCTTCTTCGTGTAAATCAGTTCTACACAAAAACTCACAGGGACTGTTTGGTTCAGCGAAGTAAAGCAAAATAAAAAATTTGTAAGTGGAAATTTTGTGTACGTACGTATTGTATATGCATGTCACGTGAACTCATATTTTATGAGTTCTTCGTATGGATAATTGTTGAAGTGGAATTGAAAAATGTAACTTTTTATAGTTACGTATGTTTTGTAATGAAGTAATAGTTGAAAAATGATATGGTTTTTCAATTTTTAATAGGGTGAGGTTACTCCCAACTAGTATTATTTATTTTTAAACAGATTAAAATTTAAAATATTATTATTATTATTATTATTTCTCACAAACTTATTATTTCTCATTAATATTATTAATTAATATTATTTACCATTAATAATATTATTAATTAATTAATTATTATTATTACTAAAAACTGTTTCCTCTCTCTCTCTCTCTCTCTCTCCTCCAATTCCATCCATTCATCGGCTCGTGCTCACCGCGGTCCCGTGCACCATCTGTTGGCTTTGCTTTAGCAAAAGCTCAAGCTCCTTCCTTTCTTTAGTCCCACATCGGATGGGCCAAAACTTTTTTGTGTACATATATTAGTTTCTCTTCTTTGCTCTCTTAAAGTTGTTGTGTGGGGAACCCCTTGGGCCACACGCGCGCGTCGCCACCGCCGCCCGGCCCGGCTTGGCTCGGTTCGACGCGCGTAACGGGTGCGGGTACGCTCCCACATCTGCGGGCGCCGAATGTCGATTCGATTTCCTCTTCGGGTTCGGGCTGGGACCCTAAAATATTTTTTGCTCCTCCTTCCTTTTTTGAACCATTCAAATTTTGAATGTTGGGACACTGTCCAGATTCATTGAACCTTGCCTTGCCACAGATCATTGTTTGTCAGCCTTTCTCACACATTTTATTTGTTACTTAATGGCCTATTTATGAGCCATTAAGTACCTGTCTGTGGCCAGATTCATTAAACCTTGCCACAGCTCCAACCTATTTATTGGGTCTCCTTCTCCTTCATTTTATACAGAAAATATTCCTACGTCAAAACTCTCTTTCACTCCTCTCTCAAACGATATTCTAATCTCCAAATCCTTGCTCTGGGCAGAGCTAAGTTCGGTCTCTCTCTCTGAGTTTTGTGCGACGAAGAGAACCCGGTAGTCAGGGAGTTTTACCACTAGGAGCTTCCGAGAAACGTCTGCACATAGACCTCGGATAAACTCTTAGTGCAGTGCTTCGTGCACGACTTTCCCGGAGGCCGGTAACAATTTTATTTCTTACTTTCCTTGTTCTTTGAAAAATATTATATTTATGTTATCAATATTTATAACAATCTAAGAGTTTATCCTTTCTAGCTACTGTTTCTAATTTTTCAAAAGATATTTTTGTCTACTGCTGCTTATTACAACAAGAACGAATTGTGATTACTGTAGGTACATATATAAAATTTTTGATTTTACAAACATAAGAACAAAACGAATTACTTGTTACCAAATATAAAAGCATATTTCCTACCAAATTTGTTCACATTTTAATACTGCAGCATATCTGTTAAACACTAGCATATTTGATTGTTAGCGAATTATTTATAACCTCCTAACATACTATAACACATTTTGCTACATACCAAATAAACTATAGTGCTGTCATTCTAAATAAATACTTGTCAAAATTGATTCTTAATTGCTGATAGCACATTACTTGCTGTTAAAATAGTACTGCAGCAATTTAGTACATATTAATTGTTGGTAGCAAACTGATATAAATATAAAGTTACTGTAGCAAGTTTAATTTTTAATTGTATTGCCAAAGCAAGAGTACTATTAATTTAAATTGCTAAAGCAAGTTTATTATTTATTTTGTTTATAGGCATATTTGGTTGTCTATTGACATAACAAATTGTGTTGTTGGATCACTCTATTTGGCATATTGTTAATTCCAATTCCTTTAAACAATTTAAGTTAAAATAAATAGTTAAAGTGAAACTGCAAATCTCTTTGAGTCTGGATTCTAAAAGTAAAGACCAATTTGGGAACAAGCCGAAAGGGTCCTTCTGTCAACCGGGTGTAAATAGCCCTAAGCGACACGGTATTTAAGTGTCTTTGAACCACCGCTAGCTGGGAACCGGCCCCTACAGCTAACTCAAATCAATCTACACTTTATAGACTCAAGATTTTAAGATTGATTAGCAAAATTACTTGAACTATTATTCTAAATCATTGGACATTGTTATTGAGTAATTTCGTATCTTCCAGACTTTTCTCATTTGCAACCATGACTGCCAAGGATGAGATTTTTACTGCTAAACCTGCAAAATTCAACGGGACTTTCTTCAAGAGATGGCAAAGTCAGATGAAATTTTGGCTCACTACCTTAGGATTAATCTCAGCCATTGATGGTTCCACACCAATCACAAATGACTCTGATGACACTGAGTCTGACATAGGTGTATCCAAGTCCTCTGGTTCTTCTAGACCTAAGACCCCTAAGGAAATAGACTACTATTGCTTCCATAGAATTCTAAGTGCTTTGTCTGAATCACTATATGACATATTCTTTGAATACAAAGTGCAAAAGAACTTTGGGATGCCCTAGAAGATGAATATAGCTGTGAAGATGCTGGAATTGAAAGATTCAATTCATCCTCATTCAACATGTACTTTATGGTAGATAACAAACCTATAAATGACCAAATACATGAATTCCAAGAATACCTTAGGCATATTCAAGCCAAAGGCACTTTCTTCTCTACTGAGTATAAAATAGCCTGCTTAATAGACAAGCTTCCTCCTTCTTGGTCTGATGTCAAGAAAGACCTCATTCATACTCAGGGTGACCTTACCTTTGTTCAAGTCCTAAAGAAAATTAGAACAGAAGAACAAATTAGGCTTAGGTCTAACCCTAAGTCTGAGTCTAAAGCTAAGGTAAACCTTGTAGAATCCCAAGGTAAACCCAAGCCTCATCATCACCACAAACCAAAAAGAAACTTCTTCAAGAAGAAGCAGAACTCTCAGCCTCACCACCAAAACCATCACCACAATAAACCAAGAACCTTTGGTCAAACTCAGGATCAGAAGAGATTTTGCTTTGTGTGTGGTAAAACAAACCATATAGCCACCAACTGTTTCCATAGGAAGAAAGAAGCTGTCCAGACCTCTTTCAAAAGGAAACGTCCTGCCAAACCAGAAGCAAACATGCTTCTCAACGGCTCTTCTAGTTCCTTCGGGTCTGTAAGCTATCAACCCTTAGTCAACATTTCTTACCATTCTGACGATTTGTGGTTGGATTCTGGAGCTAATGTTCACGTTTCCTTTGATCGCTCCTATTTTTCAAACTATCAGGAATTAGGTGGAGGAGGTGTAACTCTAGGAGATGGCTCAGCGGCACAGATTATAGGAAGAGGAAGAATATATCTAAAGATGTAAACCCCCTAAATTTTCAAATTATTAAATCTTGGATTTTTCCCAATTTTCTGGAATTTTCTGAGAATTTTCTGTAATTAAATCAAGGTTTTCAATTAATAAATGATTTTTAATTGTTAATAACTAATATTAAAATATTATGAAAATAATATTTTTGGATGTAAAATGAAAAACTGGACTTAGGGTAATTTTTCTGGAATTTATCGGGCCCCGGACCTATTTTTAAATGCCTAAAAACAATTTTTCTAATTAATTAATTAATTAACTGTTTTATTAATTATTATTATTATTATTATTATTATTATTATTATTTAATATATTTTTATTTTTTGGGCCCGGCCCGGCCCAGTGGGCCGAGCCCAGCAACCCAACCCGCCAACCCGGCCCAGTCGACTTAGCGGGTCGGGTCGGGTCAGACCCGACCCGCCCGGACCCGTTTCCCCCTCACCCGTGACCCAGCCCCCGCACGACGCGGTCGCCCCGCGTCCGCCTCCGCTCCCGCCCGCCGCGCCGCCCGCCGCTCCGCCCGGCTCGCCCCGCCCTCCGCGGCCACGACCCCTCTCCCCTCCGCCTCCCTCGGCCCTGAGCCGCCCCCTCTCTCCTTATAAATATCCCCCGTTCCCTCTCCGTTCCCCCACCGCTGTCGCCCTCGCCGCCGTGACCACCGCTCGCCGCCGACCGGACTCGCCCACCACCGCAGCTCCCTCGCCCCGCCGTCTCCTCCCCTCCGGCGCCCCCGCTCCGCCGTCCCCGACGCCAACAGCAGCAGAAGCAGCAGCGGGCAGCGCCTCCCGCCGGACTCCGGCGCCGCCCCGACCGCCAGCGCATCCGCCTCGCCCCGGCGAGCCGTCCGCCCCTCCCCTCCGGCGCGCCTCCGGCCGGCCACCCGCCACGTCAGCAAAACCCTAACCCTAGCCCTAATTCCCCTTCGCGTGTCCGACACGAGTCGGACACGGTTCGATCCTGTTTTCGGGTCCCCTTCAGGTGCGTGTAACTTTCGCCTCGTAGCTCCGTTTTCAAATCCGCAAATTGCGTTGTGAAGCCTGTATGACCCTCTCGGTGTCCGGATAAACTGTTCGGGGCATCGCGTCCTGTGGTGATCGCACACCGCGATCCAAAAACAGGAAAAACCAGACCTTATTTCACCCCGGAACTGAGTGCGCCCCGCCAAACGGGACGACTTGGTCGCGTGCGGTCTTCACAGATACGTGCGCCTCGTCGATACGGACGTGTGGGATTTCGCGGAAGCTGATTTGGGTGTGCGTGCACACCGGAATCAACGCGTATCCGCGGACACCGCCCCGTATCCGCCTTTTCGGCAATTCATCCTAACTTCGTGCACACACGTCGGATCGAGACGAAACTTGCGCCATCGGACTCGTAGCGATACGCTGGTCCTGTGGGTCAAGTTTGGTTCGATTCTGAGAACGTTGACGAAATCGCGTGTCGTGGGCCCCACAGGCCCCGCTCGACGGGCGATTTTGTGAACGGCTCATCGGAATTCAATTCTGGAAGTTCCGTTGGGTTCGTATCAGCGTTCCTGACCTGTTGACACTAAGTTTGGTGAATTTGGAGACTTTTGACCCGGACACGTTTTTCGGTGCAAAGCGGGCCCAACGGCGGACCCCGTTTTGACCCGAAACTGCCGTTTTTGTCCTTGTCTCCAAATTGGACCCAAGGACAGGCATTTCTAGCTATTTGACATCTTCTGAGAGTGATGGTAATGTCTGTTTCAGCTTTTGGACTCACCTCTGGACATTTCTCCCAAGAACCTAATTAATCAGATCCAAACAACAGGCAAGTACCTGCACTTCAAGTTTAACCTTTATATTGTGATAAATAAGTTCCCTGCTTTATTAGTACCATTGATGAATATATATAGAGATAGAACACTGGATTTCATGTCTTGAATAATGTATTTCATGTCTTGCTTTTCGTGTCGGGCGGGAGAATACTAGGAGGCATGTAGTTTACCCTTTCCCCCTGTAGTCACTGTGTACCAGCTGTTGGTACGCGATCGTACCATCAGCCTTATACTTGATTATTCCCGTATTCACTGTGTACTAGTCGTCTATGACGGCCCTATTAGCCTTATAAACCCCTACATGCCAACTATGTATTCTAAAACAAACACAAGTTCACCCAGATAGTCTCTAGTCTTGTTACATTTCTTGCTGACGGTTGTAGTTCATTTTTCCGTCTCATTTATTCCCTGTTTTCTCATATTCTTGTTTATAGCATTTAAACTCTGAAAGATTAATGTTTCCTTTATGCAATTTTCTTGATATGATACTCAGTTTAATTGTCACAAATATTTAGTTTAAATCTTGTTGTGCATTGTGTACTTTGCTCCTTTCCTGACTGGATCCGTTGTTTAGGCAATGATGAGAACCTTGCCCCTACCTATTATGGACCCTATGAGCTAGCAGGTGGTACAGTTGCGGAGCCGGTTCCCACCCAGGAGACTACTCCTGCAGAGTAGCTAGCATTAGTTGTTTATTTCCTTTCCTCTTAGTAATCGGGTTTGTCCCCGATATAAATCTTTGGTTCTGTAATAAACTCTGGATCTGATTATCACATTCTGGTTATAAAATCTTAGCATTCTTTTCCTGCTATTTTTCCTTGCCTATTTAATTGTTGTGAATGAGCTAGATTTATTACTTGTGGTCATGCCCTAGACAGCGTACTACCGCCGACACTGCGGCGTAGGCTGGACGTACCCACGCACTCGTGCCCGACTTTCCGGGTGCGGGTCGTGACAAAAGATGACATCAGAAAAAACTCTGACTCTTCATGATGTGTTACATGTGCCGTCTATCAGAAGAAATTTAGTTAGTGGGTCTCTCCTTGTAGCTTCAGGGTACAAGATTGTTATGGAAGCAAATAAAGTAGTATTTTCTAAGAATGACTCCTTTATTGGAAAAGGATTTGTAAGAGATGGTCTTTTTATTTTGACTACCGTGAATAAAATTTCAGATCCTTCCTTTGTTGTTTCAAATATAGAATCCTCAAATGTATGGCACAGTAGATTAGGTCATGTGAATCTAGGTTCCCTAAAAAGGATGATGAACTTAGATCTTATTCCTAAGACTCCAATAGATGATAAACACAAGTGTGAGATATGTGTTCAATCCAAACACAAGTGTGAGATATGTGTTCAATCCAAAAATATGTAGAAAGAAGCTCTGACCTTCTAGAGCTTATTCATAGTGATGTGTGTGACTCAAATAGGGTTTTGACCCGAGGTGGTAGAAAATACTTTGTTACCTTTATAGATGATCATTCAAAGTATTGTTATACATATCTTCTCAAAACCAAAGATGAAGTTCTAGACAGATTTAAGGTCTATAAATCTGAAGCTGAGAACCAGTTAGAGAAAAAGATTAAGATTCTTAGATCAGATCGTGGTGGAGAATATACATCTGATATGACCAATTTCTGTGAAGAACACGGAATAATCCATGAGGTAACTGCTCCATATTCACCACAGTCTAACGGAGTTGCTGAAAGGAAGAATCGTACCCTGTTAGACATGGTGAATGCCATGCTCCTCAGCTCAGGTGCTCCCGATAATTTATGGGGAGAAGCATTATTATCGGCCTGTTACATCCTTAATAGAATTCCTAGTAAGTCTAATGATAAGACTCCCTACGAATTATGGAAAGGTAGAGCTCATAGGATCCATTATCTCAAAGTTTGGGGATGTCTGGCTAAAGTAGGAATTCCTGAACCTAAAAAGAGAAAGATTGGACCTAAAACTGTAGATGCAGTATTCATAGGATATGCCCTAGATAGCAATGCCAATAGATTTCTTGTTACTCACTCAGAAGTAAATGAAATCTCTAACAATACTATTATAGAAGCAAGAGATGCAGTTTACTTTGAGAATATATATCCCTTTAAAGATAGAATTTCTTCCTCTCCCTCCAATCTCTCTCTTACTCCGTCCACAAGCTCTTATGTTCAAATATCTAGTTCACAACCCGAACAAAATATAGAACCTAGAAGGAGTAAAAGAGAAAGGATTGAAAAGAACTTAGGAGAAGGTTTCTTCACTTTTCTGATAAAGGGTGATCCCTCAACTTATGAAGAAGCAATATCTTCTCCTGATGCCCCTTTCTGGAAAGAAGTCATTAACAGTGATTATAACTCCATCATGGAGAACAATACTTGGTTTCTAGCAGACCTACCTTCAGGTAGTAAACCCATATGTTGTAAGTGGATATTCAAAAAGAAACTTAGAGCCGATGGTACCATAGAGAAATACAAGGCTAGATTAGTAGCCAAAGGCTTTACCCAGAAAAAAGGATTAGATTATTTTGATACCTACTCACCTGTAGCTAGGATCACCTCTATCAGAACCCTTCTAGACCTAGCATTCATTCATAATATGCTAATCCATCAAATGGATGTAAAGACAACATTTCTAAATGGGGACCTAGAGGAAGAATTCTACATGGAGCAACCTGAAGGTTTTATTACTAAAGGCCAAGAATATAAAGTTTGCAGATTAGTTAAATCTCTTTATGGTCTAAAGCAGGCTCCCAAACAATGGCACAACAAATTTGACATAATCATCTCAGAATATGGTTTCGTGCCAAATTAGTATGACAAATGTATATACTCCAAAATTTTAGATGAAAGTTGTGTCATCCTATGTTTGTATGTAGATGACATCCTTATTTTTGGATCATTACTATAATTGATTACTAATACCAAAGACTATTTATCCAGCCAGTTTGATATGAAAGATCTAGGTGAAGCCAACTTGATTCTAGGCATGCAACTGTCCAAATACAAGGAGGTCTATACTCTATCCTTAGCACACTCTATCGAGAAAATGCTAAGAAAATTTGAGTTTTTTGATAAGAAACCTGCCCTTACTCCTTATGACAGTAGTGTTGTTCTAAAGAAGAATGAGGGCTCTCCTATGGAACAATAATGATATTCTCAGATGATAGGTTCTCTCATGTATATATCAAACAGGACCAGACCTGATATTGCATTTGCCATTGGGAGACTAAGTAGATATACTAGTAACCCAAATCAGTTACACTGGATAGCATTAGAAATAGTATTTAGATATCTTAGGGGTACTCTAGACTATATGTTGCACTATACTAGACACCCTGATATCATCGAAGGTTATTCAGACACAAACTGGGTAACTGACTCGCATGATGTAAAATCTACTACTGGATATGTTTTCACTCTAGGAGGAGCTGCAATCTCCTGGGGCTCATGTAAACAAACTATCATTGCTAGGAGTACAATGGACTCTGAAATGATAGCCTTGGACACTACATGCACAGAAGCCGAATGGCTAAGAAACCTTATTATGCATATACATGTTTCTATTAATCTTGTTCCTGCAATTTCTATAAACTGTGATAATAAATCTGTTATGGAACTACTAAAGCATGATTCTGTGAATGCTAAGATGAACAGGCACCTGCAGCTGCGCTTCAAGTCTATAAAGAGCCTATTGGGCAAATATGTGGTTCTTGACTATATAAAGTCAGAAAAGAATCTTGCAGACCACTTGACGAATGGTCTGTCTAGGACTTTGATCCTAGAATCATCGAGGGGGATGGGGTTAAGCCCATAAGTAAAGTCACCAGCAGTGGCAACCCAACCGAGTCTGACTGGAGATCCCAAGAAGCCGGTTCAATGGGTAGGAACAAGCTGGACTTAGGTGACTTTTATGGAACACTGACCCGAGATTAAAATCTCATCATATAATGCCCAAGTGGCTGTACATGCGTACAATGATTCCCCATCCCTATGGTGACAGTGTTCTTGAGTGATATGGTTAGGATGAGTTTTTAAAAAACTCTTAATAAGTCCAAGCTGATATGCGGGGTTGAAACCTTATCACCAACCCTTAAGGACTTACCTATATGAGAGGTCGTGAAGGCCGCGACTATGGGACAGGGCGATCCCAAACAACTCTCATGAATGTGGAAAAGTGCGCATGGCCATTTAAAAGCGCCACCCGATAGACCAAGGACCTCTAGCGTACTATGTGTGCTATTTTTCTAAATCTGGTTCAAGAAGTCTGATTCAAGGCATAGTCCATCAAGCACTTCTTCAGATTAAGGCAATGGTCACTACGTGAGATTCAAGGCTGTAGTCCATCTCATTTATGCATAGTATTTTACTGCCCAGATGCTCTCTCTCTCTCTCTCTCTCTCTCTCTATTTACTTCACTCTTATCTCTGTTTCGGAACTTGACCTTTTGGGGGGGGATTGTTGGCTTTGCTTTAGCAAAAGCTCAAGCTCCTTCCTTTCTTTAGTCCCACATCGGATGGCCAAAACTTTCTTGTGTAAATATATTAGTTTCTCTTCTTTGCTCTCTTAAAGTTGTTGTGTGGGGAACCCCTTGGGCCACACGCGCGCGCCGCCGCCGCCGCCCGGCCCGGCTCGGCTCGGTTTGGCGCGCGTAACGGGTGCGGGTATGCGCCCACATCTGCGGGCGTCGAATGTCGATTCGATTTTCTCTTCGGGTTTGGGCTGGGACCCTAAAATATTTTTTGCTCCTCCTTCCTTTTTTGAACCGTTCAAATTTTGAATGTTGGGACACTATCCAGATTCATTGAACCTTACCTTGCCACAGCTCATTGTTTGACAGCCTTTCTCACACGTTTTATTTGTTACTTAATGGCCTATTTATGAGCCATTAAGTACCTGTCTGTGACCAGATTCATTGAACCTTGCCACAGCTCCAACCTATTTATTGGGTCTCCTTCTCCTTCATTTGACACAGAAAATATTCCTACGTCAAAACTCTCTTTCACTCCTCTCTCAAACGACATTATAATCTCCAAATCCTTGCTCTGGGCAGAGCTAAGTTCGGTCTCTCTCTCTGAGTTTTGTGCGACGAAGAGAACCCGGTAGTCAGGGGGTTTTACCACTAGGAGCTTCTGAGAAACGTCTGCACATAGACCTCGGATAAACTCTTAGGGCAGTGCTTCGTGCACGACTTTCCCGGAGGCCGGTAACAATTTTATTTCTTACTTTCCTTGTTCTTTGAAAAATATTATATTTATGTTATCAATATTTATAACACCATCCTCGTTGGAGCTCACCGTGACCCCGTGCTCCGCACTCATCGAAGCCAACACCGCCGTGCGAGCTCATGATCCCAACCGCCTTCGCCTTCAGATCCGATGCTAGTGGAGTTCGAAGCTCGCCAACGGCTCGCCTCTGCTCGAAGCTCGAAGCTCGACCCTCGATGCCGACGAAAGATCGAAGGTCGGCGGAGCTCGAAACCTGAAGTTCGCCGCTGACTCTCCTTTGCCCGACTTTGCCACTTCATCCCACTTCTGGTAAATTTTTAAAGAAGTAGGAAAAGAGGGGATCGAGTTTCGGGGACAGGAACAGCTCATGTCCAATCAATCCAGTTCCGCCTTCAAATCCCTCCGCGAACCAGATGTCGACGCTGCCACCAACTTCCGAATTTTGGGTAGTTCCTATGGGGAGTTTAGTGAACCAAACATCCCTATATAAGAACTCAAAATAGAAACTTGCAATTTAGTTATGACAAGTAGATTTATTTTTCTATTTAGGTTTTTGAAGTATATTTACTTTTTCTGTTTTGGCTCTTAAACAAATCAAAGGATGAGATGAATATAATCCAATGGTTGAATTTTAAAAATTAGTAACTCGTGAGTTACTCCAGGATTTTTGTATGTAAATCTTTTGAAATTGGGGTTATTAAGAGCACTACACCTTGTGACAACGGCTGTCACCAAATTGTTAAAAAATGCTCATTTTTTCATACCATTACATAAATGTTAGGGGCTATCACAAATTCTGAAATTAAATTGATTAGAATTCCCAAATTTGGCAGTCCTAATAAATTTAAGTTTAGAATTTGGACTGTCAATTTTTTTACCGTCCTCACTATAGTGAAAACTGCAAAAAAATTGGCAATCCTACATCGTCCTTAACCCGACTGCAACAAAAATTGAAGCTTCCAAATCCCTATAAAGGGGTTCAAAACCACCAATAATCGTGTTTGAAAGAAATAAATTCCGAATATATTTGCGTGTTCTAAAAATTAAAAAAAAAATTAATTGGTATGTTTAATTTTATTTGGAAAAATCTAGAAAAAAATTACTTTCAAAATGAAGAGGAAGAGAAAAAAAAAAAAAAAAAATTCTAAGGTATCCCACGTAGGATTGTGTCATCTTCGGTTAGGGTTGCAAAGGAAGAAGGAGATGAATAGTGAGAGTAAGTTAATTAGGAAAAAGAAATAAGAGTTTGGATTTGAGTTGTGTGTTGCCCTTAACAATAATGTAATGTCCTCTAACAAAATCATAACTTAAGAATGATAACCCACATGTAATAGTCCCTGTCGCAAAGTGTAGTGCTTTTACTAATTTCCTTGAAATTTCACACACATATAAAAGGGGTCATCATCCACGTACAACCATCACATACATTAGTTAAGTGTATTATTGCAACTTGCATATCAGTTCATGTTAAAACAATGGAAATTTCATCGATCTGGTAGCAACATTTGTAACACCAATATCATTTATGCAATAACAAAAAAAAAACCGCAAAAAGCTTCCTAATTAAAATACCAAATTCCACAATATGGATCTTATAATACTGCAATATCATCCATATGCAAACAATTTGTCAAAATACACCTACTAATCAACAAATATTTCATGACCAGATATATAGCATGTGTTTTGGATTTATGCTATGACCAAGTATTCAATTTGGTCAGTTTTTTTAAGAGAGATTATCTTATATGGTCAAATTAATTATTTTTTCATAATTGTATTAAGCCTCCTATTGTTCTTTTTATTAATTCAGAGACCTTCCTCAAATGGTCAAATCATAAACGTATAACTAAATAATTTTTTGGGTTAATTGTACTTTGTTTAGTTGAGATGTTTTATAGTTTAGTACTTATACAACCCCCTTACAACTAAGGGGGAAACAACCGCCACGTAGCTGGCCTCCATTGGGGAGAGGGGAGAGGTGCGGCCGGATGGGACCCATATTTATGGGTTGTAGGCATTTGGTTGTAAACTTAGCATTATTGTTCCAAGAGAGATCAAGAGACGATGATGCGTCCAGGGGTTAGCATTATTTGATTTTGGACCGAAAATCGAATCGAACAAGAGATTCGGTTCAGTTTTAAAAAAAATCGGTTTGATTTTAGTTCAAAACCGAAAACCGAATAAAAAAAATTAGTTAATATTGTTATAACGTGGGTTACTAAAAGGTTGAATTCTCACTTTGTATTTTAGTCTCATATTGGTTAAAAACTAGTATTACACCTTCATTGGGTTGTATAATGTAATCACCTGAAATTTTTAAGAATTTTAAATTTATTTTTCTGGAATTAATTAGCAATTTTCGGTAATTTTTAAACCAATAAATTAAAGCTGTCTGATTTAAAATGAATTTTTAAATGATATTAGATAATATTAAAATGTGATGAAAATTATATTTTCAAGTGTAAAATTAAAAACCGAGCCTGGGGTATTTTTCCGGGAATTTATTGGACCCCGGATGAATTTTTAAAGCATTAAAAACTATTGTAAAAATTTACTGATTAAATAAACCAATTAATCAAACCGAACCCTGAACCGGACCGGACCGGCCGGTCTATCTAGACCGAACCGCTCAGGCTAGCGGGTCGGATCCGGGTCAGACCCGACCCGCCAACACCGGACCCGACCCGATCTGTTCAAATCCCTAACCCCCAAAATTAACACCCCGACCGGTCGTTTCCTCTGCCGGCGGCCGTTTCCGCCGCCGTGGCCGCCGGACGACCCCACGGTTCGCCTCCCCCAGCCTCTTCCTCTTCTGCTCCGCCTGCCGGACGCCTTTCCCTCTCCCCTATCCCCTCTATTTAACCAGCGTCCGGCCACCCATTCCTTCCCTTCCCCTCTCCTCAGCCACCTGCCGGACAACCCAGCACCGCCCCACCCGGCCGTCCTAGACCCGCAGTCGACTCCCCTATCGCCTCGCCTCTGTCCGGCGAACCACCCGCCACCCTCCAGACGCCTCTGCTCAGCCGGGTCCGCCTCCTCCAGACCCGCTGCCGGCCCCTCTCCAGTCCCCGACGACTCCGGCCGGCGTTGACAGCTCCGCCGACTCCGGACAGCGCCGCCCCAGCTCCTCCGGACCGCCTCCGGCCGCAGCACTGCCCTCCGCCTCAGCTCCGGTCGCAGCGACTCAAAACCCTAGTTCTGGACACGGTTGGGAACAGTGTCAGACACGACCGGACACAAGGCAGGACACAGTAAACCCTAGAGTTCAGGACACAATTTGGACACGTAAGACTCGGATTTCAGCCTTCTTTCAGGTATTCACAACTTCCTACTCGTAGCTCTGTTTCATGTTCCGTAAGTTTCTTTGCGAAGCCTGTTAGACCCTCTCGGTGCCCAGACAAACTGCTCGGGGCATCGCGTCCTGTGGTGATCGCACACCGCGATCCAAAAACAGGAAAAAACTTAGCCCTGTTTCACCCCGGAATCGAGTACGCCCCGCCAAACGGGACGACTTGGTCACGTGCG
This sequence comes from Iris macrosiphon, assembly GCA_036927795.1. Taxonomy (NCBI): domain Eukaryota; kingdom Viridiplantae; phylum Streptophyta; class Magnoliopsida; order Asparagales; family Iridaceae; genus Iris; species Iris macrosiphon. The sequence goes on from JAYESA010000001.1 coordinate 179,425,754, forward strand.
GTCTTCGCCGACACGTCAGCAACGTTGATACGGACGTGCGGGCTTTCGTAGAAGCTGATTCGGATGTGCGTGCACACCAGAATCAGTGCGTATCCGCGGACATCGTCCCGTATCCGTGTTTTCTAAATCTCACTGTAACTTAGTGTATACACGTCGGATTGAGACGAAACCTGCACCATCGGACTCGTAGCAATACGCTGGTCCTGTGAGTCAAGTTTTGTTTGATTCTGAGAATGTTGGAAAATCGCGTGTCGTGGGCCCCACAGGCTCCACCTGACGGGCGATTTTGAGAACGGCTCATCGGAATCCAACTCTGGAAGTTCCGTTGGGTTCGTAACAACGTTCCTGACTTGTTGACACAAAGTTGGACTGATTTGGAGACCTTTGACCCTGACCCGGTTTTCGGTACAAAGCGACCTACGCATGGACCCGCTTTGGCCCAGAAATGTCGTTTTTGCCCTTGTGTCCAAACTGGACTTAAGGACAGCCGTTCCTAACTATTTCCTATGTTCTGAGACTATTGTTAATGTTTATTTCAGCTTTTGGAGGAGTTATTGCTGAACCCACTGTTACAAGGACCGCCACTGATATTCCAATCCCAGGCAAGTGTACCTTGCCATAAATTGCAGATTATTAGTTTAATTAGTTCTCTTGTTTTACTTTTCTGTGACTATTGTACATGTTATAACCTAGGACCATATGACATACTTAGCGTCCGATCACAGTCGGGTGCCAACCCCGTACGCGGAGTTGTGTACGTCATTTAGTGATGGATATTCGAGAACCTTTATATTCTTGTGCTTGTTTATCAAGTACACTATAACCTAGGACACCTGACACCATACATTGGCAGAATCTTCCTGACATATTCAAGGTGATTCTGTATAGGATACAGGATGGACATAGTTATAAATTCTTAGTTTATGACTGTTGCATTAGATCTGATCTCACGTGACATGGACATGAGACGTGTGGTTACATTGGGTGGGGAGAGACACACAGGATACAGGCTGTTCTATACATATATACTATTATTGTGAGGTTGTAGACTCTCGAGCAGAGCTAGACCACTACTAGATATTGCTGCTACCGGCTCCCCGACACAGAGCTTGTAGCAGTCTCAGCCTGAGTACTAGTGTTGCTCTCAGTTGCATTTTCACTTAGATGGTTATGTAGTTACCCTGCTTATTTCATTTACTATTTCACTGCATTTATTTCTGGCTTGTATTATTTGTACCTTGCTATGTCCCCTGAGGACCTGGAATGGATGATGTCCCCAGGTTTAGCGGAAGAGCATTATCCCGAGGTTTACGGGACAGGAGCTGAAGCTATACCAGGAGCTGTTGCTGAAGGAGAACCTAACATAGAAGCAGAGGTGATGGCAGAAGATTTTACTTGAGATCATGTTATTTGTACTCTTCAGATACTTTATTTTGGACTCTTTTGTTCTGGTCGGATGAACCAGTGTTTTAGACTCTTGTAGGGTTGTTCCTCGACATACTCTGCTGAGACTGGACTTGATGTACTTTCTTTTATTTGCTGTTGTTCTTATTATTCTGTGTGTGGATGAGATTAGTTTTTGATATGATATTGTAGACCTATATTACAGCTTAAGTATGCTCGATGGATCCATTAAATTGGGATGTCCATTGATGTGTACTGCTGGCCATTGCCACGTGTCTAGTCCCACGACATTTTTGGGACTGGGGCGTGACATGGTTTTTGTGGTGGCCCATGCAGGTCTACGACAAATTGTTTGGTCTCAACTTAGGGGCCAAACAAACCTGTAAAAGGATAGGATAGGCTTTAGGATCTCATCCCTTTGTTGAACGTTTTTGAAACTCTATATCGCATTCGAATTAAGTACTTGATTTTGCATCCTGCTTGACTCTACTAAACGTTCTCATAAAGTTTATTTTGTATGCAGAGAAAAATGGATCCAAGAAGTGGAGATGAAATTCCTTTTACACCACAAGATGCTGTGGTTACCTATGGTGATGGAGTTACACCAGAAAACAGAGGTCAATCCTCTCAGAGTGGACAAGATGAGCAGCATAACTCAAGGTTCAGGCGCGATGATATCCCACCTCCGCCACAGTTCACTCCACAGATGCCTGCCTTCCCACCAGGGCAAGCAATGGACGGGCAGCAAATGTTCCAAATGTTTTATGCCATGATGCAAGCTCAACAACAAGTTCAACAGGAGGCGCAGCGTCAGAAGGCAGAGAACTTGAGAAACAGCCTAGTAAATGCATTGGAGCAGGCAAACCCGCAAGCTAGGCGACCAGCGACGGGATCTATCACTGATTTCCGTCAACTCAAGCCCCGTACCTTTTCGGGCAAGGAAGGACCAACTGAAGTGCATGAATGGCTCACTAATACACAGCATCAGTTGGAAGCAGCTGAACTTCCGCGGGAGAGATGGATGACTGCTGTCCGAATGCAACTGACGGACAACGCGCACCACTGGTGGCTAGCTGAAGAGAGGAGGCTCGGACATGACCGAGTCACTTGGGAGGAGTTCTCCAGACTCTTCCAAGAGATGTATATCCCAGCTGTTGCTAGATCAGAACTCAGGGACAAGTTTAACCGCCTCATCCAGGGCAACATGACGGTGGAGGAGTATAATGCTGAATTCATTCGCCTGAGTCGTTTCGCCCCTTCTCTAATTCCTACCGAAGAAGAGAAGGCGGAGAAATTCTTTGACGGACTCAGGTTTGAGCTTCAGAGGTTGATTGGATCTGTTGCCCCTACATCGTACAACGACGTCCTTGCGGCAGCACGACGCATGGAGCGCGTCACCAGGAGGGAGTCAAGTCTGAAGCGGCCATTTACCTCAGTACCATCCAAGGCAGCACAAGGAGATTCTGCAAAGCGACTCCAAAGGAATCTACCGCAGAGGGCAGCACAAAGAACCCTACCTACTTGTCATTTCTGCGGCAAGTTAGGTCACATTGAAAAGGAGTGCAGACGCAAACTGGGACTGTGCCTGGTTTGCGGATCCAACCAGCATCTATCCAGGGACTGCACAGCACGTCGAGAGGGAGAACCACGACTAGCTCTACCTGCACCAAGGCCAGATTATCCAGCAGTGGGAGCACAGCAGACGGGAGTTGGAGGAGTCAGACCACCAGCTCCAGGAGGATATCAGCCAAGACCTCCATTGCCACCTCAAGCAGCACTATTCCAACAGGCTCGTCAGCAGAGGGGACCAGCACAGGGACGAGGTCAGGCTTTTGCATTGGCTGTTCAGGAAGAAGCTATTGCTGGAGAAGTTATAGCAGGTACCATTTTAGTAGCTTCATTACCTGCTGTAGCTTTATTTGATTCTGGGGCATCGCACTCATTTATAGCTGCTAGCTTCGTAGCCACACATAGAGTAGCTACTGCACCCCTTCCGAAGACTAAGAGAATTCTTACGGGAGGTGGAATTATACCTGTTAGTGATATCTGTAGATCATGCTCAGTAGTAGTCTGCGGAAGAGAGATGCGAGCCCAATTTCTGATCTTTTCTATGCCTGACTATGATGTGGTACTTGGTATGGACTGGTTAAGTCAGTATCATGCTACTCTTGATTGTCGACTTGGAAAAGTTATATTCAGACCACCTGGACACTCAGAGTTTGAATTTCTTCGAGGAGCTGTAGAACAAGGTGTTCAGCCAACTCTTAGGGTACTAACTGTAGAAGGGGAGTCAAGTTACCCAAGAGTTATATCAGAATTTGTGGATGTATTTCCCGATGATCTTCCAGGTCTACCACCTGATCGGGAAATAGAATTCACCATAGACTTAACTCCAGGAGCAGAACCTATCACTTCAACAGTTTATAGACTAGCACCTAAGGAGTTAGTAGAGTTGAAGAAGCAAGTTGATGAACTTCTGGAGAAAGGTTTTATCCGGCCTAGTGTTTCACCTTGGGGAGCACCTATCCTGTTTGTACCTAAGAAGGATGGAACAGTGCGCCTGTGCATTGATTACAGGGCGTTAAACGCTGTGACCATTAAGAACCGGTATCCCTTGCCTCGTATTGATGACTTGTTTGATCAGTTGAGTGGAGCTAGGATATTTTCAAAGATTGACCTAAGATCCGGTTATCACCAGATTAGGGTGAGGAAGGAAGATATCCCGAAGACAGCCTTTAGAACCAAGTATGGACACTATGAGTTCTTAGTAATGCCGTTTGGTTTAACCAACGCGCCTGCTGTGTTCATGAGCTTGATGAACCGAGTTTTCCACCAATACTTGGATAAATTTGTTGTGGTGTTTATTGATGACATTCTGGTATATTCCAAAAGTCACGAAGAGCACGAAGAACATCTCAGAATCGTGCTAGAGACATTGAGGCAGGAGAAGCTTTATGCTAAGCTCAGTAAATGTGAGTTTTGCATGGATAAGGTGCCATTCTTAGGGCATATTATCTCAGGAGAAGGGCTGTCAGTTGATCCAGAGAAGGTTGCTGCTATTGAGACTTGGCCTACACCAACATCAGTTGCTGAAGTGAGGAGTTTTCTAGGACTTGCTGGATATTACAGAAGGTTCGTAGAAAATTTCTCAAGGATTGCGGAGCCAATGACGAAGTTGACACGGAAAGATCAGGACTTTGCATGGACAGAAGAATGTCAGAGGGCCTTTGAAGAATTGAAGAGGCGTCTAACAACAGCACCAGTCTTGACTCTTCCTTCAGGGTCAGGCGGTTTTGTTGTTTATAGCGATGCGTCAGGTAGTGGCCTTGGATGTGTTTTGATGCAACACGGCAAAGTTATTGCTTATGCATCGAGACAGTTGAAGGTCCATGAGAAGAACTACCCAACGCATGATCTGGAGCTAGCTGCTGTAATATTTGCACTGAAGATTTGGAGACATTATCTTTATGGTGAGAAGGTGGAAATCTTCACTGACCACAAAAGTCTGAAGTATGTATATACCCAGAAAGAGCTTAACATGAGGCAAAGACGCTGGCTGGAGTTAATGGTGGACTTTGATATAGATCTGCAGTACCACCCAGGGAAGGCGAATGTAGTAGCAGACGCACTCAGCAGGAAGCCTATAGCATATTTCTTGACAATGCAGCCTGAGCTATTGAGAGATCTGCAGGAGCTTCAGATTGAGGTTATTCTACCAAGGCAGAGTGGCTTGCTGGCTAATCTGGAAGTGAAGTCATCACTCGTGGAAAGGATTAAAGAAGCTTTGCCTACTGATGCAAGATTTAGAAGACTCAAAGAGAAGACAGAAGCAGGCATGCAGACGGGACTTCGCATACATGAGGATGGGACATTAAGGTGCAGAGATCGTCTATATGTTCCAAATGGAGAACTGAGACAAGAGCTAATGACTGAAGCACATAGCTCCATATACTCTGTTCATCCAGGAGGAACAAAGATGTATCGAGATCTAAGGCAGTACTATTGGTGGCATGGAATGAAGAGAGAAATTGCTAGATTTGTAGCTAAATGTTTAGTCTGCCAATAAGTGAAAGCAGAGCATCAGAGGACTGCCGGAATGCTGCAGCCGCTTCCCATACCGGAATGGAAGTGGGAACATATCACCATGGACTTCGTCACAGGATTCCCAAGGAGCCCCAGTGGAAAAGATGCGGTATGGGTTATCGTGGATCGACTCACTAAGTCGGCACACTTCTTGCCGTTTAGAGTCGGACAGTCCACGGAGATACTAGCCGACATGTATATGAGACAAATAGTAAGATTGCATGGAGTGCCGGTTAGTATCGTATCAGATCGAGATTCAAGATTCACCTCTCATTTCTGGAGAAGTATGCAAGAAAGTCTTGGAACCAGACTAAAATTCAGCACTGCCTATCATCCCCAAACAGATGGTCAATCAGAACGTACAATCCAGATTTTGGAAGATATGCTGCGATCCTGTATGTTAGACTTTGGAGGGTCTTGGGAAGATCATTTGCATTTGGTAGAGTTCTCCTACAACAACAGTTACCAGGCAAGTATCAAGATGGCACCTTTCGAGGCGTTATACGGTAGGAAGTGCAGATCGCCAATATGCTGGAGTGACGTCGGAGAGCGTCAAATTTTGGGACCAGAGTTGGTGATGCAAACTGTGGAGAAGGTTAAACAAATCCAGAATCTTCGGGCTGCTCAGGACAGGCAGAAGCATTGGGCTGATACACACCGACGTCCACTGGAATTCAAGGAAGGAGAACATGTATTCCTGAGGATCTCGCCTACTCGAGGAACCATTCGCTTTGGGAGCAGAGGCAAGTTGAGTCCAAGGTACATTGGGCCCTTCGATATCCTGGAGCGCATTGGTGAGGTGGCCTATCGTCTTGCATTACCTCCATCTCTAGAGGGAGTGCATGACGTATTCCATGTCTCACAGTTGAGAAGGTATGTGACTGACCCAAGTCACATAGTGGATCATTCAGAGATCGCCGTAGGTCCAAGCCTGAGATATGAAGAACAACCGGTAGGTATACTCGGAACCAGTGAGAAGACATTGCGAGGGCATACAATTAAACTGGTTCGTGTGGCATGGAAGCAACACTCACCTGGTGAATCTACCTGGGAGAGGGAAGATACCATGCGACAGAAGTACCCCCACTTATTCGAGGATGCAGGTATACCTTAAGTAAATTTTAATTCTTGTAGTTCTGTTCTGTTAGTAGTTTAATCTTTAACTTGCGAGGACGCAATTTTCTTAAGGGGGGTAGATTGTAATCACCTGAAATTTTTAAGAATTTTAAATTTATTTTTCTGGAATTAATTAGCAATTTTCGGTAATTTTTAAACCAATAAATTAAAGCTGTCTGATTTAAAATGAATTTTTAAATAATATTAGATAATATTAAAATGTGATAAAAATTATATTTTCAAGTGTAAAATTAAAAACCGAGCCTGGGGTATTTTTCCGGGAATTTATTGGACCCCGGATGAATTTTTAAAGCATTAAAAACTATTGTAAAAATTTACTGATTAAATAAACAAATTAATCAAACCGAACCCTGAACCGGACCGGACCGGCCGGTCTATCTAGACCGAACCGCTCAGGCTAGCGGGTCGGATCCGGGTCAGACCCGACCCGCCAACACCGGACCCGACCCGATCTGTTCAAATCCCTAACCCCCAAAATTAACACCCCGACCGGTCGTTTCCTCTGCCGGCGGCCGTTTCCGCCGCCGTGGCCGCCGGACGACCCCACGGTTCGCCTCCCCCAGCCTCTTCCTCTTCTGCTCCGCCTGCCGGACGCCTTTCCCTCTCCCCTATCCCCTCTATTTAACCAGCGTCCGGCCACCCATTCCTTCCCTTCCCCTCTCCTCAGCCACCTGCCGGACAACCCAGCACCGCCCCACCCGGCCGTCCTAGACCCGCAGTCGACTCCCCTATCGCCTCGCCTCTGTCCGGCGAACCACCCGCCACCCTCCAGACGCCTCTGCTCAGCCGGGTCCGCCTCCTCCAGACCCGCTGCCGGCCCCTCTCCAGTCCCCGACGACTCCGGCCGGCGCTGACAGCTCCGCCGACTCCGGACAGCGCCGCCCCAGCTCCTCCGGACCGCCTCCGGCCGCAGCACTGCCCTCCGCCTCAGCTCCGGTCGCAGCGACTCAAAACCCTAGTTCTGGACACGGTTGGGAACAGTGTCGGACACGACCGGACACAAGGCAGGACACAGTAAACCCTAGAGTTCAGGACACAATTTGGACACGTAAGACTCGGATTTCAGCCTTCTTTCAGGTATTCACAACTTCCTACTCGTAGCTCTGTTTCATGTTCCGTAAGTTTCTTTGCGAAGCCTGTTAGACCCTCTCGGTGCCCAGACAAACTGCTCGGGGCATCGCGTCCTGTGGTGATCGCACACCGCGATCCAAAAACAGGAAAAAACTTAGCCCTGTTTCACCCCGGAATCGAGTACGCCCCGCCAAACGGGACGACTTGGTCACGTGCGGTCTTCGCCGACACGTCAGCAACGTTGATACGGACGTGCGGGCTTTCGTAGAAGCTGATTCGGATGTGCGTGCACACCAGAATCAGTGCGTATCCGCGGACATCGTCCCGTATCCGTGTTTTCTAAATCTCACTGTAACTTAGTGTATACACGTCGGATTGAGACGAAACCTGCACCATCGGACTCGTAGCAATACGCTGGTCCTGTGAGTCAAGTTTTGTTTGATTCTGAGAATGTTGGAAAATCGCGTGTCGTGGGCCCCACAGGCTCCACCTGACGGGCGATTTTGAGAACGGCTCATCGGAATCCAACTCTGGAAGTTCCGTTGGGTTCGTAACAACGTTCCTGACTTGTTGACACAAAGTTGGACTGATTTGGAGACCTTTGACCCTGACCCGGTTTTCGGTACAAAGCGACCTACGCATGGACCCGCTTTGGCCCAGAAATGTCGTTTTTGCCCTTGTGTCCAAACTGGACTTAAGGACAGCCGTTCCTAACTATTTCCTATGTTCTGAGACTATTGTTAATGTTTATTTCAGCTTTTGGAGGAGTTATTGCTGAACCCACTGTTACAAGGACCGCCACTGATATTCCAATCCCAGGCAAGTGTACCTTGCCATAAATTGCAGATTATTAGTTTAATTAGTTCTCTTGTTTTACTTTTCTGTGACTATTGTACATGTTATAACCTAGGACCATATGACATACTTAGCGTCCGATCACAGTCGGGTGCCAACCCCGTACGCGGAGTTGTGTACGTCATTTAGTGATGGATATTCGAGAACCTTTATATTCTTGTGCTTGTTTATCAAGTACACTATAACCTAGGACACCTGACACCATACATTGGCAGAATCTTCCTGACATATTCAAGGTGATTCTGTATAGGATACAGGATGGACATAGTTATAAATTCTTAGTTTATGACTGTTGCATTAGATCTGATCTCACGTGACATGGACATGAGACGTGTGGTTACATTGGGTGGGGAGAGACACACAGGATACAGGCTGTTCTATACATATATACTATTATTGTGAGGTTGTAGACTCTCGAGCAGAGCTAGACCACTACTAGATATTGCTGCTACCGGCTCCCCGACACAGAGCTTGTAGCAGTCTCAGCCTGAGTACTAGTGTTGCTCTCAGTTGCATTTTCACTTAGATGGTTATGTAGTTACCCTGCTTATTTCATTTACTATTTCACTGCATTTATTTCTGGCTTGTATTATTTGTACCTTGCTATGTCCCCTGAGGACCTGGAATGGATGATGTCCCCAGGTTTAGCGGAAGAGCATTATCCCGAGGTTTACGGGACAGGAGCTGAAGCTATACCAGGAGCTGTTGCTGAAGGAGAACCTAACATAGAAGCAGAGGTGATGGCAGAAGATTTTACTTGAGATCATGTTATTTGTACTCTTCAGATACTTTATTTTGGACTCTTTTGTTCTGGTCGGATGAACCAGTGTTTTAGACTCTTGTAGGGTTGTTCCTCGACATACTCTGCTGAGACTGGACTTGATGTACTTTCTTTTATTTGCTGTTGTTCTTATTATTCTGTGTGTGGATGAGATTAGTTTTTGATATGATATTGTAGACCTATATTACAGCTTAAGTATGCTCGATGGATCCATTAAATTGGGATGTCCATTGATGTGTACTGCTGGCCATTGCCACGTGTCTAGTCCCACGACATTTTTGGGACTGGGGCGTGACATATAAATAAGGCATTTGCCTCCTACTATGTGATTACACGAATAAGAGATATTTTCTCCTATTTTCTTCTTCCTTCTTCTACGTTTATTCTAACACGTTATCAGCACGAAGCTCTACGGGAGGAAATAAGCGAGAGCATCTCAATGAAGTCGTCATGCGGATTCTCCACTTCGGTAATAGGTATAGTTATTTATGTTTATTTTTTTATGCATATGCATACCCTAGGCGCATCCTGATGTTGATGTTTATACATCTCTTGGCATACCGCTAGGGCAAAAGAAATAATTTTTATCCATTCATCTCACTTCTTTTAGCTAACTCTGATAGACTCCGATGTCGCATATAAATCTCTCGGAGAGAACGCTGGAATTATTTTTTATTTCTTTCTTTCTTTTATATATGTTAATACATTTATATCAAAACCATCAAAGGTCTGATGACCATGAACATGAATTGTTTGGTCTGTATATATATAAGACTTCTGGAACATCATTGTTCGAAGCATACCATATGTCGTATTTTTGAAAGACTTCTTGAACATAATCATTGTTCGAAGCATATCATGAACATCTAGTGTTTGGTATTTACCTAAAGCTTCTGGAACAACATTGTTCGAAGCATACCATGAACAAGATTTGTTTGGTATAAATAGACTTCTGAAACGTCATTGTTTGAAGCATACACCATGAACATGAATTATTTGATAATTTACCAAGTTCTTATGTTAACTTGTTATTATTGATATTATACAGCAATATGTCGAGCCTCACAAAGCATGATTTCAAGCCTCTAAACTCAGAAGGCCAGAACTTTCTCAACTGGAGATTGGATGTTGAATTGCACCTTCAAGCCAAAAGCTTAGGTGACGCAATTGTGGCTGATAAGCCAATATCTGTACAAGATAAAGCAATACTTTAATTTTTCTAAGACATCATATTCATGATGATTTCAAGACTGAGTACTTAATAGTCAAGGACCCCTTGGTGCTATGGAATTCTCTAACTGAGGGATATGATCACCAGAAAATGGTCATACTACTAGGTGCACTCCATGAATGGCTCAATCTACGTTTCCAAGATTATAAGACAGTTGCAGCCTATAATTCAGCTATGTTCAGGATTACTTCACAATTGAAGTTATGTGGTGAAGAAGTGACAGAGCATTCCATGCTAGAGAAAATATTCACCACATTTCATGCGACTAATATGACCCAATAACAGACGTATAGGGAGAATTTTTTTAAGAAGTATTCCGAACTCATTGATGTCTTACTCATGGCCGAGAAAAACAATGAGTTATTAATCAAAAACCATACTAGTAGACCAACTGGGTCAGCACCAATTCCAGCTGAAGTGAATGCGACTAGTGAAAAAATATAACCAATACTAGGGGTCGAGAAAATCACAGAGGTTGAGGGCATGGACGCCGTAGAAGCCAAAGAAATGGCTACAATCCGGGTCCAAGGAACGATACATTTAAAAAAAATAAGGGATTTAATCTTCGAAGAAACAATGGCCAAATTCACAATCCAGCTGCTCCAACTGATATTTGCAAACGTTGTGGAAGAGCTGGTCATTGGATGCGAAACTGTCGCACCTCACAAAAGAAAGTGGACGAGTATGAAGCCTCAAAGGGTGTGGAGACTAATCTCATGGAGGGTACAACACACATGGATTTTAATAATTTCTTCCAAGATAAGGATGTAAACGCAATTTTGGAAGACCAGTTCAACGCCATGATAGGCGAAGTCAATGAATAGTTATTGTATGCTTATCTAAGTTTATTTACTTTCCACTTTTAATAAATTGATCATTATATGATCAATAGTTTAGGTAGTTTACTTTCTTTGAAACAGTTTCATTTAAATTTAGATCAAGTTATAATAATTGGCAATATGCCATGTTTAACCATTTAGTAGCATATTAATATATTATTAATTTTTGTTTTTGAAAGGTATGGACAATGATGATGGCATATGCTTGATAGATAGTGCAACAACTCACACTATATTGAAAACTATGAAGTTTTTCACAACATATGCCTCAAACACTGTCAATGTGACCAACATTGCTAGTGTCACGCCCCGAGACTATAACTCGTACCTGAGTAAAAATTGTTTGGATGTCCTGAGTAAAAATTGTATAAATCTGGACTGAAATAATGGACTGTCATAAGCATTTTTTTAGTACATATAGAAATGCCCAAAAAAATGGGGGATAAAAAACTTTCGGTCACTAAATAATTATCATTACCGCCGAGTTTATCTGATACAATTCAATGATTTATTTGGGACAAAAAATATTAATAATCAAAAATAATAAATCCATCTTCCAATCTGTCCCATTTTTTTTTCTTTTTTTTACAAAATATAGCTATCCTAAATATTATTATTATTATTTATGTTTTAGACTAGTGCTCCTAATAGTGTCAAAATCCAATTTCATAATGTTACGTATTGTGTCATGATTATTGTCCTAACTAGTCAGGTGGGATCGAACCCACCTAGCAAGAGAAAACGACTTCCACCGGAAGCACATGAGTTCGAGGTGTTTTGCTATAGTTAGATAATATTAGATAGTTAAACAATTTGTTAAAATTTATTTATTTTATTTTAATTACATAAGGATATACATACGACTTGGTCATTTTGAACTGTTTTCAACCCTCTTTATCGTTACTATTATAATGCACGGATCAAAAACTACGAGCGATCTAAGTCGCATGTATATTTCTATATCTACTATTATAATGCGGCTTAGAAACGACTAAAAAATGAGCCGTCTAAGTCGTATTTATATCATCAACCAATTATTAATATATAAAAAATTAGATGGGTTTTAACTACCGTGTATGTTTTCTTTCTCACGTAGTTGGGGGACCCGAGGTAAAAAAAAAAAATCATCTGAACATATAACAAATTATAAAATATATTTTAAATTTAAATTTAAATTATATTTAAAATATTCTAATATAATATTTTTTTTATTTAATTTTTTAATAACATCACTTGAACGTGATTAGTCCTCAACAATAACTAACAATTTTTTTTTTATATTTACTCACCTAGTTAATAAAAAAACCTAAAATTCTTCTCAACTATGCGAATCATACAACAAATAAATTTTTTTTAATGTTTGAATTATATTTCAACTAATTATCTAACTAAAAACGTCTAATATTATTAAAAAAAATTATAACAAATTATAATTAAAATATATTCAAAATATTTTAATATAATTAAACTTGTTATCTATTTTTTTGATAATATCATAGATTTATCTTTTATTTTTTATTTTTACCGGGACGTGAACGTGACTATACTCGTAAATAATAGAGATGGTGCAGTGCATCAAACACATACTGTTCACAAGCACCAGCACATCAACATCAGTATCAACCCCCCTTCCCCCCTCCCTCCTCGCCGATGGAGCTTAAAATCAAAACTATGGCATTTATATTTATATTCTTCTTCCTCTAATGGTTGATGTTCTCCTCCGTCTTTCCCTCCCTTCTCTCCAACAACCGCTTCCTTCTCCCCCCCTCCACCGATCCCTGCTTACATCCCTCGGCTGAGCCTCTCCTCGAAGCCCAATTCTGACTCCAGACAGCAACATCAGTTTAAAAAGACTAAAAAAATGCTTGTACCTCCGTCATCTTTGCCCCGAGACTATAACTCGTCCACTATGGCATCATGCCAGTGACCCCCTAGTATATTTAAACTGTGCAAGGCTAACTATGTCTTCGTGGCAGGGAAGGTCATGGTAAGTGTTTTGCAGGTGGTTTAGACGGACAGGTAAAGTCAAGCGATGGCTTGGTTATTTAAGTGAATTTTCATAACTACTACATGCTTGTAAATTGAATTATTTAAGTGAATTTTCATAACTACTGCATGCTTGTAAATTGAACTAAGGCAAGATAGAAAGATCATATAATAACTTGCACGCTTTACATAATCAACATGTTGATTGGTATAGTTGGATTAGTTCGCCTTTACTAGTGCATTTTGATGTACTGGCCCTCATTGCAATAGGTTTTCCACGCCAAGGAGATCCTACATGGAGCTAGAGCGACTTTTCAATCTAGTCCACCTACCGGCACGTCCTGATCGTGCCCTTGAAGCGACGTTTTGAAGTTCCAAGAGCTCGTGCATATACCTTATGCAGCTCCGTGGAAAGGCGATAGCTTCGTCCGAAGGTGTCTATAGCTTTTGAAGTTTTAGTAAAAGGATGTAATGTACTGGACAACTATCTCATTTTGCATCCACTTTTGTAAGCCCGTGCGGCAACCATCTGACTTGTTCAAGAGTTTATAAAATATGTTCATTATCAATAAAGAGAAGTTTTCCTTGTATCAATAGTGTTCAATTATCTGTGCACTCTAAATATGTGCTCTTTATATAAAATACCTTGGACTTATGCGTTGCGTAACCTAGGCACGCACGGCATCACGTCCGGAGGACGACTATCGATCTTTCGAAACAATAAAGGCGTGCCAAATGGCTTACAACATAGAATGATACATAGGCGATGTTCCAATATTATATCATGTATATGTGCTTCAGCTCCGGACGCAACACTCCAAGGCTCCAGAGCGAACTCCGCACCTTAGCGCGCACGAGAGGACACTCCGCACCTAACGAGGTTCTCCCGTACCCTGCACACAATCTGGTGGGTTATCAGTACATTGAATGCACTTGTGGGGAGGTTTCTAGCCCGCTCAACAAATTCATACACGTTCAATTAGTTATGTGCACTCTATCATTGTTGTCTTTCTAATCTTTCCTTAACATCAGTTTTATGGCAAAGATGTAAAGCCTAACTCGTGTGGCAGTGTGTCATACGATATAAGAGTAACACGGCGATACTTACCAACTTACCATTCGTCCTTCCCTGTCAAAGGTAAACCAAGTTAAACCAAGCATAAGTATATATAATAAAATCCAAGGAAAATTGCATAAGCAAACACGAGTGTCACGGGCATTGATTCTGACTCAGGTGTACAAGTTACACGGATTATTCAGGAGTGTTGCGGAAGATTGTTCTAGTGTTCAAATATCTAATACTCATATCCGTCCGGATGTGTTATACTAGATGACTCAGGTGTACAGATACAGATATATATACAAATGTGTATTACAGAGCGGTTGCCTACAATACAATAACTCGCACGCGGGTTGCCGCAATCGAGCCAACTTAATCTATATGACAGAAGGTCACTGGCATGACTTCTATAGTGGACAATGTACTATCAAGAAAAATATGGTGTGCAAGTAATATATAATACGGATGGCATTGTACCCATCCCGCCGAATAACAGACGGCTACCATACGGTTCCGTCTAGATCGGATCGGTCCCAGTGTCCCGGCGACCGTTCGCGGAACGAGATTCAAAAATCTCCCTTGTGCACAAGTTGTCCGTGACCGCGCATATCCTCAAGTTTTCCAGATTCTCGCAGGTACAAGTACAATCACAGATACAAGTTCAAGTCATGATCTATCAGGTACAAGTCAGGATCTAGTTCACAACTTATCGACTCCCCGAGCCGTCAGACTCAGTACAAAATGAGTGTTGATTCCAGAGATGTCATGATGTTATCTTGCTTAACTTTTCATTATGCAATCCCCTAGTTTGGGTAATGCCTTGGCGACCTAACGGTCCCGAATACTTTCGATGTTTTCTTACTTGGCTCGGAATGACTATCTTGATAGCCTTCCTGCTTCAACTGAGCGAATCATAGATAGTGAAGTGCATTGATTTGTGGCATGCATTTAAGTGATGAGCATAACGAATATGTAAAGAAGCTAAGCATTTGGAACAGTATGAATATAACTTTAAGAAAAATATGTGGCAAAGCCATACTTGCAAATATAAGCGATTACGCTAGCACAGGTCTAAGGGATAGTGCGAGAAACTAACGATAAACCAGTTTTATTTCTATGTTCTAACACAAGCAATACAATATGAGATTATTTTCTTAGCTATGTGCGTTGTATTCTTATTAGAATGCAAGGGGTTATCGTCTAGCGATCTAGCATGTATATTCAAATTCTTAGGTGTGCTGGCCAAGCAAAGACATGTTCATCGTAGCTACCCACCTGAACGAGGGCTTGCCTCGACCAAGCGAGACTCCGAGTGAACCACCGAAACTCCAAGTCCAAGTGCCGATATGCCGTTTGAGTCATCTTGTAGAACTGAGCAAAGTGGGATGTTACATTAGGTGCTCGGATTGAATTTGTAGGGTATGCAAATGTGATAAAGGGGAGGATAAGATAATACTGAAAGATAGCATATAGAGATAGATTTTAGCACAACAATATCAAATTTTGCATTTCATACCCCAAGATTCGTCGCAAGCTATTACAAATTCATAATCTACTCATTTTGCAACTCTTTAAGTTCGGAGAGTGACCAAAAGTGCCTACCTAAAGAACACTAACAATCCGACATGAAAATGTGGAAGAGAAAAAAAAACTACAATATGGAATTATATATTTTGGTAATTTGGGTTCTTAGGCATTGGTTTATTGTAAAGAAAAAGGGAGTTAAATTTGTTATTTGTAGGTAAAGAAGAAAAATTCAGACAATAAAGCTAAGCTGTATTATGATTTTATGGTCACGGTCATATTTTGACTATGAGGATTATGGATCTAAGCCCAAAAGTGGCCTTTAGTTGGACTTTGGACCTATATAGATGCTTATTATTGGGTCAAGAATAACCCAAAGAAGATATTGGTTCAGTCCAATATGAAATTTAACTGGACTATTTGTCAAAGTTTCAATTTTGCTCAATCGATAAGTTGTTACCGAACGTGATATCATATAAGTCTAAATTATGCTTGTACAAGACAATAACGTGCATGAGTGAGGATTTATTTGAATATAAGGTTGAAATCACATAGTAGCAGAAAATTGAGGACACAAGATAAAAGAAAATATCTCTTTCATTAATAGTTTGCAAAGAAATACAAAATCTCAATACATTAAAATATTATCGAGGCTTACATTCATGGAATAATAAAATGACTGACAAGCTGTCATGATATAATATTTGTCGTTCCATACACCATGTCCTTTTATTACATAGAAAATAAATTACCTTCAAAAGAAATAACTTCAAAATAGAAAGAGATTTGAATCGCTTTGCGAGACTTCTACTAGCTTTGTGCATACACATTATTTCCAACACGTGGAGGAGCGTCAATATATTTGGGAATGAACTAGTGAGCGAAACCAACCCGATTCACTTAGACCAATACTATAATTATGTGAAGCATGTAATTTATTAAGTGATATTTTTATTAGAGACTAAAGTTAATTTATTGTTTATAATCAATGAAATATAGTAAAAGTAGGAAATATATAATTATACAACTTATTAGTGATTTCTTATCAACAGTAGCGATTCCTTCCCTGCATAAAATAGATATTAACACTTGCCGTCCATGCAGAAGATATACATTAGCATGAAGCATGTCTATACGAGGGTCATTGGTGAATTTGACACAAAGGACTATTATGTTGTATTGTGACATGTCCTTCCAATCCGAGTAGCTAGTCTCACTGAAGGTCTTGCAATACCTCATGCATGAAGTAAGTTCCACAAAATTTCTTCCTAAGTCGATTCGGTTCCGCTGCCTCGGATACTATTTTGAGGAAAACCAAACATTGTGCACATGTTGTCCATGACCATGCAAATGTGTGAACGGCTATAACTATAAAATATAATGCATTATACAAATACTAAAATAAAGCAATATAAATCTCTACTTGTACATTAGTTCATTATTGCTATTTTGTTTTGTTCCGATTGGCAATACATTAGTCCCAAAAAATTCAGACTATTTTGTGGCACCATATCACATCCCAATAGTTATCTGGTACCATACCACATATGTTCCGCTTCTCATGCGAATCTCTTACTACATAAATCTTGTGTATTTAGTTTTCAATTTCTTGCTGTTACAACATACATATGTTTTTTTTTTATCCGGGACATTCTACTAGTCATCATCGACCTAATAACGTTGTAAGGATACAAATAATTCTTTTTGTTAAGGTGTGAAGGAATATAAAAGAAGGGTCAGAACCACCCACCGAGTAGAGAATTCGACGAGAGGAGAATCACTTCGCAACGATCAAACTTCAGTTATGAGTCCTCCTGCAATGTCACCAATATCGAATCGGTATGCTTTTTCTGTTCTTACTTCCTCTCAAAATTCTCAGAAGGAATGCCTAAATCGATAAAAAGCGGAAAAAACAATCATAAAAAATTAACACGAAAGCACATTTATCAAAATCAAGCAGCAAAAATGGCCAACGAAAACTACAACAAATATTCAGACTTGGGTTGCTCAATATTACGTTAAAGTCTCTGTCGCTATAACAAAACTCCTGAGTGTCGGTGAGAAAGTATTTATAATATTACAACGATTGGTTTTACCAAACCGATTTTTAAGATCTCTTCATACAAAGACTTTGGGTTGGGTTGGGTTGGATTGGGTTGGGTTGGATTATCTGTAAGGAGAGTGTATTATATTATTCTGCAATAAATATGAGGTTGATTAAGATTGGGTCTAGATAATTCATTACATCATCGAATTTAAAAAAAATGTACTTTTATTTCTAATGTTTTACATTGTGAAACTATAGAATATGATTTATTTATACTCTAACTCCATACTAGTTAAGAGCGCATCTCCAACCCTACTGTCTTATAATGTGTTGTGATCCCTATGTGGCATGAGACACAAGATAATGTATTTCCTAGATGGCAAAACTATATCCACAAAAGACAATAAAGTAGAAAAGTTTTCTTCAATGTAAAAATATTAAGATACTGACTTTTTTTTTTCAACTTTTAAGACAACT
The DNA here is from genome assembly GCA_036927795.1 of Iris macrosiphon. Lineage (NCBI taxonomy): Eukaryota > Viridiplantae > Streptophyta > Magnoliopsida > Asparagales > Iridaceae > Iris > Iris macrosiphon. The sequence continues at coordinate 179,444,249 of JAYESA010000001.1, forward strand.
TCACCTCTTCTTCATTTTTTTGAAATATTTTTTATTCATAATTGATGAAATACAGGTGAATACATTGTCAAGTGTATTGTCTAGAACTAGACAACCAATTTTACGATATATTTTATAACTTTTGTTATGTAAGTTTCATAATTTACTTAACAATTGTATTGAAGAAAGTTTTTTAAATAAAATTTTATCATTCTGCACAATTGTTTCCAAAGTGACAGTAGGGTTGTAGATGCTCCAAGGAATTGGGTTTGGATCGGAGCCAACAGCCCAAAACCAGGTCTGGGTTCGGGGTCAAAATAACAGCCATGACAGTATTGATCAAGTCCAATGTGCGGAATCCGATCCAACTGCCAAAGAAACGCAGCAGCCCACAAGCCCACCTTCATCGAACGGCTGTAGACATTCAGATCCGTCGCCGCCGACGCCACTGGCACTATATATATACACCATCTAATCCCTAGCTCCCTAATAGATTCCAATTCCAATTTCAATTCCCAATTCCAAGCCCTAAAACCCCACAAGACCCGCAAAATCCCCAGATCACCCCCCAAATTCTAGGGTTTAAGCCTCCTGGTCTACCGGAGCTCCGGCCGGAGATGGATTTCGACGAGTACGATTACCTGGAGAAGGCGGTGGAGGAGGTCGATGACAGGAAGGAGAAGGACAGAGACAGGGAGCGTCACCGGAGTAGGGATAGGGATCGCGACAGGGACAGGGACGGCAGATCGGAGAGGAAGTCCCGGTCCGACGATGCCGCGAATGGAGAGAAAGATCGGGAGAGGTCGGACCGTCGCGAGCGGGAGAGGGACAAGGAGAGGGATAGGGAGCATAGGAGTAGTAGGGATAGGGAGAGGGAGCACAGGAGCAGTAGGGATAGGGATAGGGAGAAGGAGAGGGGGAAGAGTAGGGATAGGGATAGGGAAAGAGAGAAGGAGAAGGAGAAGGAGAAGGAGAGGGAAAGATCGAGGAGAAGCAGCAGCCGATCGAAGCACGACAGAGAGGCGGAGAGGGAGATGGAGAGAGCGAGGAGTAGGGATAGAGCTCTGAGGGAGAGGGAACTGGAGAGGGAGATCAGGGAGCGGGAGAGCAGGTATACAATTTGATTTCTCTTGAAAAATAACGCAGTTTGTTTTCTTTAGTTGTGTTATTTGGAATGTCATCCGCAATAGAATAATTGTGTCATGATTGCATCTAAGCCGCCGTGAGTGGATAGTGGTAAGTTGCTAACCTTTATGTTTGTTTCGTTCTCTCTTGTACGCTGTGAAACGGCTCCAAAACCTGAAAAGTTGTAGTTCCATTGCATCTTATCTCATATTTCCCTGAATTTTGTTGTATAACTAGTCACAAACACTACACGCCACTAAACAAGCACATTGACACAAACACGTAGTTTGCGTGTCCTAGTGTATTTTGGAGTGTTTGTCTCTTGATATATCTTTTGCAGTGCCCACAGTTCATAGGTAGAAGATACAACATCATCCAATCTTTTTTCAAATTTCTGTTGCAATCCATTGAAGATCTTCATTTTGGTGTCTTGTGTAATAAATGTTGGAAGTTGGCTACCTAAGATGACTTATGATTAATACACACCGTTCTTTATAGTGTAATGCAGTCTTCTATGATCATATTGTACTTTATGAACTTTTTTCATCTTGCACTAGTGCTTTAAAGTCTCATAAATGATAAAAAGGTCATTAATTAGTTTAGTATATTACGAGATTATAGGATCGTTTCAGATACCCTTTATCTATATCATAATTCTTCCAAAACTAGTTTGAATTTGATTCATCTTGTAAAATGCCCATTGCATTTACTTGTAGCGGGTTTATATTCAGAGTGAGGTGTAATTTAAACTTTCTTAAGATCATTGTAGTGGAGCAATGAAGATAATGGAGCTATCAAAGCTTTCATGTTGTGCTAAACCTCGTAAAGTGTCATAAATGAACATCAATGTTGACTACAATTATATTTAACATTCTTTTGAATTGACTATCGGCTTACATTCGCAGAGGAGGTGTAATTTAGACTATTTCAAGATTATCTTAGTTAGGAGCGGTGAATTATTAAATGATGAACGCTCTAAAACAAATGACTAAACCATATTGATTGTGCCATCTCCAACCATTTACTGAATTTGTTGTTTGATATTTATTAAAGCTGAATTGGGATATTTCAATTTTTATCAAGCTTAAACCTTCTATTGTAATTTCAATTCTAATTACTTAGGTCTTCCACCCATCTTTACATTGTGTATATTATGATAATTTACATAAGATATTATGAACTTCAGCTTTTATTTACTTAAAATACCCTGACCTAGAAATTGCATTGATACCTAATTCGAGATTAAATCGATTGTAGATAGATTTAAGGCCCATTGAGGTCATTTTATCAACTAACCATAACCTATTTCTTCATGGTATGGACATAAACACGCTTGTGAGTGTTCTTAGTCGCGTGCGTGCGCATATACCCGTGTTGTGCTAGGTCCACACAAGTATATAACCTGCCCGCATACACGTGCCCGTTCTTAACCCGCGTGCATGTGCGTGCGCCTATGCATTTGCGCCTGTGTTCTTTACCCGTGTGCACATGTGTGCTTGATCTATTATTGCGTGCGAGCGCATGTACACACGCACGCACCTGTACTATGTCGTGGGCGTGCCTGCGAAAACCCGACCGTTAAAAACATAAGTGAGCTCCCTAACAAGGTCCTGCTTTCCCTCCTCACTTGCCATCCCGGTATATAACACAATGAGTTTTTAAGACAAATTAAGTTGTTCAAAGTTGCGTTAAGCAAGTTATTCAATCCATTAATTGTCCAAATCCTCAATGCCCTATATACCGAAATCAGGACGCTATAGATTTTCGGTTGATTGGCATGGTAGTATTTATTTAATTACCAGGTAGCTAGCAACACCATGACCTTCCCGGCCTGAGCTTGAAGACTTAGCTGTTCTAACTCCTTGATCGATGCTTCTCTCTGAAATCCTGGTTAGCGTCTTTGTCTTAATAAGGCATGCTTACTCTGACTCGGTCAAAGTCAAATTTTAATTTGGACTTCATGCATTTTCGGTTTCAGTGAATCATTGTACAGAATAAGGAATATCAGGTCGAGTATTATGAGGCTTCGTCGTTTGAGAAACATTATTGTTAATGGTTCACGAGGCTCGCCAATTGAGAGTAATTGTTGAGTATTTCGACTATATTGATATACTGCGATAACCCGACAATTGCATGCTCTCTTCAAAGGAAATAAGAGGACTGTGAGACTTCATCACACGACACTGATTGATTCACCAATGGAAGAATGGGTGAGTATTCCGGTTATACCGATATACTACTACAATCAAGCGATTGCAGTGGCTCCAATGGTCTCTTCAATTGGAAAAAGAGGACTGTGAAACTTCGTACACAACACTGAATGGGCGCATCTCGGATGGCGTCATTGCAGTGGTAGATATTTGGAGACGGGAGAACCTTACTTTGCTACCTCCTATTAACTTTTGTCCATAAGTTAAGACAAATACTCTTTTATCATTTTTAGCCTCATCTTCAATTTCGCACCCACACCATGAACCTAACCCTATCGATCCATTCTCCCTTCCCTACACTACTACGGCCCACATTACGCCCCAAGCTACTGCTTCCCCCATTCAAGTACACCAGTACATCTCTCTGTGAAAATGAAGGTGGAAATGGTTTGCTTGGTAATCTTTTATTTAAGTGTGAACTTTTTAGCTAATTTCATTTGGTTTCTTATTTTTGCTTTACATTGTTTGTCAAATTTGAAATGTTACTTGTAAATATCTGGAATTTTACTATTTATCTTCCCAAAGAATATCAATTTTGGGGTTAAAATTAACCCATTTTGCCCCCTCCTCCATGTTACTTTTCCACCATTTCGTTAACGGTGTCGACACCTAAGAAATAAGTAAAGTTCAAAGGGGCATTGTGAAAAAAAAAACAATGTTAAAGAGTATCCATGTGAACAAAGGGCAAAGTTAAGGGTATTTAAGTGTTAATTAGCCTTTTTATTGCCTACATAAGGCTATCAAAACTGGAAATGCTACAAATTTTGTGCAACTTATGCATCATGTAAGTTTATTGGAAATGAGTAGTTTTCCCATGTGTTAAAAATTGTTGATATATAATAGGTTTATTTCACCATGCCTGTAAATGGTCTCAATTTTTTTGTTTTTTGTGCCTCATTCTCTATTTTGATAGTGTATTTTAAAGGTTTTTTTTTAGATTATTTATGGCAACTTTCCAAATTACTTTTATTTAAAAGACTACCTTCTTATAATTTTCTAATAAGATAACTTTTACTCTTGATTAGGAGATTCAAAGACAAAAAAGAAGCTGAACCTGAAGCTGATCCAGAAAGGGATCAGAGGACTGTGTTTGCATATCAGGCAAGTCGATCATATATTGTTCTGTTTTGTTTAGATATATGTAAATTCACATCTTTTCACTTGCCTTTGAGTGGGACCTATTTTCTAATTTTGTTTTCCCTTTTGATGTTTTAGATGCCCTTAAAGGCGACCGAGAGAGATGTTTACGAGTTCTTCTCAAAGGCGGGAAAGGTTGGTGGTATAGTTTTCTTAGTCTTCATGTTGACCAAGTAATATGTGGTTGATGTTCTTTGCAATTTATTAGGTTTATGTGCTTGTTTTGCTAAATCACTCCCACCTGATAAGGTGTTCTGAAAATTTCATATTTCATGCAACCTCAGGTATATTACTTCACATATTACCTGCATTTTCTGTCTCCAGATTTATGATTGAATCTCTTCATTAGTGTGTGTGTGCATGCACACACACAGACACACACAAGCCTCATCCCATCAGTATGGAATTGATTATGGAGCATAAAAACGTTCCATAAAAGAATTCACACATTTCCATGACCTGTCGACCTGGCATCAACCTCTATGTTGGTGCAAGATTCCTACTATGAGAATACGGGGCATGCCATAAAACCTAGATGGATAGTTGGCTTAGTAGGTAGACCTGTCTTTTGGCTATGCAGTTTATGCTCATCCAACCAAGGAGTATCCTCCAAGTGCCCCTAGATTATAATAAGGGTTTAAACAAAGAGGTAAGATGATAATTTTTTCTAGAATTCCATTATGTCTACGACACATTAAGACAAAGAGTGATAAGGAATGCCATATATATATGATAAGCAATACACCATTAAAACTCTTTACTTCATGCATTGAGATACATCTGCTTCTTATTGCCTTCAGTGTGACTTTTTTGTGGCTCAACATAGTTTTGATTGGGTGAGTGGAATAATAAATAGGAAGTTGATTGCTGACTATATATAGAACAATCCGTGAGGGTGTAATAAGTGTGTCAATGCATCCTCAAAGTTGTCCTTCATGCATATTGTTTGTTATCCAATCTCTGTGTGGGTTGGGGGGGGGGGGGGGGGGGGGGGTGTATAATAAGCACGTCTATGCATCCTCTGAGTTGTGTCCGTCATGCATATTGTTTGTTCAAGAATATAATTTGTAAATGATTTATTTTGTCACTTCCAGGTCAGAGATGTTCGCTTGATTATGGATCGGAACTCGAGGCGATCTAAGGGAGTTGGGTAAGTTGATATGTTCTTAAACTTATTTGATTACATTTCAAACTATTTTCTGCACTTGGTTCTGTGAAAGATGGCCTTCTTGTTAGATTATTGTACTTGTAGTTTTTAAGCAAATAAGGAAATATGCACATGGTGAAGGTTCAAGAAAATTTTGAAAGCAATGACTTCTGGAAAAGTTTGTTACTTTTGCGGAATGTAAATTTTTGTGTGACCATGGTCTGCAAGTTACCATTCCTTTCACAAAGTTAATGTTTCCAACCAGTGAGATTTGAACATCTTCTGTTTTATTATATTGCCCTGGAATTTCAGCGCCTCCTCCTGGGCATTTTAACATAAGGTTAATGTTAGTCATAAAATTTAGTCCATTTTTTATAGCCTTGTTTAGAATTGGTTTCCATGTCAAACCCGTTATATATAAAACATAATTAATTATGAACAACGGTAAAAACTTTAATATATTGGAATAGGAATCATGATTTTTTTTCTGTGTTCTCTTGACAAGGTTTATCAATCTTCTTCTTCCTAAAAGTAACTAGAGATTGTTTTATCTGTTTCTTCTACAACCGTAATTATGCCCACTATTGCATTCCTGTATTTTACACATTATTTAGTGATTTGAAACTATTGTACTTCGTCATGGCAAAAAAATTAGTTATTCTCCTGGTAAGAATCGGATCTCGGGTTAATGTCTGATTAGGCCTTGGCATGTCAGATGTGACATGTAAGGGACAAATTAAAATACTGTGCATCCATATCGGGCTCAAAATGTCAACCTATGTATATGTATTTAAGAAAAATTATATGAATTATTTCAAATGTCCTTATATATATATATATATATATATATATATATATATATATGACCATTAAGTAATTCCATTGAACAATCTTATTGTACGAGGAATTGAAGCAATAGAATAAAGAATCTTACTGGATGGAAGTAAACAATATGTGTTGATTTTTTTGTGTTGGTTTACTTTCTTTTGGAATGCCAATATTTGTAATCTGAATCTTGAAGCATATCCTATGGTTACAAAATAGTAGGATTCTCCTGGAATCCTATCAATAGCATCCATGACGAAACTCTCTCTCTCTCGCTATATATATATATATATATATATATATATATAAGGCTAGAAGCATTACTGAAAGAAGACAACAATCAGGAGTAGCCTTATATATATATATATATATATATAAAGACTAGCGCGAAAACCTAGTGAACAAAGAAGCTCATATCGGGTGACCAACAAAGCATTACTGCAAGAAAACAATCAGGAGTAGCCTTATATATATATATATATATATATATATATATATATATATAGAGAGAGAGAGAGAGAGAGAGAGAGAGAGAGAGAGAGAGAGCTTGATTTTTATAGTTCAATTGGCAATGTAGTCGTCTATTTCGATGGGAACTTCTTAAGTCAGTATGTTTTTATATATAATGTATTTTCTTATATATATATATCAGTGTAGTCAAAGGCGCGCCTTGCTCCTAGGCGCAGGGGCAGCGCCTTTCGAGCGCCTTGGAATAGCTAAGGCGCGCCTAGGCGTGCCTTAAAAATCTTGTGAAAAAATAACATGTTTAGACTATTTTTTTAACTGTTGTACTGTTTTTAGACTATTTTTTGAACTGATGTACTTTTTTTTATTGTTTTCTCTCTCACTCACTCAATTCAAAGTGATTGCAACTTAGACATGGGAGAATTTGAAGCACACATGTTTATCAATGTAGAAATCCAATATATATATATATATATATATATATATATATATAAAATTTTTGCGCCTCGTGTCGCTCGGGCGCGCGCCTTAAGTGCGCCTTGCGCCTCGGACGATTTGGACCCTTTGCGCCTTGAGTGCGCCTTGCGCCTTTGACTATATATATATATATATATATATATATATATATATATATATAAGAAAATACATTATATATAAAAACATAATGACTTAAGAAGTTCCCATCGAAATAGACGACTACTTTGCCAATTGAACTATAAAAATCAAGCACTTTCTTAAACCGAAACCTAAAAGCCTTATTGATATAGCTTCTAACTAGTATTCTTCCTTCTCCAACAAGTGTTGAACTTGCTATCGCATCTGTAACGTAGTCATTTAACTCACTCGTATACTTATTACACCTTAATAGCCTAAAGCTGTATTCCTTAAAGTTGGCTTGGCTGATGGGAAATGATTTGCTATTTCTCATCTGTGCTTCGTCTTTGCGCCTAGACACGTCCCTTGACAACACTCAGAAAATGAATGATACACATGACTTGGAATTACCTCCAATATTGATATAATGTTCCCATTGTCTGTCCTTTAGTTTCATTTGAGATTGAAAATTGATCCTCTAGGATCTGCTCACATTCTCTCTCACGTTTCATATGGAAAATGAATAATACGTCTTGGAAATACCTCCGGTACCTTTCCCTCTACTGTTCCCATTCCCCTTTCTTGTAGGTTTATTTAAGATGGAATATTGATCCTCTAGGATACTGCTTGATGCCAATTTTAACTACTTGACTGCTAGTAGAATTGCATCTCTTATTACTAATGACTATCTGCATATTATCCTTCATGTAATATATTAGCTTCTTCATTTATCCCCTAGTAGAATAAAATATAAGCTTTAGAACCTTGCTAGAAAGAACTTGGGGGTTTGGGCTTACATGCCTTTCATGTTTTATTAGCAAGGTTCTCTCTTGCAAGGTTTAAAGTATCAGCCTAAACCAATATGTAAGTTTTATCCCCTAGTAGAATTGCATCTCTTATTACTAATTACTATCTGCATATTATCCTTCATTTAATATATTAGCTCCTTCATTTATCCCCTAGTAGAATAAAATATAAGCTTTAGAACCTTGCTAGGGCTTACATGTCTTTCATGTTTTATTAGCAAGGTCCTCTCATGCAAGGTTTAAAGTATCAGCCTAAACCAATATGTTCTGTCTGTTTCAGATCGGAAATGGAGTATCTGAAACTGACCAATTCAAAACTACCCAAACTCCCCGATACTGCAAAACTGGTACTTATATACGGATTTGAGACCGAATTTTGATCTTTGCTCTCTTGTTCATAGCTGTTTTAGCTAGGATTTTGGCAGGTGAATCTCAGCTTGGCAGTCAGGCATAAAGATTTTGCTATATAGACAACCCATACTGATGAGAGAAGTTCTGGAATGACGATGCTAACAGTGAGCTTGTTCAATTTCTTAATAGTTTCAGCTTGAATCAGGCGTAAATATTGTGCTACATAGACAACCCATTCTGATGAGAGAAGTTATGGAATGATGATGCTAACGATGAGCTTGTTCAGTTTCTTAGTAGTTTCTTACTAATGTGTGAAAGATATACTTAACTCTGTATTTCATACAACAGAGTGATATTATGTTTTGGGTGTATTGTTGTCATGGCATGCTGTACTTTTTGTGACCTAGTTAGTTAGTGTCTGTGTATTATTGTAATAGATGTATGTCCCTGCCTGCATCTCCCCGTTGTCCCTCTCCCATCTAATATCTGTATTTTTCTGTATACTATAATGTTTTGCGCTAACTATTAATATCTATAGATACGGTCACATCCTGTGGCGTTTATGTTAGTTATAGCAGGATGGAGGACGACAAAACATTTTAAAGAAATTAGTTTGTGATTGTTATCACTTGCGAAACCTATTCGAGCTTGTCTCACTCGTTAAAGGCTCAAGTTGGTTCAAGTCCTACAGTGCTTGTTTGCGAGTTGAAATGAAAAAAAGGTAGGGCTGTATACGAAGAGAGCAGCTTGCAAGCTCGATCAACTTGGCTTGAAAAGTGTTCGGCATAGCACGGTAAACATTCTATTTGGCCCTCACCTCAATTTCAGTGACGAGCTCAGCCTGAACATGGAAATGAACTTGGTTTCCTTAAGGATCCAGCTTGAACATAGGAAGTTAGGCTCGTGAGCTCATGAACAAGCTCACTCGTGGCATAATGAACTTTTTCCCTCTATATTCCATGGAAATACACTCAACCTGACTCACATATGAGCTTGATTTGCGAATAAGCTATTGCTTGTATTGATACTCTCAATACCAATCCCTACGGCCTGGTGGACTTCAGTTTGAATACATTTTTCAAGCTCGATCTGTGAGATGAAACTTGGTTTGATAATATTGGGCCTGAGCTTGAGTTTGGATCGATAGGTTTGAGCTTGAGCTAAAGAACACTCAATAATTTCAAGTAATTTATGAGCCAAGCTTGTTGAACATGCGAAGCTTGACTAAGCTAAGCTCCCTTACAGTCCTAACTAATGAGGGATGCCATGGTCACGTCCATATGTATAAATCTCCATTACCATGTAAAATAAACTCTGGGCGAAGAAATATCATGACCATTAACACCTATAAAAGAACTATACACAGTGCAAGGGTCCATGTCTCCCCCAAACTCCCAACCCCCAATACCCAACCCACTGCCCCTGCTCACATATACCACCTTTGATCACTAGAGGCTTCTTCCTATTTATTAAATTATAGGTTTTCAACTCATGTATCATATCGTGTATCAATTTGCTTGTGTATCGTATCGTGTATCATATGATACAATAACTCTGGAGTCTAGGTCTAAACTTATAAATCCATATAGGAACATGGTTTAATATAATTTTTTCTTATAAATTTTTATTTCTTTGTTCTTTACAAGTGTATCTAGTTCTCCCAGATTCTTAAGTATCCATCATATGACTCGAGTAAAAAAACTGATGCTACTTATCGGTCTTTATGTATCATATCGGATCAACCAATACGTAATGAAATGGTAGTATATTGTATCGTAAGATGTCTATCGTGTATCGTAAAATACAGACAGCATAGATTAAATTCATGTTGGAACCTTTGCAATACTAGATGTACTAGTAAAGTAGCCTGCATGGTGCACAGATATACCATGTAGTAGGTTTATTGGTAAAGAAGGTAAATCACAGTATGTTATTTTTTATGTTTCTAAGATTGGACTTCTATCGTGATAGTTATAAGATAAAATCACAAAATGTTCAGTCAATCTAATTGTTATCTCAAGCAATTGGAATAAAAGCTGTTATCTCAAGCAATTGGAATAAAAGAATCCAGAGTAGTTTGAACCAGCCATCATTTGCAATAGTGTAGTGAAAGAGAGAGAGTTTACCAGTGCCCAGCAAAGGAGAATAGTTTGTACCTAACTTTCATGATGCGGAAAGTTTCTTTATGGTTATTATTTGGTGCACTCTAGTTATATTGCAATTGGTTTCAATACTCTTAAGACCTTTCATTTAGAAAATTTATTATTTTGTGCACTCTAGTTATATTCATTTAACTTGTTACAGGTACATCGAGTTTTATGATGCTATGTCAGTTCCAATGGCAATAGCTTTGTCAGGTCACCTGCTTCTGGGTCAGCCTGTGATGGTCAAACCTTCTGAAGCAGAAAAAAATCTTGTCCAGTCAACTGCTACAGGTGGATCAGGTGTTTTGGGAGCAGGCGCTAATAGGAAAATTTATGTTGGCAATCTTCACTTCAATATTACAGAAGATCAGCTACGCCAGGTGAACACGACTAGGCTTTAAATTTGGTTGATTGCTATACTCCTTAAACTGGAAATAGTTAACATGGTTATTATCATTGTAAGAGCCAGTTTCTGAATGCGGAACATGCATATATAAAGGAAATATATATTTATTTTCATCTATGCTTGGGGGAAAAAAAATTTGTCGGAGCAGATATGATGATCTTTTCTTGCTGGACAGGATATGTCTGCTTATTGGTGCATTCCTGTCTTTAGCACAATTTGACAGTTTTCAGCTTCACCATTCATACCACAAGTTACCTAACATGTGAGTTTATAAGCTATTATGATGTCTGGGTCAACGTGAGAAAACATGTTTAGTTCGTGTTCTATATGATTGTATTGTAGGTATCCATTTGAATAATATTTACTTTCTACTTAATAAATATAAAAATACTTCTTCTGTGGATGGAGTTATATTAACATCAATATGCATCTTTAGCTATGAATGATGTCTATTATGGAGTTGAAAGTGGAAACTTCTCCATATACTTGATCTCCTTTTCATACCATCAGTAAGATTGACTACCTTTTGGTGTTGTACTTCTCATTTTGCCTTCCTTTGTATAGATTTAGGAACTTCATTTTCCTTTATTTTTTGAGCCTTGTAGAAGAAATCAAAGTTCCTCTTATTCGGGTTTCCACATGCCACCTTGCAAAACACCTCTGTTTGGAACATTCCTTCATGTTCCATCTCTAGCTTTTTCCATGTACCTGTGGTGAAGTCAATCTTAGCTTAACAATATTGTGTTCTTTCTATAGGCTCATTTTATTTGCACATGTTGTTTTGGACTTGTGCGATATTAATGATATTGTGTGGAACTCTTGTAATTTTGTTTCTTAAGTAGGGGGTTCTGTATGATATATTCTTCACAGGAAAAAATGAGTTATTCGGCAAGAGAAAATTTGATATCCTGTATCAAATTTATTGTTTGCTCGTTGTTTTGTACACATCTATAGCTATACTGAGAGTATTAAGGATATGTATGGAGTTATATATGGCTGTGCATTGGAGGAGATAGCAAACCATCCATTAGAGGAGATGGTAAACCATTTCCTTCTTACATTGAAAGATCTGTTCCTTAGATTGAAATTACTAGGCATATTCGGAGGTTCCTTAGTGTATGATGTTTCTTGATGATATTGTCCCGGTCGATGAGAGTTGGAAATGGTTATAAGTGCGTAGAGAAAATCTGGAATCTAAGGGTTTTAAATATGTACGATGAAAACACTTATGTCAACTGTAACTTAAACCAAAGGTCAAAGAGGAATGGGGGAGGAGTACATGTAGATCGAGTCATTGACAAGAGATACCTAGGTTTTCAGTATTTAGGATCTAATGATGGAGAAGTTGAGAAGGATGCTCTCTATAGAGTTTAAACAAAATGGTTGAAATGTGAGTACTTTCCTGATCACATGATATTGCTGTTGGAAGGAAAATTCTATAAGATAATGCTTTACTCCTCGGAGGCCAATTAAGAAACATGTCCACAAAATTAGCATAGCTGAAATGAGAATCTCTACCTATCTGAAAATGTGTGTTCTTATAGGTATCTTTGTCCTTATTGGTATCCGTCTCTCTATTTTTGCAACATAGATTAAAAGTTACGACAAGAAACAGGAGTATTTGTGGGAAGTTGGAGATGGCGCTATCAAAGGACAAGATGAGAGAAAATCGACTTAGGTGGTCTCTAGACGTATGATGCAGAGCCTTAGATGCATCAATAAGGAGTGATAAGATGCTTGGACTAGTGGTAGAGTTTTAGGTTTCCTGCTCTATAGTTATGTTTGTCCTATTATTTATTTAATTTTATTTATAAAATCAACAAATAAATGCTGGTTCAATTGATAAGTTAGTCTTGAGTTCATTTCTCCTTGGCTACACATATACGTCTATTTAATAGTTATTTTAAACTTTTTTATGCATTCTATATAATCCCCCATCCCCCCTCCCCCCTTAAATTCTAAGTTGAGGTAGTTTCTTTTTCCCTCAGAATAATCTCTGTGACCGCCTCTGCAAACATGGATTGAAGCCGTAAAAAAGAGAGGGTTTTTGTTAGTGTTATGGAAGAGATGGACCTTAACATAGCCAATTTAAAAATTTGGGATAAAGACTATTGTTGTTGATGATGTTATTACATTTAGATTCTTCTGTAGGTGTATTCATCAAATTTATTATCCAATTTGTGAAGGTTTTTTTCCTTGTTTTGTACACTTCCTTGGGTGGGTGGGTGTTTTGTTTTGGGTGGGGGTGGGGGGGGGGGGGGGGGGTGGGGGGTGACAAACCCCCAAAGCGGGGACAAACCCCCAAAGCCAAATTTGTTAGTGTCAAAACAGTTATCTTTTGTATGGGCGTAATTGTAAGCAACAATTTAGGGAACTGTTTGGAACCCAGTGATCAATTAATTATTTGGGAACTTGAGAAATATATGTTAATGGTGTAATGAATTGTCAACAAGGATGCTCTAGTGCACTATAGATTCATGCCCTTTAACTCTATGATTAAAATTTACCACCAGAAAACATGAAGCATGTGTTCGATCCTTGTTGTTATAAACATGTTGAAGTGTCAAGGGGAAGAACATTTATAGCGAAGTTGAAATTTAGCTTCCAATGTTGCTTGGATTTGACCCCAGACAACACTATTTGAGCCGTAGAAAGCCTGTTTTAATATATAAATAAAATGCTTGGGTTATTTCTTGTTATAAGTTGTTACTGAAAATTCCTCCGTTTATGTTTTCTACGTTCTTTCAGTCAGCTGACTAAACCTTTTTCTTTTTCTGTTAGATTGGATAGCTTGCCCATTATGTTTCCAAAGGCCTACAAAAATAAAGCAACTTTTTCTTTACCAAGTATGTGAAACAGTCTAATGTTGACTATCCGTTTTAAATAGTTTTTTTTAGAGCCAGGAACCTGATACACATGGGAACATAATTACTTCACGTGCTTGGGGTAAACCTTAATGGGGCTATTCTTTGTCTGTATTAAATCCCTTTGCCTTCCAAGAGGATCAAAACTATTATTCTATCCCAAAGAGTGTATTCTTCCTTCGAACCTGAAAACATCACGTATTCTCTAAGAGTAAAATTTGATGTAATAGCTGCCTCTTCTGCTATGCTTATTACCAAGCTTCCTTTATTTTGAGAGCTCAGAACATTCATCTGGTTCACCGTTTTGTGCTGCTGCAATTTCACTGTTCTTTAGTAGTTTGTTTTTCTCACATGATTTCAAAACAGTTTGAATGGTCTCTGATATGCTATTTATTCTAGGTGTTTGAACCTTTTGGACCTGTTGAACTTGTGCAACTACCGCTGGATCAAGAAACGGGTCAATGTAAAGGTTATGGGTTTGTTCAAGTAAGTATGAATCAACCATATAACATGCTTCTTTTAAATTTTTTGATGTATACTAATTTGCTCTTTGGCTAATCAGTTTGCTCAAGTTGAACATGCGAAGGCAGCTCAAAGTTTGAACGGGAAGTTAGACATAGCTGGCCGGGTCATTAAGGTAGTAAATCTACTGTTGTATTTGTGTTGGCTCACTTATTACTTTGTCGTGCATCCTGCTAGTGTCTATTTCATGACAATTTTCTCCTGAAACAAGCTTTTCTTGTGTATGGTAGGTGTCGGCTGTCACAGATCATGTTACGGTGCAGGAGACTGGCACAAATGCTGCTGATTTTGATGACGATGATGGTGGTGGCTTGGTAAGTCGGATTTCCTTCCATATTATGTCGTGAGAGCTAGTCTCGACGAATATTTTCATTTTGTTTTACTCTCGACCTTTTTCTTATTCCAGAATTTTGGTTAGAAGATCAAGAACCTTCACATTCTGGTCCTCTTTACTGTATTTAAATTAAACCTGTTCTATGTTACATCTGAAAGCAATCTATTGTTCAGTTGACAGCAAATGATACCATAGCTTTTCTGATTTTTGTAGACTTAGCTTTTCTGATTTTGTTTGGTTTGTAGCAAATGATAGCACAAACTTTATTTTTCTAGACTTAGCTTTTCTATTTTTCTTCCAATTCTGAGACAAGTTCATTGATGACGTCTCTTTGTTTGGTTTGTAGTCTCTGAATGCTCGATCCAGAGCTATACTCATGCAGAAACTGGACCGCACGGGAACTGCCTCAAGGTAAGTTCTATTTGTTGAATTTTCTGACCTAATATTTGTTTTTGTGAGCTGATCTTTGCTCATGTTCTGCAGTATTGCCGAATCGCTTGGAGTGCCTGCGCTTAATGGAGCAGCTCCTACTCAACAGGCTTTAAGTTTGCCCGTAAATGGGCAGTCAGTAGTACCAGCAGTTATTCCAACATTAGTACCTTTCCCTCCCCCTGTGCCTATTGGGGTACCTAGTGAATGTCTTTTGTTAAAGAACATGTTCGATCCGAGCACCGAGGTTTGTAACATTTCATTTGTATTTGAAAAATTATCACAGCTAAGTCACTGATGCTTGGAATTATTTTACAGACGGAACCCGATTTTGATTTAGATATCAGAGATGAAGTCCAGGATGAATGTTCCAAGTTCGGCCCAGTGAAACATATCTATGTGGACAAGTTAGTAGTTCCTCTTCTAGATCTAAATTCCTATTATGTTATAACATCACATGTTAGCAATAAATTATTGTTTCTTGGGAAGTGGTAGACTAATGTATGCCTTTGAGATGTCCATTGTCACCATCGTCATCCAAGCCTTCTCCCATCAGAATGGGGAATAATAAAATTCCATTAAAGAATTGGCAAGGTTTTTATGATGTCCGTCAGCCTAATAGTACGCTGTATTTTGGTGCCAAATTCCTCGCCAATATAGCTATTAGCATGAGGTCCATGTCACAGAATTCTAGACAGCTAGTTGGTGGAGGTAGACCTACCTTATCGCTATGCAGTTTAACCTCATGCAACCAAGGAGCACTCTCAAAGTTCTCAACTATCAATAGTCTAGATAAAGACGTAAGTTCATACAATTTGCTTTACGAAATTACATTCATATATGTGACCCATTAAGGTAAAGAAAAGGAAAGGGGTGACATGCCATAGCGGTTAGATTGATTCTAGGTTTTAGACCTCGGTTTCAGTCATGATAGTAAAAGGCGTCCCTCGCAGAAAGACGTAGCAGCTACCTCACACCTCACTAGACGAGTCACCTTTCTTCGGGCGCACCCAAAGCACGTCTATCAGCAAGACGCAACCAAGAAAATACGCACATTATTATTATTATTATTATTATACAAAAATCTATGAGGCATAGGAATAACCCTTACCTCATACAACAAGTGGGAGGGAGGTTGTCGGTTGCCAAAGTTGGTTACTGTTGAATTGGAAAAACTAAATTTTACCAAAAACATGGTATGAAGAATACAAACCCTTGTTAGTTATGTTGACGGCTAGTGCTATTACTACTATACTTGTTCACTTGGTTATGTTTTAACATGTTTATTTTGGTTTTACAATGTTATTTGGTTTTATTTCTTACATTAGTAATAAATTTATTTCTTACATTAGTAATTTATTAATTTTTTATTATTGTGCCTCGCTTCGCTTGGGTGCGCGCCTTGCACCTCGGGAGATATGGATCATTTGCGCCTCGAGTGCATCTTACGCCTTTGACTACCTTGATTTCAGTCTCTTTTTTTTGTTCCTACTCTAGTGGTTTATGTTTCCCCGCTTGAGTTTAGTTGAATATGTGGCTTTGGTCATGATTTCCTTTTGGATTTTGTGTACCCTTCACAAAAGTATACATGTATGTGTATATATATGAAGTAATATAATGTAATATACAATATAATTAAATCGTAGATACATGTGGATATATTGGCAAGAATAGTAATATGCTCATTGTTACTGTAATGCTAGAGTTTTAGAGAGTGCAATTTATTAACTTTGAGTATCATACTACGGTATCATGACTTTCCATGTCTCATAACACTCCTGTCATCGTATCGTATCCAACATTTTTTGTGTGCTGGAAACCTTATCCATTGCATATTATTTTACAGGAACAGCACTGGCCATGTGTATCTGCGATTTGAAAGCATGTCAGCAGCTGCTGGTTGTCAGCGTGCAATGCACATGAGATGGTTTGCAGGAAGGGCCATATCTGCCACTTTCATGGTATGTAACTGGCTTGACATTTAAGAACTGAAAAACGCTGTTATGCTCTGAACAAAAAACTTCCTATTTATCTTATTAAAAAACTAATTGCGCATTGTTGTAGTCATATAGAGGTCCAAATTTATTGACAAACATGTTTTGTCCATACCTCCACGGATAGTATTCGGGATATTGAATACTTGACTGGCTTCAGCTGGGGTAGTCAAAGTGGGTTAATAATACACACTGAAACCTTGTTTTTTGAAGTGTGTGTTCAAATTCAGTCACTTGGAAGTGGCTTTTGATATTTACATTGGATGTTGTTTGAAATCTACTAGAGCTGATGGAAGTAAAAGGATAAATGCAGACCGGAAATTGTGATAAAGACTTTCTTTTTGTTATTGTTAATGTTTTTTTGAAATAATTTGGCTAGTTTGGGGTTTTGCAAATTCAGATATGACATCATCTACTATGATGGATGCGGGGTCTGTAGAATCCCAAATTAGAACCCCAGCTAATGGTGGGTTTGAAAAAAATAAGTTGAGTTTGGAAAAGTCCCAAATGATTAAGAATGGAGTTAATTCTTCAATTTTCTATTCTTGGATATTTCTGTTGAAACTTAACACAACTTTTTTCTTTGCAGACACCGCTGGAGTATGAAGCAAAGTTCAGGAGCTGATTTTAAGCTGCCATTAGCGCCTTTAAACAGTCATTGTGTTATCCCATAGAAGGCTTGATATTTTTTTTTATATAGTTTATTACCTACTTACTCTCTGTTATGTACTTGATTTGAAATATGAATGGGTATTACTACTTTCAGAGCTATCTGCTTCTTGGTGATATTGACCGTTTGGATTGTGATTGGATTTTGAATTAGTATTCTGTCGTATGTGCAACAATAGTTTGTTCATGTTGGGGTCCTCGAAGAATTTCCCAATCGATGTGCAGCATTGTCCAAATTTATTTATTCATCTGGGCGTTAGGTTAAGGGTATAGTCTTTCAGAAAACAGTTATCTGAAAAAAAAATTAAAATTATTTTGGGGTATAAAATTCTGACTTTGTGTTCAGATTATTTTCATCTGAAAAGTAGTTTTTTGAAAGAAATATTTAGGATTCTGGTTGGTAATAAATTTCAGAAAATATGTTTTGTCATGGCTCCGCCGTTTTTTCTCTCGATGACATCAGCGTTTTCGGCGCCTCGCTACCTTTCGATGTCTCTGCGTGACACATCAGTGTTCTCGCCTCGACTCGATGTCTTTCAACATCTGTGTTCTCGCCTCAACACCTTTCGCCTCGCCACCTTTCGATGTCTCTGCGTGATGACATCAGTGTTCTCGCCTCGACATGTGATGACATCAGTGTTCTCGCCTCGCCTCGACACCTTCGACGTTGTCTCGACGTCTTTCGACATCTGTGTTCTCGCCTCAACACCTTTCGCCTCGCCACCTTTCGATGTCTCTGCGTGACGACATCAGTGTTCTCGCCTCGACACCTTCGACGTTGCCTCGACGTCTTTCGACATCTGTGTTCTCGCCTCAACACCTTTCGACGTTGCCTCGTCTTTCGACATCTCTGTTTCTTCTCTCGACGGCATCAGCGTTTTCGTCGCCTTTCGACGACTCTGCGTGCTCATCTATTGATGTCTTCCGGAGTTCAAACGACGGATCTCGAAGACCGAAGGCCTGGACCTGCCTCCGCCATCTCGAGCCCTGGCGTAGGCGCAGTACCCAGATCTGGGTCGACAGACGAACATGGCCATGTGGAGTGGGTCTGAACTGGATCTGGGTCCACCACCCCATCGAGACCCCGAACGTCATGTCCTTCGTGGCCAAGCGTACCCAGATCCGACGCCCAAAGCACGTAGTCAACGCCGCATCTCGGCAGAACCATATCCTCCCGGATCGAGACCCTCGCTCGCCGGAGCCATCATTATGTCGCCCACCTCCGGCGCTGGTCCGCAACAAACCCTCTTGCTGAGATCCACAAAGAGGGACGAGCTCCACTGGCCGGTGATGGCTTCCCTCGAACTCGGAGGGGAAGAGACGCCGGCTTCGAGGTCGTGGAAAGAGGAGGAGGGGGTCGGGGTGGGAGAGAGAGAGAGAGAGAGAGAGAGAGAGAGAAAGAAGGAAGAGTGTCTGTGTGTTTGGGAGAGGGTGGGGGCCCGCATATTTTGGAAAGGGCAATATGCCTACAACCAAATACTTACAACCGTCCGTGGCGGCCACGTGACGGCTCTCCATTGGAGGAGAGGGAGAGAGATGGGACCCGATGGCTATCCGGTTGGTCGTCAAGTAACAGGAACGTCACGTGACAGCAGTTCGTTGGAGGAGAGGTGGGGCCGGACTTGGCTCATATAGCAGGGGGTTAGAGAGGGTTGTAAGAAGGTTGTAAGTATTTGGTAGTAAACTTAGCAACAGAAAATTTGTTGTACATACAATATTTTTGTATTAATTATCTAAAAGAAAATTATTTTGTAAAAATTTGAAATCACGACATATTTCAACATTTGAATGGCAAAAATTTAGCATATCATATTTTAATATTCTCATAACTCAGCAAATTATATTTTAATACATCATGGCATATTTTTGTCAACTGGGTTTGGGAAAATTTAGCAACTCCAGTTTAACTGCTTTAAGTCATGGGTGCGGGTGGTTTTCTGTTGGTTTTTTTTATTGGATTTGTTTTTTGTTTTTTTTATAGTTGGGTTTGATTTTTTTTTTTCCTGAGAAATTTGTTGTAAAGAAAATATATTTTTAAAATTTTTTTTATGGGTTTTATTTTTTTTATTTTTTGATTTTTTTTTTGTTTGGGTTTTGTGTAGGTTTTGTTTTAGTTTTATTTGGTTTATTTTTTTTTAAATTTGATTTTTTTTTTTTGCAGAAAAATTGCTATACCTATAAATTTTCAAATAAATTAGGAAAAACGAAAAAAATTTGAAACAGTAAAGAAATAGTTCGCCAATTGAGTTGGTAAAATTTTTATTTTTTATTTTTTTTGTAACGGTGTTTTCACCGATTTTGGGATATTTTTGAACTGATTGTTTATTTTTAAAACAGTAACGGACCCTCATAATCTGTACTTTAAAAATACCTCATAACCGCTACTCCCTCAATTGCCAAGCTGACCCTTAAAGTTTCTACCGTAATCGAAAGTTAAATTGATCTTATTACGATTAGTAAATTATTTATAAATAGATAATTTTATCGTTAAAAAAATAAAAAATATACACAAAAATATATTTTGCGATTCT
Organism: Iris macrosiphon; assembly: GCA_036927795.1. NCBI lineage: Eukaryota > Viridiplantae > Streptophyta > Magnoliopsida > Asparagales > Iridaceae > Iris > Iris macrosiphon. The sequence continues at coordinate 179,464,781 of JAYESA010000001.1, forward strand.
AAAATTATCGGAAGTAAAATTTAGATGTCGAAACATCATTTTTTTTTCGATTCTAAAATTTTTCAAAGTCCGTCGAACGGTGAAACGGTTTATCCCATAGTAATTTTCGTTACCGTCATTTTGGCACAAGCTGGACCTTGTTTTGATCTTTCAATCAAAAATTATGATACTTTAAAGTTTTAAATTTTAAATTTTTGTCTGTAACATGTGCGTCTTGTTTCAGATGAAAATTCTTTCTACACGAATTATGTTACTCTCGTCGAAAACATACAAATTGACCTATTGTTTGACGAAAAATAATTTCTAAACAAATAGTTGTGGCCGCTCGAAGTCTGCTCGACGGCAGACGTAATTTTCTTACGGCCAATTTTTTATTTTATTTTTTTGATGTTCAATGATAGCATATTTTATTTTGGATGTTAAATTTCATTTTTTTTCTAATTTATTAAAAAAAAATATTGCTACAACAATTTTTTTTAAAAAGAACTAAACCTAAATAAAACTAAACAAAAACACTCTTTAAAAAAAAAAAAATCAAACCAGAAAAAAAAAAATCAAACATAACTATCCCAAAAAATCAACACAAAAAAAAACATAAAAAACAAACAAAAAAAAAACCACTGTCAGATTTTCGCCTACTCAGTTGGCGAAAATTTAACAAATATAAAAAAAAAATTATATTTTCGCCATTCCAGATGGCGAAAGCTTTCGTGACTTCAACTTTTTTTTAAAAATAGTTTTATCTATATTAATTTATTTAAAAATATTTTCTGTATAGTTCTGTTTGGAAAAATGCTTTTAGGAAATTACTTTTAGTTGTCTCCCTCAAAACAACGTTATAATATTGCTTTTGGTTCACAGCCAAACGCACATTCTATTGGTTTTTGAGTTTAAACTCAGAAATCTGAGTTTAAAATCGGAATCAAACGGTTCCTAACTTATCCCAATCATAAGTTACAGCCCAATTATGGTTTTTTTTTTTTTCTTTTCTTAAGACGCCTCGCTGTGGTCATGTTCAGTTGAGCCCATGATTTTGGCACCTGATATTTCATTCCAAGAAATGGAAAGGCTGAATCATCAAAATTTAGCTCTCCCTGCAATCTTTTCTGTAGTGTTAACTCGTTTGATTATATACATTTGAAGACCTATTCCAGGCCGTGCTCCATTGAGCTAGAAAGTAATAGATGAACTTTGATTTGAGCAGTTGTACTGGCAAACCGTTCTGGCTTGGCTTGTTGTGAGAGGGAAGGAAGTTAAAATGTGTATTATCTTTCTCAACGTCGGTCATGAGAAGCAATTTGTGGGAATTGGAGGTACAAATGTGCTGGTCCGTTGGCATTCTTGCCACAGGTGGCCTTAGTTTGGTGATCTAGCGTCCGGAACTTCTATATGGGTTGTTGAGCCACCCGACAACAAATTTGGAACAGTCATCTGAGTCGAGATTAGTTGCTGCTTAACTAATGAATGAGGCATGCCGATGCCGATGCCGATGCCGACTTGACTGGAGTATACAATACCTACAATTAATGAGCGAGCATAGGCTCACCAGTTCCCGCAGTAGGAGAGTAAGCATATCCAAGCAAGACAACATGGGGCCAAAAGAAAATGAGATCCGAAATAGGGACTTAACGTTACTTGACTTGCGGAATCTACTTATTGAAAGTAGCTAGCATGCTACTGGTGGAGAGAGATGACTGGAGGGTCAATACTATATGTTATGGCGAAGAAAATAACAAACTGAGCTTTTTCGCATGTTCAAGTACCTAACGCAGGGAGAACTAGAAAAGCATTTACAAGGACTGGTATGAATAGGGCTAGTTTGAGGGGAAAAAATGTTATTAGCCATTAACGTCTAAAGAAGCATCAATCTAGAGAGATTTACTTATCTAGACTAGAAATAGAATAAGTTCTATAATAAAAGCATACAGTACAAGCTGGAGTAGCTCAGTTGGCTAGAGCGTGTGGCTGTTAACCACAAGGTCGGAAGTTCAAGCCTTTCCTCTAGCGAAATATTTTTTTAGTTATGAATGTTTTGCACCCGTTGGAGCCACATTAACTATTACTAAATTTGTCCAAATTCGTTGAAATTTTTGCATATTGCCTTTTGATACTCGTGCTCTTTTTCACACATTATCATATGGTTTATAGAACCATTTGTCCATTATTTGAGCCTACATGTCAAATTCAGTTCAATTATTATAACCAATTTCACTGGGGCATATACTGAAAGCAGGTCAGCTTTCTAGCACTATTATCTAAATATCAAACAGTAAATACCGATTATCAACCAACTGAAAAGCAAGACCTGCTGAGGAGAGATTTCCCAGCACGACCAACAAATTTTTTTTTTTTTTTTTGGTATAAAAATTAGATGCATCAAGCACTCTTCCAGTTTCAGTCTTTCTATGATCAAACTTTTATTTGAAAATGAAGAGATGAGACAATCCATCAGTATTCTGATACAGAGCCATTACAGATTTACAGCTGATGTATATATGAAACAACTCGAAGCAAATTTCCTTATATGTGTTTTCCAAATGGTGGTTAGCAATGCAATTCTAATGCAACTATCACTTATTTTGCATATTAACATTGTTGCGATTTCGTCTCCTCTGGGCAGTGGGAGGAAGCTTCTCTGAAGGCCCAGAAGGAAGCACCTGTCCAGTTTCTCGCTCAATCCGCCTCTTCAGCTCTGTAAGAATCCGGATCTGACCAAGCTTTTCTGGAGACAGTTTCTCCCAATAAATTCCTGCTTTAAAAGAATTGTTACAGGAGGATATTTCAAGTTCAATATATTATGATTCAACAAACAGAGCCACGTAACTTGAGTCTGACCTTGAGGCTTGGGTATAGTTGTGTTGGTGAAGATTACTTGAGTTGGTGTACAGATGACATCCACAGGAACATCATGAACTAACAGCTTTTCGGCAGGGATGTCACCCACCAATTGCTTATCATGTACTGAGGCATGTATATAACAATTATGTGATGGTAAAATTTGCTATAATCTCCACGTACTACAACTACTAGAAAGTATTATTACCAGATGTAACAACCAATGTATCATCATTTATAGCCCCCATGTACCTCAGCATTCCATATTCTAGTTCAGCAAAGCCCTACAAAAACTAATAAATTAATGTCATTTGACTTCAAGAACATAGGATGTGTTTACCGAGGCAAGGCTTTGCACATGTTATACTGATGATGCTTCTCTAGAGATAGAAAACATAGGAGTTTCATATAACAGGTGCATGCACGAAAACCATAGTTTAAAGTATCGGCCGATACCGATCCGATACGGCCGATACCGATACAGTTTGGCATGTCCCGATCCGATACCGACCGATACCCGATACTGACCGATACCGACATTAGAGGTCTCTTTTCCAGTCAATTCGGCAAAAAAAATTGAATTAAAAAGACCAATTAGAAAGGATGTAAAAGCATAGTAAGGTTGTAAAAACATATAAAAGAGAAAAACTTATCTATCACATATAAATCAATCGACAAGGATGACTACTATTTCATTCAATATAAAAAATACTAAGAAACAATACTGAAAATACTTTAAATTATGCATAAATGTATAAAATATATTCTCTAAAATGTTAATAATTTACTAATAGTTGTTTGCTTTCCGATACCAAAAAATCCGATACTCCGATCCGAAACCGCCGATACTACCGATACCGCCGATTCCGATACTCATAGGAATGGTCCGATACCGATTCCGATACCGATTCCGATACCGATACTTTGAACCTTGACGAAAACATTGTTTATTTGAGGGAAGAAACATGAATAAAAAGAATATCAACCTACACGAGATCATTCTTTTGACAAATTCTTGATAGTGACAACCAAGGAGTGGTCTAGTGGTAATAAAAATAAAAATGGGAATGAGAGGGGGTCTTGGTGCTAGTAGCGCAGTACAAAGACGGTCGTGAATGACTGCCATTATCTCAAAAAGAAAAAAGGAAAAAAGAAATTTGATAGTTCATGCACAGAGAGATTGTTAATCCAGGAAGAAGCGTAAATATAGGGACACTAGCCATGTGAGATCATTCGTCCCAGTGTCTCACAGGCCATAAACAAGTCTTTAGCTTAGAAATTCAAAGTTCAAAGACGATAGGAGCTCACAACATAAATCATGGACTAATGAAAGGTATTGAAGTTTTAGTCCGACAAATAATTCAGACTGTTCACTTGCAAAAGGCCACATGACTGAATAATTCTGACACTTATATATAGATCGATTAGAGCAATAATAAATATATTCCTCCAACCCTTATAAATATATCTGTTCTTGTATTTATAGCATAATTCAATATAAGATTTAACTTCACTGGAAATATTGCACAACCTTTTCCTTGATTCTCGTACATTTATTCTAGTGCAAATTATCTAAAATATGTTATTTTTGTCTATTTTGAAATATATTTTCTTCGTGTCTTTTGCTCAATAGAACTCTCGAAGTTATATTTGAGAATTCTCTTTTCTTGTCAAATAATGAACTTAAATATTGTTAGATGAATGTTGAAATTAAGCCCAAGAGGAAGAGTTGATGCAATAATGCCTACAGTTGATTGATATTGTTGAAATCTGATTGGGAAACCTAAGACAGAAAACAGTTGTGCTGGCTCATCAAGTTCCATTTAAAGTTTTAAGAAGGTATATTCAGATTGGGGTACAACTGTCTTAAAGAAAAAATTAGAAGCTTGAAACCACAATTCAAATAGATATCAACAATCCATTAGATATAGCAAAGCTAAGCTACTAACTGATGGCTCGCAGAAGTACCTCACCCTTCCCGAGCCGAGCTCCTGTGTTTGGATCAACAGCAACTGATCCAATTACTATAAGATCCACTTTAAGTCTTTCATCCAAGCCAATAGGCCTACCAAATTTGGCAACCCCAACTGAAGTGCACGCCTCATTTAAGCAACCAGGAGGTAATATTTGTGACTGTAACATCGAAAAGAATCCAGTCCTAAGCCGTGGCTGAGGAGTCAACAACTTCTTCCCACCTACGATTTCAAAAAGATGAATTGACTTAATAAAAGTGTGAATTTGAATTGAGGGGACAAGCAATGACTTATAGACAATCATGTATATATAGTACCCAATTATTCTCTGTGCCAAAGGTTCATATACCTGATGCTACCACATAATCTTTACCAGAAGATCGCACATAAAGGTGCAATACCAGCTGTTTTACATGGCGTTCTTAATAGCCAAAAACATGTTAGAAAAGATATATAGATAATTAAAGCTCTACCAAATTTTCCGCCTCATTAGATACACACCCTAATAGCATTAAGTGATTCTTTTGACTGCATACTATTTTATATTGCAAATCCATTCAAATACTACCGCTGATATAAACATACCAGTAGACACAGAGTTAATAGGAAAAAAAAAATACCAAAAAACCCTCAGGCATCCGTCTATAGGACGGAGCCAGGACTTGTGCGTTTGTGTTTGTGACTACCACTAGTAAGCATGGGTGCCTAGAATCAGTGCGCCCCTGACCAACTCAGACGTGCATTGAACATTCCAAAATGCACATGGAATGCCAAAGTTGGTGATGCGTATGTGTCTTGGAGTCAGTAACGTCTCAACGTCGTGCCAGTGTCCGCACAACATATGTCTAGATCACATTGTTAAAAAAGGGTGCCACCATGTTACATGGCAGCAGATATTACATTAATAAAATATTTGACAAAACCCAAACACATGTTTTGCAGCCATAAGAATTGAGCAAAGACTCTCCATTGTCTAGGCAGCTGTGGAAGTATATGCTCTTCCCGTGCTACAAACAGACAATTTAGGATGACATGGGTTGTTGTTTGTTCTTTTACCAATGTACTAAGCAAGAAATTCAGTAATGTGATTTAATGCTAGAAAAGGGACCAAATAGGACCGTTTAATTAAACTTGTACCAAAGATTGGTTGTCTACTCATATGTAGGGCAAGACAAGGTACGCCCTGAGCAGAACATTATTTCTTCCATGCATTTGGAATGAACAGCAGCTGGAATCCACTTATGTACTATCCACTAATCACCTAACAATTAAAAACTTCTTCGTACATTTAAAATATATGGTATAGATGTTGGCAAACATGAACGAAGATCAACCTGTGAGTGTTAAGAAGCGGACTTGCTTTTGAGGTGAATCAGGGTTGACCTTTACACATTGTGCCTTTTGGAATGCTTCTAATTTCCCTAACTGAAAGACAATGGACAGCACCATTTTAGCATATATTGAAAGCAAACAGCTCAGATTCAGGTGAACAAATGAATAAAGCAAATATAGCCACAGAAGAGGAGAATAATTGCTACTATTGTAAGAAACAGTGTAAGAAAGGGACAAAAATCGACAGTTTTGCCTAGTTATTAGAAGATGATGTCAACTGCTAGTGATCCCATATGCATTACCTTGCTAGATTGAGGATGCCCAGGGTAAATAAAAGTATCTGTCGTATTAAATAAACTAATAGGCTGCACAAAGATGCTGCTGGTTTCTGTTAGAACCTTTCAAATTTCAACTTGACAAAACAGGTGAATTTACCCATCACTAGTCATTCCTCAAAACTGTATGCATGCGGCAATGGCTCTTACTGCACTGTTGACTATACTAAGTTGTAAATGATAAGAAAACAGAAAATGAAGGATCCTAGGCAATTAGCAGAGAACCTCTAAAACAAGTGATTGGATTGCATAGTATGTCATATATGAATCCTGATTATATGGACCTGACATGTGATGTTCGGGTTTTCTTGAACTAAAAAGAACTTAAAATGGTAAAAGAGAGATCTCCCCTAAAATAGAAATTGTAAAATAGAAGTGAATGCATTAGTAATAAGAATTTAATAATAAAAGAGAACATAGAACTAGTAAAATGTTATAGAAGTATAAAAGATATGGAGAAGTAGTTAAGAAAGCAGTAAGAAACATCTGTAGTATATAAAAATGTAGGGTAATTAAATAAATAAGACTACTAGAAAAACTAGAACTGCTAGGTGATAGATAGCTCATGGAAATCTTCCATAACAGGACTTCTTGACTATATACTATGTTTTTCCCTTCCACTACCAAACTTTTTGTCACCTTAAAGGATTGCTCCTGAGGACACGTCGCAGACAAAGGTAACACTTCATATTAATCCAGAATGTTCAGTGTTCCTAGGTTGAATGAGCGTAAACGCATGACTGAAAAGTTCGGGCTACCTCCGTCAACAAGCAGTCCATATTGTATAGCAAGGTTTTTTTTACTCGTAGCTTTCTTGGCCAGGAATTTGACTCAAGCAAAGAGGGTAGCCGTCAGGTTGATAGCAGGCAATAAACTATGTCAATTTTGGCATGGAGATTTACCATTCTCTACAGTCGACTGCAACTCCATACTGATAGGATAAGTCTTAGTCTCTTAGATAATCAAGGAGGATAATGATGAGCCACAATTTATCAACTCAAATGGATTTTCAAGTCAATACTAACAACATTCCTTAATATGAACGCAATATCAACAAAAACAGTTTCCTATAAGTACAAATGAATTTTCTGTAATCTACAACCCAATGGGTCGATAATAGCAAAACTCAAAGAATACGTTTTTGTGCTCCCAAAAGTAACTCTAATATGTGGCAGTGTGGCACGTCTCATTATTTTGAAGGTTTACATATTTTTCCTCAACCATCACTGAAAACACATTGAGAACTATTGGCTCCCAAATTGAACTGCCTTAAATTTGTTTTAGTCAATTTTAATATGATACAAACAGTGATTGATAAGTGACATGTCAAATAAAACATTTTTTTATTACTATATACATTATACTTTATTATTTTATATTAATAAACTACTACACTCCATTACTATTCAATCATAGGGTCTGCTTGGCAATTATGGGAGTAGCGGTTATGAGGTATTTTTAGAATATCGGTGATGAGCTGTTATGAGAGGTCCGGTTTTGAGTGGTTTTAAGTAGCGGCTTTTAAACCAATCCAGTTCATGCTTAGGTAATGAACGATTCTGAAAGTTTTTTTAACAAGAATAAATAAAATAAAATAATAAAACCATTCAAAACCCACCGATTTGGGGTGTTTATAAAGCCATCCAAAATTACATTACACCGGTTTTGGGGGATTTTCAAGCTGACCAAAACCAGTGCCTCATAAAAATTACCAAGCAGGAGTTTTCATAAACGGTCGGTTCAGAAACACTCCAAAACCGATGAAAACACCGTTACCAAGCAGGCAATTATGGGAGTAGCGGTTTTGAGGTGTTTTTAGAGTAGCAGTTTTGAGGTGTTTTTAGAGTACCGGTTATGAACGGTTATGGAAGGTCCGATTTTGAGTGGTTTTAAGTAGCGGCTTTTAAACCAATCCAATTCATACTTGGTAACGAGTGATTTTTAAAGGCTTTTACAAGAATAAATGAAATAAAATTAATAAAACCGTTCAAAACCCACCGATTTATGGTATTTATAAAGCCACCCAAAATTACATTATACCGGTTTTGGGGGATTTTTGAGCCAACCAAAACCAATGCCTCATAAAAATAACCAAGTAGGAGTTTTCATAAACGGTCGATTCAAAAACATTCCAAAACCGATGAAAACACCGTTACCAAGCATACCCTTAGTTACATCTCTTCAAAGTTTAACAAAATCAAAACCATATTATCTTCCAATGGGATAAGAAGCATTACCTATGTTGCATGGACACCCACAGAATACTGTCACGGCGACACAAAACAGACACTTAATAAAATAAAAATAATAATAATTTTTTTGTAAGCACATTCTTCCTACAGAACTAATAAACCTAAGAACACTACTGCAGGCAGCCCAGCCCGTCTGCCACGTGTCGCCACCCCATTGGCAGGTCAACTGGCGGTGGGACCAAGCCAATAGAGGGGGCCAATGGGGCCGCCCACACATGGCATGGCATGCCAGCCCGCCCGCGGTTAAAATAGTATTTTCGTAAATCTAATACTAACAAGACTAGGAAGCACGGACACTCAAAAAATGTGGGCCAGTCTTGTGTGGGACACGTATTGGGCATAGCCTGACACTCGAAGATACATCAGGACCCTTTCTCCCTGTCCGTGTCGTGTCCGTGCAAAACATAAAGCCACTTAAAAAAATCAAGATTCTCCGGAAAAAGCTAAAAAAATTGAATTGAGTACCAATTCGGCGGCGTTGGCGGCGCCGACGAAGTTAGGGATCCGGTGGTGGACCGGCCGTGGGTTCACGGCGATGTTCTCCCTCTCCATGAGGTCCCAAACCCTCTTCCGGATAGTCCACTTCCACGCCTTCGGGTCGCCGGACGACTCCGACGAGCCGGCGGCCGAGACCATGGACTCCCGGGCCTCCGCGTCGAGCCGGAGCCGGTCGGCCTCGAACCGGACCGGATCGAAAGAAGAAGAAGAATCCACTCTTCCTGCGAGAGGGGTTCTTTGCAAATTGGCTTTGTGGTAGGGGGTCATGTGTAAAAGGAACTTTTTGTGAGGACGAATGAGGAGGAGAGGAGTCGAGGAGTGAAGATAGAGCGGCAATGACATGGTCGACTGCTCGCAAATTGAGCGGTTTTTTCTATATTTTTCTTTTTCTTTTTCTTTTTAAATGGATTTGCATCAACCACCTTGTTTTTTCAGTGATTGCAGACTTTACATTTATCCTCCACAAGTGATCATAAATTGCCTTAATTTCTTTTAGCAATGTATCGTTATCTCCGTTTCGCTGGACAGTGGAAGCCTTCCGAACCAGGTCACGGACTAATAGTGTAATGGTTTGTAGTAGGGAAAAAAATTAAAAAAAAAAGTTGAGTAAGAACATGATTAGTAGTTAAGAGAAAATCATTTGGTTATTTATAATAAAAAAATTCCAAAGAAGTTGGTTATTTATAATAAAAAAATTCCAAAGAAGTTGGTTATTTATAATTGAAGATGTGATTCAATATATATGGAAATATTACTGCACTAGCGGTTTTCCATCACAGTGAAAATGTACTCAGATTGGGGACTCCAACAGCTGCTCCATGCTAAATCAAGACTCAGATTAATACAAATTTGACATTTCATAACACGTTTACAAGGATATGCATCCAAGAACTTGTTAGAATGAAACATATCTACTGTTAATAACTTAGAACACATCAAGAAAGGTTTCATGTCAGCACAGGAAAGACCATAGGACCTGATGAGAAAAATGTGGAATTGTTGAATGCAGAGTCTGGCCTGCAACCAAGCAAAAGCAATTGGGAGTTCAAAGTGAAATGCAAAGATAGGATGTTACCAGAAATCATATATCAGGAGAATATGGATCAACAAAAGTAACGAGCTGAAGAAAAAAGAGAGCTGGAAATTGCCAGAGAGGTGCATCCGCACCCAAAGGAATATGATCCGCCAAAGGACACAGTTAGCAAAACAGTAAGGATTCAAATGTGTAGCAGAATCAAGAATTACTCTTCAATGCACAAATAATTACAGAAAATCCCAGAAAAACTAAAAAAACAACAAAAGAAGCTCAGGATACAAGCAAAAGCAAAACAATATTGTCAAGAGAAAGGGCAAATATGCTTCAATATTAAACCAATTGCATCACTCCAACTTCTTTGAAAACATCATACAAACCTAAAGCAAGTCTAGCATATCCAAAATCAAACACAAGAAAGTGATCACTTGCAGCCGAGGGATCAGGCTCCCTCATCTCTACTTGCAACCAGGGCCAGGAACCATCTAGATTGTTTGCAACTGAGAGAATGATACACGGATTACGGACCCATCAATGGTGCTCGCATGCTTGCAGACAAGTGCCTCGGTTGCCTGCTCCTCGTCCTCAAACAAGACCAAAGCTTGCTTCTTCCCATTTGACTCGAAGATTTTGGTGTTCTCAATAGTGCCATGCTCCTCCAAGTGGGAGACGAGATCGTCCTCTGTAATGTTCTGGGAAAGGCTGGATAGATGGATCATCCTAGTAGGGGCACAGCAGTAACGATAATTCTTTGCTGCGTTGCGGTTGAAGCGGTTGAGGTTAGACCCTACATACTCGTGGGCATCAGGAGCTGGTGTAATGTTTGCATACTTTGAGTAGTTCACCTCCAACTTCTTTCCAAACAGCATAGCTCCCTAAGACAGTGGAGAAATTTTAGAATAATTAACCGGAAAAACTTCATAAAAAGCAGTTCATATCATAACCCATTGTGATGTCAAGACGAAGATACCTAAAACCAAAGATTCATGCTAGAATGTTTTATAGTTAGGAGCAGGCTCCATAACCTTTATCTCGATTCGCAGCTGAACTTAAATAACATGACATTGTTCTCATATAGTGCACACAGGAATTTTGGTGGTGAATGATGATGCTATTCGCATATAATAAAATAAATTTACGAACCATTGTAACAGGGCAACCCACCATGAAACTTCATAAACTCTAGATGTCCGTTATCTAAATACATCTAAAAGACGGACCAAATGGCAGCCATTTAAATGGATTTTTAATGCAAAATTCTACATAAATGAATAAACGAGATGGCCCAGATTATTGGTTAGAAAGTGCAACAACCCTCGTCCGACACAACCACATAGGTCCAGCCTGGAAATTCCATAAACTCTAGATGTCCGTCATCTAAATAAATCTAAAAGACCAGACCAAATTGGCAACAATTTAATGGATGAGCTGTTTATGCAACTCTTACGCAAAAGACAAACATAATCGAATAACCCAGACCACCCAGATTATTACTTAGAAAGGGCTGGATATACCAAAAATTAATCCCACCTAGTCCAAATCCATACGTTATTATTGTTACATTTCCAAAGAAGCATTATTGTCTAGTATATAATATCTTGAAGAATAAACAAAGTGCACTTAGAGCTCTTCAGGTAATTGTTTTGTCATTGTTAGGGTCCACATATCAAGGGTCTTAAAGTATAAGACCAAATTTGCTATAAAAAAAGTAAGGCGTATAAAAAAGGGGTGGAACTTACTTTCTTATGCATCCTAGAGGGTGGTTGTTTTTTGCACTATATAGTGCTAAGCACTTTAAAGTGCTCAAACAAGTGTGGGACCCACCAACTTAGTTCTAGTAAAAACACAAAAGGAAAAAAAAAAGAAAAAAAAAACTAGTTTCAAACTTTCCAAATTATCAAGTAATTTATGGTTCCCAAAATGGTCATTTGGTTTTAAAATTATGAGTTAAATAAATTTCGGTGCAAAAAAAACTAGTTTCCAAATTATTAAATAATTTTCTGTTTATTATTATTTGAAGGTGAACGTGAGGATGAAATAGTTTTATGTTGACAAAAATATTTGAGGGTTAACTTATTTTTTCATTTGTACTAGTGAATTTGTGTTTAAAATGATGTCATAGTATTTGGACAAAATAGTCGATTCATACATTTATAATGCACTTTAAAGTGATTGAAAAAACAAACAACAACACTTTAAGTGTTGACTCTATAGTAATAAAAACAAACAACATTTGCACTTTAAAGTGCTAGCACTATATAGTTGTGGAAAAAAAAAACCTCTTAATTTTTCATGTAAGTAAATTTGGTCTCATACTAAGACCCTTGGTATATGGACACTAACAATGACAAAACAATAAACCGAAAAGCTATATATGGATTTAATGAAGTGGGATTTATTTTGGGTATATTCAGCTCCCAGCGTCTGACATTGTGTTGAAACTATTTAGCATCAATTCATTAGGCTGGAGAAACAGTTGAAAACTTTTACTTCTGTTAATAGCTTTTACCATATATTTTGTTCAATTAAGAGCTCTTATTAGTTCATTAATCATTATTATTAGTTTTAACTATTAAAGCAGAAGTATTGGTGACATTCTAGTCGACAATGATGAGCTTGAACATTGTGAATAGTTTTCCCATACAAAACAAAAAAGTTAACCTTATCTAAAAAAAGATAAACAAAAAACGAACCTTAGAAAGATAAATTCTTTTTGGAAAACAAGACATGGTAACAGTTGTCTGTACAACAAGCTTATGTGAAGTTTCCCAACATACTGTATCCAGCAGCAGTAATAACATAAGATAGACATCAACATTATAGAATAGGGTTGTCTACAGCCTAGAACAAGCAAACTTCAAGTATAAACAAACCTTCAAGAAGTTCACAGCCAACTCTGCCTGAAATCCATCCTCCATCTCAACAAGCGCATGATCTGGTTTATTGTGCAGTATTTTGATTCTAACAATATTTCCATACAATGAAACAAGATTGAAAATCGTGTCCTCGTTAATTTTCTGCAACAAAGTCACAAAAATAAATTAGCAGGATAAATTTCGAGAGAAAAGGCAAAAGGGGGAAGAAATCCTATCATGGAGGGGCATAGAACTTACATCAGGATCCAAATTAGAGATTATGATGGTGCACCTGGTATTAATACCAGATATTCCAGGAGGTAAACCTCCACCAAATGCAGATGCAACAGCTGCAGCATTGCCCATCTAGCCAAAAACATAAGACTTCAATTAAAACAGTTCCACATGTAGTTCATATGGATAATGCAAATAATCAATTAACAAAATTGATCTAGAATATTAGAACTATAAGAACAGAAAGTGGCATCTCAAAATAGCATTGACCCGGACACGACCAAGAAATGGATGAGGGGCACCCACCTGTTCATACGGTACTGAAAAAGAGAGAAAAAAAGATAAGCAAACTAATGTAAACATGTGATAGATGTGTAGTAAGAGAGCTTAAAGTGTATACCTGTTCTAGCTCCAGAGGGGAGTCCATACAAGCCTGCAGCATTACCATACCCATGCTGAAATAAAAGTTTCAATTAGACTATATATCTTCATCTTTCTGAACAGGTTGAAATTTATAATATTCACAATCAAAGGTTTTATTAGCATTTAAATCCAATTGAGCCCTTGGGTAAATCAGTCTGATAAAAAAGAAAAGGATACTTACCTGTGAAGATCTACCTCTTTGTTCAGTAGGGAGAGATGGATTTGTGAAATCTCTGAACACATCGTTGAACAAAATAACAGAGTAAGAAACACATCAGAATCAATAAGCAAAAGTACAGAAGAAAATAATCGATAAATAAAGACGGCGAGAATAAGCAGGCACTTGACAGTGCAGCCAAGTAATCACTGACACTGCTATTCATAGATGTGATTGTATTTGTTTGTATTAAATCATGACATTTAATCTAACTTAATCTACAATAATCAATCACCAAATGGTCAATTGTACAATCAAGTTTTTCTTTTTCTTTTTGGTCAAATCGATCTGCCGAAAAAGAAAAGTATCTAGAATTTATTTAGACAAATAAGTGTTATGAAAGTAGCATAAAAATACCTAGATCGCTCATTGTTATAGTTAACTTGCAACTCATTGAGGCTGCATATGAACAAATAAGACAAATTGTTAAGATATCAACAGTAACAAACATTATAATCAGGTGATACAAATGACAGCCTGAGAAGAGCATACTTGGAATACTGTATGTCTAACTGGCAGCAAGCATCATATATATTGCGCCCCTGCAGCGAAGTTAGTATACAATTTGAATGTCAGCTTTCTGGAGACAATAAAATCCACAAAAATCTTGAAAGGAAAATACAACTCATACTTGAAGGGCATTCCTTGCTTGCACAGCTAATTGGCATGATTCGAATTGGATAAGAGCTTGAAAACCTACATAAAAAAAACAAAAAATTATAGAGTGATAGTTAAATCATTGATTACACAAAATAAAAAGAGTGAAACGTATTTGTGGTTAGTCCAATTAAGAACTAATGAATTGAGCATGCTTCAACAAAAGATTCCAACTGATAGTGGTGGAGGCGAGACAGTTTACAGCAATCAAGATGCACCACTAAAAAGAAAAGAGAGAGCAATTGATAGTTGCATGCATTTACAGATTTCACAAATCTTAGTGATTTCTAGCAAAATGTAAAGAGAGGGAAGACTAGAAGAAGCTGACCCGCTGACTTCTGAAACGTCACAATCTTCTCCACAAACCCATGAGGAGAAAACACTTGATGCAGCACTTCCACTGTTATAGGATAGAGCATGTGATGAATTGTAACTAAGAGGATTCGATTGGGTTCCGAATCCTGAGCCCGATAGCAGACAAACATAGAGACAGAAGAGAGAAGAAGAATAAATAGAGAAGAAAACTAAGTCGCAGGAAAGGAAGAAAAAAATAGAGAAGAGAGTAATTTATAATCTCTAGTCAGAGAATAAAGAGAGAAAAATAGAGAAAGAAGAAGACAAATACTCATCAGCTATGTGTAGACCACAAATACTCATCAGCTATGTGTAGTATGTAATAATTCTATTTTCCGCTTAATGAATTGCATGTAGTGTACTCTCTGCTAGATTAGAACTTTCTCCACTCCCATGGGTACCTTTATAAAAATTGACTAGCTAAGTACTACAGAGTTTGTCTTTTACTCCCATCTTTTACTTCTCTGAGAATTAAAGGCAATGGTGATCGGGTAAGTTCCAGATGTAGAATCTCAATGTTCCTCTTGGCACGTCTTACCATTCCTCAAAGTTCCTTTTTACTTGCATACAATTAAGTAATGATTTCAATACAAATTATAAAGCACGTGCATACTTCAGATGCATCTAGCTGTGATCAACAGCACCAAGCTGGACTGTAATTAATACGACCTTAAAGCTATATACTACATGTTATTTAGGAAGTATTTAGAGCATCTTCAGCGCCGCTTGCAGAGTAATGCTTATTCCTTGATAGGATTTATTTAGACTCAAGTGACTGACAAGGACGAACCCATGCCCATTGCTCGTGATACAGAATGCATGTTGTTAGCATTATAATTATCGAGAGCAACAAGCTGGTCTGTAATTAATATCAACTTAAAAAAAGTTAGTTGAGTACTAAATATTTAGAGCATTTCTCGCCTCACACACAGTTATGCTCATTTCCTAAAAGTATTCATCAGATTTCAAGTGATTGGTGAGGATACAAAGGCGCATGCCCATTGATTGGGACACAATGCATGGTTCAAGCATTATAATTTAACAGTGTTATACTGTCATTGTGCGGAAGAACATCGTATTGATTAAATCCTTCGCTTGTTTCTCACCATGTTTTAGCTAAAAGACTTATTTTGTAACCAAGAAAATCCAAAGTTCCCTTGGAGTACATGCTATGGAGGTGGGCAGAGTAAAGACAACTTCCCAAGTTTAGAAAGGGGCGCGGCTAAGCTTTTGCCAGCACAATCCATATGTACTGGACAAAACCAAAGCAAATCTAAGTAAACTACACAGAGTTCATCAATAGAAATAGCAGCGAAAAATTGCTGAAGAAAACACATCAACATGGTACTAGTTTAGATCAATCATGCACTGTGATCTTTTCCGTTCACCATATAAGCATTGATTGTCTAATCAATGTGTTTCTATCCAGGAAACTCTAATATTGTGCACCTAAATGCATGCTCAATTCCCAGGCTCTCTCTCTCTCTCTCTCTCTCTCTCTCTCTCTATATATATATATATTATATATATATATATATAGAGAGAGAGAGAGAGAGAGAGATTTCTTCCTCTCTTTTCTTCAAAGAATTTCTTCAATACTAAAGGATTAAGCTATGTCAAATTGTACGTTAAGCAATAAAGAGAAGAGTCTTCGGAACTAAAGGATTTCAATTTCCTTCAAAATAAATATTTTTTGTCAAGTTACTACTTCATGTGTCACTCAACTCCCCGGCCAGACGACAAAGGCGTCACCAAACGACCACGACGCCTCCTTTGCTCAGCTCCCAGGGCCAACGAAGGGACCCCCCTCTACGATCTTCTTCAGCAACTTAGTGGCGGCAACGATGTAGCGTTCGGAGACAAAGAGGCAGGGGAGGGAGAGCTGAGGGTCGTTCCTTGGAGCTCTCGTTGAGGAAAGAGGAGTCCGTGGGGAGGTCGCGATCGTCGATGGCGACGCGGAAGCCACGGAGGATGGAGCGGACGATGTTGTTGGTGCTTTGCTTTCAAGAAAAATCGGTTAGGTGTGTGTTTTGGAGAGCTTATGGTTTTAGAGTTCTCAATTTTGGGGAGAGGGCCAGCTACTAGCTCTTTTCCCTTTACTTATTTTTTGCTTGTAGATTGTCGTATTTGCCCGTGTCTTCTTTGCTTGTAGATTGCAATTCCATTATCAATCTTTTTTGTTCATCAACAGGAGGTTGGGTAACAACTCTATTGTCAATCTATTTTTGTTAAGCTGAAGTAATGTTAGAAACATTAGTTCGATAATTGCGAAGATATTTGTTTTAAAATCTCTTTAAAAACAAATCCCTACAAATCTTTTTTTTAAAACAAATCCCTCTCTTCCAAATCTTTTTTTTTTAAAACAAATCTCTATACATCTTTCCTTAAAAACAAATTTCTTTTAAAACAAATATCTCTATCTTAAAAAAAAACTAGCATATGTTTACTCTTCCAAATCTCTCTAAAAATAATTTCTTCCAAAACCAGCAAAACTCTTAACTCTCGCTCTCTCTCTATTGATTGAATGCCCTCTCTCTCGTGCGCACACGTATAGTGGGTTTGGAACGAATTCAACGTTGCTAGAACTCAAAGGTTGGAACTCAAAGGTCTCGCGCTCTCTCTCTCTCTCTATTGATTGAATGCCCTCTCTCTCGTGCGCACGCGTATAGTGGGTTTGGAACGAATTTAACGTTGCTGGAACTCAAAGGTTGGAACTCAAAGGTCATAAGGTATTCATCTTAAAATTCCTACCAAATTACATACAATTTGATCGCATACGAGTTTTTTTTCTAAACATTTGTATGTTCTGGCCGTAGATTCTTAAATTGCAGTATATTAGCTATTAGATTGCAGGGATTCATGTAAACAGATCGAATATTTTATTAGAAACGTTTATGTGAAATTTAGTTCATAATATTTATTTAGAAAACATCATTATATAAAAAAAAATGTGAAACCATTCATGTGAATAGGTCGCCTAGATTTTGTATTAGATTGCAATACATTCTAAGTTTATTAATAATTTTTCTTGCATTCCATGTTGTTTTTAAAGTGTACTTATGATGTGTATATTATTTTCAGGAAAAAAATTGAGACTCGACTTTGGTGTAGGGATTAGTGGGGATAATGACGTAAATATTGATTTAGAGTGGTAGGCACAATTTGAAAATACAAGTGGATAGTGAAAGTAAAAAATTCACATTTTGGACCAAATAATCAATCAAATAGCATTGTACACTATCAACAAGTCCCGAAATAGGTGAAGTCTAAATTGGGTCAAGAATTTGAAACATTAGATGATGTCTACAATTTTTATAATACATATGCTAAACAATGTGGGTTTAGTGTGCGTAAATACAGAACCAAAAAAAGGGAGTGATGTAATTTTGAGGAAGAAGTATATGTGTTTTAAACAAGAAAATTAGACGACAATAGCGGACCCCGACACAATTCGCCGTGGATGAGTAGTAAGAGAGGGTTGTGGTGCTAGACTTATTGTTGTTAGGTCACCCCACTGACAAGTATGTCGTCCATGTATTTGATGAGGGCATAATCATCTATTGTAAATCCCAAGGCACATTTAATGAGATCTCACTGTCAAATTACAGATGTCCAAAAGTGTTCTGACTCAACTTGGGACAGTAACTATTCCAATATATCAACAAGATAATTTGCTTGGTTTACAGGCGGGTGGGGTTGAAAATGTTGGTTGTACACACCAAGATTTGTACAATCATGAAAGGAATATGAGGAAAGCGAGAGAGGGTCTTGAACGAAACATGTTTCACGAATATTTGAAACTCGAAAAAGTTCACAACATGTTATTCACTTTTGAGATTAAATCTGATGAGTAGCACAAGATAACTCATTGTTTTTGGGCTGAGATAACTCATTGTTTTTGGGCCGTTGCGACTTTCCGACAAGCTTACAAGTTTTATGGTGACGTTGTGGTATTTGATACAACTTATAATACTAATCGGTATGGTTTGATTTTGCACCACTTATAGGTGTAAATAACCACAATAAAACTATTGTATTTGGTAGGTGCATTTTTAGGAAATAAGACAATTGATTCTTTTAATTGGTATTTCACCGATTTCTCGAGGCTATGTCGGGTGACGTCCCTACGATGATTATCATTGATCAAGATCCAGCAATGACAAAGGCAATAGTGTAGTTGGCATATTTTGAAAAAGTTCTCTGAGATGATTGACGTCGTAAAGTAAGGTGCATATTACAAAGAATTTTCAAATTATATTTGGAAAACAAGAATTTTCAAATTATATTTGGAAAACAGATGTCAAGGAAGAATTTGAAACAAGATGGAAAGAGCTTGTTGAAAAGAGGGACTTGGGTTACAATGAGTGCTAGAAAGTATGTTTAATATACGTGAGAAATGAATATCTTGTTATATGAACCATATATTTTCGACAAACAAGGGGGACAGGAGACGGCCATCTCGAGGCACATCACGACCTACAGGCAACACCAGCGAGACCCGGGAAGGCAACCCGATTGGGAGTCAGAGGATCCATAGTACCTGCAGCCTCCTGGACTTCATATTCAACATTTTGGAAAGTGGGGGTAAGGGATCTCTTTTCTGCAACGGAAAAAAAAATGGAGCAGATTTGACTCGGCACAACCTAACGATACATCCAATACCAATGATCTGTGTCTACCGATACTCGACTCCTTTCAGATATCATACAACTACTAGTAGCCAACAAGCGAAAAGTGCTAAGTCATTCTTTAAAGGCTTTGTCCAAAAAAAATCATTAGTGGATTTTATGATTTAATTTGGTAGAGATTTTGAGAGCCTACGTCACGATGAGAATGCATCATATCACAAAGATATAGGGTAAAGGTCTAAGTTGAAATTACAAAATGATGTAGTGGTCCAAATAGTTGACATCTACACGAATGAAATATTTTACAAAATTCAGGAGGAGGTGTGTTTGCTCCAATTACAAATTTGAGACTCTGAATGATAAAGAAATTAATATTATGTATAAAATCAAAAGGAAAAAAATTGATAAACACAAATCCCATGATATTGTGTATGATAAGGAATTGGATTTTACAAAATGTTTTAGAGTTCGGGGATCCCATGTTGACATGTATTGTCTTATTTACAAAAATTCATGATTTCGAATTATTGCCTAGCCAATACAGGAACGTCATTATCGAATGTGGCATGGAGATAAGTGATGACAAATTCTACTTTTTGAACATGAATCGTTTGATTCAACAAGCCTTGAATTTGCTTGTAAATCAAGAAACAATGAAAGCGTACTCAGATGCTTTGGATAGTGCAAAGGATAGAATCGATGTTACAAAATCCAAAAAGGAAGTGAATCCTTTAGTACTGAAGACTCCTCTTTATTGCTTAACGTACAATTTGACATAGCTTAATCCTTAAGTACTGAAGAAATGACTTTAAAGAGAAAGAAATCTCTCGTACTTTCTCGTATACTGGAGTCCCACACCAGATGGCCTATGTATATCAGAGTCCGCTTTCATTGTTTCATCTATTCTAATCTTTTGCACCATCCAAAACATCGGAGTACACTTTCATTATTTTTTTATTTGCAAGGGCCCTATCAACCAAATTCAATGTTGGTTGAATCAAACAACTATGGAACAAAAAATTAAATTTGTCATCAGTTATCTCCATGCCACCCTCGATAATGACGTCCACGTATTTTGTCATTTTTGTCCAACTCTTTACAATGTATTGGCTAGACAATGATTCGAAACCATATTTTTTTTTGCAAATAAGACCAGACATGGAATCCTCGAACTCTCAAACATATTGCATGTACATGTTGCAAAATCCAATTCCTTATCCTACACAATTTTACTGGATTTGTGACAAAAAATCCTTTTACTTTTATACACAATTTTAATGTCCTCATCATTCACAACCTCAAATTTGTAATTTGAGCAAATGCACATCTTCTCTTGAAATTTGTGAAATATTTCATTCGTGTAGATGTTGACCATTTGGACCACCACATCATTTTATAATTTCAACTTAGGCGTTTTCACTATGCCTTTGTGATCATATACCTTATCATCGTAATGTAGGCGCTCAAGACCCCCTACCAAATTGAATCATAAAACCCACCAATAAAAAATTTTAAACAGCCTTTAAAGAATGAGTGAACACTTTCCGCTCGTTGGCTACTAAACATGTTGGCAGAAAATATATGATTCATATAACAGGGGATCCATTTCTTGCGCATATTAAACATATTTTTTAACCACTCATTGAAACTCAAGTCACTCTTTTCAACAAGTTCTCTCCACTTTTTTTCAAACTCTTCCTTGACATCTTTTTTCCGCAGATATAATTTGAAAATTCCTTATAATATGCATCATATTTAACAAAATGTCAATCTTATCAGAGAACGTTTTCAAAATATGTCAACTGGAGAGCTGAGTGACACGTGAAGTAGTAACTTGAGAAAAATCATTTATCCAGAAGGAAGGTGAAATCCTTTAGTACTGAAGACTCATCTTTATTGCTTAACATACAATTTGATCTAGTTTAATCCTTTAGTACTGAAGAATTCTCTTTGAAGAGAGAAAAAAAATCTCTCGTACCTTCCCATAAATTGGAGTCCCACAACAGAAGGCCTATATATATATATATATATATATATATATATATATTGTAAAAACGCATGCAATCTTTTACGGCAAAAACCCAGTGGCCCTGCTTCAGTTTCAGCGGAGGAAGAATCGGCACCAAACTAGGTATCATTATAGAAAAAAACCCTAACCTAATTAAAATTGCCTAAGAACAATTAACAAAAAGTGCAATTCTCAAAGAGATTAGATTTCGATAAGGACAAAAGATGTTCCGGGTAAACATCATTTATTCACTCAATGAACATATCAAATCAGTTATGTGATAGTTATTACTTAATGATGTATGTCTATAAATTTTATAGGATGCGTCTTTAGAATGAAATTAAAAATAAGCTACTTATAAGCCTTAGGCCCATCATGCAAAAAGTTGATGGATAAACAGGACAAAAACAAAATGGAAAATAACTATAATACAAACTCCGTCCACAATTGAATAGATTTTATGATTCTTATTTTTTAAAATCTAAAAACATGCAAAAAATCCTAATATCCCAAACTAACACAAAGCAGTCCATGCAGATTCCAATTCCGCAAACTGAAGATCAAGAGGCAGATGAGAATTTGAAATCTACATTAATATGTATTCAACCTTGGGAATGAGAACAGAAACTACAAGCCTACAAGGTCTCCCCTGTATAGATGACCTTTTTATATCATTGCCCTAAACATACAACCTTCTAAAACAACCATGACAAGTTAATAGACCTCCACTAGGTCATACCACTACCTCAGAGTTTAGACTGTTGGAAAAAAAAAATATGCAGACAACAGCTTCTGATTCACTATATGAGATACCAACCTGATCCCCTTTTCGTCCTTGCGAGCTCTGATCAGTTGTTAGTTCCTGATGCGAAGAGAATTGCATGTAGACATTCCTTCCCCTGAAATGATGCCTCAACTTAGGAACTAAATGAGTGGTATGGTTTCTCAATTAGTAGCAGTATAAGATTTGGCCTCACTGAAATCTTAAAGATCATTACTAGAGCAGATATTCCCTACGACCAAACATATATTATTAACATTCAGAGGAAAGATCGCAACTTAGCTAGTTTTAGTTTATAATAGAACATTCAAGCTAACAAGTATTACAAATCACATTCCTGCATGAAGTTAGCATTCACCCCACTGTGTCATGGAACTTTTCTGTATCAAGTTACATAACACAGCTTGAAAAACCACTGTACAAACAATATAAGTGGAAGAAAAGGGATATGAAGGGAGCAAAAATCGTAGAAAAAACATATCACAACATGAAACCATGTCCGGCTATGTGGCATTAGCCTAACAAATTATTCTTCACAAACAATTCCTTTTAATTTACGTCTTCATAATCCATATCAGAAGTGTATCAAAGTTACCTAGAATGCAAAATGTTATGGAACGAGGAACAAAAAGGGGAATCCGACTCAGTATGGCATGGTGAACGGTGGGTGTAAGCTTCTTCGGTGTGCTTAGGTGGAATAAAATGTGCAACAAGGAGCAATGTTTTTTATTCGACTCCAGGGTGGAGGCATGTGTCTTGAATGCTGCAAATCAGGTAGAGCGATGTAGTTTTCCTCCATTAATGATGTTGTTTCGTGTCCATTTTCCTAATCAAAACAAACAAAAGTGTAGGGTAGGTGTAACTTTGATTGGATTGGGTTGGAACTTCGGAACGCTACATTTAGCATTCTCAAAACTAAAGCATTCCACGATTTCAAATGCAATATGCAAGTTCCTAACTGTAACTCATCGGGGCAGACTGCTGAGCAGTTTATAGTAACTCTGAAGTATACTTGTATTGAGAACTTTACTTGATCTGGCGGAGAAGACAAAATAACCGAGCATCAACAGAGTCTGACACAATAAGGATACACAGACACAATAAAACCTGACATGAATCGATGCAAGTATGCATACTTGCTCTCTTGCTCTTGAGCATAAAATATATTGTGAGTTATAGGATAGTAAGTAGTTTGCTCATGTCTAAACATGTAAGGACATTTACCTTCTTGTCGTTCCATGTTGGGACACTATGGAACACATACCTGGCATGCTGACGAAGCACGTACCCAATCAATGTCGAAGCATGTAGCCATGTCATACATTAATAAGGGCCATTAAAAAGGGCCGTCAAGAAAATCATACTTGGAAATGGTTGAACACATAGATTGTAAATAACGAAAAAGGAACTATTGGGCAATAACAATTACTAGGACGACTTTGCCGTCCAGTTTTCAAAAGAGTTGAGTGAATCTCAGGTTGGAGTTATATGCTAGGTATAAAGCCATAATTGCAGCTTTGAGAAGTGGTGTGTCCTAACTTATGAAAAGTTTGAGAAGTGGTGTGTCCTAACTTATGAAAAGTTATCACAGGTTTCTTTGGAGTTGCAGAAAACCACAATGCTCAAATTGTTCGAACAATGTTCCATAATTATGATTACAAATTTAAAAGGACCACAATTTTTCATTACTTTTATCATCCCCCAAATAAGCAATGCATGGAAATAAGCATAACGAATATAAAGCAAAATTTAATATTACGACCATCAGTTAAGCCACCTGACACTCGGCTGAACATTTGCATAGTATTGCATAGCGCTCACAGCCGACGAAACATCATACATCTGGAGAAGAGCCTGGAACCATAAAACAAAACATGAAATTGCATATAACTAATCGCCCATATCCACAATTTACAAAAAAGAACAGGCCAGCGGAGATCAAAGACCTGATTTTTTGCGCGTAGCATGACTAGCTTCGTTGCGCCGCCGAACGGCTGCAGCAGCTGGTGCAGATCACTCTGCAATAGAAGTGGGTGCGAATATATAAAAATGCGATTTTGCAAAATAAGAAATGTATTTGGTGTAAACCTCGGTTATTTCGTGGCCGACGTTCCGGACGTGGATGACTTTGGAAGGGTCTGACATTTCCGGTTCGGATGTGTTTCTCTAAACCCTGATTTGAATTAAAAAAAGGAAAATATGAGATCTTAACTATTGGATCAAAGGATTAGAGAGATTGGCTAGGATTAGGGTTTATTGGAGAGACGGAGATGGAGAAACGCTGATTTGGGGATTTTTTTTATTTATTAACATACTAAACGGGTTCAGGTGTAAACGGGTTCAGGTGTAAACGGGGTTAACCCGTCTAGGCCTGTTTGGTAACTAGAAAAACTAGTATTTGGATGTGGAAATTCAAATTTTAAATTTTGGTACAATCATGAATTTCTAAACCCAAATATATTCTTTGGTAAACTACAATTTTTTTATTGGATTTGGTTAAAATTCAAATTTATTGTTTGGATAGGAGAATAAATTTTACCATTAAATTATAATAAAATATAAATTAACAAAATTATAAATTATAAATTATGATTATAATTATGATTAATAAATTATTAATTCTAATTATAATAGAATATTAATTAATAAAATTATTAATTACAAATTATTAATTAAGATTATAATTTGGTTTAATAAATTATTAATTAAGATTATAATAAAATATTAATTAATAAATGAATAATTAGTATTATTATTAAGATTAATAAATTATTAATTAAAATTATATCTAAATATTAACTAATAAATTATTAATTGTGATTATAATTGTGATTAATAAATTATAATAAAATTTAAATGCATAAAATTATAAAGTAATTAATTATTAAATAATTATTATAATTATGATTATAATTATGATTTAATAAATTATTAATTAAGATTATAATTATGATTAATAAATTAGTAATTAAGAACATAAGAAAAAATATTGCATAAAACTATAAACTAAAAATTAATAATTAATTATTGTAATTTTGATTATGTTTATGATTATTATTAATAAATTATTAATTATAATAAAATATTAATTAATAAAATTATAGATTAATTAGCTTTTAATTAATTATTATCAATAAATTAATAATTAAGATTGAAATAAAATATTAATTAATAAAATTATAAACTAATAAATTATTAGTTAAGATAAAAAATTTGATTATAATTATGATTAATAAATTATACATTACGATTATAATAAAATATTAACTAATGAATTAATAATTATGATTATAATTATAATTTAATAAATTATGATTATAATAACTATTAATTAAGAATAAAATAAAATATTAATGTATAAAATTAGTAATTAACTTCTTATTAATTAATTATTATAATTAATAAATTTTTAGTTATAATTATAATAAAATAGTAATTAATAAATTATAAATTAATTAACTATTAATTAATTATTAAAATTATGAATAATTAGTTTATAACTAATTAATTAATATTATAATAGAACATTAATTTAAAAAATTATAAAAGTAGTAAATTAATAAATTATTAATTAAGATTATAATCTATTCTACTATATAATGCCAAAAGTAGGCTTCACCGTGGAAGTTTTTTTTCCCAAAAATGCCCTTCAATATATTTACTAATTAAAAGAATACCTACAATAAATTTTATTGATAACCATTTAAGAGATTCATTAATGTATTACGAAAATCGAAGGGTTCATACTACTTGCTAAATCTTCTAAGATGTTCCCACGGAATTTGAAGGGTTAAATTCTTAACCTATATAATTAAAAACAACAAAGTTAAATCAACTCATCAACATCATCCACTCCAAGATACGTGCAAAGTACGTGCATATATACTAGTTTTGTTTAATAAATAATTAACTAAGATTATAATAAAATTATAATTAATATAATTATAATTAATATAATTATAATTTATTAAATTGTAATTTATTAAATTTTTATCCACTTTTCAAACATATGATTCCATGTAGGATTCTATGGATTTGGAAAGTAATTATTACCTACTTTCCAATTCCAAATCCAAGACTCAACCAAACATAAGATTTTTTTTATTTGACTTTGAATCCATGAAATCCTGAAATCCGGCTCCAAATAGGGTTTACCAAATAACCCCCTATAAACATTATAGATTTTCGAGTCCAAGTGTCGTGACTATTTCAGGGTGTGTATTAGAGAGACGCATCATGTTCAAGCAACAAAACTTTTATCGAAAAAATAATATAGCCACTATATGACAGGTTGACCCATCTTTATATATATACAACGTTGATTTGTGGCTTCCGAGGGGGCCAGGCCTCTGCATGACGTGGCAGTCCCCCATACGATGGGGGGTCCGAAAATTTCGTAAGTGGGCTCGATGCAATGGGGGGTGCTGGTTGTGAGCAAATAGGGAGTTGTCACGTCGGCGGGAGCCTGCCCCCCGGGGGCCATTAGGCATTTTTCATATATATATTTATATGCTTGCAAGGTTTACGAAAAGAGAGGAGAGTCCACCTGTCGTACAGTGGTTGTATTATTTTTTGTATACAGTCATCTATATCAAAGTTTTACTCATGTTGAAGGGACATTTATTGAATTATTATCTTATGTAGGGCTAAATAGTGTTTAGATTCTGGATTTTATATCCATTTATAGTTTAAGTCGTGACATTCCAATAGACAATTTTGTACTTTAATTTTTATGTTTTGTTTTATTTTTTTATTATATTCTTTTTTTTAACATGTATTGGTGGTTGTTTTTTACTCATGATGAGGATATAATGAAAGAATAAAATAAAATAAAATAAAATAAAAATAGGTCTAAACTTTCTAATTGAACATATCGAGACTTAAACTCCAAGCCGATATAAAATACATTGTCTAAACACTAATTAGCCATTGTATGTATGCATTATTAGCTTTGCTTGAGCAAAAGCTCAATTTTCTTCTTTCCTTTAGTCCCACATCGGATGGGCCAACCCCTCCTTGTGTGTATATATTATTTTCTCTTCATTGCTTTCTTTGTTTTTTCTGTCAACAAAATTTGTTACCGGCCTCCGGGGAAGTCGTGCACGAAGCACTACCCTAAGAGTTGATCTGAGGTCTATGTGCAGACGTTTCCCGGAAGCTCCTAGTGGTAAAAGCCCCTGACTACCGGGTTCTCTTCGTTGCACACAACTCGGAGAGAGAGACCAAACTTAGCTCTGCCCAGACTAGGGATTCAGAGAACATAATGGTTTGAGAGAAGAGAGAGAGAGGTTTCACGTATGAGAGTTTTTTTGTGTAAAAATGAAGGAGAAGGAGACCAAATAAATAGGCTGAAGCTGTGACAAGGTTCAATGAATCTGGACATGAGCCACAGACAGGATACTTAATGGCTCATAAACAGGCCATTAAGGAGCAAATAAAACGTGGAAAAAGGCTGTCAAAAGAGCTGTTGCAAGGTTCAATGAATCTGGACATGAGCCTCAACGTTCAAATTTGAAAGAGCAAAATAGGTTCAAAAATAAAGAGCACCAAAAAGATTTTTGGATCCCAGCCCGAATCCGAAGAGTAAATTGGATCGGCATTCGGCGCCCGCAGGTGTGGGCACGTACCCGCACCCGTTACGCGCGTCGAACCGAGCCAAGCCGAGCCGGGCTGGGAGGCGGGGCGCGCGCGTTAGGCCCAAGGGGTTCCCCACACAACATCTTTAAGAAAGCAATGAAGAGGAAATAATATATACACACAAGGAGGGGTTGGCCCATCCGATGTGGGACTAAAGGAAAGAAGGAAATTGAGCTTTTGCTCAAGCAAAGCTAACATGCATAATATGACATGTTAGCAAATTTCTTGGAATATTTGCAATCTTATTGCCTTTGCTTGGTTTTATCTTGTTCGGGTAAATCTAAGGCTAAATTTCTTACTAAAGCTATGTTAAACATCCATGGCTAAATTTCCTACTCAGACTATGTTAAACATAAAAACATAATGAGGAAACTAACGGAACTTGACTGTGTTCAAATTAAGGTTATTAAAACTTCATTGTTAATGGCTCACAACTTACTGCAGTACCTCTACTGATATCATGTTGGTCATTCATCATTCAGATTATCATTTTTTTAACATTTTTGAAACAAGTCGTCGCATTAAAAATATGTAAAAAATTAATAGACAAAAGATATACTAAACGAGTCTCTCAATTGATAATTTGCAGCATAATTACAAAGGCTCTTAGGTAAAAAGAACAATCCGACTAAAAAGGTGATTTTATTACAAAGAATGATGTTACGTCGCTTACAACTCGCAAACACAATATATTTGCATTGTTCCATACATTATGTCTTTTATAAACAGAATATACCATATTCTAGAAAAGCAACTTCAAGTTACCAAACGAGCTCCAAACGACTCGTATGCCTATGGAGAAAGAGGTCAGTACATTAGGGAACGTATTAGTGATCGGTCTCAACCCGACTCATCTAAACCAACAAAGTAATCATGTGATAACATATAAAATTATTATGTGATCTTTCTACTTTCTCTATAATCGGTTAACAATTCATAAACGTACATATAAAATATTAAATGTGTCACCGACACAGTAAATCATATCCAAGTCATACATCATTCCCTGCAAACAAGGATTCTACAAACAAGGATTAGCATTATATATATATATATATATATATATATATATATATATATATATATATATATATAGCACATGGGTCCTCCGTCCAAGAGAGTGGGGTTCGAATCCCACCCCCCTGCAGGATGGAGTTGCCCATAAAGTACATTATATATATATATACCGCTTCTAAACCATTCTGACCATTTCATGGTACCAAACCATATTCATACCGCTTCTAAATGCATAAAATCTCATATTTGACTACTCAAAGGTCCCAAAGCCTTTTTCTATAATTTTATTTATTTTATAACAAAAATACAACATTACATATTTCTATATAGCAAGTTTCAAAAAATAAATTACTTTATTTTATCTCAACTCTCTTACTTTAACATTAACAATATTATGGAATATAGCAAAAAGGGACTAAAAAGTGAGTTTTTTATTTAAGTGTGAATGTAAATGAAAGAAAGATCAAAACCACTCATCATACGAAGTGTCTTTCTGTCCCGATCATAAAGATCTCAGAATGATTCCTCCGCATGAATCCAAGTCCAACTAGGTGTCACGTCCCAGTCCCAAAACGAAAGGGACCAGACACGTGGCAATGGCCAGCTGGTACGATTCCGTAGGGCTTTCCAATTTAATGGACCCGACGAAGTGCACTTACGTTGTCCACGGTCAAGTGATAAAGCTAAATATATTTATTTATAACATCCAACAACTAAACTAAATCTTAATCCATGGTAAATAAATTTCAAGAAAGAAAGGTACACATCATTAGTCTGCAGCCCAATAATACATCATTTGAATAGGCCAAGAGAATAATATAGGCCTATAAATACTATGCTATAAAAGCAGAATCGTAACGGTAAGTTTTGCATAAATGTAATAGACAAAAAAGATATAATGATACCTGCAAAGATGTCCAACACACTACTAGATCAAGCCCTATCCAAACTGCTCAAATAATCTGGAAGGGAACCAGGTCTTGAGAATGACGTAACAAGATACAAGGTACAAGTTGTGTAAACTGAAATAACTACTACTAAATGCAAGGGTGATTCTAACCTCCTAACATGTAATTTCGAAGACATCGACATATGCATGAGAGCTCTGGCTGAATGTGGTAGATCTAGCACTCATACAAGACTAGAACCCTTTTGTCTACACAAGACATCTATATTGCATAGCGT
The DNA here is from genome assembly GCA_036927795.1 of Iris macrosiphon. Lineage (NCBI taxonomy): Eukaryota > Viridiplantae > Streptophyta > Magnoliopsida > Asparagales > Iridaceae > Iris > Iris macrosiphon. The sequence goes on from JAYESA010000001.1 coordinate 179,495,035, forward strand.
TGAACAAACGCTAGAGGCCAACTGCATATATCATCTGGGTAAAGTGTAAAGTTCTCATGCGTCTGGCGACTGTCCCCCCTCCAATCCCCACTGACCAAGTCATGTCCATAACCCACTCAGTTTTGTAACTGCTTGAGTCTCTAACACCCTAATCATAGTAGTTACATTTTTTATCAGTCACACGTTTCTTACATCATAATGGTCAGTCAAGTACGAAATCTGAGCCCCTAACAAGATGTCGTAATTGTGTAATGTGAGTGTCATGGCCAAATGAGATATAAGGATATTCTCCTATCATAAGGTAGTCTCCTAAAACTAGGTCGACATTCATAAAAATAATATAAGTCACAAGAATGACTAATCCAGTCGCTTGCATCCAAGTATATCTTGGACGTGCAGTTTATATAATCTAAAGATGTATCAACTAAGGAAGCATATAAGAAAATATTGTAAATAAAGAATAGATGCAGTGAACACAACAAGGTATACTTTCCTGGAACTCCAAGCTGTAGATGTAAAGTGTCTGCTCCTGAGTCAGTGTCATATCGATCAAACAAGTCTATAGGTATAATATTAAATTAGTCTTTACTTTAATGTACTCTAAACACGTAAAAGAGTACAACTAATGCGACGTCCTAACTAAGGTTTATAGGTTACTAAGTTGTTTCTCAAACACATAGTTACTAGGTTTTACACCTTCTAACATGTAAGGGTTAACAACTAGCACTTAAACTCTACTTTCATCACATCTATCTTGCAATTATATTATTACCAATTTTATCATCTAATACTTAGAATATTAACTAACATGTCATATAAACTCCCTAACATAGTGTTTATAACAATGATTCTTCTAGAGCCAAAATTAGGTAATGCCCAACATGTTGTATAAATAATCTCCAAAGTTTAACAAGTATTATTTTACATATAATACATTTAATAAACATTATATATTTATTAAATATATTCTAAAATTAACTCTATAATACCAACTAATATGGTATAACATTCTTTCTTAACATGAAAGTTTATGTCAAAATTATCACTAACAATACTAAGTAAAATCCTATCATCAAAATAAATTTATAAATTCTGAAATTATTATTAAAAATATGGTGATTTCCCTTTTTATCATGATATTTTAGGCATCAAAGTAATCTAAAATTATACTAGTTAGAGCACACAACTATTAGCACAACTTTCAACAAATTCCTACCCATGAATCTCCATGATTTCTGTCCTCAACCAACTTATTTATATTATAAAAATTTACTTAAAATTGGGTTTATATTATAGTTTAATCATGATTTTACGGGTTATTTATCATAGCAAAGGTCATACACAAGTTGGTGAACACATAACACAATCATATGTTGATATTGAAGATCACCTAGAGGATCATGCATAATTTATCTAAAATGGTAAAAAAAAATACGAAGAACCTAAAGGAAAGTATTTAGAACATCAACATGGGTTCAAGTAGGAGAGAAATGATCACTTACCTATGAGAAAAAAATTATAGAAATTAGTCCAAACAAAGCCTTCTTCAAAAAAGTTCCAGATTTGACCTTCGGTGCTTGATGCTCCTTGTACGGCTTGTGTGGGTTGTTCTAGGATTTGTGGTAGCTAGGATAGATAACATATTGATATAAGAGAATTTTAGAGTGGTTTTAGAGATATTTTGGGGACTATGGAGATGGTGAAGTGGCATGAGAAGATGATAGTCTGAATTCAGATTCAGCCTGAACACCTCTGATGGCGGGACTATTTTGAGGAAGTTAGAGTGAGTTTTGACGGAAAGTTTGTGAAGAGAAATTGTTTAGTACATGGAGTGGAAGAAGAGTATGAAATTTGAGGGAAAATTACTTAGTATGGAGGGATATATGGCCAGATTGATGGAGACTAGCTGAATTCGGATTCAACCTGGGTAGGGTTGGATAGATGGAGGTGTGGAGGGAGATGGAAAAGGATTTTGGAGATAGTTTGTGAAAATAAAATATTGAAAAAATAATTAGAAAAAAATGTTGTTTAGGTGGTTTGAATGAGGGAGGTGAAGAGAGGGTGGTTATGGCGAGCCTAGTGGGAAGGAAAAAAGCATGGGTGTTACAAACTCCTAGTGGTGAGAGAAAGAGTTTGGGGCTTACAAACATTTAGTTGGCTGAATATATTTCTATACATAATTAAAAAATAATTTATTGATATGAGAAAAAAAATTGTGTTTGGTGTTTGGGATGTTAGGTGGGTGTTTGGTGTTTAGGGTTGAGTCATGTTTGTGCCAATTGTTCAATTTGGTCTAGTCAAAGTATAATAAGTGGATAGCTATTTAATTAGCATGTAAAAATAATATTTGATGTTACCCAAAGGATTAGGTTAGCATAGCCTCAATATAGGTCAGTGTCAGACATTTTGTTGTATGAATATGGTCAGTGTTATGCATAAGAAATACAGACTACAGTCACTAGGATGAAAGTTGAGATTTTATGACGCATAAAAGCATCGAGAATATTATGTAGATAAAATATTATACAAGAGAGTGAGTTTGAGAGTGACACTAGGGTCATAGTGGTAGACTAACTTGTCCAGGACAGAAATATGAATTTTATTAAAAGGCAAAAGCTAGTGTTGTGTTTCCAAAGTTGAAATATGGTAAGGTGCACTAAAATATATCACATTTAAAAGTATGTAAAATAACTCCATTTTTCTAACCCTAATTATTCCAAAATAAATTCTAATATCACAGTAAACTATATATACCTAAATTGGGTGAGAGGGTTTACACAGGATCCTTTGAGCCAACAAACTAGCACAATATACCACGCGGAGCGGGATATTACACCGTGACCGAGTTACATAGGCGGATGCGATCGCCATTGGGGGTACGACGATGAATTTGTTGGCTGATGGCCAACTAAGATTAGGGGGGGGGGGGGTTGATGGTGATGATTATAGTAATGGTGGTACTGATAATTAAGAAGAAGAAGAAGAAGAAGAAGAAGAAGAAGAAGAAGAAGAAGAATGATGTGCTAAAGAATAATAGATAGGGTGTTGTTAAAGGGGAGGAGGGAAGACAAAGAATAGGAGTAATAATAAAGGAGGGGGGGGGGCTTGTTGTGTACTATGCAAATCAAAGTACCATTAAGGTGGTGGCGGGTGGCGGTGGCGGGGGGGGGGGGAGGGGGTTCTCTCTCTTTCTAAAAATATATATAATACAATTAAGTTAATTAGAAGATAATGAATAACTAGTTAATAGTAATTTGTTTTTAGTAAATAAACAAATAAATTAGTAAGTATTAAATTTTATATTTAATTGGTTTGTTAAAATTAGGAGGTTTACAAGGTGGGCCCACCACATGTGTCATTATCCAGCAGCGTGAGATGCATATATATATATATATATATATATATATATATATATATATATATATATATATATATATATATATATATATATATATTGTAAACTCCCTGAAATTTTGATAAGGTTATTTTGTTTTAATTATAAATCTTTAAAATAATTTTTAGAATTTAAAAACCCTTTAGTGTAGTCTTAATGCCAAGAATACAACACTAGCTTTTTCTTTCCAACCAACTTTGCAAAATAGGCTTAGCCGAGCCAAATTAGGCTCATGATACGATGTCACTCATAATTTTGCAAACCTACACTTTATTTTGATCGCACAACAAACGCGACACTTTTTGACTCAAAATATGACACTTGGACACTTTTTCGTTGTGGTCAATTTAGACGAGCAATATGAACCCAAATTTTGACACTAACTTTTATAACCCCTAGCCTAACACGACTAACTATTCACATGACATTGGTGTCACATTTATTTGAGTTTCCGTAGGCTCCAAAAATAATATAGAAATCTCGTGCATTTTAATTAGTCAAAAATGACCCTTTTTGATTAATTATACCTGACCGAGCCCGGATCCCCAACTTGATTAATTATACCTGATCGAGCCTGAATCTCCAACTGGATATTTTTACTGATCACAATAATCTGAAGTATGTCTATACTCAGAAAGAGCTCAACATGAGACATAGGCGTTTGTTAGAGTTGATGGTCGATTTTGTTATAGATTTGCAGTACCATCCGGGCAAAGCAAATATCGTAGCAGACGCACTCAGCAGAAAGTCCACAGCTTATTTCTTGACGATGCAACCCCAGTTATTAGAGGACCTACATGAGCTCGGGATAGAGGTTATTTTGCTAGGACAGAGTGGGCAGTTGGCTAATCTTAAGGTTAAGTCACACTAGTGGAGAGGATTAAGGTGGTATTGCCTACAGATGCTAGATTTTGGAGACTTAAAGAGAAGATAGAAGCCGACATACAGACAGGACTTCAAATCCATTATGACGGGATGTTAAGGTACGAAAATTGCCTATATGTTTCGAATGGGGAGTTGAGACATGAGTTGATGTCTGAAGCACATAGCTCCATGTACTCTATTCATCCGGGAGGTACGAAGATGTACTAAAATTTGAGACAGTACTATTGGTGTCATGGGATAAAGAGAGATATTGCGCGATTTGTGGCAAAATATTTGGTCTATCAGCAGGTTAAGGTCGAGCGTCAAAGGACCGCTGGTATGTTACAGCCGCTTCCCATACCTGAATAGAAGTGGAAACATATCACTATGGATTTTGTTACATGATTTTCAAGAAGCCCCAGTGGAAAGGATGCAGTTTGGGTTATTGTGGATTGACTCACCAAATTAGCACATTTTTTGTCGTTCAGAGTTGGACAGTCCACAGAGATTCTAGCCGACATGTATATATGACAGATCATAAGGTTACATGGAGTACCGGTTAGTATTGTGTCGGATTGTGACTCAAGCTTCATATCCCATTTTTGGCGGAGCATGCAGGAGAGTCTTGGCACCTGACTCAAGTTCAGCACTGCTTACCATCTACAAACAGATGGTCAGTCGGAGCGCACGATCCAGATTCTAGAGGATATGTTGAGGTCATGCATGTTAGACTTTGGAGGGTCTTAGGAAGACCATTTACAGCTGGTAGAGTTCTCTTACAACAACAGCTACCAGGCGAGCATCCAGATTGTACCTTTTGAGATGATGTACGGCAGAAAGTGCAGGTCTCCTATATGTTGGAGTGATGTGGGTGAGCGTAGATACTCAGTCCAGAGTTAGTAATGCACACAGTTGAGAAGGTGAAACAAATTCAGAGCCATCTGTGTGCAGCTCAGGACAGAAAGAAGCACTGGGCTGACACACACCGCCGACCTTTGAAGTTCAAGGAAGGTGAACATATGTTTATGAAGATCTCACCTAATCATGACACTATTAGATTCGGGAGCAGAGGCAAGTTGAGTCCAAGTTATATTGGACCTTTTGATATTCTAGAGTATATTGGTGAAGTGGCATACCATCTTGCATTGCCCCCATCTCTAGAGGGAGTTCATGATATATTCCATGTCTCACAGCTGAGGAGGCACATGACTGACCCATGTCACATAGTTGACCATTCCGAGATTTCAGTATGTCCGAGTTTGACTTATGAGGAGCAGCCAGTTGGGATACTGGATACTAGTGAGAAGACGTTGCGGGGTCAGATGATTAGACTGGTTCGGGTAGCTTAGAAGCATCACTCTCCATATGAATCCACTTGGGAGCGAGAGGACGTCATATGACAGCGATATCCTCATTTATTCGAAGATGCATGTATGACCTAAGAACTACCCTTAGATTACAATATCTTTATAAATTCCTAAGTGGTTTAATTCTTAATTGCGAGGACGCAATTCTTTTAAGGATGATAGATTGTAAACTCCCTGAAATTTTGATAAGAATATTTTGGTAATTTTGTTTTAATTATAAATCATTAAAATAATTTTTAGAATTTAGAAACCCTTTAGTGTAGTCTTAATGCCAAGAATACAACACTAGCTTTTTCTTTCCAACCAACTTTGTAAAATAGGCTTAGTCGAGCCAAATTAGGCTTATGACACGTATGTCACTCATAATTTTACAAACCTATACTTCTTTTAGTCGCACAACAACCACGACGCTTTTTGTCTCAAAATATGATACTTGGACACTTTTTCGTTGTGGTCAATTTAGACGAGCAACATGAACCCAAAATTTGACACCGACTTTTATAACCCCTAGCCTAATATGACCAACTATGCACATAATATTGGTTTCACATTTATTTAAGTCCCCGTAGGCTCCAAAAATAATATAGAAATACCATGCATTTTAATTAGTCAAAAATGACCCTTTTTGATTAATTGCACCTGACCGAGCCCGAATCCCCAACTTGAACCCTCAAACTAACTTGACTAATTCATACACAATACCACACACCCATCCCCCGCATTTATACACACAAACATCATTTTTCTACACACCAAATCATATTTTTAAATTATTTAAATTTAAATTCAACTTTTACCAAAAATAACATGAACCTTTGCACTATTTTAACTTAAAATGAACCATGTGTACATGCATATATGGAAGGGGGGAACCAACCCAAGACAACACCCTTGGGTGGGTCTCAATGCAACTTCCTATTGACCTTTGGTTTTAACATGAAACCCCCAACCTCTTTCACCTCCCCTCCCATCCATTACTACATGTAGTTACCTCCTAGGGAGTGTAACCCCCCAAACCATTCGGCCACTCCATTCCCCAACCGAACCTCCACCTCTCCTCTCCCTCTTCTCTCCCTCTCCCTCACATCCTCTCCTCATCCACCTCCTTGGAGCAAGACCGGCCTAGTGGTGATGCAACCCCTCCTTGAAGTCAAAAACATCGTCGGAGTTCAACCAACCATCACCACCATCAAGTTCTTGGTAACTTTTTCCATCCTCTCATTCTTTCATGTTATTTGGATTGAAGATGATCCATGAAACCATCCTTGTGCACTCCATGAATCACCCTTCCCTTGTGGTTTAACCAGGTACAAACCTACATAACTAATACTTGCATATGTTTGTATTGAATATGTAATAAATTTTTGTCTATAGTTAATTATTTCAGTTTATTCTAATTATTATTCAAAATTATATAAACTAAATTTCAGAATATATACATATTAAATTATGTTTTTGTGGGTTAAAAGTATAGAGAATGGATGGGAGTTGCATGGTTAGTAATGGTGTAATTGTAGGAGTGTTGTATTGATGTTATAATATTAAAAATAATTTTTTTTACCATTATAAAATAAAATTTAGAATTATATGTGTACTAATCAGAATATTATATGTATCAAAATGTGTATTTTAGTGTTTTAAAGTATGAATAATTGATAGGTATGTTGTATGGTTACTATAGGTGAACTTGTACGTACTTATTGTATGCATAACTATGAAAAAAATGTGTTGTTCATTATAGTTAAATTAATTTTATAATATTAAGATTAAAAATCAGAATTATATATGTATTAAAATATATATTTGGAGACTTAGTTGATGAACTAAGGAAGGGTAGAGTACATGCATGGTAATGATGACTATGTATAGTTTATTACATGCACATAAGCTTGAATATATAAAAATGTGCATGAATTTTTATTAATAATTAAACTTAATTTTAGAATATTAATTTTAATTATTTTTGAATTTTAAGATATTAATTAGTGAAATAAAATTGTTCCATGCATTCTTAATTTACCGGTTAGCGTTATATAGCATTTTGCGATATTGAATACTACATACGTACGTGTAAGGATATGTTGGTTAACCACACGTAAATGCCTATACGTATGTGTGGTACATCAATGTACGAAATCCTTACAATGTTATAAATAATAGTATGGTACGTGGTTGTTAGCACGTTAACCAAAGCTGTACGACTATTGGAATTATTGGCACGAACGTTGCTACTATGTTGATGTGCGTATATCGACTCTATACTTTTACATAAAGTAGATAATGGTAGAATTAGAATTAATTTAAGTAATGGTGGCAGGGCACGTGGGTGTTGCGGAACCATCGGACGTGGACTTTGGATCTGCTACAACGCAGCATCAGACAACTTGCCTTTGTCTCAGTAAATTATGCTTAATTTTAAATATAATTTATATTTTAATACATGTACTTTATTGTGACCCTAGGACCGTGACGATACTTTGCGTCTGAATCATATTCGGGTGCCGACTTTCATGGACGAAATTGATATCGTTAAATTGCATTATTATCGTATACCTTATACGTGCAATACTGGCACTAATTACCTTAGGATACTATACACGACTCTCATGTACATAAGCCTCACTTGAGATATTCGAGGATTCCGGCTTCTATTTTAGGACAGGACTTGAGACATGTGCTAGTTGACATGATATTATTTACACCTGGACTTGAGACATAGATAGTGATTGTCTTGCGTATCGTGGACATGAGGTGTGAGATACATGGGGTTGGAGAGAATTTATTGTACCACTGGGCTACCACACACTACTAGCTACCGATGCTTGCACTTCGGGCCATATAATGCTGCAGGTACCATGACGGGGCCTGTACGTACCTACTACTACTATTACTACTAGCTACTGTTGTGTCTATGTAGACCTACATGACCCGGTGGTTTAGCGGACGAGTACGTTCTTATTTGTATTTCACTTATATGGATTATGTTAGATACCCTGAGCACACTTATTTATTTACTGTACTTTGGCTTGAGTTATTCTTGTACCTTGCTATGTCCCCTGAGGACCTGGATCTGGATTATGTCCCCAGGTATAGCAGATGAGGATTATCTCGAGGTTTATGGGACATGAGCTACCATTGGAGCGGTACTTGCACCATAGGACGAGGTTGTGCCAGAGAATTTCTCTTGAGTACTCAGTTATCTACTTAGTTATTTATGCTTGGTGTTATTTTATATTTGGACTTGGACTTTTGGACGTATGTATTTGGTGTTATTCTCTTTTCTTTATTGTGACAGGTTGTTCCCTGAGATACTATTTATTTGGACTTGATGATGGATTAATTTCCGTTATCTATTATCTTGACTGGTCTATCATATTGTATTGTATTTGCTTTATGTGGATGAGATTAGAATTATACTAAGGTAGATGTGTCACGCCCCAGTCCTAAAATACCGAGGGACTAGACACGTGGCAATGGCCAGCAACACACACCGATGGACAAACCCAATTTAATGGACCCATCAGGGTGTACTTAAGCTGTAAAGCAACTATAAGGTCTATGATACTAATCTCATCCACAACAGATAATCACAAAATAAATGTCAGAATAATCAAGATCAATATATCCAACAAATCTCAATAAAAAGTCTCGGGGAACAACCCGATAAATGAGTTTGATTCAATAGTTCAATAAACAGGAAATAACAGAAATAACTGAGTATAGATAAGCAGATACTCAGAAGAAATCCTCAGCGATCACCTCGTCCTCGGGTTCTGGTACTGCTTCAATGACTGCTCTTGTCCCGTACACCTCGGGGTAGATCTCCACTGCTAAACCTGGAAACATAATCCGAATTCTAGGTCCTCAGGGGACATATCAAGGTACAAGAATAACTCAAGCCAAATAAATGCAGTATATGAAATGAATCAATAGGGCAAACTATATAACCAGCTAAGTGATATGCAATATGAGAGCATCACTGGAACTCAGGTTGAGACTACTACAAGCTCTGTGTCGGGGAGCGAATAGCAGTGATATCATGTAGAAGCCTAGCTCGGAGTGGCTACGGCACCGTAATAATATAATCAACCTATAGCCTGTGTGTCTCTTCCCACCCAATGTAATCACATGTCTCATGTCCACGACGTCTCATGTCCATGTCACGCAAGATCATATCTAATGCAGCAAGTCATAATGATAGCTAAGCACATGCAATATCTATGTCATGAATCATGTAACCTATACAGAATCACCATGAATATCTCAGGAAGATTCTGTCTCATGAACAGTGTCAAGTGTCCTATGGTATGACGTACTTGATAATGCAAGCACGAAAATATATAGGGTCGTGATATCAATCTCTAGGTGATATTACACAACTCCGCGTACGGCGTTGACACCCGAATATCATTCGGACGTTAAGTAATATCACACGGTCCTAGGTTGAACATATATATCATAGAAATAGATCAAGAGAATAATATGAAACAAATTACTGCAAGTATGGCAATGTACACTTACCTGGAATTTGGTTTCCAACTGCTTCTCTGGTATCAGCGGGATCTACAGGTACTCCTCCAGTTGCTGAAATAAACGTTACCATCAGGTTCAGAAGATATCAAATACCTATAATTTCTTGTCCATAAGTCCAATTTGGACACATGAGCAAAAGTGAGTTTCTGGTCAAAACGGGGTCCACATGTGGCCTACTTCGCACCGAGAAATGTGCCATAGACAATGTTATCCAAATTCGTCAAACTTAGTATCTACAAGTCCAGAATGATGATACGAACCCAACGGAATATCCGGAACTGGATTTCGATAAGCCGATCACAAAATCGTCAGTCAAGTAGAGCCGTGGGGCCCACAATACGGGATTTTGTCAACGTTCTCAGAATCGAACCAAACTTGGGTCACAGGACCAGCGTATTGCTACGAGTTTGATGGCATAAGTTTTGTTTCGAAACAACAAGCACACACGGAGTTACTACGAGTTTCAGAACAGGGCCGATACAGGATGTTGTCGACGGATACGCGTTGATTTCGGTGTGCACGCACATCCAAATCAACTTCTGCAAAATCTCATACGTCTGTATTAACAGTGCGCACCTTTCGGTAAAATTTGCACACGACCAAGTTGCCTCGTTTAGCGGGGCGCACCCAGTTCCGAGAAAATTAGGATTTTAAATAACCAATATTTTGGTCATTTTTACCCTCGAATTAAATACAATCTACAGCTCAATAATTTGAACTAAAATAGGGTTTTAAAACTTGGTCATATGGTCTAAATTACTATTCAAGACAATTTTGAAAATATTTATCATGTTGGTCGCAAAACGGCCGTGAACTGGGGAGTTCGGGACAATTTCTAATTTTCAGAAATTGGGGATTTATTTTCCTGATTTTGCGTCACAGTTTGCGATCGTCACATGACGCGATACCCCGAACGAGTTATACGGGGTTCGAGAGGGTTACGCAGGGTACGCGCACGATTCAACAGAACGAAAAATGAGGTAGCGAGGAGAGAGAAACACTCACCGGAACATGACGCCGGTAACAACTGTTCTACGTGTCCACGCGGTGGCACGACGGCCGGTCGTCGACGACTTCGGGTTGCTGCTGTGGCGGAGCTCGTCAGTGCTGGGGTTGGCGGCAGTGTCACGGCGGAGGAGCTCGGTGTGGCGGAGTTGGAGTCGGCCGGAGGGGAGCTCGGCGGTCGGAGGAGGCAGAAGAAGCGGATGTCGACTTCGGTGAATGGCCGGGGTTCGTCGGGTCTAATATAGGCGAAAGGGAGAGACGGCGAGGTAGGAGAGAGTGGCGGAGGCGGTGGCCGGATGGGGCGATTGCTGGTGGTGGGTGTTGGCGGTGGGTTTTATAGGTGAAGGCGGTGGCCGTTGGCTGGGAGGTGAAGGGAAAGAGGTGGCCGGTGAACCGCGGCTGCGGGCGGCGGTTACATGGAGGTGGAGAGGCGCGGGGAGGTGGAGCGGTGCGGGAAACGGCCGGCGGTGACAGGTGAGCGGTCGGAGAAGAAACGGTTAGGGCGGTTAGAATTAGGGATTGCTATAGTAACTGTTAATGGGTTAATGGGTCGGGTCTTAGCGGGTACAGGTATGGGTCTGACCCGACCCGCTAGGGTTGGTTTAGTGGGTTCGGTTCAGGTTGGTTTGGTTCAGGGTTAAACCGGTTGGTTCAACCCGGTTTATTTTGGTTTGTTTTGGTTTTATTAAAACATTAATTTTTAGGTTTTTAAAAATAGTTCTGGGGTCCAATAAATTCCAGAAAAATTATACTAAGTCTAATTATTTATTTTACACTCAAAAATATTATTTTCATAATATTTTAATATTTAATAAAATTACAAAATTAATTTAATTCTAGAAAACATTTATTTTAATTAGTTTAAAAAAATCAGAAAAATCCTGAAAATTTATTTTTAAATTCTGAAAAAAATCTGGAGGTTTACAATCTACCCCCCTTAAGAGGATTGTGTCCTCGCAATCAAAGAATAACGAAACATAACCGGTCAGAAGAGATGACACGGTTGCAAAATATGTTCGAAGCACGAAGGAATCATAATTCAAGAAGAATTCGAAGGATGAGGGTTAAACAAAACACATAGGGAAGGAATAAAGTATTTCCCTAGACAATAAAAATTTAGGTAATTCAAGAGTGAAGGAAATCTGGATAGAGCAAGAAAAGTATAACTTAGAAAACTAGGTTATCAATTATTAACAAGTTCAAAATTACTAGGTTTAAGGCTAAGGTTATGAACTAACAGGCACATGCTAAAGCAATACTAGAAATAGACATCTATGAATAACTTACGCGCATTTGCTACTCCACGAGTCTGCGTGTCCTCTAAGGTCATCGCAAAAGCTTATCCGCGTCCTTGTGGTGGATTTCTCTGCTGCTGTTGGGCCTGCTGGAAGAGTACTGCCTGGGGTGCCAAGGGTGGCCTCGGATGATATCCTCCTAGTGCTGGTAGAGCTTGTTGTTTTACCATTTGTGCTCTTTCTCGACGCTTAGGACATTCCCTCACTGAATGCTGAATGGATCCGTAAGCTAAACATAATCCCATTTTGCGTCTGCACTCATTCTCAATATGGCCTCACTTGCCACAATATTGACAGATAGGCAGTGCCTGCGGAGATGCTCCGGGTGGTTGGTGTATATGAGATCTCTTTGCAGCTTCTTCCTGTGGTGCTCTGGCTGGTGTTGATGTGAAAGACCGCTTCAGGCTGGTCTCTCTCCTGGTGACGTGCTCCATGCGTCGGGCTGCAGCAAGGACGTCCGAGTAAGAAATAGGTACAACAGATCCGATCAGTCTCTGTAGCTCAAAGTTTAGTCCGTTGAAGAACTTCTCAGCCTTCTCTTCTTCTGTCGGGATCAGGGTTGGGGCAAAGTGACTCAGAAGAATACACTCCGCATTGTACTCTTCCACTGTCATATTATCTTGAGTGAGGCGATTGAACTTGTCCCGAAGTTTCGATCGAGCAATAGATGGAATGTACATCTCCTGTCATATTATCTGGAGAACTCTTCCCAAGTGACTCGGTCTGGTCTGAGCCGTGTCTCCTCAGATAGCCACCAGTAATGTGCATTGTCCGTCAACTGCATCCGGACGACAGTCATCCAACGTTCCCTTGGAAGCTCAGCTGCTTCTAATTGATGTTGAGTGTTTGTGAGCCACTCATGAACTTCAGTGGGCTCTTTCTTGCCTGAAAAGGTATGGGGCTTCAGCTGACGAAAATCGGTGATAGAGCCCTTCGATGGCCGTCGTGCTGGTAGATTCGCCTGCTCCAGTGCGGTTACTATACTGTTTTATAAATTCTCTGCCTCGTGATGCTGAGCCTCTTGATGAATTTGTTGTTGAGCTTGCATCATTACGTAGATCATTTGAAATATCTGATGTCCGTCCATAGCCTGCCCTTGTGGGGATACGGGCATTGGTGGAGTAAACTGTGGCAGAGGTGGAATATCATCTCGCCGTAATCTAGAAGTATGCTGATTTGCTTGACTACTTCGGTGAGTGGAGGGATCTCCACTTAATAGCGTTACTTTATCTTCTCCGTGTAGCGCCCCTTCTCCCGGTGCGGAGAGCGCGGCTAAGAAACACAAACGGTATCGTTCGATCGGGATAGATTGAATTAAGAACTCGTCCTCGTTATGGATTTGTTTCTTCGGAATCGATTCCCATATTCAGTGGACTGCGCCCCAAGGATCGGCTTAGCGGCAGAGTCAGGAGGGACCTCTCTGCTGCTATCTTTTATTGCCTCGATTTTCGATGTCGCTTGTTGCTTTCGTGCTTTGAGTTGGTTTTGGGATTTGCTTGTTTTCCTTGAACGGTTTCGATGGTTTTTATTGTTTTCGTTCATTGACTTGCACTTCTATTTCGAGATTGGAAAGAGAGGAAGAAGTATTAATCGAGCTGTTCGTGTGCAGGTGAACGAGCAGTAGGCGGCTTGTGAGCGGAGTCGTGAAGTACCTCTTTCCTTATTCTTTCCAACTTCTAAGTGAGTGGCTACCAACCCGATTAGCTAGCCCTGCTTCCAAGCTTCACAGCTAAAACACTTGCATTCTTGTTGACCCGATCAAACGATACCAAGTAATAATAAAAGATACCAAGATAAAAGAGAATAGACTTGGTAATACTGCTTGTCAAACAAACTTGTGAACGAATACTTGTATGCATGCTTGTTCGTTTGGAATGTTCATTATATGTTTCAAGTTAGTTAGAATGCATATCTTCTATACATATGGAACACACTTTTCTTTGCCATAGATGGATCTTGTAGACTATGCAAAGACTGTTGTGTATGGAACTTGTATCGTGCTAGAGATTATCTTGAAACGTGCATGGATTAATGGAAAAACTTAACGAACGCTTCAATCACGGACAACTTGTGCACAAGGTTTTAGAGGTTTTGCGGACGGTCGCCAGGGCGCTGGGACCGATCCGATCCGGACGGAACATATGGATTAGTCAATTGGAATTGAGGAAGTAAACGGCATGTGGCGGGGCTCGCAACTTGCGTCGCATATCGTTTTCTATCCCGTGACTATAACTCGTTCCTTTGTGGCATCACGCCAGTGATCTTCTGTATATTTAAACCTGTTGCATACTAACTTGTGTCTTCGTGGCAGGGAAGGCATGGTAAGTATTGTGCAGGTAATTCAGACGGGCAGATAAAATCCACCGAACGGTGGCACGTTCATTTTCAGTAAATTATATATATGCTGCTTACTTGTAAATGAACTAAGGCAAGATAGAAACCCACAAATGCATGCTTCATTAAAAACAACGTGTTGATTGGTATAGTCAGGCTAGCTCGCCTTCACCAGCATATTTCGATATGCTGACCCTCGTTGAAATAGGTTCTCCGCACCAAGGCGAACCGAGCGAGGAGCCGAAGTCATCTTCCCGATCCAGTCCAACTATTGGCGCATCTTCACCGTGCCCCTTGAAGCATTTTGGAGTCAGGAGCCTGCAACTCTTCATACACAAAATGCAGCTCCGTGGCAAAGCCGTCCTCCAGCCTGGAGGTCCTTATCATTTTGAGTTTATAAAGGGATGTAATGTACAGGACTGCTATCTCATTTTGAGTCATCTCTTTTGTAAGCCGTTCGGCATATTAGCTAACTCGTTCAAGAGTTTGTAATAGATGTTCACTATCAATAAAGAGAACTTTTTTATGTTTCAAATTTGTGTTTCAATTTATCTGCGTACTCTGAATATGTGCTTGCTATGCAAATCATTAAAGCCTTGTGCGGGCGCAACTCCAGGCCCGCACGGCGGTCACGATTCGGGGGACGCCTCAACGATTCTACGGAATCGGGTCGTGACATAGTGGTATCAGAGCACAGATTCAAAGTTTCTTAGACTTCGTGCTGGAAAAGTTTCTTTAACGATCAAATTCCTGTGCGAACTCTTGAACTCGCTAGGCCAAAATGAGATACGTTCATGCAATAAGTCCATAATACATTATGATCCTAATGTAATTTACCTTCTTTTGAAGGAATGGATCCAGCACAATCTGCAGCGCAAGCACCGAACGAAACACAAGAAAGCAGTTCGGGCACTTCGGGAAGCTCTCGAAGCCAACGAGGCATGTCTCAAGTCGACCCGCTTGAGCGGGTGCTACAAATGCTAGAAACACAACGACAAAGAGATGATGCTCGCCAAGCCAAGCTCGAGAGCAATCTAGAGACCCGATTCTCAGTCCAACAGAAGCAGGTAGATGCCCTACAACAGATCGTTCAGACTTTGGTTGCCAACCATTCCGCCGCAACAGCAACGACTCCGGTGGAACAGCCCATGCTTGAAGTGGAGACGCCTCAAATCCCAAGGCCGAGGGACGTGACTGCCTTCAACTTGGGCCATTTCAAGAAAGTCTGCAACACCCAATTCAACGGGACTGAGGACCCAGTGGTAGCTCTAGATTGGCTAGCAGAACTAGAAGATCACTTCGCTCTGCTAGAGGTCCCCAAAGAGAAGCGCGTCTCCTGCGCGCAACTACAGCTCCGCCTCAACGCACACGATTGGTGGGACGTGCATCGACGATCTCTCCAATTTGATCACGGAGAGGAGGCGATCTCGTGGATGACCTTTCGTGCCGCGTTTGAAGAGAAGTTTATACCCCCTCTAGTACAACGTCAAATGGAAAAAGACTTCGTGCAACTGAGGCAAGGCAGGATGACAGTTAAAGAGTATTCCGCCGAATTCAACCGACTCTCCAAATTCGCTAGAGCCTATTTACCTGATGCAGCGAGTCGAGCTAGAAGGTTTGAAGGTGGTCTCCGTCCTGCCATCCATTCGTACGTGGTCAACAATCAGTACGGGACAATGCGTGAAGTCATGAATCACGCCCTATCTCTCGAACCGCTGTATCCTCACGTTTCCACCGGCGCTGTGCATACCTACAATCACAAACGCCAAGGCAACGACGGAGGGAACAATGCTGCAAAGCGTCGAAACGACGATGGTCAGCATAAAGGGAACCAGGAAAAAGGACTATGCTTCTATTGTAAGAAGCCGGGGCACACCGCAAATAACTGCCATATTAGAAAGGGTCTGTGCTTCAACTGTGGCGGTCCAGGCCACATATTTCGAGATTGTCCCCACCCTTCTAAAATCCTGCCTCAACGTAATATTCCTTAGAGGTAGGCTCTGTTCCTAAGTTTCGGAACGAAACTTCCAATTGGTTGGGTAGGATGTAGCGCCCCGTTCTCCCGGTGCGGAGAGCGCGGCTAAGAAACACAAACGGTATCGTTCGATCGGGATAGATTGAATTAAGAACTCGTCCTCGTTATGGATTTGTTTCTTCGGAATCGATTCCCATATTCAGTGGACTGCGTCCCAAGGATTGGCTTAGCGGCAGAGTCAGGAGGGACCTCTCCGCTGCTATCTTTTATTGCCTCGGTTTTCGATGTCGCTTGTTGCTTTCATACTTTGAGTTGGTTTTGGGATTTGCTTGTTTTCCTTGAACGGTTTCGATGGTTTTCATTGTTTTCGTTCATTGACTTGCACTTCTATTTCAAGATTGAAAAGAGAGGAAGAAGTATTAATCGAGCTGTTCGTGTGCAGGTGAATGAGCAGTAGGCGGCTTGCGAGCGGAGTCGTGAAGCGCCTCTTTCCTTCTTCTTTCCAACTTCTAAGTGAGTGGCTACCAACCCGATTAGCTAGCCCTGCTTCCAAGCTTCATAGCTAAAACACTTGCATTCTTGTTGACCCGATCAAACGATACCAAGTAATAATAAAAGATACCAAGATAAAAGAGAATAGACTTGGTAATACTGCTTGTCAAACAAACTTGTGAACGAATACTTGTATGCATGCTTGTTCGTTTGGAATATTCATTATATGTTTCAAGTTAGTTAGAATGCATATCTTCTATGCATATGGAACACACTTTTCTTTGCCATAGATGGATCTTGTAGACTATGCAAAGACTGTTGTGTATGGAACTTGTATCGTGCTAGAGATTATCTTGAAACGTGCATGGATTAATGGAAAAACTTAACGAACGCTTCGATCACGGACAACTTGTGCACAAGGTTTTGGAGGTTTTGCGGACGGTCGCCAGGGCGCTGGGACCGATCCGATCCGGACGGAACATATGGATTAGTCAATTGGAATTGAGGAAGTAAACGGCATGTGGCGGGGCTCGCAACTTGCGTCGCATATCGTTTTCTATCCCGTGACTATAACTCGTCCCTTTGTGGCATCACGCCAGTGATCTTCTGTATATTTAAACCTGTTGTATACTAACTTGTGTCTTCGTGGCAGGGAAGGCATGGTAAGTATTGTGCAGGTAATTCAGACGGGCAGGTAAAATCCACCGAACGGTGGCACGTTCATTTTCAGTAAATTATATATATGCTGCTTACTTGTAAATGAACTAAGGCAAGATAGAAACCCACAAATGCATGCTTCATTAAAAACAACGTGTTGATTGGTATAGTCAGTCTAGCTCGCCTTCACCAGCATGTTTCGATATGCTGACCCTCGTTGAAACAGGTTCTCCGCACCAAGGCGAACCGAGCGAGGAGCCGAAGTCGTCTTCCCGATCCAGTCCAACTGTTGGCGCATCTTCACCGTGCCCCTTGAAGCATTTTGGAGTCAGGAGCCTGCAACTCTTTATACACAAAATGCAGCTCCGTGGCAAAGCCGTCCTCCAGCCTGGAGGTCCTTATCATTTTGAGTTTATAAAGGGATGTAATATACAGGACTGCTATCTCATTTTGAGTCATCTCTTTTGTAAGCCGTTCGGCATATTAGCTAACTCGTTCAAGAGTTTGTAATAGATGTTCACTATCAATAAAGAGAACTTTTCTATGTTTCAAATCTGTGTTTCAATTTATCTGCGTACTCTGAATATATGCTTGCTATGCAAATCATTAAAGCCTTGTGCGGGCGCAACTCCAGGCCTGCACGGCGGTCACGATTCGGGGGACGCCTCAACGATTCTACGGAATCGGGTCGTGACACTCCGTAGGTGGCTACAGCACCTTGTGGCGTTCTTGTAGGAGTTTCATCGCTTGCTGGGGGATCCATTACTCTGCATCCAAAATAAACTATAACAGGCGTACAGAGAAATCAAGGCAGGATACAAGTCAAGAAATTTAAATCCGATATAGAGATCAAGAACGATTCAATCAAGTGGATGAGATCCTATAACTTATCCTATCCTTATCGCAGGCTTGCTCAGTTCCTAAGTTGAAACCAAAGTAATTTAGTCGTTGACCTGCATGGGCCACCACAAAAATCAAGTCACGCCCCAATCCCAAAATACCGAGGGACTAGACACGTAGCAATGGCCAGCAGCATACACCGATTGGTAAATCCAATTTAATGGACCCATCAGGGTGTACTTAAGCTGTAAAACAACTATAAAGGTCTATGATACTAATCTCATCCACAACAGATAATCACAAAATAAATGTCAGAATAATCAAGATCAATATATCCAACAAATCTCAATAAAAAGTCTCGGGGAACAACCCGATAAATGAGTTTCATTCAATAGTTTAATAAACAGGAAACAACAAAAATAACTGAGTATAGATAAGCAGATACTCAGAAGAAATCCTCAGCGATCACCTCGTCCTCGGGTTCTGGTACTGCTCCAATGACTGCTCCTGTCCCGTATACCTCGGGGTAGATCTCCACTTCTAAACCTGGGGACATAATCCGGATTCCAGGTCCTCGGAGGACATAGCAAGGTACAAGAATAACTCAAGCCAAATAAAAGCAGTATATGAAATAAATCAATAGGGCAAACTATATAACCAGCTAAGTGATATGCAATATGAGAGCATCACTAGAACTAAGGTTGAGACTACTACAAGCTCTGTGTCGGGGAGCCGGTAGCAGTGATATCATATAGGAGCCTAGCTCGGAGTGGCTACGGCACCGTAATAATATAATTAACCTGTAACCTGTGTGTCTTTTTCCACCCAATGTAATCACACATCTCATGTCCACGACGTCTTATGTCCATGACACGCAAGATTATATCTAATGCAGCAAGTCATAATGATAGCTAAGCACATACAATATCTATGTTACGAATCATGTAACCTATACAAAATTACCATGAATATCTCAGGAAGATTCTGTCTCATGAACAGTGTCAAGTGTTCTATGGTATGACGTACTTGATAATGCAAACACGAAAATGTATATGGTCGCAATATCAATCTCTAGGTGACATTACATAACTCCGCGTACGGCGTTGACACCCGAATATCATTTGAACGTTAAGTAATGTCACACGATCCTAGGTTGAATATATATACATCACATAAATAGATCAAGAGAATAATATGAAACAAATTACTGCAAGTATGGCAAGGTACACTTGCCCGGGGTTTGGTTTCCAACAGGTGCTCTGGTATCAGCGAGATCTGCAGGTAATCCTCTAGTTGCTGAAATAAACTTTACCATCAGGTTCAAAATATATCAAATAGCTATAATTGCATGTCCATAAGTCCAATTTGGACACAGGGGCAAAAGTGACAGTTTCTGGTCAAAACGGGGTCTACATGTGGCCCACTTCGCACCGAAAAATGTGCCAGAGATAATATTCTCCAAATTCGTCAAATTTAGTGTCTACAAGTCCAAAACAATGATACGAACCCAACAGAATATCCAAAACTAGATTCCGATGAGCCGATCACAAAATTGTCAGTCAAGTGGAGCCATAGGGCCCACGATACGGGATTTTGTCAACATTCTCAGAATCGAACCAAACTTGGGTCACAGGACCAGCATATTGCTACGAGTCCGATGGCGTAAGTTTCGTTTCGAAACAACGAGCACACACAAAGTTATAACAAGTTTTAAAACAGGGTCGATACGGGGTGTTGTCGACGGATACGCGTTGATTTCGGTGTGCACGCACATCCAAATCAACTTTCGCAAAATCTCACACGTCCGTATTAACAGTGCGCACCTTTCGATAAAATTTGTATACGACCAAGTTGCCTCGTTTAGCGGGACGCACCCAGTTCCGAGAAAATCAGGGTTTTAAATAACCAATATTTTGGTCATTTTCACCCTCGAATTAAATATAATCTACAGCTCAATAATTTGAACTAAAATAGGGTTTTGAAACTTGGTCATATGGTCTAAATTACTGTTTAAGCCAATTTTGAAAACATTTATCTGGTTGGTCGCAAAACGGCCGTGAACTGGGGAGTTCGGGACAGTTTCTGATTTTCAGAAATTGGGGGTTTATTTTCCTGATTTTGCATCACAGTTTACGATCGTCACAGGACGCGATACCCCGAACGAGTTATACGGGGTTCGAGAGGGTTACGCAGGGTACACGCATGATTCGACAGAACAAAAAACTAGGTGGCAAGGAGAGGGAAACACTCACCGGAATAGGACGCCGGTAACAACTGTTCTACGTGTCCACGCGGTGGAGCGACGGTCGGTCGTCGACGACTTTGGGTTGCTGTGGTGGCGGAGCTCGTCAGTGCTGGGGTTGGCGGCAGTGTCACGGCGGAGAAGCTCGGTGCGGCGGAGTCGGAGTCGGCCGGAGGGAAGCTCGGCGGAAGAAAACTCGGCGGTCGGAGGAGGCAGAAGCAGCAGATGTCGACTTCGGTGAATGGTCGGGGTTCGTCGGGTCTAATATAGGCGAGAGGGAGAGGCGACAAGGTCGAAGAGAGTGGCAGAGGCGGTGGCCGGATGGGGCGATTGCTGGTGGTGGGTGTTGGCGTGGTAGCGGTGGGTTTTATAGGTGAAGGCGGTGGCCGTTGGCTGGGAGGTGAAGGGGAAGAGGCGGCCGGTGAACCGCGGCTGCGAGCGACGGTTACATGGAGGTGGAGAGGCACGGGGAGGCAGAGCGGCACGGTAAACGGCCGACGGTGACAGGTGAACAGTCGGAGAAGAAACGGACGGGGCGGTTAGAATTAGGGATTGCTACAGTAACTGTTAATGGGTTAATGGGTCGGGTCTTAGCGGGTACGGGTATGGGTCTGACCCGACCCGCTAGGGTTGGTTTAGTGGGTTCGGTTCAGGTTGGTTTGGTTCAGGGTTAAACCGGTTGGTTCAACCCGGTTTATTTTGGTTTGTTTTGGTTTAATTAAAATATTAATTTTTAGGTTTTTAAAAATAGTTCTGGGGTCCAATAAATTCCAGAAAAATTATACTAAGTATATTTATTTATTTTACACTCAAAAATATTATTTTCATAATATTTTAATATTTAATGAAATCACAAATTTAATTTAATTCCAGAAAATATTTATTTTAATTAGTTAAAAAATCAGAAAAATCCCAAAAATTTATTTTTAAATTCTGAAAAAATCTGGGGGTTTACAAGATGGTGTAGACTTGTATTTATATTTATTACAGCTTAAGTGCACTCTAACGAGTCCATTAAATTGGGTTGCTCATTGGAGCTGTGCTGCTGGCCATTGGCTAGTCCTTTGGTATTTGGGGACTAGGACGTGACACACACACACACACACACACACACACACACACACACACACACACACACACACACACACACACATATATATAGTTTGATATTTTATGGACAAATATAAAAGATTTTAATTTTGTTAGTTACATGACTATATATTTTTCACATATATAGTAATAAAAAAATCTATATATTTCATATATCTATATGATTATACTGTTGATGTGCGACTGCAATAGCATTATTGTAAACCCCCTGATTTTTTAAGAATTTTTAAATTTGGATTTTTCACAATTTTTCTAGAATTTTCTGTAATTAAATTCAGGGTTTTAATTATTAAATGATTTTTAATTAATAATAAATAATATTAAAATATTATAAAAATAATATTTTTGGGTGTAAAATAAAAAACTGGACTTAGGATAATTTTCTGAGAATTTATTGGGCCCCAGACCTATTTTTAATCACCTCAAAACTATTTTTATTATTATTTCACTGTTTTTATTATTATTTTTATTTATTTTAAAAAAAACAAAGCCCTAAACCCTAGCCCAGCCCGTGGGCTGTCGGGTCGGGTCCGCCCGACTGAACCCGACCCGCCCGACTCGGAGAACCCTCGCCTGTGACCCGGTCGATCCCTCCCCCTACCCCGCCCGCGGCCACGGCCCCCGCACCCCTCGGCCCATCTCCGCCTCCGCCGCCGCCTAGCCCGGCCTACCCCCTCGCTCCTCCACCTATTTAATATTCCCCCTTCCTCCTTCCTCCGGCCATCCCTAACCCGCTGCGCGCCGCCCCGACTCCGGCCGCCACCCGCGTGCCCCGCCTCACCAGCGCCGCCGTGCTGCCAGCCCCCTCTCCTTCCTCCTCCTTCCTCCCCTTTCTACCCCGCCCGCAGCGGCCCAACACCCGACCCCGAGCCCGACCTCCCGCGCCCAGCGCAGAAGCGCCTCCGGCCGGCTCCGCCCGTCCCCCACCCGCTCCGGCGCACCACCCGCGCCGCCCCTCCGGCCCGCCTCCGGCCACAGTGCCCTCGAGCCGCCGGAGCTTCGACAGCCTCCCCAAACCCTAACCCTAGGACACCGGACTCAGGACACGGACACGGCCCTCCGCGTCGTGTCAGACACGGAATATTTTAGATTTTTCGAACCCTGTTCAGGTACGCATATCTCCCTGCTCGTTTATCCATTTTCGATTATGTCAGTTGCGTTGCGTAGCCTGCATGACCCCCTCGGTACCCGTCAACCCGCTCGGGGCATCGCGTCCTGTGGCGATCGCGAACCGCGATCCAAAAACAGGAAAAATAACGTCCTGATTTACCCCGGAACTGGGTACGCCCCGCCAAACGGGACGACTTGGTCGCGTGCGGTCTTCACAGATACGTGCGCGTCGTTGATACGGACGTGTGGGATTTTGCAGAAGTCGATTCGGGTGTGCGTGCACACCGAAATCAACGCGTATCAGCGGACACCGTCCCGTATTTGTCAGTTCTGGAACACGTCCTAACTTTGTGTACACACGTCGGATCGAAATGAAACTTGTTCCATCGGACTCGTAGCAATACGCTGGTCCTGTGACCCAAGTTTGGTTCGATTCTGAGAACGTTGACGAAATCGTGTGTCGTGGGCCCCACAGGCTCCACTCGACGGGCGATTTTGTGATCGGCTCATAGGAATCCAATTCTGAAAGTTTCGTTGGGTTCGTATCATCGTTCCTGACCTGTTGACACTAAGTTTGGCGAATTTGGAGACCTTTGACCCTGACACATTTTTCGGTGCAAAGCGGGGCCCGCATGTGGACCCCGTTTTGACCAGAAATTATCGTTTTTGCCCTTGTCTCCAAATTGGACTCAAGAACAGGCATTTTTAGCTGATTGATATTTTCTGGATCTGATGGTGATGTTTATTTCAGCAACCGGAGTACTGCCTGCAAATCCCGCTGAAGTCAGAGCTACAGTTGGAGCCGAAACACTAGGCAAGTGTACCTTGCCAACATTGCAGTTCTTGTTATATAATTTCTTGATTTATTTATATCTTGTACATGCTTAACCTAGGGCCGTGTGACTTGCTTAGCGTCCGATCAATAGTCGGGTGCCAACACCGTACGCGGTGTTGGGTACGTCATCTAGAGATGGACATTCGCGACCTTGTATATTCTCGTACTTACATTATCAAGTACATTATACCCAGGACACCTGACACTATTCATGAGACAGAATTTTCCTGAGATATTCATGGTGATTCTGTATAGGATACATGTTTATGACATATACAGTTTACATGCTTAGAAATTACTCTGACTTATTGCATTAGTTTGATCTTGTGTGACTTGTACCTGAGACATTACGGAACTGTGACGTGAGATTACATGGGGTGGGGAGAGTATTACCATATCAAGGCTGATTATAATATAAATAATATTATCTGGAGGTGTCTTAGTCTCTGATACAGAGCTTTGGCACAAGTTCTGGCCCTTCGAGAAAATACTGCTATGGGTTTCTCCGACACTGATCCTGTAGTAGTCTCAGCCTGAGTATGACTAAAACTCTCACTTGCATATCACTTAGCTGGTTATATAGTTTACCCTATTGTTTCATTTATTACTGTACTGTATTTTGGCATATCGATTTTTGTACCTTGTTACGTCCCTCTGAGGACCTGGTCCCCTGACAGTTTTGTAGCATAGACTATTGTGGAGCCTGTCTGGAGTTGATGATGTGAGATCTACCCCAAGGTAAACATGACATGAGCATTAGCAGGAACAGGTGCATACATTGGGGCAGAACCAGGATCTGAGGACGAGATCGTACCAGAGGACTTCTCTTGAGTATTGACTTGAGATACTCATTTATTTCTGTTTCTAGTTATTTTAATTCATGTCTAATTGCTTTGATGTAACAGACTTATTCTCGGATTGTTCCCCGAGACACTCTTGTTGAGATATGCTCGTTTATATTCAGTTGCATTTATTCTGGCTTTTGATCTGTGTTTATATTTTGTGGATGAGATTAGAATAGTCTGTGACTTGTAACATCATACCTACTTATTGTTGTACTACAGCTTAAGTACGCCCTGATGGATCCATTAAATTGGGTTGTCCATCGGTGCGTGCTGCTGGCCATTGCCACGTGTCCAGTCCCTCGATATTTTGGGACTGGGGCGTGACAATTATATATGTCGGTATAAGAGCGACTTTGGGTGTTGGAAGCTGACTAACGACCAAGCGGCCTTGATGCACTCATTTGGCTTTTAGTACATTGACCACTTACATTTCCTACATCAGACAGAGACTTTATCATAAGTCTTGTTGAGCATTGGTGGTCCGGACGCAACACATTCCAGATCTCGGTCGGAGAAATAACTATTACCCTAGCGGATGTGGCAAATTTTCTAGGGTTACATATTACGTGTGACCCTATAATATTTGATGAGTCATTTTTTTTCTAATTTGGTTATTATGAAGTACCTTGGTATGGAATCACCGTCAAATATAACTGGTAGAAGCTTAGTCAAGTTCAATTAGCTTCGTCACAATTCATGCAACTAAATCGTATTAATGACGTAGATATTTCTGCGGATGAAAATTGTGTACATATTTAATTGTTAATATTTATGTAACATATAATATTTTACTTTAAGTCATATCATTTATTAATCATACGTTCAGGTCATGTGTTGCACCATAGCCTACTTACTGGCTTTATTTAGTGCATTTTTTTTATTCATCAAATAAGATAAATTTACGCTTTGTACCATTTTTTGAATATTTGGCATAACCTGCATGGAATGCATGGGTAACAACGATGTTAGCATATCTATATCACTCCATGTCATAATTTATGAGTGTGGTGTCATTGGACAAAAATGTCAAAAAACTAAATGGACGCATGACACTAATATAGGTACAAAAGAAACAAATTTTGTTAACACCGTATACAGTTATGTGAAGAAGTAGTAGGAGAGAATAATCTAGGTCTTTCATTCATCATGATATTACATATATATACATCCACATATCAATTTGGGCCTAAGCCACATGGGCCAATCATCATATATACAATTTAATCCTAATACCCCCCCCTCAAGTTGGAGCATGCAAGTCACAAATGTCCAACTTGTGCAAAAGAAACTCAAATTATCATTTGCCCAAAGCTTTGGTAAAAATTGTAAACCCCCTGATTTTTCAAAATTTTCAAATTTGGATTTTTCTCAATTTTCTGGAATTTTCTGGGAATTTTCTGTAATTAAAATCAGGGTTTTAAATATTAAATGATTTTTAATAGATAATAAACCATATTAAAATATTATAGAAATAATATTTTTGGGTGTAAAATAAAAAACTGGACTTAGGGCAATTTTTCTGGAATTTATCGGACCCCGGACCTATTTTAAAACACCTAAAAACTATTTATTTAAATTAATTAATTATTAATTAATTAATTACTGTTTTTAAATATTATTATTATTATTATTTATATTATAAAACCCAACCCAACCCACTGGGCCCGGCCCACCGGGCCCAGCCCCAGCCGGCCCAGACCCTGCCCAGCGGGTCGGGTCGGATCCGCCGCTGCCCGACCCGCAACCAGACCCGGCCACCCGTCTTCCCCAGTCTCCCCGTGCCCGCGTTTTCCGCCGGCAGCTCCGCCACCCTCCGCCTCGGCCGCCCCACGACCACCCGCCTTCTCCGCCACCTCCTCCGACTTGCCCGGCCCCTCTCCCCACCGCCTGCCCTATTTAAATCCCTCCGCCGTCTCCAGCTCCACGAACCACCACCGCCACCACCCGCTCTGCCGATGCCGCTCCACCGCCCAGCTGCCTCGCCGCCGCGCCCAGCCTCTCCCCGTCCTCCTCCTTCCTCCCCTCCGGCGGCCATCGCAGCCGCAGCTACAGCAACAGCAGCAGCACAGCGGCAGCTCAGACAGACCGCGCCGCCGCCGCCGGCGAGCCCCCAGCCGCCTCGCCGCCCTCCGCCGCAGAGGCCCGGCCCCACCGCCTCAGCCTGGCCGCCCAGCCGCCGCTCTCCGGACAGATTCCCAAACCCTAACCCTAGATTCTTCCCCTGTGTCCGACACGAGTCGGACACGTGTCGGACACAACTCGAACCCTGGTTTTCGGGTCCCCTTCAGGTGCGTGTATCTTTTTGCTCGTAGCTCCGTTTTCGATTCCACAAATTGCGTTACGAAGCCTGTATGACCCTCTCGGTGCCCGGATAAACCGTTCGGGGCATCGCGTCCTGTGGTGATCGCACACCGCGATCCAAAAACAGGAAAAAACCAGACCCTGTTCCACCCCGGAATCGAGTACGCCCCACCAAACGGGACGACTTGGTCTCGTGCGGTCTTCACAGATACGTGTGCATCATCGATACGGACATGTAGGATTTCGTAGAAGCTGATTCGGGTGTGCGTGCACACCGGGATCAACGCGTATCCGCGGACATCGCCCCGTATCTGTACTTTTTGGAACGTGCCTTAACTTTGTGTACACACGTCAGATCGAGACAAAACTTGTGCCATCGGACTTGTAGCGATACGCTGGTCCTGTGGGTCAAGTTTGGTTCGATTCTGAGAACGTTGACGAAATCGCGTGTCGTAGGCCCCACAGGCCCCGCTCGACGGGCGATTTTGTGATCGGCTCATCGGAATCCAATTTTGGAAGTTCCGTTGGGTTCGTATCATCGTTCCTGACCTGTTGACACTAAGTTTGGTGAATTTGGAGACCGTTGACTCTGACGCGTTTTTCGGTGCAAAGCGGGCCCACATGTGGATCCCGTTTTGACCCGAAACTGCCGTTTTTGCCCTTGTCTCCAAATTGGACCCAAGGACAGGCGTTTCTAGCTGACTGATACTTTTTGGATCTAATGGTGATGTTTGTTTCAGCAACCGGAGTACCGCCTGCAAATCCAACGGAAGTCAGAGCTACAATTGGAACCAGAACCACAGGCAAGTGTACCTTGCCAAACCCTGCAGTCTGCTATTTATTTCCTTGACTTAATTTAGCATCATTTGGACAAGTAAAGCTCGTCAATTCTCAGTAGTTCCTGTGATAATATCTTGCTGGAGTTCTTGTGTAGAATCATATAAACTTGTTTTAACTGCTTAACCTAGGAAACGTGTGACGTGCTTAGTGTCCGATCATAGTCGGGTGCCAACCCCGTACGCGGTGTTGGGTACGTCATTTAGAGATGGATATTCGATACCCTTACTCTTGGTACTTGTCCTATCAAGTACAACAAAACCCAGGACACTTGACACTATTCATGAGACAGAATCCTCTTGAGATATTCACGATGATTCTGTATAGGATACAGGTTGTGACATGGACAGTTTATTTCTAGACATTGTATGACTGCTGCATTAGTTATGATCTTGCGTGTCATGGACATGAGACGTGTGATTACATTGGGTGGGGAGAGACACACAGGCTACAGGCTATTTTTATATATATATATACTATTAGTGTGAGGTCGTAGACTCTCCAGCAGAGCTAGACCCTTTACGTGTTATTACTGCTACCGGCTCCCCGACACAGAGCTTGTAGCGGTCTCAGCCTGAGTTCTAGTGATGCTCTCAACTTGCATTTATCACTTAGCTGGTTACATAGTTTACCCTACTGTTTCCTTTATTTCTGCACTGCTTATATTTTGGCTTTTATTATCTGTACCTTGTTATGTCCCCTGAGGACCTGGAATGGACTATGTCCCCAGGTATAGCTGAGGAGTTCCATCCAGAGATACCCCGTACCAGAGCACTTCCAGGAGCTGTACCAGGACCTGAAGACGAGCTCGCACCGGAGGACTTCTCCTGAGCATTGGCCGTATGTAATCATTTATTTCTATTTCCAGTTATTTATTTCCTGTCCATTTGCATCTGTTGTACCAGACATATTCTCGGATTGTTTCCCGAGATATTTATTGAGATTTGCTTATTTATTCTATTGCATTATTTCTGGCAGTTACTCTGTGTTTATCTGTTGTGGATGAGAATAGATTAGTCTGTGACCTGTATCATTGATCTATTTCCTGTTAACTACAGCTTAAGCATGCCCTGATGGATCCATTAAATTGGGTTGTCCATCGGTGCGTGCTGCTGGCCATTGCTCACGTGCTCAGTCCCTCGTCATTTTGGAACTGGGGCGTGACATAGTTTTTGTGGTGGCCCATGCAGGTCATCGACTAAATTGTTCGGTTTCAACTCAAGGACCGAACAGGCCTACAATAAGCTAGGATAAGTTTTAGAATCTCATCCACTTGCTTGAATCGTTCTTGATATCTATTCGAATTAAATTATTGACTTGCATCCTGCCTTGATTCTTGTGCGTCTCTTATCGTTTATTTTGAACGCAGGGAAAATGGACCCACCAGCCAGCAACGAGGCCCATGCAGAAACACCATAAACCGTTGTGGTTACCCAAGAAGATGATGTGATACCAGTCGGTGAAGGCCAATCATCACAAGGCAGTCAAGCAAGTCAGCCTGCCTCAATAATCCATCAAGATGACGTTCCACCCTCGACGCAGCCTACTCCACCGATGCCTTCCTTCCCACTGGGACCGCCTATGGACGAACATCAGATGTTCCGTATGTTCTACATAATGATGCAAGCCTATCAGAGGGTGCAACAAGAAGCTCAACAAAACCAATCGGAGAACTCCATCGGTAGAACTAGCTCGGAGTCACGGAGGCCAAATAGTTTAAATACAACTACCTTCGACGAGGACGTTCTTACTGCAGCCAGACCCGTGGAGTGCACCCTAAGGATCGAGTCCAGCCAGAAGCGGCCGTATGCGTCAGCACCAGACCAATCACAACAAGAAAGAGCTGCAAAGCGGCCACAGATACATCCACTACCAAGAACAGTCTCAGGAGCCTTATTTCTTCCTACTTGTCACTACTGTGGCAAGGTAGGCCACCTCGCTAAGGAATGCCGACGCAGACTGGGACAATGTCTATCTTGTGGATCTAAGAAGCATGCGGTAAGGGATTGCCCAGAACGTCGAGAGAAACCAGTGGTGATTCACCAACCAGCCACATCAACACCAGCCGGAACACCACAGGAAGGAACTCCAAAGAAGCCTCAGCTGCACCAGCCACCCGAAACATCTCCGAAAGTACTGCCCACTTGTCTACATTGTCACAAACAAGGCCATATTGAGAGCGGATGCAGACGTAAGATGGGATTATACCTGATTTGCGGAACCAATGAGCACTTGGCCAAGGATTGTCCTCAGCATCGGGAGAAAGCATTGACGAATCTTCAACCCGCCTCATCAGCCCCAGTTGTAGTACCACAGGCAGAAATTGCAAGAAAGTCTCACATACACCAGCCACCAGAAGCATCTCCACCGGCAATACCTGTCTGTCCATATTGTCACCGGCGAGGCCACACTGAGGATGAGTGCAGACGAAAGAAGAGACTATGCATAGCTTGCGGATCCAGTCAACATTTATTCAAAGAATGCCCTGAGCGTCGAGACAGAGTACCAACAGGTAACCAGCAAGTGTTACCAGCACCACGGTCAGCCTCTCCAGTATTGCAAGCTTCACCAATACCGAGGCCATCCTTGGTAACCCAGGCAACACTCTTCCAGCAGACTCAACAGCAGCAGAGGAATCAACTGCAAGGACACGGACAAGCTCCAGCGAAGACCGTGGAGAACACGCAGACTCGTGGAATAGCTGATGCGCGTAAGTGATTCGTAGTTTTTCGTTCCTAGTCTTATTGTAGTTCGTGCCCGTTGGTTCGTGACCTCAGCCCCAACCTAGTAAATTGTAACTTGTTAATAATAACCTGGTTTTCATAAAAGTTGTAGATCTTTTCTTTAACTAGATTTTCTCTGGAAGTGCATAACTTTCATTTTAGGGAAACGGTATTTCCCTAAAGTATCTTGTGATGTGTTTCGAGCGATACTTGCAACCGTGTCATCTCAGTTGACCGGTTATTCTTTGATTGCGAGGACGCAATCCTCTTAAGGGGGGTAGATTGTAAACCCCCTGATTTTTCAAAATTTTCAAATTTGGATTTTTCTCAATTTTCTGGAATTTTCTGGGATTTTTCTGTAATTAAAATCAAGGTTTTAAATATTAAATAATTTTTAATAGATAATAAACTATATTAAAATATTATGGAAATAATATTTTTGGGTGTAAAATGAAAAACTGGACTTAGGGCATTTTTTCTGGAATTTATCGGACCCCGGACCTATTTTAAAACACCTAAAAACTATTTATTTAAATTAATTAATTATTAATTAATTAATTAATTACTGTTTTTAAATATTATTATTATTATTATTTATATTATTAAACCCAACCCAACCCACTGGGTCTGGCCCACCGGGCCCAGCCCCACCCGGCCCAGACCCTGCCCAGCGGGTCGGGTCGGATCCGCCGCCGCCCGACCCGCAACCCGACCCGGCCACCCGTCTTCCCCAGTCTCCCCGTGCCCGCGTTTTCCGCCGGCAGCTCCGTCACCCTCCGCCTCGGCCGCCCCACGACCACCCGCCTTCTCCGCCACCTCCTCCAACTTGCCCGGCCCCTCTCCCCACCGCCTGCCCAATTTAAATCCCCCCGCCGTCTCCAGCTCCACGAACCGCCACCGCCACCACCCGCTCTGCCGACGCCGCTCCACCACCCAGCCGCCTCGCCGCCGCGCCCAGCCTCTCCCCGTCCTCCTCCTTCCTCCCCTCCGGCGGCCACCGCAGCCGCAGCCACAGCAATAGCAGCAGCACAGCGGCAGCTCCGGCAGACCGCGCCGCCGCCGCCGGCGAGCCCCCAGCCGCCTCGCCGCCCTTCGCCGCAGAGGCCCGGCCCCACCGCCTCAGCCTGGCCGCCCAGCCGCCGCTCTCCGGCCAGATTCCCAAACCCTAACCCTAGATTCTTCCCCTGTGTCCGACACGAGTCGGACACATGTCGGACACAACTCGAACCCTGGTTTTCGGGTCCCCTTCAGGTGCGTGTATCTTTTTGCTCGTAGCTCCGTTTTTGATTCCGCAAATTGCGTTGCGAAGCCTGTATGACCCTCTCGGTGCCCGGACAAACCGTTCGGGGCATCGTGTCCTGTGGTGATCGCACACCGCGATCCAAAAACAGGAAAAAACCAGACCCTGTTCCACCCCGGAATCGAGTACGCCCCGCCAAACGGGATGACTTGGTCTCGCGCGGTCTTCACAGATACGTGCGCATCGTCGATACGGACGTGTGGGATTTCGCAGAAGCTGATTCGGGTGTGCGTGCACACCGGGATCAACGCGTATCCGCGGACATCGCCCCGTATCCGTACTTTCTGGAATGTGCCCTAACTTTGTGTACACACGTCAGATCAAGACGAAACTTGTGCCATCGGACTCGTAGCAATACGCTGGTCCTGTGGGTCAAGTTTGGTTCGATTCTGAGAACGTTGACGAAATCGCGTGTCGTGGGCCCCACAGGCCCCGTTCGACGGGCGATTTTGTGATCGGCTCATCGAAATCCAATTCTGAAAGTTTCGTTGGGTTCGTATCATCGTTCCTGACCTGTTGACACTAAGTTTGGTGAATTTGGAGACCGTTGACCCTGACGCATTTTTCGGTGCAAAGCGGGCCCACATGTGGACCCCGTTTTGACCCGAAACTGTCGTTTTTGCCCTTGTCTCCAAATTGGACCCAAGGACAGGCGTTTCTAGCTGATTGATAATTTTTGGATCTGATGGTGATGTTTGTTTCAGCAACCGGAGTACCGCCTGCAAATCCAACGAAAGTCAGAGCTACAATTGGAACCAGAACCACAGGCAAGTGTACCTTGCCAAACCCTGCAGTCTGCTCTTTATTTCCTTGACTTAATTTAGCATCATTTGGGCAAGTAAAGCTCGTCAATTCTCAGTAGTTCCTGTGATAATATCTTGCTGGAGTTCTTGTGTAGAATCATATAAACTTGTTTTAACTGCTTAATCTAGGAAACGTGTGACGTGCTTAGTGTCCGATCATAGTCGGGTGCCAACCCCGTACGCGGTGTTGGGTACGTCATTTAGAGATGGATATTCGATACCCTTACTCTTGGTACTTGTCCTATCAAGTACAACAAAACCCAGGACACTTGACACTATTCATGAGACAGAATCCTCTTGAGATATTCACGATGATTCTGTATAGGATACAGGTTGTGACATGGACAGTTTATTTCTAGACATTGTATGACTGCTGCATTAGTTATGATCTTGCGTGTCATGGATATGAGACGTGTGATTATATTGGGTGGGGAGAGACACACAGGCTACAGGCTATTTTCATATATATATACTATTAGTGTGAGGTCGTAGACTCTCCAGCAGAGCTAGACCCTTTACGTGTTATTACTGCTACCGGCTCCCCGACACAGAGCTTGTAGCGGTCTCAGCCTGAGTTCTAGTGATGCTCTCAACTTGCATTTATCACTTAGCTGGTTACATAGTTTACCCTGCTGTTTCCTTTATTTCTGCACTGCTTATATTTTGGCATGTATTATCTGTACCTTGTTATGTCCCCTGAGGACCTGGAATGGACTATGTCCCCAGGTATAGCTGAGGAGTTCCATCCAGAGATACCTCGTACCAGAGCACTTCCAGGAGCTGTACCAGGACCTGAAGACGAGCTCGCACCGGAGGACTTCTCCTGAGCATTGGCCGTATGTAGTCATTTATTTCTATTTCCAGTTATTTATTTCCAGTCCATTTGCATCTGTTGTACCAGACATATTCTCGGATTGTTTTTCGAGATATTTATTGAGATTTGCTTATTTATTCTATTGCATTATTTCTGGCAGTTACTCTGTGTTTATCTGTTGTGGATGAGAATAGATTAGTCTGTGACCTGTATCATTGATCTATTTCCTGTTAGACTACAGCTTAAGCATGCCCTGATGGATCCATTAAATTGGGTTGTCCATCGGTGCGTGCTGCTGGCCATTGCTCACGTGCTCAGTCCCTTGTCATTTTGGGACTGGGGCGTGACAAAAATATTCGCCAATTGCCCATCCGTCGGCACATGAGATGGGCGAATAACTCCATCAAGAACAACATCCCTCAAAAAGTGACAATCTACCTCAATGTGTTTTGTACGCTCATGAAAAACTTGATTCTGCGCAAGATGTAAATCATATTGGCTATCACAAAACAAATTCATTGTACACGAATGTTGCACCCCCAAACTGCCAAGCAACCCTTTGAGCCACTTAAGCTCACACGTGACCGCCGCCATCACACGGTATTCTGCTTCGGCTGTAATTTTCCCTAATTTTCTAGGAATTTATTTATTATTAATAGGAATAATAATACGTATAGCGACAACGTATCAATAATTAATAATAATGATAATAATGATAAATTATATATATATATAGTAATCGCAATACTAAATATTATAATCCATAAACGAATGATAGCAGTAGCAGCAAACCATATCAAACCCGAACTCACACCCCCCTGCGGCCAACGACCCGACCTATATAGCCTCCTCCCTTTCGATCACTATATAAATCCTTTATACATGCGACCCAAAACCCTAACCCTAACCAACGAGCAGTCACCCCCAGACCCCTTGATCCCGTCGATACCACACGACCGCCACGGACGCCGGAGTCCCGCCTCCGTTGACCTGAGAGACGCGCGCGCCAACCTCGGCAGGAAAACCCGAACCCCAGGTACCCATATCTCGAACTCTATTATTCCCTACATGTGTGACCGTATTTTAATCCAGTTATTTAGATTTAATTATAACATGAACACCTTCTAATATCTTCAAATAGTTTTAACCAAACAACTATGTTTCTATTTTAAAGTCAACCGAAACTTTAAAAAAAAATCTGAGTTTTCATGCAATATAGAACACCTGAAAACTAATCCATAAGGCCGTATTGGAAGGCTAATTTCTTCCAGAATAATTAACGAACCTTGAATCTAATTGCACAGAACTAAAGATAACCTATACAGCATCAAAAATATGTATTGGTTACACATATTTGATAATTAATTATGTAAAAAATTATTGGTTAAACATTACGAAAATAGTTTTTCAAAACTTAGAAAACTTGCGATACGGAGTGCATTCCGACAAACCAGACCATCACGTCACATACTAGTTGCACCGAAAGGCGCATATGGTATATCCTGACTTGCGAGCTTTCGCAGAAGTTGATTTGGACGTGTGCATGCGTCGAAATCAACCCGTATCCGTAAAAAGTTCTCTATATCGACGTTTTACAAATTCTCCATTAGTTCGTACATGCTTGTCGGAACACGACGAAACATGCGCCATTGGATCAATGGTATCATGTTGGTCCTATAATCCAAGTTTTACGTGATTCTGAGACAGTTGACCGAACCGCCTATTCGCGGGCCCTACGGTTTGACTTGACAGACAAATTTGTGATCGGCTCACCGGAATCCAAAATTGGATATACCGTTGAGTTTGTATCATCGTTTATGATTTTTTTGACCTATATTTTGTCTAATTTAAATACCTTTACCTCTGACACGTATTTCGGTGCAAAGTGGCCCACATGTGGACCCCGCTTTGGCACAAAATTATCGTTTTGTCCCTGTGTCCAAATTGGACGAAAGAGTAAAATTTTCTGACTATTTTGCTGATTCTGGAGACGTTAATGATATTTATTTCAGCATCCGGAGACGTTCATTCAGAGTTTCTACCGGTTCCTTGTGCTTGACATCTGGACGCTTATACTACACAAATTGCTTGCCAGGCAAGTATACATTGTCATAGTACTGTTTAGTTATATTTATTTGCTGTATATTTTTTTTTGTTTATTTCAATTTATTTTGCTGTATAAAAATGCTCGTCCAAGAAAGACTTGGGTGTAACGACGGTTGCGTCATCTTTTGTTCTTTATTATATTAAGCATGTTGACATAGTTTTACGAGACTACCCCATAATTTGAGGCATCATTATGTTTCATTGGTTGTGACACATTTTTTTACATGAGTTGTGAGTCTTATGTAGGACACAGACTTGCGTATAGGCTGGCCACCTTTACGTATAGGTCGTACGCCGGTTAAGGAATAACTGCTAATAAAAATATCATATTTAGCAGACTTAGCAGTTACTAGATGCATTGCGTATTATGGATGTGACACGTTAGTAGCATTGGATGGGGAAGAATAATGAGTAAGCGTATACGACTCCTTTACACTTTCCCTTATTCACCCGTACGCTCCGCTGGAGATGCGAGGTTTATGAACCTATATTTACTTGGCGGACTCTGACGTCCGTGACGTTATACACGTGGCCCCTGGATCTCCGAGAGAACTATGCCCATCCCATTATTTCAGCCAGATAGTCCATACGCGAGAAATTTGTTCTTAAACTGCATATCACACAGACTGGTTCGACGACCATATTGGATGTTTTTATGGCATATTATTTTCTGTATCTTTTTACGTCCCTCTGAGGACCTGGTCCCTTTCTAGGTATAGACGATCAGGATTATCCGCAGGAGTACGGACTAGGACCTGACGCATCATTCTCTATCGAGGAGGTCTTACCCTATGAGTACCTGTGACTACTTCATAGATGATTGATCTTTTAGCTGATATTTCTTTATTTGAAATTTATTTTATATTGGAGTTTTGTCCTCCTCTATCATTTTAGTTTTGATACAGTCGATTGGTAGTGGATTTGTCTCTACCCGACTATTGTTTCCTTCCGATACTTCATACTTGAGACTTTTAGTTATTTATTTTGATATTTCTTTACTTGTGTTTGCGGATGAGAAATAGATGCATGTGACTATGTTGACAATATATGTAACACTTGTGAACTATTTATTCATATACAACGTACGTGTGTGTTATAATTTTTCCAACATATTGGAGTGTCATATACATACGGCTGGCATGTTACATATTCCTAGTCCTACGTATTTTGGGACTGGGACGTGACATATTTTTGTAGTGGCCCATGCAGGTTAAGAGTATATCATCTCGGTTACATTACTGTACCGAGCAAGCCTGCAAATAGGATTAGAGTATAGGATCTCATCCACTTATCTAATTATCTTTCTTGATTCCAATTTTGTACTCTCTTTGACTGCTTGCATCTACCTTTAACTTGTTATAACGTTGTCCTTATCTTCGTGTCCAGCAAAATGAATCATTCTAACGGACGTATTGCTCCCCTTGCCATCACAGCATGCAACTCAGCAACTTAGGAGGAATCTAGAGTTCTGCCTTCCTCGATGATGTATCTGACTACACCACTCCAGCCAAGACAACCATCACTGGTAGGCCAAATGCCCCTATCAGTTCAGATGGACCCTCAGACTCCAGTACCTCTGGTGGGGCACCAGTCGCAGCAGACTGCAAATCCCTTAGATGGGAGTATGCCACTACCGCCACCCTAGTTTTTGCCCCACTTTGCCTCACAGATACCCTCCGCAACCTAACAAAAATATTACCTCGACCCAGTTCATGCAAGCCATGATGCAGGCACAGTGGCAGTAGAATGAGCTGTTGAGACAAGCTCTTATAGCTGCATTGAACATGCCACCTCCCCCGCCACCATCCCCCATACCAGCCCCATCGCCATGACCTTATGAGGGCAATGTCAAATGTTTTACTCAGATGAACCCAAAGCACTTCAGAGGTACAGAGACTCCGCTGGAAGTCTCCAAGTAGCTCATTAGCACCGAGAAGTTACTGAAGGCATCACAGTTACCCGAGGACCTATGGATGACAGCAGTAGATCTTCTGCTTGAGGACAACGCTCATCACTGGTGAAAGGCCGAGCAGAGACAATATGGCACCGACCTAACGTGGGAGGAGTTCTGCGAGCTCTTCAATGAAAGGTTCTTTCCCACCAATATTTGAGATGTTCTCTACAACCAGTTCCTTCATCTTAAACAAGGGAATATGACGGTGGACCAGTACGACGCAGAGTTCAGCAGACTGAGTCACTTTAGTGAGATGTTGATTCCTACAAAGCTTAAGAGAGCCAAGAGATTCCACAATGCGTTATCCCCGGAGATCAAGAGATTCACTACTTCGCAGTCGAGGATATCTCATACGATAGTTTTGGAGGAAGTGAGAAGTCATGAGCTCCTTTTAAAGGAGACGCAGCAGATGCAGAGGTGCCCCGCACCAGCAGCTGCACCAGTTAGAGTATCTCAGGGCGGACCTATTATACGCCCTTTGGCACATCAGCAACAATATCAGCAGTAGAGAGCAGGACCCTATCAGTCCTGAGAGAAGCCCCTTTGCCATCAATGTGGGAAGTTAGGGCATATTTAGAGAGATTGTAGGACTTGTTTGGAACAATGTCTGAGATGTGGGTCTGGACAACACATGGCCAAAGATTGTCCGGAGCAGCAGACCTTGGCACTTCCTCAGACGATGCAGTGGCCACCACTTCCAACACCGCGACCAGCTCAGCAGATGATGAGGCCAGGAGCACCAGGAGCGGGAGCACCTTGACCTCCAGCAGGTGGAGGATTTCAGCGAGGATCACCGCTACCTACCCAGGAGGACCAATTTGCGAGGGCCATGCAACAGGGACCTCCTCAGAGGATCAGACAGGCTTTTGCTATGGAGATGGATGACACATAGCAGAAGATTGATATTATAGCAGATATTACCCTTGTTTTACTTTTTTTACTGTGATAATATTTGATACGGGAGCCACATACTCGTTCATATATTCTAGTTTTGTTGCCAAGCACAACATTGCCACTACACCCTTGTCTAGTTGTGTTTGTTTGCAATTTAATATCAAAACAAAAACTGGGAGAACAAGATTTGATTAACAAACTAAAAAAGTACAAAGAAGAGTCATATGAGACAATCTAAGTATAAATTTTGTTTTCTTGGGGGTGACGATGGAGGATTAGCAGTATAACAACTCTCTTTACTCCGTGGACGATCCGATACAGAAGCTCTTCTCTCTCCCTTGAGTGTTGATTCGCAGATGGCCAACCATCCTCTTTTGGTTCGGTCTTTCTCTGAAGCAGAAAAGGCCGACCTTTAGAACGTTCAAGTTGCTTGTCATGCCCCAGTCCCAAAATACCGAGGGACCGGACGCGTGATAATGGCCAGCAGTACGCACCGATGGACAATCCAATTTAATGGATCTATCAGGGCATACTTAAGCTGTAAAACAAAGTCTATGACAATCATGGCACAACTAATCTCATCCACACAAGATATAAAATATGATCCACAGAATAAATAAGGAATGTAAATCATCAGCTAGTCTCACAAAGTGCTTCGGGGAACAACCCGATAAATATCTGATACAATGGTTCAACAGACCAGAAAGTAAATTACTGAAATAATAAATACTGAGCATGAAACATGGATGCTCAAGAGAAGTCTTCGGCTAACACCTCGTCCTCGGATGGCGGTACAGCTCCTGGATCAGCTCCTGCTCCGGTCCCGTATACCTCGGGATAGATCTCGTCCTCAAATCCTGGGGACATAATCCGGATCCAGGTCCTCAGGAGACATAGCAAGGTACAAGAAAGCTCATGCCAAAATAAATGCAGTGTAGCAGATAATGAAATAAATAGGGCGAATAAATAACCATCTAAGTGAAAATGCAAGTGAGAGCAGCACGGGTACTCAGGCTGAGCCACTACAAGCTCTGTGTCGGGAAGCCGGTAGTGGTAATAACACGTAATGTGCCTAGCTCTGCTACGAGAGTCTACGGCCTCACAATAGTAGTAGATATATATAGAAGACAGCCTGTAGCCTGTGTGTCTCTCTCCACCCCATGTAACCACACATATCATGACCATAACGTCTCATGTCCATGTCAAGCGGGATCATCACTAATGCAACAAGTCATATGTATCTATGAATATAGTATCTCTGTCAGGTCCTGTATCCTATACAGAATCACCATGAATATCTCGAGAATATCCTGTCTCATAAACAGTATCAAGTGTCCTGGGTCGTATGGTACTTGATAAGACAAGTAAGAGAATATAAAGGGTCACGAATGTCCATCTCTAAATGACAGTACCCAACACTGCGTACAGTGTTGGCACCCGACTAATAATCGGACGCTAAGTATGTCACACGGTCCTAGGTTGAGCATGCACATCAATATAAATAAAGCAAGGAAAATATATATAAAGACTACAAAGTTTGGCAAGGTACACTTGCCTGATGTTTGAATATCAACAGTCGCCCCGGTATCAGTGGATCCTGTGGGTACTCCTCCAAAAGCTGTAATAAATATCACCAACCATCTCAGAAGATGTCAAATATCTAGAAATGTCTGTCCTTACGTCCAATTTGGACACAGGGGCAAAAATAATATTTTCGGGCCAAAGCGGGGTCCACATGTGGGCCACTTTGCACCGAAAAGCGGGTCAGGGTCAAAAGGTCTCCAAATTTGTCAAACTCAGTGTCTACAAGTCAGGAACGATGATACGAACCCAACGGAACTTCCAGAATTGGATTCCGATGAGCCGATCACAAAATCGCCCGTCAAGTAGAGCCTGTGGGGCCCACGATACGCGATTTTGTCGACTTCTCAGAATCGGACCAAACTTGGGTCACAGGACCAGCATATTGCTATGAGTCCGATGGCGCAAGTTTTGTCTCGATCCGACGTGTATACACAAAGTTACAGCGTATTCCAAAAAGGACGGATACGGGACGTTATCGGCGGATACGCGTTGATTCCGGGGTGCACGCACATCCGAATCGACTTCTGCAAAATCCACACGACCGTATCAACGTCGCGCACGTTTGGTATAGACCGCGTACGACCAAGTCGTCCCGTTTGGCGGGGCGCACTCAGTTCCGGGATAAAACAGGGCATTGTTTTTCCTATTTTTGGATCGCGGTGTGCGATCACCACAGGACGCGATGCACCGAGCGGGTTACACGGGCACCGAGAGGGTTATACAGTCTACGCGTAGCAACTGACAGAAACTAAATCGGAGCTGCGAGGCGAGAGAAAATGATACCTGAACAGGGCTCCGTGAACGCTGAATTCTACGTGTCCGAGAGTCAACTCCGTGTCCTGGTCGAGGATTCCCGTGTCCTCCGAGAGTCCGAGCTAGGGTTCTGACTCGGGGCAGCAGGGACTTCGCCGGAGGGGGTCGGTCTCGGGGTCAGCGAGGTCGGCTAGGCGGCGACTATGTACTGCCGACCGGAGCAGTTCATGCGGGCTGCGACTCGGCGTCGGGGCGTCTGGATGAAGCGGGGCTGCTCGAGGCAGGGTCGCCGAGTGGCGGACGCTGCGGCACTTGCGCGGAGGGGGAAGGCGTCGAACACAGCGGAGTCGGGGTCGGCGACGCTCGAGATGGAAGGGCGGCGTCGGAGTTGAGGTGATGAGGGGATGATGAGGCGTCGGGTCTGTTGCGAGGTCGACGGGCTGGCGGCGGAGTCGAGCGCAGGGGACAGCGGTGAGTGGAGGCGGCTGAGAGAGAGAGAGAGATGGAGAGAGAGATGGGTTGGCGACGGCTGCACGAACGCCGAGGCACGATTTTTATACTGTGCTACAGTATAACCGGCGGGTCTAGGGTTTGAAAATGGGTCGGGTTCTCAGCAGGTGGTTCAAGTTTGGTTTGGTTCAGCTAGGCTTGGTTTGGTTTACACTACCAATAGTTTTTAAGGCTTAAAACGTTACTCCAGAGTCCAATAAATTTGCCAAAAAATACCACATGTCTGATTTTTCATTTCTCACCATAAAATCTTATTTCCATAATATTTTAATATCAATAAACTGTATTTTAAAAAAATCCTTAACCCTTAATTACCTTGGTTCTTTTCCAGAAACTACCGAAAAATTCGGGAATATTATATTAAAATTTATTCTGAAAATCAGGGTGTTTACATTGCTCCTATTTATAGCCATCGTGATGATGGACTATGGATGCCGCATATGCCTCTGTTTGGTGGCCGCATAAGGCTCCTTCAACATAATATGATTGCAACTATTATTGCATGCTGTGGGCAGAT
Source organism: Iris macrosiphon (assembly GCA_036927795.1). Lineage (NCBI taxonomy): Eukaryota > Viridiplantae > Streptophyta > Magnoliopsida > Asparagales > Iridaceae > Iris > Iris macrosiphon. Next base: position 179,537,029 of record JAYESA010000001.1, read on the forward strand.
TGCCACATGGTATTGGTTGATATATGTTGTTGATGAGATATCGGGGTTGTTATCAACCCGTTGTAGGCATGACTTGGTCAGCTGGACACGTAGTCACCACCAACTCTACGAAGATCTCTACTGTTATAACGGGAAGATCTTGTGAGCTGGAGGTCCCATAACAACTAGGCCGCATATTGGCGAGGCCGCATGGGTCATGTAGCCGCATACGTGCTCTCGTTTGGGCCTTGGTCGAATGGACACTATGGCCGCATGTTGGCGAGGCTGCATGGGTCGTGTAGCCGCATACGTGCTCTGTGCATTCTGACGAAGTTATTAATGCCTGATATAACTTTTTGTCGGATGGTGTGTCGCCACCTCTCTCACACTTTTTGAGACAGTCAGGGCCATAAGTGTTTAGATTGGAACTGTGGCAGACCCTTGGAGGCTGTGTCACAGGACATGTTATGCGACTCGGCTCTTTTTGTCTGTCCAGGCCGTATGGGGGATGACTATGGGCCTGTCTTCATTATAAGGATGTGGCCTGCATATAAGTCGCATGACTATAGATTTTTTATGCTTCTACAGTGTTAGAATTCTTAACTAGAGAGGAGTTGTACATGTTAGCCGTTTTTATAAATTTTTTCCTGTAGTGATTCGTGGAAAAGAGATGAAGGCTTGACTCTTAGTCTTTTCCATGCCAAACTTTGATGTTGTCCTTGGGATGGACTAGCTAAGCAAGTACCATGCTTTCTTTGACTGCTACGGAGGAAGCATTCTCTTTAGAGTACCAGGCCAGCTAGAGCTCAAGTTTGTACGAGGATCCACGAAGATGCATGATGGTGCTCAGATGGCATTAAACAATGTCATTTATCATCCTATCATTTCAGAGTTCCAAGATATCTTTCCAGAAGATTTGCCATGACTACCTCCGGATAAAGATGTAGAATTCTCGATTGAGTTGACCCCAGAAGAAGCACCCATATCGTCGCATGTTTATAGATTGGCGAAGAAGGAGATGGATGAGCTGAAGGCGCAGTTGAAGGAGTTAGAAGAGAAAGGCTTCATTCGACCGAGTACATTATCCTAGGGAGCTCCAGTATTGTTTGTACCCAAGAAGGATGGGTCAGTGCGCATGTGCATTGACTACAGAGCCTTGAATGCTGTGACTGTGAAGAATAAGTACCCTCTGTTGTGCATCGATGATTTATTTGATCATCTTAGTGGAGCCAAGGTGTTCTCGAAGATAGACTTGAGATCGGGATATCACCAGGTGAAGGTGCGAAAGCAAGACATTTCGAAGGCCGCATTCATGACGAGATATGGACACTACGAGTTTATGGTCATGCCATTCAGGTTGACCAATGCTCGAGATGTTATTATGGACTTGATGAATGGAGTCTTCCATCAGTATTTGGACCAGTTTATGGTAGTCTTCATAGATGACATCCTTGTCTATTCGAAGAGCCACGAGGAGCATGAGAAGCACTTGATGATTGTCTTAGAGAAATTAAGAAGAGAATGGTTGTATACGAAGCTCAGCAAATATGAGTTCTTCTTGGATAAAGTCTCTTTTTTTGGGCATGTCGTCACTGGAGATGGTATTTTTGTAGATTCGAAGAAAATCTCGGCAGTCGAGACATGGCCCGTTCGTACATCAACATTGGAGGTGAGGAGTTTCCTTGGACTTGCGGAATATTACCGACGGTTCATGAAAAACTTCTCGAGGATAGCAGAGCCTATGACTCGGTTGACGTGCAAGGATTGAGAGTTCATATGGACGGATGAGTGTCAAGCCACTTTTGAGGAGTTAAAAAAGCGATTGACCACAACACCAGTATTGACTATTCCTTCAGGACTAGGAGGCTATATGATCTACAACGACGCATCGGGGAAAGGATTAGGATGTGTACTGATGCAGCATGACAATGTGATTGCGTATGCATCTAGGCAATTGAGAGTACATGAGAAGAATTATCTAACTCATGACTTGGAGCTTGCAGCCATAATTTTTGCCTTGAAGCTATGGAGACATTACTTATATGGGGAATGAGTGGAGATATATACTGGCCACAAAAGCCTCAAGTATGTCTTCACGCAGAATAAGCTGAATATGAGGCAATGCCGGTAGCTTTAATTGATGAAGGAATTCGAGAGAGAGTTGTATTATCATCCGGGCAAGGCTAACATAGTAGCAGATGCGTTAAGCCGTGTCACGTCCCAGTCCCAAAATACGTAGGACTAGGACACGTAAGCATGCCAGCCGTATGTATGTGGCAAATCCAATATATGGAAACCATAATACTTGCGTACGCTGTATAATGAACAATAATTCACAAGTGGTAAAACTATCACAAGTCATAGGGTATAATCTAAATCTCATCCACAGAAATCATAAATAGATAAATAACAAATAACTATGTAACTAATCTCAATGTGAAGTATCTAAAGATGACAGTCGGATAAAAACAAATCCACTGTCGAACTAGAATATAAAAGCAACACAATATAATTACAACAACTAACAATCACTGAGACTCGAAGAGAAGACCTCCTCGAAAATATAAGTAACCAGTTCGGATCTGCGCTCCTGCGAATACTCATGAACATCAACATCTGGAAAGGGACTAGGTCCTCAGAGGGACATAACAAGATACATAGAAGCATGCCAATAAAGTACTGAAATAAATATTCAATGGGTCGCCTAACCGTCTATGTGAATGCAGTTTGAGAATAACTTTCCCAACGCGTGGGCTATCTGGCTAAAATGGGATTGGCATGATTCTCTTGGAGATTCAGGGGCCTAAAAATTATGTCGTCTTTTGAACGGCAGAGGCCGCCTGATAATAATATAATATATAGTGGTCATCATGATCACGCATCTCCGGCGGAGCGTACGGGTTACACAAAGAAAGTGCAACAGAGCCCACACGTCTTACTTGTTGTTCTCTCCACCCCATGCTCTAAACATGTCATATCCATGACACGATAATACCTCTAATAACTGCCAAGTCTCCTAGCATGCAAAGTTTCTAACAACAGTTATCCCTAACGCACGACCCACACGTACAGGAGGCCAAACCCTGCACGCAAGTCCGTGATCTATATGAGACTCACACTCGTGTAACAACTGTGTCACGGCCAATGAAACCTAATGATGCTTCATGATAATAGGGCAGTCTCATAAACAAGGTCAATGCATATACATAATAAAAACAAATCACGACGACACCGTAGTTTGCACCCAAGTTTCATTGGATGCGCATTTTATATAGTAGTTAAAATATATGAACTAATGACAGAAAATAAAGATGCATGCAACATATGGAATATGAATAATAGTACAATGGCAAGGTATACTTGCCTGGCAAGAAAGCTGCAAAGTCCCAATAACCTGCTCCAGAAGTCGCGCAGATAAATCCAATAGGTCCTATATACATATAATATAATACAATACAATATCAGTCATTACACTAGCACATATACAACCATATATACACTGGACTCGGGGGTACGCTAGGGGTGACACTGGTCAACTAACAAGGTCAATTGGGAGTCTAATTACGCGGGTGTCACGTCTTCAAATACTGTGAAAACAGACAGTCAACTAACACTTGTCTAGCCAGTACGTCGGTGTATACGAGGCAGACAATTCCCTAATTTTCAGGTCACAAGGTCATGGTAAATATACGGGCAACATCCACGGTGTCCTAGGGTCGTACAATTCATACATAGTCATAACTATTACTAGCATATAATCAATTACTTACAATTTATACATACCAATTAAATACATATATATATACCTATTAAACATATACTAATGGAATACCTATACTATACATACCAAATACATACATATACCTATTTGAATACATATACACATACGTACATGAAATCACGAAGAAGGGCAGGAACGAACCTGCGCGGGCGTGCACGTGCACGAGATTGACGATGACAACGACGATGGTAACGACGATGATGACGACGATGGTAACGACGATGGTAACGACGATGACGATGTTGATGACGATGACGATGTTTGGGGTTATGATGAGATGATGATGGTGAGATGATGAGGATGATGAGATAATGATGGGGATGATTAGGGTTAAGGTATTGGTGATGATGATGATGAGATGGTGATGATGGGGTGATGATGATTAAGGATGATGATGTGATGATGGAGCCTGCCGGAGGAGGCCCGACTGTCAGGGAGGTCCGGCGAGGGGGAGTCGAGCAAGGAGGAAAGAAAAAGAGATGAAGGGGAGGTCGAGTGTTCTCAGGTGGAGGAAACAATAGTGGCAGCACAGGTGATCGATTTTAGGCGTGCTGGCTACACGTAGTCCGACGGTGAAGTGGTCGGGAAGGTGCTGCTCTGTCGAGGACTGTGCAGGCGGAGGAGGTAGAGGAACGGGTTTATGGCAGTGAGCAGCGGTGGTTCAGCGGCTTGCCGGCGGTTCAGTCGAGCGCGGGGAGGTCGGCTGGCGGTCGGCTCGAGTCAACTGTGTAGGGAACAAGGAGGCGATTCGACGGGGTCAGCGAGGATGCTCGGCTCAGGGTCGGTCGAGAGGAGAAGACGAAGATGATGGGATGAAGATCGACGACGAGGTGGAGGACGGAGAGGCGAGAGGATGAATGGTTGTCACGTCCCAGTCCCAAAATACCGAGGGACTGGATACGTGGCAATGGCCAGCAGCACACACCGATGGACAAACCCAATTTAATGGATCCATCGGGGCATGCTTAAGCTGTAATATAATAATAAGTAGGTCCAATGATAAATATCAAGTATCTAGATCTCATCCAACAGAACAGTATAAGAACTAAATAGCAAACTGGAATAACTACTGGAAGTCAAGTTACTGTCGAATATCCAGCAAGAAATAATACTGAGTCGGGTGGAGACAAATCCACTACCGATAAATAGAAAAACAGAGACAAGAAAATATAACTAAGACATGCTAGAAAATAACTACGTATAAACAGGGCCATCGACTGCAATCGTACCCTCGTCTGGTGTCGGTCCGTACAGTTGCGGGTGCTCCTCGTCTGCTAAATCTGGAGAACAAAACCAGGTCCTCAGAGGGACGTAACAAGATACAAAAGAATACGAGCCAAAAGTACAGTAAATGAACATGCAAGATAGACAGAAAAGTAAACACAAGAAAGCAAACAAGACTCAAGAAATCACTGCATCTAAGATGGTGGCGTACCGATGGTGCTATCAAACATGACTACTAACAAATCGGGGTGACCGCAACTCAATGGGAGATCACGGTCCTATAGAAGGTAGGCCAATGGGGACTCCCAATCTATAGTATCGCTCTTTCGCAGCCCTATGGGAGCTCACGAATGAGGTAGTCAAATGAACAAGTCTCTATCGCAGCACAATGGGTACTCACAATCGAGAATGCTCAAGTATAGTCAGTGCCTGATAACGATCATCTAGGAACTAAAGTAACCATCCGAGTCAACTCAAGGAATATAGAGTAAACATGTATCATCATAATATATCTAAGTAACAAATAGTGATCCATGGAAAAGAGCAAATAATGTACATGCACGTAAACGAGAAATAAGACTAGAGCGGCAGGAATCAATCAATATGAAAAACGCATCAAGAAACTATATACGACAAGAAAATAACAACTGAAAAGGAAAGCATGCAAATATTGTACAAGTATCTTGCACGACAATGTATAAATAAGTCCAGGAGATCAGTAGCAAAACCACAGGATTTGGCAAGGTATACTTGCCTGGGGTTCTGGCTCCAATTGTAGCTCTGACTTCTGCGGGGATTGCAGGCAGTACTCCAGTTGCTGAAATAGACATCACCATCAGATCCAAAAAATATCAATCAGCTAGAAACGGCTATTCTTGAGTCCAATTTGGAGACAAGGGCAAAAATGATCATTTCGGGTCAAAACGGGGTCCGCATGTGGGCCCGCTTTGCACCGAAAAACGTGTCAAGGATGAAGGTCTCCAAATTTGCCAAACTTAGTGTCAACATGTCAGGAACAATGATCCGAACCCAACGGAAATTCCAGAATTGGATTCCGGTGAGCCGGTCACAAAATCGCCCGTCAAGTGGAGCCTATGGGGCCCACGACACGCGATTTCGTCAACGTCCTCGGAATTGAACCAAACTTGGGTCACAGGACCAGCGTATTGCTACGAGTCCGATGACGCAAGTTTCGTTTCGATCCGACGTGTGTACACAAAGTTATGACACATTCCAGAAATGACAGATACGGGACGGTGTCCGCGGATACGCGTTGATTCCGGTGTGCACGCACACCCGAATCGACTTCTGCGAAATCTTACACATCCGTATCAACGACGCGTATGTATCGGTGAAGACCGTGTGCGACCAAGTCGTCCCGTTTGGCTGGACGTACCCAGTTCCGGGGTGAATCAGGGCGTTATTTTTCCTGTTTTTGGATCGCGGTTCACGATCGCCACAGGACGCGATGCCCCGAGCGGGTTGCACGGGCACCGAGAGGGTCACGCAGGGTTCACGATGCAACAGACGGAATCGAAAACAGAGCTACGATGAGAAAGATACAGGTACCTGAACAGGGCTCGAGAAATCGAAGTTTCTCGTGTCCGACACGACGTGAAGCGTCCGTGTCCGAGTGACCTAGGGTTAGGGTTCGGGGAGGCTGGCCGGAGCTTGAGGCGGAGGGGCGGCTCTGCGGCAAGGGCGGGCCGGAGGGGCGGCGCTGGCGGCGCGTCGGAGCGGGCGGGGAACGGGCGGAGCCGGCCGGAGGCGCTGCGGCTGCGCTCGGGGTCTGGTGCTGAGGGGAAGGAAGAGGAGATGGAGGAGACGGAGGAGGGAGCTGCGGGCGGGGGCTGTGCGGCAGAGCAGAGGCGGGTCCGGCGGCGCGGGTGCGGTTAGGAGTGGCGGTTGGAGTCGGGTAGTTGCCGGAGAGGGAAAAAGTCGGGGGGAGTTATATAGGGGGAGGAGCGAGGCGGGGTAAGCCGGGCTAGGCGGCGGCGGAGATGGGCCGAGGGGTGCGGGGCGCATGGCCGCGGGCGGGGCGGCGGAGGAAGCGGGCAGCGCCGGGAGACGCGGGCGGCGCGGGGGACGCGGGGGGCGGGGGGGAGAAGGTGGAAGCGGGTCGGTCGGGTTCGGGTCTGGCAGACCCGACCCGACCCGATAGCCCATGGGCTGGGCTAGGGTTTGGGCTTGGGCTGGCTGGGCTGGATTGGATTATTTCTAAATACATAAAAATAATAATAGGTAAATAATAATAAAAATAGTTTTGAGGTGATTAAAAATAGGTCCGGGGCCCAATAAATTCCAGAAAAATTACCCTAATTCTAGTTTTTTCATTTTACACCCAAAAATATTATTTTTATAATATTTTAATAGTAATTAACAGCAAATAAAAATCATTTAATTACCAAGAGCCTAGATTTTAATTACATAAAAATCTCGAAAAATTCCAGAAATTGTGAAAAGTCCAAATTAATAATTCCTGAAAATCAGGGGGCTTACAATGGTGGTGGAGACAGGGTCGTGTGACCCGGCGGGAAGATACCGTGGTCGGGGAAGATGGCCGGCGGCTCAGACGAGGCTGGGCTATCGTCGGGTTGGACAGGGATGAATGGGGAGAAAGCAGGGTGGTCGTCAGCTTCAGGCGGCGGGAGGAGGCTACTCCGGCGGAAGAGTGCTCCGGCGAGGGGGACTGGTCGGGGAAGGAATGAAGTCTAGGGTTCGGGTGTAGGGTTTTGATATAGGTGGAAGTGATGATGTTTAATGGAGAGGTTGTTTGCATGTAGGAGAGAGAGGGTTGATGTTGACCTCCTAGGGATTAGGGCCGACTGTACACCTTGGGATAGGGTTGCTTTGGTGTAAGAACCCTAATTCTGAAAACCGTATTTCTCTATTATTAATTATTTAATTTATTTATATGAGTTAAATAGAGGAAATAGATTTTATTAAATTTTATTTGAGGTATTTTTGCATTTAGGGGACTTATGGAGCCATTATAAATTTTTTCTGATTTATTCCATGTAGGAGACTCTTTGGACAATTGTTAGCTCAACCGTATGCACCAATGTAATTCTTAGAATTTCCTGTAAATAGATATGTGTCTATATATATATATATATATATATATATATATATATATAATTCCTATTTGGATCTCAACCCGAAACCCAAACCCGCGTAAATTAAGAAATCAACAGCAGCAGTAGCAAACCAACTTTTTAACTCCGCGCGTAAATTAATTCCACCATTTAAATTTTCTTTCACCCGCACATAAAGTTTAAACCCCACGTGTAAAACAACTCTGCGCGTAAAGTAGAACTCCACTGCTTAAATTCCTACCCCGTGCGTAAAACAAACACCATCGCCTCATTTTTATCGCCTCTTTACCTGTTATTACTAAACTCTCCTCAACCGAAACCTAAACCAATGAAAGAAAGAAATAGCAGCGGCAGTAATTCTTAACCACTAAGTTTCCCCACCGCCTTTAATCTCTATATATATCACAACCCTCCTAAACCATAATCCCACTTCTTATTCCAAACACAATATTGAACGTTGCACTCTACAGAACTTTTGCTCGACAAGTATACCTTGCCATTGTACTATTATTTACACTCTAGCCAATACATGCATGTTTAATTCTGCTTATATAGATGTTTATTTATGTAGATTTTGGACCCATTTTATGAGACCACCCCAGTATCATGTAGCATCAGTAGGTTCATTGGCCGTGACACAGTTGTTACATGAGTTGTGAGTCTCATATAGATTTCGGACTACGTACCGGGTTAACGTCCTGTACATATGAGCCGTGCGTTAGGGATAACTGCTGATAGAAACTTTGTATGCTAGAAGACTCTGCAGTTATTAGTGGTTCAGGGACATAGCCTATTATAGTACGGTGGTCCAATTCTTGTCCTTGTTTGGTTGTAGGATTGGGCTATTGTACTAAAGTTAGGTTATGAACCAAATCATGTTATGGATATGACATGCCTAGAGCATTGGGCGAGGAGGACTACTAGTAGGCGTATGGGACACCCACTTCCTCTATGCAGATTCCACACTCGACGATTATTATATACATGCGCCCTTGTACTGGGGGCATATGTGGCATATACTAGCTAGTTGTCACGATTGGTGAATTACGTCAGCATATGTCTAGCCTACACTTTCCATACGCTCAAGGTTGTCCTCAAATTGCATTCACTTAGACGGCTAGGCGACCCATTGGATGTTTATATTTTAGTACTTATTGGCATGTTATTATGTATCTTGTTGTGTCCCTTTGAGGACCTGGTCCCTTTCCAGATATGGACGAGCAGGAGTATCCACAGGAGTACGGACCTGGACCTGACTCTACTTACCAGACTGAGGAGGTCTTACCCTCAGAGTAGCTGTGACTTGTTTCTACTGTTTAGAGATGTTGTTGCTACTGCAGTATAGTCATTTTGTAGAGGATTTATTTCCACCCGACTATCAGACTTGATACTCGTCTTGGATATCCAGTTATTATTCAGCTCTTTTATTATTTGTGCTATGGATGAGATATAGATTCTGTGTGACTTGTTGTGACAGTATATTACCACTGGTGGATTGCATATTCATATACAGCGTACGTGTGTATATAATTTCCATATATTGGGATTCATATACATACGGCTGGGCGTGTTACGTATTCCTAGTCCTACGTATTTTGGGACTGGGGCGTGACATGTTTTAGTGGTAGCCCATGCAGGTCGAGAATATATTATCTCAGTTACGTAACTGTACCGAACAAGCCTGCGTATAGGAATATAGTATAAGGATCTCATCCACACTTGACTAAAACCTCATTCTTCCTTTCAACCATCTTATGTTTGGATAAAACAAAGTTTTACGCCAGGAACCCTTTACGATGTGACCAGGGACCTCTATTTATGAAGAAAAACCAAGTGACTGTTGTTGGCGTAAAAGCCAAAAGACTGCCTAGTTGGCATAAAAGCCAAATGACTGTCATATTGGCATAAAAGGCCAAACTATGCAGAAGATTGTCTACTTTATGCTACGGTTATGACAACTGCTAACCACATTTCCTTAGTCTTCTAAATCATGACATGCAAGCCACGTAGGTAAACTGTAAAACCCCCTTCCTAGAAAATCGTATAAACCCATTTTATTTATTAATTATTAATTAAATTGTAGTAATTAGGTCTAAATAGGAGAAATAAATTTTTAATAATTTTTATATTAGGTGTTCGGGCCCTTAGAGGACTTGTGGGACCATCAGGAATTTTTCGGATTTTATTCCATGTAGGGGACCCCTTGAACAGTTGCTAGCCTAACGATGTGCATTACCCTAAGCTATAAATTTTCTTATGAGTATATATATAATATATATATGTATATACAAATATATATATATGTATATATATATTTATAAAGAAAGAAAGAAAAGAAAAGAAAGAGTTAAATAGTATATAATAATAATACTAATATAATAAGTATATATAATAATAATAATACTAATAATATTAAATATGCTTAAGTACTTAAGCCTTAGGAGCTTTGCTAGTTTGCTTTCCCAGCAGACTTAAATTTCCCTCCTTAGCAAATCCAAACGTGACCGCCACTTGTGATCAGCGTGATAGCGGCTTACTTTAAACCGCGGACATCCGACCCTTCACCCTCTCTCTCTATTAATATATAGCATATATATATATATAATAAACTCTCCAAAACCCTAACTTAAATTCCCAGACTTCTCCTTCCCATCTAGAGCCGTCACCACAGCCAGAGAAGCCTCCCCAAGCCATCCAACCATCCCGTCGACGCCGACATCGCGGACTGCAGTCTCCCACTCGAGGCACCTTCGCTCCGACGTGAATTCCCGTTGACTCGCTCGACCAAACGCTGTTCCGTTTTCATAGGTATGATCTTCCCTCAACCATCTCCAAATTTGTTTTATAGTCAACCCCGGAAAACGTGTGCCCCTAGGTGAAAAACAGCGTCCAAAGTTGGACGAGCAGACAGAATTCCGCAATCGCAGAATTCCATATTGACCACCCATGTTGCCGAGTTCGTATCTCCCACCACAGAGATCCGAATTCGGTGATTCTTTTTGATACCTGTAGATTAGATGACCTAGTTTATTTTCTGTATTATAACCTTGTGCTATTAGTCGCTGTGGACAGAAATATATTCGTCACAAAACCGTGCGCACCCACTTTTTCCGGTTTTCCAAAAGTTGGAGATCGGAGCGCGCCCCGCCAAACGGGACCGCCCCGCCGTGTGCCAAGTGTACCAAATGGTGCATACAGCATAACGGAACACGTGAAAAATTCGTGGGGACTGATTCGGACGCGTGAGCGCGCCGGAATCAAGCCGTATCCGTGGACACATCTCGTGTCGCCACTTTTGTGGAACTCGCGTGTATTTTGTGCACGGTTGTCAGAATGCGACGAAACTTGCGCCACTGGACTCGTGGTAATGCGCTGGTCCTGTGACCCAATTTTCACGCATTTCTGAGACGGTTGACCAGATCGCCAATTGGCGGGTCCCACAGTTGACTTTTTGGACCAAATTTTGTTCGGCTCATCGGAATCCAAATTTGGACATACCGTTGGGTTCGTATTGACATGTAGAGTTGTTTGACCCATAGTTTGTCCCATTTAGAGACTGTTACCCTCGGCACGCTTTTCGGTGCAAAGTGGGCCACACGTGGACCCCACTTTTGCCCGAAATTACCGTTTTGCCCCTGTGTCCAAATTGGACGAAAGGGATGTGCTTTTTAGCTATTTTGCTCATTCCGGAAATGTTGGTGATGTTTATTTCAGCATCCGGAGACGTTTGTTCGGAGTCCTTAGTTCCAGGTTCAGTGTCCTTGACATTTGGGCGCGTACACTTTACAGATTTCTTGCCAGGCAAGTATACCTTGCCATTGTACTGTTTTTACATTCCATATGAGGCATGCATGTTTATTTTCTGTTTATTTAGTTCATTTATTTTAACTGCTATATAAACTGCGCGTCCAAGGAAACTTGGGTGCAACGACGGTGTCGTCGTACTATGTTTTTACTTATGTATATGCATTGGACCTACTTTATGAGACTACCCCATTTTCATGAGACATTTATGTTTCATTGGCCATGACACTATTCTTACACGAGTGTGAGTCACATGTAGGACACGGACTTGCGTACTCGGCTGGCCACCGGTACGTATAGGTCGTACGACGGATAGGGATAACTGCCAATAGAAACTTTGCATGCTAGTAGACCTGGCGGTTATTAGAGGTATTATCGTGTCATGGACATGACATGCTTAGAGCATTGGGTGGGGAGAACAACAAGTAAGGCATTTGGGCTCCTTTGTACTTTCTTTGTGTAACCCGTACGCTCCGCCGGAGATACGCGGTCATGATGACCCCTATATATTATCATGGCGGGCCTCCGACGTTCGAAAGTCGTCGTGCCTTTGTAGGCCCCTGGATCTCCAAGAGAAGTATGCCAATCCTATTTATGGCCAGATAGCCCACTTGTTAGAAAGTTGTTCTCAAACTGCATTCACATAGATGGTTAGGCGACCCCCATGGATGTTTATTTTCAGTACTTTATTGGCATGTGTTTAAGTATACTTGTTACGTCCCTCTGAGGACCTGGTCCATTTTTCAGATATAGATGAGCAGGAGTATCCACAGGAGTATGGACTTGGACCTGACGCTACCTATCAGTCTGAGGAGATCTTATCTTCTGATTATATGTGATTCATTGCAGCTGTTTAGAGATTCTAGTTGCTATTCTTTTCTAGACATTTATTCTTATATTAGAGTTTATTCTCTTCTCTCTTTAGTAGTTTATTATAGTCGATTTGCAGTGGATTTGTTTCCACCCGACTATTGCACTTTGAGATTACTATTTGAGACTACTTCTTTGATATTCAGTTATTGATTTCCTTTATTCTATTATTTGTGCTGTGGATGAGATATAGAACTGCGTGTGACTTGTTGTGACATATATTACCACTGTGGATTGGATATTCATGTACAGCGTACGTGTGTATATGGTTTCCATATATTGGAGTTCGTATACATACGGCTGGCGTGTTACGTATTCCTAGTCCTACGTATTTTGGGACTGGGGCGTGACATAAACTGTCCTGCGTAAACTTGATGATTCCTGAATAAATAAATAACCAGCGTAGAGTAACTGATTGGGCATAAAATATAAGGCATCATAGAATAGCCTGATTAGGCGTAAAATGTAAGGATAATGATGAGAGCGTATTTGTCACAGCCTTAGCTTTTCCAGCCATGACCAAATCTCGTGCATTAAATGTAGAGATATGCCTCGAGCCCCGTATCAGAAATAGCTTTTGACGTGGCATCTGATTTTGTCTTATCTTGAGCGTAAAAACTCATTTCGGACTTGAGCGTAAATGCGCATTTTTATCAAATGCAAAATAGACAGCGTATTCAGGAGACTCCGTTTTCTTCCTCTTACATGTGTAAAAATGACTTGTATCAATATGTTACTAAACGACAACCTGGGTCTCTGTGCAAATTCATCATCACAGCCATCCTCTCGATCATCGTGCAGTACTTTTGTCAGATGTCAGTTCACTGATTTGTTTGACAAATTTATCCGAGGAATACTAAGAGTTTCTCGTACGACTTTACGCTATAACGTATTTCAAATTTTACATATCTCTTTATGCAGGAAACCTTTTACGCGGACTCTTACGCAGATAGATTTTACCCAGACTTTACACAGGCCGACTTTCTACGTCAACTTTACGCACACAAAATTTTACGCACATAACTTCTTAAGCAGATTTAAACACGCAGGAGATATTTTACGCAAAGACTTTACGCAACATATATTTTATGCGCAGATTTTCTACATCAACTTTACGCCTGCAGACTTACGTACAGACTTTTTATGCCGACAGTTTTGAATCCCTATTTTATGCGACAGCTCTACTTTACGCTTCTCTACCTTACGCGGACCACTCTGAATTTTTACTTTACGCCAAATTATCTTGAAGCTCTGCATTATACAGGAAGTTTATCAACCTGTTTTACGCCAACTACCTTGAAGTCCTATTTTACGCGGGGAGAAACTTCATGTATGTTGAGGGTTTTGACTGTAAATACGCGGACAAATCCCCAGCGTATTTCATGCTTCTACATTCTATCTAATGCTTGCATCCTTTCTGTACTCCTTCTAAATGTTGTACATCACCTGCAGAGAGATGGATATACAGAAGGAATGTACTGTCATAGATGATGACACAACTCCTGGGGTCAATGGTCAGACTCAAGGAGAGACCTCAACAATTCCTAGACTTCCGAGATCAGATGGACAGATTCATAATCCAGTTCCATCTGATCTTTCCATTCCACCTAATGGGAATCTTCCAGTATCATTAACACCACAGGATGGCCATGCACAACTGTTCCAATTCTTCCAGATGATAATACAGGAACAGCAACAACAGGCTGCAGAGCAGAGGCAGCAAGCAGCAGTACAAAGACAAGAGTTCCTAGTAGCACTTGAAAGGATGGCTGCAAGGACTACTGTACCAGCTCAAGCATTAGCTCCAGTACCTCGAGCTAAAGTTGGTTCAGTAAAAGACTTTATACAGATGGGTCCAAGGCCGTACCAAGGCATTGAGAACCCAGAGGAAACTACCAGCTGGATCACTCACACTCAAAAATTATTAGAAGCCTCACAGCTGCCTGTAGACCTATGGATGATAGGTGTAAGAACACTTCTAGATGGTAATGCTCATCACTGGTGGGAATCCATGGAGCGCCAGTTAGGTACATACCAGACTTGGGAGCAGTTCCTGGAGTACTTTGAAAGGAAGTACTTCCCGAACACCGTTAGAGATGCATTGTACGATCAGTTTCTCCACCTGGAGCAAGGGAACAGAACAATGGATGAGTATGATGCTGAGTTTAGTCGTCTCAGTAAATATGGTGCTGCTTTGATACCAGATGACTTGGCTAAGGCTAAGAGGTTTCATCATGGACTAACTCAGGAGCTACAACACTACACTAGCTCCCAGTCCCGAATCTCTTACGCCGAATTACTGACAGAAGCCAGATTGCAAGAAACTATCAGCAAAGGAAAGTGAGGTCAGCGGAAGACACAACAAGAAGGACCTACCAGACATCATTTAGCTCAGCAACAGCAGTACCAGCACCAAGCAGGACCATATCAGATCCCAGAGAAGCCCCACTGCCATCATTGTGGGAAACGTAGACATATTAGGAGGGACTGTCGACTTCGCTTAGGATAATGTATTAGATGTGGTTCCGGAAAGCATATGATGAAAGACTGTCATATGCAACAAGCATTGACACTTCTACCGCCAGCACAGAGGCTAGCGCTTCCAGCACCAAAGCCAGCTCAGTAAATGTGAGTTCTTTTGGACAGCTTTTTGGACAGAGTTTATTTCTTGAGCATGTCATTACAGGAGTTGGTGTGACAACTATAAAGACTGGATGAGTCTTATCTTCTCTATGAACTTGAAATATTTTGTAACATCTCTCATTATAATCTAGCGTATTTATATTTTCTGAACTACCTTGACTTATGCTGCTGTTACAGCCTAGTTCTGTAAGCTTAATCTTTTATCAAGCTTGTTCATGACATATGTGTTATTTGTAACGCCCGCAACCGCACGGTGCGTTACGCTAAGTCTGATTGAATAAAACAAATGCTGGTTACATTTGATTTATTAGATTTTGGGAAGAAGTATTGATTGAGTTAGTTTTATGTGCAGATGGCTAGCGGAGTTCGATGGAAATTAGGTGTTCGTTCAGAACAGTACTGAGATAACTGGATGGGAGCGATAATGCCGTCTTCCTTAGTCCGATCGGTCGAATAATTTGGAGAGCACGGCCTGCTCGCACGGTCATACCAGTTGAGTAGATCGCGCTTGCATCGGACCACGGATTCAAGGGATTGGCCGTATCGGCAGGACAGGATGCTTAACGGGATCAAACATTGTGAGTGGGCTCTTTTTCTTCTTCTCTACTCCTTCATGCCTAATAATATGGAAAATACGTAAAAGGCTTGAACACTTGGGCTGAAATATTGGGAATCACTACACTGAGGCGTGCATAGAGTGTACGTCGTTGGCTTGAATAGGATTGTGGCTTGAAAAGATTTACGCGTTGGATAGTTGGAGCTAGAGTTGGATTATTACATTGAGGCAGTTGGTTGGATAATTGGGATTATGCTTGGACGGTTGGAATTATATATTTTAGAATAATACATTGAGGCAATAGGAATATTGGAAATTCGGGCGAGCGAGCGTGCATCCGTGCACGAGTATCACTTGGTCGCTTTGTCTTACAAAGCGAGCAGTTGTGGTTCAAAACCGAACAACTGCATCGGCGAGGGTGTTGTGCCGCTTGATGGGACATTGTGCCACGAATGGGGCATTGTGCCACTGTAACGGCATTGTGCCACTGTTGGGGCCTTGTGCCATGGGTTTGCTTTGAGCATGGGTGTTGCACCAATTTGGAGTCTGTGTTGAGAAGAGGCATTGTGCCTATGGGAAAAACTTGGTATTTTGGTTCCTTGGGCTATATGTTAAGGTTTGGTTATGGATGCTTTGGTTGGATATTGGTTAAACGAGTCTAGGATCGCTTGGTGGGACGAGAATGTTCGATCCTCTCATCATACCTACGTGTCTGTATGTCACGGACAACCTGTGTTGCACAGGGTTTCGTTTTCTCGAACGAGATGGACTCCGGGACACCGGGACCGTTCAGCCATGGAGGAGACATTGGGTATCACGTCTTGGGCGCGGTGCTGGTAGTCCGATACCACCAGGAGGGAGTAGCTGCCCAGCCCTGGATCAGGTAGGACTACCCTATTGATCTTGGTCCGATCAATGTCCTTTATGGCTTTGCCAGTGACTTCATATAGATAAGAGTTGGTTTGCTTTACTTTGGTTGGTTTGTTGCTTCGTGTAGGCGCGGCCACCTTGCCTCGACAAGAGTGTGCACTTGAGATTGGAATACGAGTTTTGGTCGAGGAAGGATATTGAGGTTTGGTTGATGGTTCGTTAAGTTATCGTACAAGCGATGGCTTGAGTAGGACGGGTTGCATGCTAGTTTCCTTTGGGTTGGATATATATTGCTTGTCGTTTGGTTTGAGTTGAATGCTTGCATGCGTAAACTGCTTTACAGCTTTCCTTAACATGTCATTCATATGCCATAAAATGAATCTAGGATTCAACTAGAAAGATCACCATATAACTGTTTGCATTCACTTTTTACTTAGTGTCGGCTTAGACGAGTGGGTTACCCCGCTCACCAGTACAGCTGTGTACTGACCCACGTTTGTGGGCATTATTTCAGGTACACAGGTGTAGTGGCGCTGCTTGGATATATGGGACATGATGTATGAACTGTAAGTACCTTTGTGGGCTAGAGAAAGAGCAAGAGTATTTTATCGCCTTTGTGGCATTGCCTTCGGGGCATTTTATTTGGACCCTATCGAGAGCTTCGCTGCGTATTACTCTGATGTGTGCTTGGTACACAATACAACGACTTCCACTGTAACTTGGTTATTTCGATGATAACTTTGGTGTTTGATAACATCGTCTTGTACGAGCGCAACTCCAGGCTCGTACGACATCATGTCCCGATGAGAACGATTGTCCTGCGGGAGAGCTGCAACATGGTGATTCACGTTCAGCAGGGACATTTGAGCTTGCGGGAGATTGGGGCATGACATTATTGGGGCCTGATCAACCACACTAATACAAATTGTCTAATCAGAATCAGTGTATTATGGTCTAGCTAGGCATAGTGCGCTTGGTTCGCCCTTCGCAATACTACTTTACGTGGATCAAAATATGTAGTAATTAGTAAACGAATATACTTATCCCTAGACATGTCTAGCATATTGCATTATACTGTACTAATCCGAGCATGAGAATAGGAATTACCAAAAATATAATTTCAACCCGCAACCGCCTTGACGATTCCCCATTTGAATTCTTTAAAAACTCCTTGAACCTTATACTTGTATTCTATCACCTTCACCTGGAATTCTTTATTATTGTTCTCCATCTTCCCTTACTTCGGAAGAACGAAACTTTATGCTTGGTATAAGTTGATATACAGATAGTACTAGATATACCCCGTAGGCCAATCATATTATCTTATGATTACTCCCCGTAATAAAGGGTATATCATAAGCGATATATTTTGTGTAATCTTTGAGGATTGAATAACATGATTAAAATAATTTGAGGAAGAATTTTCTTGGATGTATAGCCTATTGTGATAGATGGGTAAAATCTAAGTCGGGTAGATATTGCATTATTTTATGATCAAGAAAGATTAGATAGAGAGACCCCTACCCTATTTTAATTTCGAGGACAAAATTTTTATAAGTTGGGTAGAATGTAAGAACCCTAATTCTGAAAATCATATTTCTCTATTATTAATTATTTAATTTATTTATATGAGTTAAATAGAGGAAATAGATTTTATTAAATTTTATTTGAGGTATTTTTGCATCTAGGGGACTTATGGAGCCATTATAAATTTTTTCTGATTTATTCCATGTAGGAGACTCTTTGGACAGTTGCTAGCTCAACCGTATGCACCAATATAATTCTTAGAATTTCCTGTGAATAGATAGATATATATATATATATATATATATATATATATATATATATATATATATATATATATATATATATATATATATACAATTCCTATTTGGATCTCAACCCGAAACCCAAACCCGCGTAAAGTAAGAAATCAACAGCAGCAGTAGCAAACCAACTTTTCAACTCCGCGCGTAAACCAATTCCACCGTTTAAATTTTCTTTCACCCGTACGTAAAGTTTAAACTCCACGCGTAAAAAAACTCCACGTGTAAAGTAGAACTCCACTGCTTAAATTCCTACCCCGCGCGTAAAACAAACACCACCGCCTCATTTCCACCGCCTCTTTACCTGTTATTACTAAACTCTCCTCAACCGAAAACTAAACCAATGAAAGAAAGAAACAGCAGCGGCAATAATTCTTAACCACTAAGTTTCCCCACCGCCTTTAATCTCTATATATATCACAACCCTCATAAACCATAATCCCACTTCTTATTCCAAACACAATATTGAACGTTGCACTCTACAGAACTTTTGCTCGGCAAGTATACCTTGCCATTGTACTATTATTTACACTCTAGCCAATACATACATGTTTAATTCTGCTTATATAGATGTTTATTTATATAGATTTTGGACCCATTTTATGAGACCACCCTAGTATCATGTAGCATCAGTAGGTTCATTGGCCGTGACACAGTTGTTACACGAGTTATGAGTCTCATATAGATTTCGGACTACGTACCGGGTTGGCGTCCTGTACGTATGAGCCGTGCGTTAGGGATAACTGCTGATAGAAACTTTGTATGCTAGAAGACTCTGCAGTTATTAGTAGTTCAGGGACATAGCCTAATATAGTACGGTGGTCCAATTCTTGTCATTGTTTGGTTTTAGGATTGGGTTATTGTACTAAAGATAGTTATGAACCAAATCATGTTATGGATGTGACATGCCTAGAGCATTGGGCGGGGAGGACTACTAGTAGGCGTATGGGACACCCACTTCCTCTATGCAGATTTCACACTCGATGGTTATTATATACATGCGCCCTTGTACTGGGGGCATATGTGGCATATACTAGCTAGTTGTCACGATTGGTAAATTATGTCAGCATATGTCTAGCCTACACTTTCCATACGCTCAAGGTTGTCCTCAAATTGCATTCACTTAGACGGCTAGGCGACCCATTTGATGTTTATATTTCAGTACTTATTGGCATATTATTATGTATCTTGTTACGTCCCTTTGAGGACCTGGTCCCTTTCCAGATATGGACGAGCAGGAGTATCCACATGAGTATGGACCTGGACCTGACTCTACTTACCAGACTGAGGAGGTCTTACCCTCAGAGTAGCTGTGACTTGTTTCCACTGTTTAGAGATGTTGTTGCTACTGCAGTATAGTCGTTTTATAGTGGATTTGTTTCCACCCGACTATCAGACTTGATACTCATCTTGGATATCCAGTTATTATTCAGCTCTTTTATTATTTGTGCTATAGATGAGATATAGATTCTGTGTGACTTATTGTGACAGTATATTACCACTGGTGGATTGCATATTCATATACAGCGTACGCGTGTATATGATTTCCATATATTGAGGTTCATATACATACTACTGGGCGTGTTACGTATTTCTAGTCCTACGTATTTTGGGACTGGAGCGTGACATTTGGGAAAAGGGTTTGAGGGATTATATATATATACATATAGGAAAGGGTGTTGTGTGGTGAGGATGGCTCCATTTAAAATGGAAGGCCTAGATTCAACATGGAGGAAAACACACAAACAAAAAGGAGGAGAGAGGGAGTGGGTTGAACGGTCAAAGGGGAGAGGGTTAATTTCTCCATTGATCTTGACCAATAGGATGGTGACACATCATTGCATTTTTGCAAATAAGTCCCCAATAATTGAAAAATTGCAAAAAAAATGGAATTTGGGATTAAATGAGGGAAAAATACCATGTTTGGTGTAATGTGTTGGATAAAAAGGGTGTGTGGTATTTAGTATGAGCCTTGAGGGTGTAAATTGGGGTTTGGTTTGGTATTGGGTCTAATTTTGGGTCAAGTTGGGTCCTTACATCAATTTAATTAAAATTAATATAAATTGTGTTCTAAAATAAATTGGCAGTACATAGGATTAAAATTAGGTGGGACGCAAGTGTCATGGACGTAGAGAACTCATAATAGAATATTGTCATAATTTGGGTTGTACAAAATGGGTCAAGATTGTGTCTCCAATTTCGATTGGAACGAACAAGGATACAAAGTCGTATTTATTTAAAATTAAATATAAACGTCCGCGATGAATATTGTGCGACTAAAATGTAGCACAAGAGAGCATAATTATAAGTTACACAAGGGTTAGATAGAAGGCGGGCATGTCTAGGGCAAGGATATAAAATTTGTAGGAAGGTAATGGCTAGTGTAGTGCTCCAATTATTGAGGCAACAGTAAGGTGCACTAAGTGAGATAAATATTATAAAATTAAATAAAATGTCGTGTTCTATTTCTAATTGGATTCAACTAACCCTAGTTTCTCTTTCTAAGCCAAGTAGGCCTAATTTTTGGGTGAGGGAGTTTACAATCTTCCCAACTTAAAATAATTTCGTCCTCAAAATTAAAATAAGGCATAATTTGTTATTTCTTCACGTACATAAGGCAAGTCAATCGCAATCTCTTTACGATAATTAAAATTTTAATCATATCCGTCGTAATCACTTCAAAATTAAGATAATCACTATTCAAATCAAAATTCAACCTATTGTAACTCTTCTCACTTTTTTTTCTCACTTTTTTTAAATTATCAACATCCAAATTTAAATTGAATCCATATAACATCTTCAAGATTTAAATAACCCACATCAAATTTTTTTTTACATCACGATCTCCAACTATCATAATCTCCTTTAGAAAATAATTCTAATCAAATATTATTCCTATCTTCAACTTATGAATTTTTGTACTTTTTAATTTTTAATTTTTAAATTCAATTTTTATCCTCAATATTTCAAATAGGTAATCCAACAATCAAATTTTAACTATTAATTCAAATCATCAAATTATAAAAAATTTAAATTCAATCCACCAATGTTCAAGTCTAAAATTCTATATTTATCCTCAAAGTTTAAATCGATGATTCAATCTTCACTTTTCAAATTTTAAATTATGTACTCAAAGTATAAATATTTGGTCCGCAATATCAAGATTTTAAAATTTATTAATCCTCATCATCTTAATCATTCTTCTAAAATTCTCAAAATTAAAATGACTTGAACCTCTCAATCTAATTTTACTTGATCACAATCTAAAAAAATTCCTCTCAAGTTGACAATACAACTTCTACCCAACTTAGAATTTACCCATCTATCACATAAGGCTATACGTTTAAGAAAGATATTCCTTAAATCATTTAATCATGTTATTCAATTCTCAAAAGTTTTAACACCAAATATATCACATATGATATGCCCTTAAATATGGAAAATAATCATCAAGTAATATGATTGGCCTATGGGGTATATCTAGTACTATCTGTGTATCAACTTATAACAAGCACGAGGTTTCGTCTTTCCGAAATAAGGGAAGATGGAAAACAATAATAAAGAGTTCAAGGGGGAGGTAATAAAATTGAAGTATGGGGATCAAGGCGTTTAAGGAATTCAAAAGGAATTGTCAAGGCAGTTGTGGATTGAAATCCTATTTTGGTAATTCCTATTCACATGCTCGTATCAGTACAGTTATGTAACTGATACGATATGCTCAGACATATCTAGAGGGCAAGTACATTCGTCTACTAGCCAACTATATATCTCAATCCACGTAAAATAGTCATGCGAAGAGCGAACCAAGCGCACTAAGATTAGCTAGACCTTAATACACTGATTCTGATTTAGACAATATATTAGTGTGTATACCCAATAATACATATATCATGATCAAGCTTGATAAAAGAATAAGCTTGCAAAACTAGGCTATAATAGTGGCATAAGTCAAGGTAGTACATAAAATATAAATACGCTGGATTATGATGAAAGAAAGTACACAATAATTTAAGTTCACAAAGAAGGTAAGACTCATCCAGTGTGGTGCCTTTACAGTTGTCATACTAATTCCTTGTCTAAGTCGCTAGTCGGCCAAATAGGGTATGGGCCTCTAAATTTTACAGTCTGGATAAACATTATCTTCTTATGCTAGCATACAGTTAATGTCATTCAATTACACATCAATAATAGGTCAAAAGACTATGTGATACTAGGTTGTGAGGCATACTACCCAACTTAAAACAATTAACTAATACTGTAACTGCTTTTAAGGGGAATATACAAAATAACCTTGCACTTGTAAATAAAGTGGAACTCTTACCAGGAATACACGAGAAAAATATCTTGGTACCTATTAGGGTGTCCTATTATATTATATAGGTAATGATCATCTTAAGTCTTAATCATTGTTTTTATGGAACAAAAGTGTCAATATTAACGATGGAAAAGTTACTGGCTCAAGTGAAATAGAATATAACTTGTATCGAGGTGGGGGTACAAAATTCGTGATTCAAAACTAGGGGATAATTATTAGGTCACAATCTACAAGAATAACTCAAAACTATCAAGTTCAAATTACCAAGCGCAGAAATTCAAAATTAAGATTTACAACTATAATCCTAGCATAAAATAAAATCACTTGGCCTACAATCATAAGAGTTAGGTAGCACGACTTGAAGAGATGAGGAAAAGAGCGTTAAGGTTGCAGAGGAAAAAGATGTGAACTTAAATAGAAAGTCTTTAGATAATATCATGGTTTTCTAAGGGGAAGTGGTATGCTAGTCTCTGTGTTCGAAGTATGATCAAGGAAGATATTACATTCATTCCTCTTGGTTTCCTAGGGTGCTGTTCTGTTAATATCAAGGCAAGGAGCTAAATTTGTTGTTCTAAATATTATTTTACTATGAAAGTTAGGTTTAGTCCTAATATTCAACCTTGAATTTATATTGGTTCCTCAATACTAGGGTCAAATATTATGGTCAATTTCTAACTAATCCTAGTAGTGTCTATACCACTCTCAAGTCACCCCTAATTATCAAGGGATAATGGTCAATCAATCTACAAGTAAGGGTGCTAGGGTTCATTAGGTATTAAGGAATGCTAGGGTTCATTAAGTATTCTAACTTAGTGATGTGTCAAAATTCCAGTTGTATTCTTAGTAGGAATGTTATCCTAATTATCATCCTAACAATAAGGGATTCATATATTCTAGCAGAGGCTATACTCAAGAATCTATTAGGAAGTACATGAATCAAGCACGATACGATTATTCAAATAGAATTGATTGGAATGAAGATAATTCATAGTCAATTGGGGATGAGATCCTATACTCTAGTCCTAGGTGCAGGCTTGCTCGGTACAATAACGCAACCAAGACAATATACTCTCGACCTGCATGGGCCACCACTAAAAATATGTCACGCCCCAGTCCCAAAATACGTAGGACTAGGACACGTAAGCGTGCCAGCTACATGTATGTGGCAACTCCAATATAGGAAAACCATAACATATGCATACGCTGTATAGTGAACAATAATTCACAAGTGGTAAAACTATCACAAGTCACAGGGTATAATCTAAATCTCATCCACAGAAATCATAAATAGATAAATAACCAATAACTATGTAACTAATCTCAATGTGAAGTATCTAAAGATGACAGTCGAATGAAAACAAATCCACTGCCGAACTAGAATATAAAAGCAACACAATATAAGTACAACAACTAACAATCACTAAGACTCGAAGAGAAGACCTCCTCGAAAATATAAGTAACCAGTCCGGATCTGCACTCCTGCGAATACTCATGAACATCTACACCTGGAAAGGGACCATATCCTCAGATGGACATAACAAGATACATAAAAGCATGCCAATAAAGTACTGAAATAAATATCCAATGGGTTACCTAACCGTCTATGTGAATGCAGTTTGAGAATAACTTTTCCAATGCGTGGGCTATCTGACTAAAATGAGATTGGCATAATTCTCTTGGAGATTCAGGGGCCTAAAAAGTATATCATCTTTTGAACGGCAGAGGCCGCCTGATAATAATATAATATATAGTGGTCATCATGACCGCTCATCTCCGACGGAGCTTACGAGTTACACAAAAAAAGTGCAACGGAGCCCACACGCCTTACTTGTTATTCTCCCCACCCCATGCTCTAGGCATGTCATATCCATGACACGATAATACCTCTAATAACTGCCAAGTCTCCTAGCATGCAAAGTTTCTAACAACAGTTATCCCTAACGTACGACCCACACGTACAGGAGGCCAAATCCTGCACGCAAGTCCGTGATCTATATGAGACTCACACTCGTGTAACAGCTGTGTCACAGCCAATAAAACCTAATGATGCTTCATGATAATGGGACGATCTCATAAACAAGGTCAATGCATATACATAATAAAAACAAATTACGATGACACCGTAGTTTGCATCCAAGTTTCCTTGGATGCACATTTTATATAGCAGTTAAAATATATGAACTAATGATAGAAAATAAAGATGCATGCAACATATGGAATATGAATAACAGTACAATGGCAAGGTATACTTGCCTGGCAAGAAAGCTACAAAGTCCCAATAACCTGCTCCAGAAGTCACATAGATAAATCCAATAGGTCCTATATACATATAATATAATATAATATAATATAATATAATATAATATAATATAATATAATATAATATAATATAATATAATATCAGTCATTACACTAGCACATACACAACCATATATACACTGGACTCGGGGGTACGCTAGGGGTGACATTAGTCAACTAATAAGGTCAATTGCGAGTCTAATATTGTGAAAACAGACAGTCAACTAACACTTGTCTAGCCAGTACGTCGGTGTACACGAGGCAGACAATTCCCTAATTTTCAGGTCACAAGGTCATGGTAAATATGTGGGCAACATCCACGGTGTCCTAGGGTCGTACAATTCATACATAGTCATAACTAACACTTCAGGCGACGGGAGGAGGCTACTCCAGCGGAAGAGAGCTCCGGCGAGGGGGACTGGCCGGGGAAGGGATGAAGTCTAAGGTTCGGGTATGGGGTTTTGATGTAGGTGGAGGTGATGATGTTTATGGAGAGGTTGTTTGCATGTAGGAGAGAGAGGGTTGATGTTGACCTCCTAGGGATTAGGGCCGACTGTACACCTTGGGATGGGGTTGCTTTGGGAAAAGGGTTTGAGGGATTATATATATATACATATAGGGAAGGGTATTGTGTGGTGAGGATGGCTCCATTTAAAATGGAAGGCCTAGATTCAACATGGAGGAAAACACACAAACAAAAAGGAGGAGAGAGGGAGTGGGTTGAACGGTCAAAGGGGAGAGGGTTCATTTCTCCATTGATCTTGACCAATAGGATGGTGACACATCATTGCATTTTTGCAAATAAGTCCCCAACAATTAAAAAATTGCACAGAATGTGGAATTTGGGATTAAATGAGGAAAAAATACCATATTTGGTGTGATGTATTGGATGAAAAGGGTGTGTGGCATTTAGTATAAATCTTGAGGGTATAAATGGGGGTTTGGTTTGGTGTTGGATCTAATTTTGGGTCAAGTTAGGTCCTTACATCAATTTAATTAAAATTAATATAAATTGTATTCTAAAATAAATTGGAAGTACATGGGATTAAAATTAGGTGGGATGCAAGTGTCATGGACGTAGAGAACTCATAATAGAATATTGTCATAATTTGGGTTGTACAAAACGGATCAAGATTGTGTCTCCAATTTTGATTAGAACGCACAATGATACAAAGTCATATTTATTTAGAATTAAATATAAACGTCCACGACGAATATTGTGTGACTAAAATATAGCATAAGAGAGCATAATTATAAGTTACACAAGGGTCAGGATAGAAGGCGGGCATGTCTAGGGCAAGGATGTGAAATTTGTAGGAAGGTATTGGCTAGTTTAGCGCTCCAATTATCGAGGCAACGATAAGGTGCACTAAGTGATATAAATATTGCAAAATTAAATAAAATGTCGTGTTCTATTTCTAATTGGATTCAACTAACCATAGTTTCTCTTTCTAAGCCAAGTAGGCCTAATTTTTGGGTGAGGGGGTTTACAAGCCGAAAGCCTACGACGCTATTCTTGATGATGCAGAGGGAGTTACTGGAGGACTTGCAGGAGCTTGGCATATAGGTTGTATTACACGGATCAGAAGGGACACTAGCCAACTTTCAAGTGCAGTCATCGTCAGTAGAGAGGATCAAGGCAGCTTTACCTACGAATTCTAGATACATGAGGTTGAAAGAGAGGACCGAGGCTGGAGAGCAGACGGAATTGCGCATTCATAATGATGGGATATTAAGATGTGGTGATCATCTATATGTTCTCAATGGAGAGCTTCGGCATGAACTGATAGCGGAGGCTCATAGTTCGAAGGAGGTTCAAATATAATAGTCAAGGTGGATGAGATCAATTTTTTTTTATCTTATAGCAGGTTCGCCAAGCATGATACATACCACAAGCGATAAAATATACCTGCATGGGCCACAGCTAAAACCATATCACACCCCAGTCCTAAAATATGATGGGACCGTCATACGACTAGGCCAACTAATACAAACTAAATTACGTTCCCAATTTAATGGCACTTTCTAGATGTACTACGTTGTATAAATAGACTAAGTCCAAACTAATACTAACATGCAGCAGGTAAATATCTAATCTCATTCATAGAATATAAATAAGAAGTGCTAAAATAAATACTAAAATAAAGTACGGAGTCTGGATGTCATAATACAACCCAAAAGTCTGATGGGAACAAACCCATTGAATACAATACTGAAATAAAATTACGGAAGAACAGATAAGAATACTAGACTAGAACATCGACTAACTAGATAAAGATGCTCCAGCCCTAGTCTGAAGGCCTACCAGCGATCAGGAAAACTCTAAAGGTAATACCTCAATCGCGTACCTCGTCTCCTGTCCGGGCACATAGACGGTCGGGTAGTACGTCTCGTCCAAATCTGGGAGGAAACCAGGTCCTCAGAGGGACGTAACAAGATACAAAAATATATGTCAAATATAAATACTGAATAAGTAAGGGGTGTACTAACCATCTAAATGAATGCAATATGAGGATAACCTTGGTACTTATGGGTAGGTGAATGCATAAATATGTAACGTCCATATCGTTCCAAAGAGCGTGGAACCTGCATAGTATAACTTCAATATCGTTCCAAGGAACATGGAATCTGTGTTATGTAACGTTTGTATCGCTCTGTAGAACGCAAAATTTGTATAGTATATATATACGTCCATATCGGAACGTGGAACCTGAATAAAGAGGTCATCAGTCCCTGTACTCTGATGGACACTATGGGTACTAATGTACGTGTCCCATACGCCTACCAGTTGTCCTTCCCGCCCAATACAAATATATAAGTCAAATACACGACGTGCAAACTTCGTAACTAACATGCCAGGTCTCAAATAAATAGACTAACCTGACTACGCATTAAACCATGATGCATGTCTCACGCACTGATAGCTAGTCGGGTATGCCAACTCGTATCCCAACATGAGTTTGTTATCGTGACGAGTGTAAAAAGTGTCAGGGTCTTAGAAGATATCAGGATATCTCCTCAATAGTATGTGAGTCTGCTAGAGACTAAGTCATTACACTACTCATTGACATAATCGTTGACTGCACCAGAGTTATTCTCGGACGTGCACAGTTATAGATAATATTTGCAACAACAACTCATGCAATATTTAATAACTTGAATTAAATAGTAAATAAGGCAATGTATACTTGCCTGATTCCTCAAGCTGCGAATGCCAAATTCCTGCTCCCGAAGCCTTGTCCGAACAATCTAACGGGCCTATAATATAATAATACTACATTAGCATCTATGCTACGGTTTACTAATCATTCATTAGTGTACACCTACGTATTAGTATCAAATTAAGAGTCCGGGATACAAGGGAATGCTAACTAGATAGGTGACTAGGTAAGCGTTTGGGAAAGCGTACAAGTATCAAGTCCTCTAATCGCCTCAATATATTTTCACAATCACCTAACAAAATGTACTTGGTCTACCATCAACAAATGTACACATGCAATTATTCAAATATGAATTTCAAAACTAATTATGGCATATATTATTTTCTAACTTATCACTGTAATTATATATATATATATATATATATATATATATATATATATATATATATAACAACTAACCCAATTAGCTAAGCAATCAACACAATTCGTTAGTATAATCACTAACTAACCTTCATTCATGCAATAATCAACTCTAACCCATATAGATTCTGAAATTAAATCACTCACACAACATTCGTCAAAGCTAAAATCAAACTCATTTATATCATGCCTCAAATACAATGGCATAAACACCTATCAATACATATCAAAATCTAAGATTATGAGGTCTTAAACATGGATAAAAATCAGGTTTGAACAAGTGTTTGAAAGAGATTATCATGGTATATATATGTGAATGTGTCAACCTCAATAGGACACACGTGTATTCATAGTTACAAGGAGAAAAAATATATGTTGATGTTTCATGAAGAGCAAGATGAAGAAAGAGGAAGGAGGAGGTTCGTTACCTAGAACGCGATGAGAGGGAGTGAAGCCCTCGGGTATTAGGCTAGTCCAGTCAGCCAAGGGAAGCTCGGGTGGGGTGCACAGTCGGGTGCACAGTACTGCGGTCGGGATAGGGTGGCTGCTCCTTGGCCGGAGTTATGGTGGTGCTCGGTGGGGAGTGGCCGGAGGTGAAGGGGAAGAAGAGGGCAGCAGTGGCAGCAGCTAAAGCTGTAGTAGCAACAACCTTAGATTAAAGTAGCGACAGTAGTAGCTAATGCAGCATGGTGGTGAGGAAAGATGGGTGCAGATGGAGGTAGTGGTGGTCGTGGAAGTGATGGAGGTGGCTGTCATGGAGGTAAGGGGACAGTGGTGGTGGTGGCGGGTTGAGAAAAAAAGAAGGAAGGAGAGGGAGGGGGTCGTGAAGATGATGGTGTTGGTGATGGTGGTGATGTTGGTTTCGGGTTAGGAGAGAAGGAGGTGGTGGTGATGTAGGTTGATGGTAGTAGTGGTGGAGTGGTTGTCGTGAAGGAGGAGGAGTAGGTTGGTGATGGGTGTGTGGTTTCAGTTTTGGAGAGGGTGGTGGTAGCCTAATGTATGAGGGGGGAGGAAGAAGAAGTTGCAATAAATGAAGAGAGAGGGGAGGTATTAAATAAAGGAGGGGGGTGGCCTTCCCAGGGATTAGGGCCGGCTGAAAATTCCTCTCCCTAGGTGTGTGTGAGGGTTGGTTGTGAGGTAATGAGGGGTAGAGATGTGTTGTAGTTTGAATGGAGGGTGAAAATGTATTGTAGAATAAAGTTGGTGCATAGTACTATGCAAAAAAATAGAAGAAATAGAGGGTGTTATGACCGGTCAATAATTCAAAGTAGGCTTTCTTTGTTGCTTTGCTCCAATGGAAGGTGAACACCAAGTTGTTTATTTGTACAAAGGCCCCAACAGTTTAAAAATAGCACAAGAAAAGAAGAATTGGGATTTGATGAGGAAAAATACTATGTTTGGTGTGTTGTACTGGGAAAAATTAGTGTGTGGTATTTTGTATGAACCATGAGGGTGTGAGTGTGGGTTTGGGTTGGTGTTTGGTCTAGTTTTGGGTTAGGTTGAGTCGGTTGTCCAAAAATAAATAAAAATGGTGTTGTTGGTGTTCTTTAATAAATTGAAAGTGCATGGGGTCTTAATTGGGGGTGACACAAGTATCATGGACGTAGAAGACTCGAAATAGATTATTGTCATATATTGGGTGGCAAGAAATGGGTCAGGGTTATGTCTCCAATTTCGATTGGAACGGCATAGGTACGAAGTTTGGGTTTAAAATTAGATATTGTCTGACGATTGTTGTGCGATTAAAATAAAATATAATAGAGGGTATTTATAAGTGACACAAATGTCAAAATTGAAGACTGGCACGTCTAGGTCAAGGAAGTGAAATTATTGGAAGTCAAAAGCTAGAGTAGCGCTCCAAATATCGAAACAACGGCAAGGTACACCAAGTGATACAAATTTTGTACGGTTATTTAAAACACCATGTTCTAATTCTAAATGTCTCCAAACTAACCCTAATCTCTCTCTAAGCCAAGCATACCTAAATTTGGTCGAGAGAGTTTACAATAGGTTGTACAACGGTTAAAAAATAACTGCTAATAGAAATATCATATCTACCAGACTTAGCAGTTACTAGAGGTATTGCGTGTTATGGACGTGACACGTTAGTAGCATTGGGTAGGGAGAACAATGAGTAAGCGTATGCGACTCCTTTACACTTTTCCTTATTCACCCGTACGCTCCGCTGGAGACGCGAGGTTTATGACCCTATATTTACTTGGCGGCCTCTGACGTCCGTGACGTTATGCACGTGGCCCCTGGATCTCCGAGGGAACTATGCCCATCTCATTATTTCAGCTAGATAGTCCATACACGGAAAAATTATTCTTAAACTGCATATCACATAGACTGATTAGGCGACCATGTTGGATGTTTACTTTCAGTATATTATGGCATGATATTTTTGTATCTTGTTACGTCCCTCTGAGGACCTGGTTACTTTCCAGGTATTATCGATCAGGATTATCCGCAAGGGTACGGACCGGGACCTGACACATCATTCTCTGTCGATAAGGTCTTACTCTCTGAGTACCTGTGACTACTTCATAGATAATTAATTTTTTAGCTGATGTTTCTTTATTTGACATTTATTTTATATTAGAGTCCTGTCCTCCTCTATTATTTTAGTTTTGATATAGTCGATTGGTAGTAGATTTGTCTCCGCCCGACTATTATTTTCTTCCGATACTTCATACTTGAGACTTTTAGTTATTTATTTTGATATTCCTTTACTTGTGTTTGTGGATGATATATAGATGCATGTGACTATGTTGACAATATATGTACCACTTGTGAATTATTTATTCATATACAAAGTACGTGTGTGTTATAATTTTTCTAACATATTGGAGTGTCATATACATACGGCTGGAATGCTACGTATTCCTAGTCCTGCGTATTTTGAGACTGGGACATGACATCAGTCGAAGAGCGGGACAACGTCACCTGTTTCTTTGTCTTCCAAGAGAGGCAAATCACCAAGAAAAATCAACCAACCAGACAAAGAGCGACTCGTGATGGGACAACTCGCCCAATCGGAATCATACCACCCCCGGAGCCTCAAATCACAGTCAGAGTAAAGGAGAATGCCTTAACCAAGACAAGCCTTCAGATATCTAACAACCCTCAAATCCGTATCCCAATGATTATGCTAGGGCTCATGCATAAACTGCGACAGATGTGAACATCGTAAGCCAAATTTGATCGAGTAAACGAAAGATAGATCCGTCGCCGCACGAGTCGCCTATATGCTTCCCCATCTGAAAATAGTGGACTTGTAGAGCGTGTCAGTTGATGATGTTGTTCCATGGGAAAGCTTGTGGGTTTTGCCCCCAACAATTATGTCTCAGAGATAATGTCAAGTGTATATTTTCGTTGGCAAAAAAAAATTTCTCTACACTTCGAGCTACCTCAACTCCAAGAATAAACTTCAACACCCCAAGGTCCTTCATATGAAGGCATATACTCAAATAATTTTTAAAGGCAGTAAGAGAAGCAAAATTATTGTCAAAGAGAATTAAATTATCGACATACACAAGAGCATTCATCTGAACATCACCCTTATGAAGAGTAAAAAATGAGTAATCATAGTACGATTGGCAAAATTCGTATTCCCATAAAGAAGATGCCAACTTCGCAAACCAACAACGAGGCGCCTGTTTAAGTCCATATAAAGATTTTTGAAGCCGACATACCTGATCAGAGCTTGTGGTTCGAAAATCAGGTGGTAGTTTCATATACACTTTTTCGGTAAGATCTCTATGCAGAAAAGTATTGTGAACATCCATCTGATGTAGTTCTCAATTCTTTGTTGTAGCTACAGCTAGAAAAGTACGAACAGTAAGCATTTTCACAACCAGAGCAAAAGTATCAGTGTAATCAAACACTTCAACTTGATGATTGCTAAAAACTACCAAACGAGCTTTAAGCCGCTCAACACTCCCATCAGAATTATACTTTATCTTATACACCCACCGACTCCCAGCACATTTTCCAGCCGAAAGCGTCTCCATTGTCCAGGTATCATTATCCTCCAAAGCCCGTATATCTTTCTACATAGCTTCACGCCACCCTGCATCTTTAACCGCCTTTTTAAAGGAGGCCGGTTCTGTACCTGTAGTTACAGCTGCAGGAAAATTCTTGTGTCCTAGAGAAAATTGATCACGATTCCAAAAATGTGCTATAGGATAAGGAGTACCTGATGAGTGATTGGACGTGGTGGAACATTGGGAGGAAGGACTGTGACTCAACTTTCGTATTGTATTTGTAACAAAATTATGGAGCTTCACGGACAAAATTTTGGCACCCATTCCACGCCCCAGTACACACTCACCATCTAGCGCCCCCACCGCTGCCTCATCCTCCGTCGGCTTATCCTCCACAGCGGCCTTAGCCGCGCCACCCTCACCATCAACCACCCCCGCCACGTCGTTCCAATCCAAGGATACGACCGTCCCATTTGAGGTAAATCATACCCCGTAGTACCCAAATCGTCATCACCCACGACAGGAGACGCAAGCTTAGGTGAAGTCATACCACCACGATCATCCTCAACAGAATAGGGAAACTCAGTCTCATAAAATTTAACATCTTGAGAGACAAAAAAATTACCAGTAGCAAGATTATACAATTTCTAACCCTTTTTGCCATGGGAATATCCCACAAAAATACACTTTCGACTGCGACTGGCAAATTTGTCCATTTTAGCTTTTTGGTTGTAGATAAAACATATACAACCAAAAATACATAATTCATCATAAGAAGGAGAAGCACCAAATACATTTTTTTTAAGGGGTTTTAAAACCAAGAATACTTGAAGGGGTTCGATTAATCAAATAAACGACCGCCAAAATACATTCTCCCCAAAAACAATTTGGCAAATTTTCCTGAAAACATAAAGCACGTGCCACATTCAAAATATGTATATATTTTCGTTCGATTCTCCCATTCTGTCGAGGTATACCCACACAAGATGTCAGAAATAAAATATATTCTGTGCAAAGTAGTCACGCATGCAATTAAACTCAGTACCATTATCACTTCGCACAATTTGAATTTTAGAATTAAATTGTCGCTTAATCATAGAAAAAATAACGAGAACATCTTGTATACTTTAGTCTTATCAATCAACAAAAACACCCAAACAACACGAGAAAAATCATCCATAATCGTCAAAAAATATCGAGCTCTTGTCACGCCCCGCTTCCAGAATACTGGGTAAATATGGGGACTGACATGGCCAACCGCACCTTGCAGAATATCGAAGTAAGCCACAAAGTGTTAAGGTTATCTAGAAGACATATGGGTAGACTCTAGCATGCTATGACGTCAATCCTAAACCCGACATATCCTATAATCTCAATCCAACAACACAAGTACAAGAGTATATCATAAATAAAAGTAAAGAGGCGTACCAAATTATATGTCACATATGATCATGAAGCTAGTGAATACAAAATGCTGCACTAGCATAGTTTAAATATAAATGATTTAAATATACCAGCTATGGTCTAATATATACATCATGTTGACCGAAGTCTCAAAAATATAAGGAGCTAACTCTGCCCCTTGCTAAACACCACAAAATAAAGTAATCAAGACGAGGGGTGAAAGAAAGGAAACCTACTCGCGAGCTTCGGCCGCAGTCCTACGAGTGTGAACCATCTTGCTGGAAGCGTGGTGGATCCTGGTTCTCTTTGGGGTAACCTGGCCATGCAAAGCCAGCGAGGTCAAAACCCCAAGCAACAAGTACCACAAAGGAGCTCGAGGTGATAGACCAAACATATAACAACATAAGCAGGAAGAGACATATAAGAAATAAATGCAAATCAAGACTTGTACGATACCAACATACTTGTCTCAAAATAATAATACTGGAAGAGATGATAATAAGTACATAAATGAAAGTAGGGCAACGAGCGGCAAGAGGGCATAGGAACTACTCTGGATCGGGACCACAACCCTTAAACCAAACAAGGATCGGGGTTGCAGACCTTCAGCCGAGCAGAACTTAGCACCCTAACCACGCGCCAGAAGAAAATAAAACTAGAAGAGCGAGTTATACGAATAACAAACATCCAATTCGCGACCAAACATACCTACGACTTGTTATAATTAACTAACTAGGATTATCATAATTCATAATTACTAGAAATGCATTGATAAGAACATTGCTACCACCGGCACTGCAGTCAACTCGGATGGCCAAGGGTACGCTTGTCTAGTAAATTTAAATACACATTCAACCATATAACAACATAACTTGTTACTTGCCACAACAAAAATTGAACTCAAAAGCATAAAATTGAACTTGTAATCAAAAACTTGCTTTACAACCATAAACTTGGATATAAACTTGTCTTGTAAGTGTCGCAGCCAGCGTAAACTTGGTCAGTCATGGAGCCCTTGCCTAGCAGGGTTGTCCATGCCGCATGGGCCCCTTGGGGATCGGGGTAGCCGGTAGCGCAATATTTTTTCCCTCCAAAAATGCTCTAGGTAAATCTTATCTTGTTTAATTATTACTAAATTATTTTAAGTTCTTGAGTCGTGGACACTTGAGAACTCCCTAAAATAATGAATCGCGAGTACTAGCTTTTCATAAGTTATCGTATTTGTGACACGTGATACACTGGAAAATACTCA
This sequence comes from Iris macrosiphon, assembly GCA_036927795.1. Lineage (NCBI taxonomy): Eukaryota > Viridiplantae > Streptophyta > Magnoliopsida > Asparagales > Iridaceae > Iris > Iris macrosiphon. The sequence continues at coordinate 179,572,513 of JAYESA010000001.1, forward strand.
CACTTGATTGTCCGATGCCAAATGTAATAAATTTTTCATACACAAATATTTCCATGGTATCGTGAGGATGGTGAACTTGTAAATAAACTTGTCTTGTGAACTCACATGCAAAACTTGTCTGGTATCATAAACTTGTATCGATATAAGAAAGCATACAACAATAATCACTAAAGAAAATTACTAAAAAGAACAAAGCAACATGGAACACAAGAATGCACACAAGAATTCCTGGCCGCATGGACTCTCTGGCCGCATGCACGCACCCACTGGCCGCATGAGAACTCTCTGGCCACATGCACCCACTGGCCACATGGACTCTCTAGCTGCATGCACTCACTGGCCACATGGACTCTCTCTTGGACTTGACGAAATTTGTATTCGTTCAGCGAGTAAAATTATAATGTGTTCAAGGACACTTATGTAAATATACAGTCATGAATCCAACAAGATGGACACATGCTGTCAATATGCGGCAAGAGTTCAGGCAGCATAACTCCCTTGGACTGCATGGCACTCTCGGTCGCATAGCTCGCTGGCCGCATGAAGACTTCGTCTTCTCCAAAAGCAAGTTCAGCCATGGCCGAAACTCCCAAAAAAAAATCAAAAATTATTTTCTTCATAAATTTTTTATTTTAACACCAAATAAAGTAAAACAAAAGTAAAATTGCACGAAATGAAATGATCTAACATAAGGAACCACTATTTTTTAAAAATATTAAGTTTTAATAGATCAAAACCAAGGAAAACTCACGGAACACAAAAAAAATCCTAAACTTGAAACTCAGATCTACAAAAATTTATACATCAAAATCCAAAACTCCAAGAACTAAACATGACCAGCAACTCAAGGAGAACATTTTCTACTAAATACATTTTTAAAATAATAACATATATAAAATCTAAAAATATAATATTTCACCATTGAGCAAGATGTACTTGCCTTGGGTGGCTCCTAGCCTCTACCTCTCACGGTCCAAGTCGCAGCAACTTTTTCTTAGGGTTAGGATTAGGGTTAAGGTTAGAGGGGCTTGAGGGAGAGGAGGAAGAGGAAAATGAAAATGAAGAAGAAGAAAGGGAGGAGAGAGAAAAACTCATATATATATACTAAAAGAAGAGAGAAAGATGGTTTAGTCATAGGTTCACCAAAATGAACCGAACCAAGGGTCCATTCTACATGCGGGTCCTAAACCGGGTCTATGGCAATGCCAAAGGGTATTCTATTAGTCTCGGGTAGTCTCTCTCAACAACATAAAAAATAAAACAATAATATAATGACAAGAACCAACATATGAAATACAACAGGAATACAATACCAGAAAAAATTAAATTCTAGAAATTCAAGAAATACCAAATCTGGGATCTGATGTGAGAGCTCTACACGAAGAAGACGTAGGATAAGGCCCCCAAAGATCACAATGTATCAAATCAAAAAGTTATAACAGCCTGAGAGTCACTGACAGGAAAAATATCTCTAGTTTTCTTTGCCTGATGGCAAACTTCACATGCCTTATTCACTGAACTACTAGAGCTACTAACAACAGGAAGATACTGTACTACTTTATCAGAAGGATGCCTAAGTCGTTGATGCCAAATGTCTAGAAAAGTTGTTCCAGTCACTGCCAAGGCCCGAGTCTTCGGTATAATACGAAAGTAGTAGAGTCCGTTCCACCGTTCATCGACGCCAATCAGGGTCCTCAAACTGGGGTCCTGTATCATACACAATTTTTTAGTGAATTATACATCATAATTTGTATCATCAATAATATGGGCCACATAAATTAAATTTTAATATAATTGAGGTACGCATAGAACATTCGTGAGAACAACACCCGGTGCAATAGCTATACGTCCGCAACATGAGGCAACCGCAGTTCGTCCGTCCAAGAGCCCAATCAGACATTCTTCCATTTTTTTCACCTCCGACAATAAATTCAAATTTCCAGTAACATAATTCGAAGCGCCTGTATTAATAATCCAATATGCAATAGACTTACTCACCATACGATCCTCCGAAGATTTGATCGAAGAGTTACCAAGCAGAGAAATAAGTTGTTGCCATTGGTCCAAAGATATTCCCGAAACACCGCCTGCATTATTACCTGCCATACGTGCCTGTGTCGCAGCCGTCGTGCCACGTCCTGCCACCGTCGCACGCACCTCCGTACCCCGTCCACGTCCACCATCAACCGCGTGTCCGCCACCATGTCCGCGACCAACCACTCGTCCGCCGCCACGCGGCCTATCCCCCCATTAATCCGTAAAGTTATATTTCTCGAAGCAAGTGGCTTCTTCATGTCCGTTGCGTTTGCAAAAATTGTAAAGCAACTCCGATTTATCCCTAGCATCCAAACGAGATGGCCCACGATTAACAGAAGGAGTTTTAACTGCAAGCACCGTAACCTCGTTCCGTTCAGAGGAGACTTGTATGGACGTGCGTAATCGTTCCTCCTGTAGCATGGATTGATAAGCACGCGCCAAAGTAGGAAATGATCTTGTACCAATAAAGTCGAGCGGACGTTGCCATAGAGTTCCTGATTGATCTCATAAAGAAACTGATGAAAGCGCTCCTCATCAACCCGTTTCTGCAGCTTCTTCGGGATATCACACGTACATTTGTCGCAACTACACATCGAAATAGGTTCATAAGTCCCTAACTCATTCCAAAGAATCTGCAATTGGCCGAAGTAGTCGACCACAAACATAGATTTCGTTTGGCGACACTCCACCAACGAATGTTTAATATATTGAATTCTAGTGCCATTCCCCACGCTAAATCGGTCCTTGAGCGAATCTCACAACGGTTTCGCCTCTTCAAAGTAGGGTATCGTCTTCTTCACCGAAGCGTCAATAGTGTGCAAGATCCATTGCACAAGCATCGATTGGACATAGTACCAATCCTCAAATTTGTCATTATCTATAGGTTTATCGATAGACCCGTCAATAAATCCAATTTTTCGTCGAGTCCGTAGAGAAAGCCGAATATATCTCGACCATTCCTCATAATTTTTTCCACAAAATACCACTTTCGTAATTGTGTTACCCGGATTGTCATTAGAACCAAGGTAATACGGGAAGGTGGGATCTATCCTTGTTGCTGCCCCACCGACATATAAAACTCGTCGCTGCCGCCACCATTCGTCATACCGCTGGTCGAAGGGAGACTCGCCGCCACCGCCGTGGAGAAAAAATCGTCGTCGCTGCTGCCGCTATGGGAAAAGAAATTGTACCCTAGCCGTCATGATCTGATACCATGTGAAGAAGTAGTAAGAGAGAATAATCTAGGTCTTTCATTCATCATGATATTACATATATATACATCAACATATCAACTTTGGCCTAAGCCACATGAGCCAATCACCATATATACAATTTAATCCCAATAAGTTACAATATGTATATTATATAATGGTATTATATTTTTTGTAGGTTTGGTCATACGAGTATTTCTTTGGTAGTAGGCCATTGACCCACATTTGTTTTAACACAGATATCTTCACGGTGGACGACATATGCAATGAATCATGCACACTGTATTTACTCGGTTGGCTCCATATATCGTGGCCAATTTAAATCGCTGGAGTACTTGGAGGTAAATTATTTAATTATGTTCATTGTTATTTGCTTAATCATTATGTTTATTATTTTATAATTTTTTTGCATCAAATAGGTTGAATGTTTATCGTACATGCATGATCAATATGCTCCTGAGATACAAAGAACATCCTATAATTTTAGTCTCCATAGATTTTTACGTCCTATATATTCAAAACTACTTGCTCAATGTCCAATTTTGGAATGCTCAAGTGCCATTGTTCCAGAAACGTCTAACTAAGTCCCAACATTTAAGAAAACGTCAAAATTAACAATTTTGATTGGCACCATATGTTTGACATCGATTTATTTTAAAATTACTTTTACAAGGTTCATACATTTTCGTGGTTTAAATTATTTTGAACCTTTGGAGAGTGCCTTCCATCCTAGTAATATATACAAAAAAAATACACCAAGAGGTAAATTGCATAAGAAGAAATAATTTTGTCAACATTTTAATCAAAAGAATCAAATGTCCATAGTAATAGCGTTATAACTGATTTCACATTCCAGTTCCCTACATACAACTAAATCCAATAAAACATAGCTTAAAAAAAATTAAGAGAACAAAAAGCCATTAGTAAGGATGATCAATGCCAAAAAAGGCCATTACTAAGAGAGTATTCGCAGCAATATGTGATATAATACGTCCTTAGTAAGAGTGTTTATCATGTTTGTTATTTTTTTTTCCCCGTAAGAAACTCATAAAAACTTTCTTAGTTAGGATGTTTTCGTCAAAAAACACTTCTTAGTAAAGACCTTTTTTTATATTATTTTTATATTTTTTGTTTTTTCAAATTTTATTTATTAAAACCTTCTTAGTAAGAGTTGTTTGGTATAAAAAAAACACTCGTTTAGTAATGACATTTTTTTTGTGCTTTAATTTTTTTATTTTTTTATAAAGAAAAGTCGTAAAATTTTCTCACAAGACAGACAAAATTTACTTTAACAATGGTATTTGTTTTGTTAATTTTTTCTTCTTTCGTTTAAAAAATAGAGCGAATTAATTTTTTATTTTAATTATCACATTATATGTTCTTGATAAGGACATGTCTTTTTTTTGGAATGAGTTGTTAGGTGGCTGCTGAGAGTGGATGCGAGATAATAATTTCTTAAAACTTTTATACTTTAGTTAAAAAATTCTATAATATATAATTAACATGTTCATATAAGTTCTGAAAATATTCAAAACTATATATATGGCAAAAAAAAATGTTTTCCCTAAGTTTATTCTTGCACAAATTGCGTATAATAGTTTAAATAAATCCAAGAGGAAAAAGAAAAGAAAAGAAAAAGAAAAAAGAAAAAAGAGAAAAAGAAATAGACTTGTAGTCCCACTCGGACAAAATGGAGGGGAGAAATCTGCCACATCGCATCCACGCGAATGCTCAGGGAGAACGGAGGCCTGGGCCTGGCGGCGCTCGCCTACGTGGCCGCCGACTACCTCCGCCACGCGTCCCCCGCACTGCACGCGTGGCTGCTGCCGGCGCTGTGGTTGGCGCTGGCGCTGGCGGTGCTTTCGCGCGTTCCTTTCTACCGGCAGTGGACGGCCGAGATGAGGGCCGCTCTCCCTTTCCTCGGATCGATGCTCCTCCTGCTCTGCTGCTGCCTCTTCGAGATGGTCTGCGTCAGATTCGTCACCGCCGTGCTCGGCCTCGACCATCATCGGTAAAGATCGAAACTTTATTGGTTTTTTGTTTGGGAACTGATGATTGGGTGAGTCGATTAGGGACGAATTAGTGTTTATTTTGCAATAACAAGTGGGTTTTGATCTGGAAGTTGTGATTCATTGTTTGGAGAATGGAGACCAATTATAACAAGGGGTTTGTTGGTCAGATTCGTCACTGCTGTGCTCGGTCTCGACTATCATCGGTGAAGTTGGGAACTTTATTGGCTTTTTGATTGGGGAGGATGATCGAGTGAGTCAATTGGGGCACATTAGTGTTTATTTGCTCTAGTTTTTTGTGTTTGCTAAGTGGGTTTTGATCTGGAAGTTGTGATTCATTGTTTGGAGAATGGAGACCAATTATAACAAGTGGTTTATTGGTCAGATTCGTCGCTTCTGTGCTCGGTCTTGACTATCATTGATGAAGTTGGGAACTTTATTGGTTTTTTGATTAGGGAGGATGATCGAGTAAGTCAATTGGGACACATTAGCGTTTATTTGCTCTAGTTTTGGTGTTTGCTAAGTGGGTTTTGATCTGGAAGTTGTGATTCATTGTTTGGAGAAACAATTATAATGTTTATGTTTGGTTTAGTTACAGGAAGATTGGTGTTTGCTTGATGGGTTTTGCTCTAGAACTTTGAATGTGTACTGTTGTGTTGATTTTCTCAAAATCCCAAATCAATGCAACATTTCCTTGACATAGATCTAGCCGATGCCAGTGTGAATATGAGGAAGAAGATGAAGAGTGTGTCAGCATGAGATGGATCTGGCGGAGGAAAGTGAAGAATAGAACCACAGCGGGTTGGAAGGTGGATGAAGTGCTGCAGGTGGATGGGTTAACTCGGTTGGAGAAAAGAAGTGAGTAGGTTTCTTCGAAGAAACATAGAGAAAGAAGTGTATTTCAACTAGAAATATGAGCGAATAATTTGTGAACTTCGCATTTTATAACTTTTAAAAACACGTGCTTCAAATCACTCACGAATTTGGTGTTCGCGAATAGAACACTGATATGTGCACTGTATTGAGGTGATTGTGTATTTATTATATAAGTGGATTTATAGTCCTTGCCTTAGCTGTTTACATTTGGATACTTATATGGACTCATTGTTGAGTGTTATACATGACGTCCAATCTTATTCTCTATACGATGTAATTGGAGAAGGGAAGAATAGACTGCTGATTATTTTCAAAGTTTTTCTAGCCAAACTTCATTAATATAACATAGAACAATTAGTACATAGTGCATAAGTTCACTGATATGCTATTACATTACAAAGCTCAAAATAATCGGAGGTTAGGGCATAGAACTTCCCTGAAGGTAGATTGGAGGCACATCAACACCAGTAACTGATGAAAGTCCATAGAATGCCATATTGAAGGCCCAAAATTTTCAACCCGTCCGAAAATGATTATTTTTAAAGGATTACTTTCTGCTGATGAAGTTCCTATGGATGCTACTATGTATAAGTTTCTTGCATTGTGATAAATGCACAGTTCTTTGCCTTCTTCTCGTCGCAAATAAACATTTCTACTTATATAAATAATCATTGTATCCGCAGCATGTTCCTTAGGTTGCACTAGTTAGTAAGTGTTTTGAAGTTAACTTTGCAAAGTGATAAACAAAAAACATTGGAACCTACGTAAGGCATAATTTCTATGAATCTCTGCCTCATGCAACATTGGGAAGTTTACACTTAGCTTTTATGAGCAGAAAGCTACATAATAGCTACGATTGGTAGTTCTAGGGCATATGATATACTGAAATCTCTACACTATCAGGCATTTTTCTGAGGGTTGACCTCTTCCAGAAGCATAAATATACCACTTTGTGAAAGCAAGTGAAGCTGCACTACCACTTCCGGAAGATTGGTGAAGAGGAACATTCCAATTGATTAAAATTTGCAACATTATTTGATTGCTTGGGTTAAAGTTGTAAGATTCCATATCTCATGCTCCCTCTCTCTTTTGATTGTTTTATTATTTGCATTTTGAGTATAGATGCTACTCTTTATTCTAGTTAAGTGGACAATGTTTTCACATCTCTTTGCATTTGATTTTGCAATTGCGATGTGTAACTGTCATTGAAATATAGTAGTTTGAAACTTTACTGTACATGCCGTGTTTAATTTTCTTTTTTAACATACATATGCGTCTTTTATTATCGTCAAACGTGTACTTCCATTATCTTTTATTCTATATTGGCAGGTCGGCATCTCCTCTTCCTGATACTGGTCAGTGGTTCCTTTTAGCACTGAACGAGAAGCTTCCTCCAATAGTTGTTGATATGTTAAGATCTCACATTGTCGCGCTGGAGCATTATTTGTTGTTGTTTATCATGCTGGCTTTTTCTGTATTGTTCAAATCTATTAAAGCCCCTGGCCTAGGACTTGGTGCAAGGTATATGTTCACTATGGCTATTGGTCGTCTTCTTCGTGCCATAACATTTATTTCGACGATTCTTCCATCACTCCGTCCTTGGTGTGCTGCTTCTCGATTTCAAGTTCCTTTGCATCCTCACCCGTGGGCTCAAAAGTATTATATGCCGTATGCTTCTGATTCTATTGCAATACGCAGGATAATACAAAGTGACATACATTATGGTCAGTCTTTTTCATAATTAGTTAAATTTTACATCAACAATTGGATTTTTTATATTCTGAAGTCACTCAGCTTGAAACCTATTTTGTTTTAAAGCATCTGTTGAGGAATATCCTGGTGAGTACCAGCCAAACTGGGGAAGGATGAGCTTCCTCGCATCTATACTAAGGCCCACTGTGCCTGATGGATCTTCATGGTACCAGTTATTAACAAGAGCGAGTGGTGGCTGCAATGATCTAATGTACAGTGGCCACATGCTTGTTGCCGTACTAACTGCTATGGCCTGGACGGTATGATCAGATCACCACTTCTAACTTTATACCATTACTCTCAGATAAATTAGCATGTCAACCCCATACTGATGGGAGATCATGGGGATAATGATGAATGATACAGATCCTTGTAGATAATTTGGGAGATGGAATGGTCACCACTAAGGTATTCATACACTTTAGGATACCAAAGCTTGTCCAATCACGACTTTTTGTTTTAACTTTATTGAGCAGCTTCAAAATCAGCTCGGAAATTAGTTTAGAATTTGATTATCTTAGGTATAGGGTGAAAACCTTGTATAAGACTTAGATAAATTAGCATGTCAACCCCGTACTGATGGGAGATCATGATGATAATGATGAATGATACAGATCCTTGTAGATAATTTGGGAGATGGAATGGTCACCACTAAGGTATTCATACACGTTAGGATACCAACGCTTGTCCAATCACTTCTTGTTTAACTTGATTTTTTTCCTGGAATAAATCGGCCTCTAAATTAGCTCGGGAATTAGTTTAGAATTTGACTTATCATAGGTTTAGGGTGAAAACCTTGTATAAGATACAAATCCATAACCTACTTGGATTTTTTTTACTTGCTTGAGGAACCTTTTTTGTGTGTACACCGCCCTAGTTATTACTAGCAGAAAATCTAATTATTTGCCAAGTACCTAGAATCCTAGGTAGCAAGCCAGGAAATATATGTTAGTAACCGTGTTTTAGAACATAAATCATCCTTAAAATATATAGCAACAAAATTAACTTCTCCATTATAATTACATCAATGATCGGCTTTATCTTGATGTTATGGTTACCATCTTTGGATTCAAATAATATGTTGCCTTCATTTGCATGGTAAGGACATGGTGACAAGGTACGACACGATTCAAGCACGAAGACTGGTAATGCTGGAAAACTAAGTTATGACTTTCAAGGATGTGAAAGCAAAAAATACGTACGTGATATATTATGCCTTTCGTGGGGGAAAAGTTGGAATTAACTAGTAAAATTGTCAATTTTTGAAAAGTGTTAATAACTTAATATTAGTTATTGTAAAATGTAAAAAGGGGAAGAGGAGAAGTTAAGAGTGTGGTAGGGGTACAATGACTTGGATAGGATGATGGATGAAAGGAAAAGGGATAAAGGTAGACCTGTTTACTAAACAATGAAGCAAATTATGATATAAACACATTTACATTTCCATATCGTTCATTTTTACTGTCATCATTTGAATTCTTTCTCCTTTACATGGCAATGAGAGAAAAGTATACTAGTATGCAAGCAAGACCCATCTTAGGGCCCAGGCAAAGTTACTATTTGAAATTTAGGATACTCAAGTAACACATGAATCTATATTGTATGTATTGAATCATATATGTATGCTATAGAAAGCAAAGTCTTAACCTTTAGACTACTAACTTCTAATGTCAAATTACTTTCTTACTATATTTTATCTTTTTACATTGCCATTTTGAGAGGAGCCCCCTCTGACTAAAGCTCCTAGATTCGCGTCTTCACTTGCATCTATCATTGATGCTCATGCACTGATTGCACTCTAAAATTAACCTAGATTTTCTTCTCTGTGGGATATACAAAACCCCTTATATTCACTTGTTTAATCTCTCCATTGAGATGCTGATTTAATATTTTAGTACTTCCACCATCAGGAGGCATATGGAGGCTGGACTTCTGGTATAATATGGCTCCTTGTCATGCACAGCGCTCAGAGAGAGGTGCGTGAACGCCACCATTACAGCGTGGACTGTGTGGTGGCTTTCTATGTTGGCATTCTTCTGTGGAAGATGACAGGCTTTTTATGGTCATCAAAAGACACTTCTAAAGCCAGAAGACTTGCAAAGCTGGATGATGTTCAAGGAAGACTGGTGCACGCTGCAAAGGACTCTGACATAGATGAGATTAGGGAGATCTTGAAGGAAGTGGAGTTGGCAGGTCAAGAGAAGCAGAACTTTTCCCAACGGTCTATCTGGACATTTGCTGGCATTACCTTGACCTTCACCTTCACCGCTGTGATCTTAGCTTTAACTTTAACAAACGATGGTTAATTGGTCATGAATGCCTACAGTGAGCTCTGTTCCATACTTTTAGTTTTGAGATGGAGGTGTGTATGATGAACCAATATCGTGCATGAATCCTGCAAGTCATCCAAAGTTGTACCAAGTCCGGGTGATCAATAGGAACAGTTCTTAACCACTAAAGTGGCAACTTGGCAATATTAGAACATTTTGGTCTAGTTGCAAGTTGATGTCAGATATTTTCTTTTTGCAAATTTCAGGTTTCTATTAGTGGTTTTGAAAGTTGAATGTGTGTACTATCTCCCCCTCGAATTCATTATTAATATTACAGTGTTACTTCTGTCTAAAGTCATTTATACTTGTACCAACAACATATTATAGAATTCTTCAAATGTTGTGCAGATTTATGTACAGCATTGCTTACCAGCTCAAAAGCAGTATTACTTGTATATTAATCATACTCAACGCAACATTTATGCTTCTATACTCAACATTTATAGAATTTGCATACTAAGTTGTAACAATTCAGTATAAAAATGGAGACTTATAATTTGGACTTTGTTTCAGTTCCAACTTATTATTTGTAAATAGTAGAAATTATTGAGCATTTATCTTATGATGTAGGGGTGTGCATATATCCGTGCAAAATCGAAAACCATCCCGAACCAAATCGACATAAGCAATTTCGTTTGATTTTCAATGTTAGGTTTAGTTTTCGTTTTTTGAGAATTGAAAATTGGATTTTTCGGTTCGGGTTTTGATTTTTGACTTTGGAAATCGAACCAACAATCGATTTAAGATTACATATATATTCTCAACCTAATGTATCTGTAATTTTATTTAGGATTATTTACGTTAATCACCTCTATTTTTATGCTTATTACACCGGATATCCTTACTTAGAAACTAATTACACGAACTATCCCTCTCCTTTAGAAAAACAAATTAAACATAGGAATAATTAGTGTTATAATTTTCTATAGAAAATATAAAACATATGAGTGGTCTGTGTAATTAGAACGTAAACCCAATTATTTAATTTTTATATTGCATAATTGTAATTTAATTGTTGTTGTTTGCTTGCTTAAAAAAATTGTAGCTGACAAATTATTCAGTCCGGTTCATTACGCAATGGGTCTAGCAAAATTGGTTCAACCGATTTAACCGAATTATCAAATTGAATTGGTTCGGTTAGTCTAATTTTCAGAAAATTTTGGTTCGATTCTGAAAAATTTAGATTTGGTTTATAATTTTTTATGTTTGATTGAATAGAAGTATTAAAACCGACCGAATGCTCACCGTTGCTTTTGATGGGCCGTGGGCTAAATCCCTGCATAAAGCTAGTAAGATATCTACTATTTGAGTTTCTGTAGTCGAACTGTAAGATCACGGGTCATATCATGTAACAGACGCAGTTTTTTTTTTCTTCTCTAATTCAGCACGCCACGGACTCAGTTTGATAGGAGTCCCCACCCCCATCTATGCCGGTCGTTATTGGGGAATCAGATTCGTCGTGTGCGTCGCACACTGACATTTTCATCATCGCCCGCCACGTACACCTCGCGCACTCCGCACGCACCAGAACTCCACGAGACGGCCATGACGTCTTTCGACGTCCGCAACTCAACGCCCCGCTTTGCCCACGATGTCGAAGTGGCGCCCACGACGTCTTAACGACGCCTACGACGGCCGATGCCGTCCAGCCACCCGTTTTCGCACGACGTCCGTACAACGTCTTCACGACACCCTACGGCACCGAACGAACGACGGGCCGCGTGGTCGGCCGTCGTTTATATCCGTAGTAGAATGGTACGGGACCCCGTCCGCACCACGTCCTTGCCGTTGAGTTTCATGCACGGTCGTCCCATCATGTTCTACGCCAGCTCAGATAATGCCTACTGTCATCAGGTCTCCTGATGGTGCGCTCGTGGGCTCCCCTCCCTATCGAGTCGCACAGACGTCGCCCGTAACAGACCGCAGTTGTTACTTGTGCGTCTTCTTATTGTCTAACCTCACTAATTTTTTCCGAAATTGACACCAAATTAAATCGAGGAAAAACACACACAGAGAGAGAGAGAGAGAGACCAAATTGAAGGAAACAGAGAGAGGAGAGGAGAGAGGATGAAGCTGCAAGCAATCGAAGACACGGACACGTCCCGTGACCTAATCTCATCCCTCCCTCCGATCGCTGCCTCCCTCCATGACCGCTTCCTCCGCTCCCACTGCTCCTCCTGCTTCCTCCCCCTTCCCAAAATACCCCCATCTTCCAAAAATGCCCCTCCCATCCCCTGCTCCCTCTGCGACTCCGTCCTCTACTGCTCCTCCCGCTGCTCCTCCTCCGACCACCCCCGCCACGTGTCCTCCTCCGAATGCCTCCTCCTCCGTATCCCATCCCATCCCTCCTCCGCCGACGTCCGCGCCGCCCTCCGCCTCCTCCACTACCTCCAAACCCTCCCCTCCTCCTCCCGGCCGGGTCGGGTCGGCGGTCTCTTCGCGGGCTCCCTCGACGAGGTCCTCGGCGAGGAAGGATCCGAAGCGGGGACCCGAATCCGACAGGGAGCCGAGCTTATGAAACGCGCGAGGAGCGGGAAACGGGCGGGAAACGGGGAGATGGAGGAGGAGGAGGTGGCGATGTGGGCGGTTCTGGCGAACTCAGTGGAAGTGCAGCTGGGCGAGGGGGCCGCGCCGGGGATCGCGGTCTACGGGCCCGGCTTCTCCTGGCTCGACCACAACTGCTCCCCCAATGCTTGCTACCGGTTCGAGTCGACCAGCCCCACTCGCAGTTCAGTCGGTTTCCTGGTCTCGCCCGCGGGTTCCGAGGAGCCGCCCGAAATGGTGATGTATAATCAATTAGGGTCAGGCTATCCACACCCATGACCTATTAAGCATATCTCATATAACTTAAAAAAATAGATTCATGTTAAAAGACCCATATACCCACATGACCTACTAAGCACATCCCACCAGTCTCCCTCCTACATACTAGTCATCTTTTTCTTCCTTATTTAATTTCCACTTTCTCTAACCTAATCCAAAAACCCAAAAATTATAAAATCCTACATTGAAATTGTAAAGAAGGCATCATGGAAGAAGAAAGTCCACTTCAAAGACACATTGTACGTTCTCTTTTTATGTAATTTTTCGGTTTGAAGTAGTGTATAGGAAGTGTTGGACAAAAAAAATAAAAAATTCCGCGATGAGCACGACCAATACTGGTAGAACGGACCACTGTCTATTCTATCTGTATTGGCCGAACATTTCAGTAGCAGTTCGACTGGCAGAGGTCGAACATGACATGTATAGTTCGAACAATGATTGTCGAACATGTCGGTTAGTGTACGACCTGTATTTGTCGAACATAAGAAGGACCGAACATGTGATCTTCCGTTCGACACACTATGGTCGAACCTGCACAACAATGTTCGACTGTCGTGGGTTGAACACCATTTTGTGCACTCGACAGACCAGGCTCGAACAGAACCGTGAATACACCCAATTTTTTTTTGACATTTGTTACGTTTTAACAAGAATTTAAGGAATTCGAAACCCTAACAGTGATCCTCAACGAAAATAATACTCATTTTGAACTAATTATAATGTTCGAAGAGAGAGGACCGGTTGGATTTGGAGAGAGGAGAGTAGAGAGGGGACCGGTTGTAAGGGTGTGGGGTGTACTTAGAAATGGTGATAGGTTTTATGTTATAATAGAAAATGGTATTTTGGTTATGTGGTGGGGTGTACTTAGCATTTATGTTAATTTTATTCATTTAAAATGGGATGTACTTAGCACTTGGGGTGTGCTAAGTAATACATGGAATGTGTGTAGATTCTCCCTTATATCATCCTTCCCGCCAAAATATGTATTAAAGTGTGTCATGACAGTTTGGTTGCTTAATATTGATTGCAGTGGGAAATATGGATTGGTGATGAAAGCAAATCGATTCAAGGTGAGACCCCCATTGAGTATTTGCTGTAGATGAATTTTTTTTTTTACAGACTTTTCAATTGTTGTTGTTAAGTAAATATGTGATGGCAGGTTTGACTATATATGGCCCAAGAATAACGGTCAGAAGTATTAAGCCGATCAAGAAAGGGGAGGATGTCTCCATTACGTACACAGACTTGTTGCAGCCTAAGGTATTTTCATTCTTCATTATGTACACAGATGGGGAATGATGCTCGAAAAATGGCCTCATGACTCAATTCTTTCTATTCTTTCATAAAAGCTATTGCATGGGCACATGTATGACACAATACAACATGGTATGAACACACCTATATGAACATATAAACGATTTTAGAATATCTTTTGAAGTGTGTGAGTTGTCTCACATCCGTGTTCGACAGAGAGATGGACACTCCATGCACCAAAATTTGGAGTGTTCATGGTTCGTAGTTTAAAGCATAGTTAGCAGTATCGGCCGATACTGATACGGTTTGGCATGTTCCGATCCGATATCGATAGCTAGCGATACTGACCGATATCGAGATTATGGATCTCTTTTTCAGTCAATTCGATAGAGAAAATTGAACGAAAAAGACCAACTAACATGAGTGTAAACGCATAGTAAAATGATAAAATCATGTAAATGAAGAAAACCTATTTATCGTAGGTAAACTAATAAGCAAGGGTGACGATTATTTCATTCAATTTCAAAATAACCAAGAAACAACACGGAGAATACTTAAAATAATACCTAAATGTATTATATATTTGTTTAATTTTTTTATAGTTTATTAATAATTATTTAGTTTTCGATACCAAAAGATCCGATAGTCCGATTTAAAATCGTCGATATTGTCGATACCGCAGATCCGATATTCATAGGAATGTCCCGATACTAGGGGTGAGCAACGATTCGGTTCAGTCCAAACTGAACCGATCAAGTGAAAATCGAACAAAACCGGAAACCGTATCCATAAAAACCGAGCAAAATAAAGTAAAAAAAGGAAATGACGAGAAAAGGAAGCTAAAAAAACCTTAAAAAGTGTTTCCTAACAAAATGTTTACAAGCAGTACCGCAAGTCCAACCACTGCCTCGTCCTCCAGTCGAGGAACCACATCACCATGGTTTCCTCCTCGCACTTCCTTACATCCGGGAATTACTCTTCCGCGTCCGTCTTCAGTATCACCAGTTTCTTCCGCTGCCCGACGTCGCTCTGGGTGAGGTACTAACCGAACATCGTCTGCAGCATGACCATGCTGCCCGGGGTTGCCGATGTTCAAAAAGGCGCCGAGCTTCGCGTCGTAGGACCTTTCCTTGATCATGTCGAGCGTGTGCTGTGAGACCCGTCTCACAGTATCTGTATTGGTATATGGATACGTATTTTATATTGTATTTATACTGTGCTTTATTGGGTTTCGTGGAATCTCGGATTTTTCTCAGAACTGAAACTTTTCTCCCTGACCGGATTACCGTCGGCATACCGCGACATACTGACGAAAAATATGTCCGGCAGATATTCTTTTCACTTTTGAAATATTTTCGAGATATTTTTGTGAATAGTGTTCGATACTTTCTATTATCCATTGGTTTCTTGTTTTTTCATTTTACAGTCGAGATTGATTTGATCTCGTGACTTGGATCACTGACGTGGCGGATCGGACAATCACGATTAAATCACCTCTTCTATATATATGATTTTTTTTCCCTCCTCTCTCTTTTCTTTCTTTCTTCACTTCTTCATTTCCTCTCCATTTTCAGCTGGAGTTAGGAGCTTGGTCTTGAGACCTAAGAGTGTGGTTTCTGAACCCTTCTTGGTGGTGGAGTTGAATGTTTAGGCTGGAAGCTTGGCTTTAGGCAAATACATCTTGCCAAAATACTGAACGACATTATTTTATTGCAGTTTTTGTTTTTCTTGAGATTTTGTGCTTAGAATTTCATGAAACTTGTTTTGTTAAAAATGTTTCTCTAGTGATTTTCAAGCCTGTGCATATTTCAGAAAATTGTTTAGGCTTGGTTTTGACTTTTCTTGTAGAAATCCTGGTATTTACCCGTTAAAAAGACTCGGTGTCGGAAACGATAAACAGAGTGATTGTCACGAGACATATTTTCTACGCAACTTAAGACCCGTGTGTCTAATTTCTATTATGGTAGTTTTGAGTTTTGTGGATCCGGACAAGTTTCGATTTTTTTCGTAAATTACTTGTACGATATTTCTCGGAATCGATCTGTCAAATCTCAATGTGAAATCGAATGTCCCCAGGTCGTTGGGAATTTGATCCTATACAATTTTGACATTTGAAAATCCAAATTCCGAGTTAGAATGGAGTTTTTACGGTCCGAACAAGTCACGACAATATTTCAAGTCCGGGTTTCTGTGACCAATCGGAAGATCCGACGGTGATCCGCGGCAGTCTTGCGGATGATCCGATTTTTGGCCTACAAACTTGCTGTGACCAATCAGATGATCCGACGGTGATCCACAGCAGTCCGACGGATGATCCGTTTTGTGGCTCATTTACTTGCTGTGACAGATCGGATGATCCGACGGTGATCAGAGGAGATCCGACGGATAATCCGAATGACCATGATTTTGCCTATCTTGTCTTTTTTCGATATTCCATTTGACTGTGATATTTTTTTAGTTCGACTTTATGTATAGTTTGGGACAGCTACCCATTATACACCCGTCCTGGTATAGTTTGGGACACCTACCCATTATACCTAGTTCCGACTTCATGTATAGTTTGGGGACACCTACCCATTATACCCTGACCAGTACATTCCAGATAGTGACCCGTATTGGTGCACCCTTGTTCATTACCTTGTACCCGTCTCGTCCTGCCATCATGTATAGCTTTGGAGCCACTATCCATTATACGCCTGCCGCGTATAGTTTTGGGAACACCTACCCATTATACATCTGTCTTCACCATTCCCGATATGGTTTGTGCCTCCTACCCATTATACATCCGTTCCGTATATTACTTGTTGTGGCTTGTTATAGTGCACGCTCGTCATGCCTATAACCATTTGGTTGTATTCCCGTATAATCTTGTGCTTGTGCTTGCTAAAACATTGTCTTGTCTAGTTCATCCCTGCGGGGAGCATCATGTCTAGGACGGATTATGCGAAATGTCACACCCGGATTCCTGAAACAAACTGCTAAGGTTAATAACTAGCTTAATGATTAGAGCATTGGGGGAGGATCTCCTTGTTGCATGCAGTCCCGTGTCCCGACAACATTTTACTGACGGATGGACTTGTAGCATGCCGTCGCGTAGTACACATTTTCAGCTCACCGTCGTGTGGGGCATACTGAATTGACTTACTGAGGTTCACCTTTGTGTGACTTGGATTTAGGTGCACATCTCTCCTGGGGGTGGTGTATCCACTATTATTTATTTTACTGTCGTTCGACGTTTGGGTAGCTTGGACAGTCTGCAGAGCATGCGATCGTATGAAAATCCTAAATTGCATTTGTTAGTAATTAGGACTTGTGATAACACTAGTTAGCTAACGTAGCAAGCCGTACTTCTTGCTTGGCCGTGATTTATGGATGGAGTCAATGTATTGTCTTGTCTTGTCTCATATTGCCTTGCTTGCCTGACAGTGACCCGTCGCGATGCACTCCGGTCTATTGTCTTGTATGTCCTTTTATTTTATATATGCAATGTTCCTTACATGTTTTCCTTGCCATGATCCCGACACTGTACTAGCTATGTTCTCGTTACTTTTCTCACTCAGTTACTGTATATGCTACATGTACCAGTTTATTTATATGTATATGTTTACCTTGCATGATCCCATATATGTTCACCTTGCATGATTCCGTACGTCATCCGTCCAGTTTTTTTTATATGTTTTTCGTTTATTTTCTTGTTTCTCGGTACACTTTACATATTACCTGGTAGTTACATGTTGCTTAGGATATTATAGCTCTTTGTTGTATTGTTGGTTTTAGTTCATTAGTTTGGCCTCCTTTGTGGTACTTGCTATTTGGGGTCTGACCCTACTAGTTTTACTTGGCCAGATCCGGTAGCAGAGCCAGAGGATATTCCATTTCTTCCCGAGGATGGTGACCACACGGAGCACCAGACCGATTGAGTGGGTTTCTATCTTGTTCTCCCACTTATTGTACATATTCTTTTGTGACGTTTAGTCCCGAGCACCTGTTAGCTCGTATTTTGGACTAGTTATATCGCCTACTGGGCATGACATTGTTAGCATATTCTAGACTATAGTTAGAGTTGATCATGTATGATTTACACTCCTGCTAGTTCTTTATTTTGTATTACTATATTCATATTTCTTGTACATTGTGGATTTATGCTTGTGATTGAGACACTATGATTGCTTGACCTAGGTTGACTGATGGCTTGTAGCATTAACCTCCCATGTCTATTCACAGCCGTGACCGTATGTTGGGATACTGGAGTACTCTGGTATACGTAGCTGGCTTTGTCAGTCTCGCTCTCCAGTATTCTGGGCCCGGGACCTGACATGTGCTGCTACATGAAGTCGCGCTCGGAGACCCTCACGATGGAGGACTTGGGGAAGTTGTAGGACCCAAAGCTCGAGCCTTGTTTCGCGAGGCCCACATCATATGAGGAAGGCTCGGGCGAAGATTTGGATGCCAACGAGCTCCTTTCTCGGATTCTACCACCAGCCGACGACTTGTACCTCTACTGCAGCTTCCTCGGCGGAGGACACACCGATGAGAGGAAAGAGGTGTGATGAGAGGAGAGAGTAATTCCATCTTCGAGAGCCTAAAGAGAGAAACTTTCTTCTCTCTGCTGGAGAGCGACACGGAAAGAAATTGAGGAAGAGAGAGAGAGATTAGGATAAGTTTTTTTTTTCCTTCTATATATACAAAGTCAAGGGTAAAAATATAATTGCATCCATAAATTCAGTTTTCGGTTCGGTTTGAAAACCTTCCAAACCAGCGACCCAAACTGAAAATCCAATGTTTCTGTTTTGAAAACCGACAACCGATCCTTTTTTTATCCGAAATGTTATTTCGGATCGATTTTCAGCCCAAACCATTTTTTGCTCACCCCTACACGATACCGACACTGCGAACCTTGGCTTAAAGAGTTAACTCGATATTTATTCGGATTATCATTAGAATATGTGAACATAGGGAGGGAAAGAAATTTGCTACTTATTTGAACTTTGTTAGCTATCTCATAATATTTGAACCTTTTTAGCTTTTACGTTTCTAGATTATAAGGCATCTCGAAACAAGATGAGTGATTCATTTATGTCCATCATAGTATTACTAAGCTAATATAGTAGTTAATTTAGTATGTAGGACTAAAGAAAGGCATAGACAAATATGGTTTAAAGTTTTATAGAAGGATATGATTTTTGTTAGCATTACAAAGGAGATGGCCCTTAACGGACCTGAATGGAAGAAGAGGATGCAAGCAACCAACCCAAAAATTTGAGAATAAGGCATGTTGTATTTGTTATATAGTGTTATCTAAAGCTATCCAATGATTTGGCTTATTAGGACTAGGAGTGAATTAGCAATTAGATGGAACTATGATTTGGTTGATATGACTCCAAGGATAAGTTTTCTGCAACTTTGATTAATATGGACGGTTACCACAAGAAAGAGTTCATCGTACCGATTCTGTGATTCTAAATAGTGGGGGTAAGACTTGTGTTATGTAATGAATCATGGTAAAACATAGTTTGATACTTTGGACTGACATTGTGATCGTACTCCAGTACTTCCAAATGGTTACATTTGTTTTTTTTCCGACAAGTTTTATATATAGTATAATTGATGTTATAGAAAGTGCCAAGCGGCCGTTATGCGGCAAGGAGACGCCTAGCACATGCAGTTAGTTAGCCGTCTTGGCGGATTTATGTGAAAAAAATGTTACCATTAAAAAAATCACGATTTCTAGTTCATTGAAAGTAATACAAAACTTTATATTTATATGTAAATATAAAAGAAAGATTGCATTATAAAAAACTTTAGCAAACACTCAAATGGGGACCAAAACTACAATAAATAAGTAGTGAACAAGTATAATTATAATTTATAATTCACAAAAAAATAATATAATATGAAAAAATAATATAATATGAAAGTAAAATGTCAACATATATTTTTTTTGGCCAGACCAAAAACTGACCAAGAAAATAAAAGTAATTAGGCAAAAAAAATAATTTTTGAACAAAAAATAGAAAAAAAATAACTTAGACCCAAGGTAGTCAAAGGCGCAAGGCGCACCCGAGGTGCAAAGGGTCCAAATCACCCGAGGTGCAAGGCGTACTTAAGGCGCACGCCCGAGCGACGCATGGCACAAAAATAATATATATATATATATATATATATATATATATATATATAATATTCACATCGGATTTCTACATTGATAAACATGTGTGCTTCAAATTCTCCCATGTCTAGGTTGCAATCACTTTGAATTGAGTGAGTGAGAGAGAAAACAATAAAAAAACAGTACAACAGTTCAAAAAACAGTCTAAACATGTTATTTTTTCACAAGATTTCAAGGCGCGCCTTAGCTATTCCAAGGCGCTCGGAAAAGGCGCGCTTAGACGCGCCTTAAGAATTGCGCCCTGCCTGGAGTGCCCTGAGGCGCTGCCCCTGTGCCTAGGAGCAAGGCGCGCCTTTGACTACAGTGCTTAGACCAAATCTAAGTGGCGCTTTTCTTCTCTGGCCGCATAGTGCGGCTTTTCCATGCATAATGTCATTTTTTTTGCACATAATGCCGCCTACCGCCTAGAACGCACAATATATTAAAATTTTAAAAGGTGGGTAGCCGCATAGCGCCCAAGCGCCGCTTTTTAACGCATTTTAGAACAGTGAGTACAATATCGTTGATTTTGTTTTCTTGTTCTGAGAGCATTTTTCGAGTACATCTACCACATTTTAGTTTTATTTAAAACTTCAAACATTTTAAACAAGCTCAGTTTGAAGTGTAAAATACAAGAAGCACAGATTTGTTTTGTATACCAAATTCACTTCTGAATGCCTGATACTAAGCAACGAGCTATGGGCTCGTGAGCTCAAGAAATCAGAGGCCTGTAGTGTTAAAAATTATGACCATGTAGGAGGCTTAGCCTAGAGTAATCAATCATGCTCAAAGCAAACCATAGTTACCATTCTGGGAACAAAGCAAGAAACATAACTGAAATTTGAGAAAACATATTTCCATGGCATACATTATCCTTTTGACTAAAATTCTTTAAGAAAGTGACCTACTCCTGGATTCACATAGGACACCACTAGAGAGCCTATATGAAAAAATGAAATTAGAATGAGTATACACCAACTACAAAACCTTTATCCAAAATCCCTTTTGTCCCAATTTTTTGGAAATTAAAATGAGTGTACTAAAGAAATTGAAGTAGAGTATAAATCAGCATTTTAAAAAGGGACGCCTTAAACTGTAAAGCATTTAAAAAGTAAAGACAACTTTTGAAAATGTTTCCACGAGGGTTAAGGAAGTGTCTTAGTGCTTTATTTGAGTATCTCCTGCACCTGTTAGTTGAATTTCTCCTGAATTTCTTCTTTTATCCTAACTTTATATTTCATCTCCAGGCGATCTCCTTGTCTTTCCCTAAATTCCCAGAAACTTTTTCTAAGTAAGTTTCTGAGTATATGTTTCCTGTTTCTTGGCATGGTGTTTCCTAGATCCAGTGAATGCGAAAACTAACACGAGCATGTTTTTGTTTGGTTTGATTTTACACATTATTGGACATAATTGTTTTTTAGACTAATTGGACATAATTGCAGGTGAACTGTTTCTTATCAGACGATTAATTCCACCATCATATGTTAGAAAAGTTTATTCCATTGGATAAGCTGGTAAATCATGATATTATGATTCTTTTGGTTTCAAAAAAAGAAAGCTCACAACAAGAACACCACCACCAACAAAGTCTTTATCCCAAATTTTGTGGTCGGTTGTTTGAAAAAATTCAGTTGGGTTAAGAGCCATGCCTTCTATAACATTAACTAAAACCATATCATTAGTTACAACCTCAATCCAAGTTTGTTTAGGCCTACCATAGTTCTAGTAGCTTCTTTGACTAGTATCTTATCGCTTCTAAGTGGCACAACTATTGGTCTATGTTGAGCATGTGGTCTACCTTGCGCATGTCCAAACCACTTGACTTGAGACTATTTTCTCTCATCTTATCATCAGTTGGTGTTGCCTCATCATCTATCGAGTGCACTCATTTCTTATCCTATCTTTCAATGTATTACCGCTCATCCATCTTAGCGTTCTCATTTCAGCTTATTAATTTTTATGAACATATTTTTAGTTGCCGAACACTATCATCCATAAAAGCATGGCTGATCTTATAGAATTTTTCTCTCAAGTTTAACGGTGTATTCCAACAAAGAAAGCTCATGTATCCCAATTTCTGATGATCCTTAAAGACTTGTAATTTGCACTTTTGAGTTACAACTTTTAAATTTCATGGTTTAGCTCCTTGATTGAGTATAACATTTATCTCCTATTCTAACATACCATAATATGCTACCAAACAAATAAAATAGACTTTTGATATTGTAAACTTGAATAATTCAAGCCCAAATTGTGTTTCCAGAAAGAGAACAAATGCATCCATAGTAGTTTATTGGTTTATTGTAACATGTCTTCTTCAGTTTTGTACACATTGACTTCACGTATTCAAAAGCTATGAAATGCTAAGCGCTGGCTCAACAAGTTGACAGCCTTATTTTCAATTGTATTGCAATTACTAGTGATCATTAATTATGGGTTTTAAAGTTCTAATAAGTGAAACACTCTATACCAAGTTTTCACTACGTAGTTAATTTAAAAAGCATACCTAATTGCATATATGATGGCGCTTTATGTAATAGTTGAAATGTGGTAGAATATTTTGCTTGGCTTTATTGATGGGAGGAGCTACATATTTATAAGAGGGGCCAACCCCTCTTCAATTCTATCCGATGTGGGACTAAAGTTCCTTTCATACTCTCAACACTCCCCCTCAAAATGGGCGATAGATATCAATCATCCCCATCTTGTTACATAGTTTAGAAAGACTCGATAAATTAAGACCCTTAGTCAGACAATCTGCAACTTGTTCTTCTGAGCGAACATGATCGAGCTTTACTATTCTTTTTTCTAGCTTCTCTTTAATGAAGAACCGATCGATCTCGATGTGCTTAGTTCTGTCATGCTGAACTGGATCGTTAGCTATACTTATTGCAGCTTGACTATCACTCAGAAGATGCAACGGTGTTCCCTGGTCCAGTTTCAACTCTGTCAGCAGTGCTCTTACCCACAGCAACTCTGACACTCCCAGAGCCATATCTCTATATTCTGCTTCAGCAGTCGACCGTGCTACCACTGACTGTTTCTTGCTTCTCTATGAGACTAGGTTACCTCCCACAAAGACACAGTATCCTGAGGTAAACCTTCTGTCGTCCATGCAGCTTGCCCAATCCGCATCGCAGTATCCCTCAACACTCAGGTGTCCATTTTTCTTGAACCATAGTTCTCTTCCAGGAGTCCCCTTCAGATATCTCAAGATATGAAAAACTGCGTCCATGTGGCCCATTCTTGGATCATGCATGTAGCGACTCACCTACACTCACAACAAATGAGATATCAGGGCGAGTGTGGCCTAGATAAATCAATCTGCCTACAAGTCTCTGATATCTCTCACGATCAACCGGCTCTCCTACCTCTGCCCCCAACTTATCTCTCTGATCAATTGGAGTGACTTCCGATCGACATCCCAGCATCCCAGTCTCTGTGAGCAGATATAGTATATACTTCCTTTGAGAGAGGACGATCCCATCTCTTCCTCGAGCCACCTCGATCCCGAGAAAAATACCTCTTCATTCTCAAATCCTTCATTTCAAACTCCTTGGCGAGTTTTGATTTCAGCTGGGTGATCTCCTCCTCATTATCACCTGTGATCACTATATCATCCACATACACTGCAAGTATGGTGATGTGGCCTCTTGCATGTTGGAAGAAGACTGTGTGATCTGCATTGGTTTGGCGGTACCCCATGCCTGTGACAGCCTTCCTGAATCTATCAAAGCAGGCTCGAGGAGATTGCTTGAGTCCATACAGTAATTTTTTCAGCTTGCACACCTTTTCCGTCGACTGTTTCGTGCAAAACCTCGGGGGGGGGGGGTCTCCATGTATACTTCTTCTTGTAGATCCCCATGAAGAAAGACGTTCTTCACATCCAATTGACACAGCTGCCATCCATGGTTTGCTGCAAGGGAGACCATGGTTCTCACAGTGCTCATCTTGGCTACTGGAGCAAACGTCTCATCATAGTCGATACCATAGGATTGAGTGTATCCCTTTGCAACCAACCTTGCCTTGTACCGCTCTACTTTTCCTTCTGGCGTCTCCTTTACTGTAAAAACCCATTTGCATCCCACCGCTTTCTTCCCTTTAGGCAACGGAACAAGCTCCCATGTTCCATTTCTTTCGAGTGCCCTAAGTTCTTCTAACATTGCAGCTCTCCACCTTGGATCTTCCTTTGCCTCCTGCCAACACTTGGACAAAGAGGTGGTGTCTAACGCTGCAATAAATGCTCGATAAGTAGGGGATATATTAGAGTAGGATAAGAAATTGACAATGTCATGTTCATAACCATAACGATTAGGAGCTTTTTTCGCATTACTGCGAGAAGATCTCCTTAAGGGAATATGAGGAATATGAGGTAGTGGTGGCGAGATCACACCATCCGAATCAGAGAGATCCGCATCTGAATCAGAGGGATCCGGTGTAGGAGAAACATCTTCAAGAGTTAGGACATGGTTAGGCGAGGGACTTGGCGCAATAGGCGAGGGACACAACACAGTATTGGACTGCTGCTTTCTCCTTCTGTAGACTTGGAGTTCTGTAGTCTGTTTCTTTTCCTGCACAACATCACTTTCTTCCTCGTGATTGTCACCACTTTCTCCCTCCTCATTCTCATCACTTTCCTCACCCTCGCTATCTCCCCCTTGTTCCCTTGTACCAGCTTCCATCATTGGGCATGGAACTGACCCGATAATCACGCTCGGGCCCATCTCCCCCTCACTCCTAACACCTCCTGTGTTAGGTGTGTCACCAAATGCAGAACTTCACATGAGCCATTATGGTAGTATGGTTCCATCTCTCTAAATGTAACGTCCATGCTAACAAAGAGCCTCCGTTCCACGGGACTCCAACAAGAGTATCCCTTCTGAGTCCCTGAGTAGCCAACAAAGATACAATTCACCGCTCGAGGGTCAACTTTTCCACCGCAGGTCTGTTATCTTTCACAAAGCATACACACCCAAATACCTTTGGGGGAATAATGTACTTATTTTCTCCTGTAAGCATCTCAAATGGTGTCTTCCATCCCAACACCTGAGAGGATATCATGTTGATGAGATATGCAGCCGTCAACGCAGCAGGCCCTCACAAGTGTTTAGGAACATTCATGGCAAACATCATTGTCCGTGCTACTTCCAACAGGTGCCTGTTCTTCCGTTCTGTCATGCTATTATGTGCTGGTGTATAGGCACATGAAGTCTGATGCTGTATCCCGTGGGTTGATAAGTACTCTTCAATACTCTTGTTTGTGTATTCTGTTCCATTGTCAGATCTCAAAATCTTCACTTTAGCATTATACTGGGTTGTAACTCTGCGATGAAAATCTTGAAAGCATGCAAACACGTCACTCTTACTCTTCATTAGGTATACCCAGGTGACACGAGTGTGACAGTCAATAAATGTGACAAACCATTTGAAACCATTAACACCAGTTGTAGGACAAGGTTCCCACACATCTGAGTGTATCATATCAAAAGCAGCTAAACTTCTATTTTCAGAACTCACGTAAGAGCTTCTGGTATGTTTTTCAAGCTCACAAGCATCACAAACCAACTTTTGTTTATTAGTTTTTTGATACATAGATGGATACATCCGATTCAGTAGACTGAATGAAGAGTGTCCCATGCGCTGATGTTGAAGTAATAATTCTGCTTCTACAGTTCTTCGTGGCTCCTCCGGTTGTGCTTCCTCCACCAGTGACGCTAGTGCTGCGTCCAGCCCAGCCCTGTCCAAGTACCATAGCCCCTTATGCCAAGTGCCAATACAATTAAGTTGAAAAACAATTGCACTAATGGACAAAAGATTAACATGAAAAGATGGAGCATGCAAGACATCAATAAGGGTCATGGAAGGGGTGCATTCAACCGTGCCTTAATCCAGAATGGGTCTGGCAGTACTATCAGCAGTCTGAATGCTTTCAGGCGTTGTCAGGTGAGTGTATTCTTGGAACTCACCATGGGAACCCATGACATGGCGAGATGTCCCAGAGTCAATTATCCAACCTGGCTGGTGGATAGATGCAAGGACATGAGCAGGTATACCTGTGCTTGTTTGGGCATAGTAGGTAGTGTTACTCCCGGAGGTGGTTGGAGTCGATGCCCCAGGGATGGTGGCTTGACTGTTGCCGGATCCAAGCCTCATGCTCCTCCAGATCTCTAGCATTTTCCTCTCAGTAGGGGTTATTCCGGGTGACTAATTTTCACTTTCCTCTTCTGCCAGATTTGCCTTGTGTCCTCCAGAATGATTACTTCTGCTACCAGTATAGCCTCCTCTGCCACCCCTACGTCCTCCACGGCCGCGTCCGCAGCTGTTGGACTGGCCTCTCAGGGGTTTCGTACATAATCTGATGAAGTGCCCAGGGTTTCCACAGTTGTAGCATCCTCTCCCAACGGAAGAATTTGAGTTAAAAACCGCTAGGGCTGATTTTCCCCTCGAAGAGTTAGTGGTGCTAGACATCAGATTCAATCGTGCCTCTTCTTGTGCCATAGCAGCTATGGCCTCCTCCAGTGATAGCAGCCTGGGTTGTGCAAGTATGACATTCCTCTTCTGCTTAAATGCTGGGTTGAGTCCCTTTAGGAACTTCAGCATCCTCTGTCGCGAAACATACTCCATGAACTTCTTATAATGTTTCGCAAATGTCGGTTCCACTTGCTCATCCTCCACGCCAATAGGATCATAGTAGTCGAGATCTGACCAATACTTCTTCAGCAGAGCCGTGTACTCAGAGATGGTGTGATCTTCTTGGACCACCTTATCAAGTTCATCTTGTAGTTGGAAAACCGTCATAGGGTTGCCCGACCCTGAATACATGTCTTTTAACGTCCTCCAAATGTCATCAGCACCCTCCATCGCTTCCACATTGCCCGACACTTGGTCGGTCAATGAAGCTGTCAACCATCCAGCTACCACATTGTTGACGATTTCCCACACAACAAACTCCTGTGAGAAGTGATCGTAGGTGCATTGGTTTGGCCATTCACATAGCCCACCAAGCCTCTTTCCTTCAGAGTTCGCATCGCCTGACGCAACCACTTCAAGTAGTTGGAAGTGCCCTCCAACTTTATCTCCAGTTTCTCCAACTTTTTCATCTTGTACGGTGAATGATCCACATCAGCGTGTGCATCACAGGAGCTAGTCTCGGTCAACCTCTTGGAGAAGAGATCGTCTACCAAAGCCTTAATCTCTTGGGCCGTCAACTTACCATAGATCGTCTCAATTGTCTTCTCTTTGTTCTCTATCATCAGTGAGGCGGCGGCAGATCTAGGTCGTCTCTGATCTCCGTCCTCTCTTCGTCTACTGATCTTCCTTCAGCCGCAACGGTGTCCCTGAGAGCCACTGCTCATGTCCCGTGCAAGGCTTCGACCCGAGGCCGCATGACCTCACGAGACAACAGTTGTAGTCGAGGATCAGGGGCCACACAAAAGTTCCCTCACTGATATACCTCGATCAAACTAGCAACTATATAATTAATATCCCGATTACAACTGACTTGTACAAAGCAATAATCAAAAAACCAATTTTCTCGTTCTTTCCTGCAATCGCAGTTGCATTCGGACATAACCGAGTTACAAACTTCAGAAAAGAAGAAGATCGTCGAGATCGAGATTGAGGTCGCCGAGCAATCACGACAGCCCCTACGACGGCAGCGGGCAACTGCGAAACAACAGCAGCCACGACAACAACAGCAGCCGCCCGGAAGGGGGCGGAGGGGAGGGAGGGGAAAGGGGGGTCGGAGGTGGAGGTGAGGGAAAGGGGGGGGGGCTGTGGGAGAGGGGGGGATTAGGGTTTGGAGAAGGAGAGGGGAGGTTGGCTCTGATACCAAGTTGAAATGTGGTAGAATATTTTGCTTGGCTTTATTGATGGGAGGAGCTACATATTTATAGGAGGGGCCAACCCCTCTCTGTTCAATTCTATCCGATGTGGGACTAAAGTCCCTTTCATACTCTCAACAGTAATATACATTTAAAGTAATGTAATGCATGATCAAAAAAGAAAAACAATATAACTTAATTGATTAAGGGAAGGCAAATATTTTTTGGGTTAATTACACTAATATTTCCTATGTTTTATATTTATTACACGAGAGTACCCTTATTTTAAAAATAATAAAAAGGGGGTTATTACACTAAACCATTATTTTGCCCACAATAAGGTGGCATTTGGTTCAAGTTTTGGAGGTTTGGAAATATGTTTTAGATTTCTTACCCTTGTTTAGTATGTCTAGGATTGAGAATTAGGGAGGATATGAGGGACTTCATATTCTTATTGTTGTGGGAAAGTAATTCCCAATGTCCCCCTTGGGAATAGTTTTGCTTTCCTAGGAATGTTGTTTGAATATTTTATTTGGACAATAACACCTTCATTTTACTTTAACTTTTATCCCAAACATATAAATTTTGGTAATAGAAGCATGATAGGGTATTTATGAAAAACTAAATAAATTAAGTTTCCTTTCCATATTTTCAACCTAATCTAATCAAACATGGGTATAGGAATGTTAAATTCCTTTCCAATGGAAAATGAATTCCTAGAAATACAAACCTTCATCCAAACGATCTCTGAGGGTACCCCGTGTCAATATTTTCAAAATAAGGGTATCCCGTGTGATAAACGGAAAACATAGGGGAGGTTAGTATAATTAACCCATATTTTTAAGGGGTTTCAGTAAACAAAACCAAATTAAGATATCTTTATTTGGCTCAAGGCATATATCAAATTAAGGTAAAAAAGAATTAAGGTATATATCAAATTAAGGTAGACAATAATTAAGATATGTATCAAATTAAGGTAGCAAACAAAGCCAAATTAAGATCATCTTATATATTCTTTATCGTCTTCTACAAGATAAGATAATTAATTTGGAATAGTAACTTAAGGTAAAAAAGAATACATTCACCAACTCATGGATCATGCTTAATTTTATAAGAAATTGCCATTGGCACAAGGTATATATATCAAAATAGCAATTGCACAAATTGACCAGGTTTGGCCGATGGATGGAAACTGAGAACCTTTAGTCAAAGCTGATCAACTTGACTAAAACAGTAATTTAATCAACAAGACTACTTCGGCGAGCCTTATGTCATTGAAGCTAGAATGTTTGAGGAACCTATTTCATGGTGCGCTAATCATGGCGCTTCTACACCTTTGCTACAAGCCTTAGCTTTTAAATTGCTTGGGCAGCCAACCTCTTTCTCCTGTTCCGAGAGGAATTGGAGCACCTTCTCTAGATCCAATGCATGAAACAAAATTGTTTGGAGACCAAAAGGGTTGAGGACCTAGTATTTGTTCATTGCAATCTTCGCCTCTTCTCAAGGAAAAAATGCGGAATATCAAGACAGACCAATACAAAATTGGGACATATACTTACTATATATTTTTATTTTATTTAATTGCATGATGAATATATTTAATTATTATTATTAGATATATTTATAAGTGGGGAATAATTTTCCATAGATGACAACGAACATGATTTAAGTGAGTTTGGAGCTATTTCTCTTCATTAACAACAACTTGAAAGAATGGAATTGGAAGGTGATGATGATGGTGCTTAGTGAGTTGGGTGCAGGTTAACTAAGGATGTAATTTGAAGATGGTGCAGCCACTTTTTGCTTGTTTTGTGGACTATTCTTAGTGCTTTTTTGGTGTTTAATTGTCTTGGTGTTGATTTTAGCTTTAGCTTTGTTTTCTTTTTGTAATTTGGGTGACCTGAACTTATTTCACATTTTGATATGAATGGAGGATTGGATTTTATGAAAGGGTTATTTACACTAACCTCCCATATGTTTTTGGTTTATTAAACGGAGCTCCCTTATTTTGAAAATAATTACACTAACCTCTCCTATGTTTTATGTTTATTACGCGGACCTTCCTATGTTTTATGTTTTACGTAAAAGGGTTATTACATTAACCACCCTTACAACATAAAGGGGAGGGGAGGTCCGTGTAATTATTTTCAAAGTAAGGGAGCTCCGTTTAATAAACCGAAAACATAGGGGAGGTTAGTGTAATTAGCCCTTTATGAAAATTATGTCAGTATATGACATCTTTCAATTCCATAAACATAATTATGAGATAATTCTTGGATCACTAGGATTATAAAAATATGACCTCTATCGATGTTATATCTTTAAACACCGTATCCCTGCACCACTGCCCAAATTTTGGGCTCTTTTAGGTAGCTTCCGCGTGTCCTTCAGTTACAACTTTGAATAGCCAGACTCTTGAATATGCACCCGTACCCGACGGCTGACACCCGTACACGAGTCCAGGTAACATATGGAATATAGCCATACCCCATTTGACACAAAATACAAAAGGCACATAAAGAATGTAGCGCTGAAGAGAAGTGAAAATTAAAGAAGAAAATGCTCTGATATGTGTAATTAAGCAAGATGCATATATGAAAAGAGTACGGAGAGATCTTATCAAGAAGAATTTAGAAGTATGAACTGCCCAAATGGTTCATTGACTTCACACTACTTAAGTCCATCCTCTCTCTACTTTCTACTTTCTACTCACCTATGGCAAGTTTTCAACTGTTCCTTCCCTGGAATATCTTCCTGAGCAGAAGTGTTTTGGAATCCTCAAAGAAGATAACAAACTCTTTGTTACATCGAGTTAACTACTATTCGTATGTGGAGCAATACCATTTTGATACAGTGTGCATCAACTTGGATATGTAGCAGTATTTTTATATTCAAATGATGTAAGACATTGTTGGGCTTGTTATTTCTAATCAACCTTGAAGAGATATTATGTGGCAAAATCAAGTTGTATTTGGTCATTTTATATAGAGGGAAACATGGATGCTTTATTAGGTAGAACATGTAGCCAATCTATGGTGGCAAGAGAAGAATCTTGGTGTCGTTCACATGGACAATTTTGTTAGCTCATGTTGTTTAACTATCTTTTACTAAGGAGATTCAACATATGTGGCAATGGTGGCATTATTACAAATTAGTTAATTGCTCGGGTTTTGCAGATTTATTTGGCTGTTTAATAGGTGACATGTTTGGATATGGAAATATTCATTATGGACCCCTGATGCTTTGATTAGTTTGATATTAGAACAAAAGAGTAATACTCAGAAGCCAAGGCAGTTACTGAAATCATGTTCACAATGAGAACGGAAGTCCATTCAGTTTTTTAATTCTTCATGGATTATTGAACAACTATTTATCTAACTTTGGTCATTTAAACATCAAATCTTATTGTGGTGTTGTCTTAGATATTGGTTAAGTGCCATTGCTTATTAATGCCTGTTTACTTTTTCTTATTTTTACCTGTAATCATGTGCATAACTAGAGTATTTGCCCCTACTTTTTGGTTGGCATGCACTAGTCTTAACAGTTGAGGTCACTAGGCTCACTGTGTAAATTATTTAGCTTAAGCTGCACCGTTAACATGTTTTATCCTATTTTTATTGTCTTACCATTGCTTGCTTGTATATCAGGCAACGAGACACCTTGATCTTTGGTTGAAGTATAGATTCGTCTGTTGCTGCAAGCGCTGTGTTGCATCACCAGAAATGTATATAGATTATATTCTTAATGTGAGTAAACAACTGTTATAATTTGGTGGTATGTTAATTCTGTTGCATCTACTGTTCATAATTCTATTAAAGTGTCTAACTGATTCAATTACTCACTTTTATACTAAAGTTTGCTTTGGAAGATGTTTAGTAATTGTGTGATTTGCGTTGGATTTCCGTATTCAGATAATTAATCATCGTACTTTTATTCAGGGAATATCATTTGCATGAGAAAGTAATAATACCATCAGGTTGCATGAAAAATTTAAACCCAAACCCCCTTCTTCTCTGCTAGTGAAAATAAATATAATCAGCAAAAAACCTCCTTAAGGTTTTTAATTTTCTCTTGGTACATACCCACCATTAACCAGAGTTGTAATCATTTGAAGTTTTTGATTGCTAAAAGAACTCAAAAAAGATAAATAAGATCTGTCAATATTGAACATCAAGGAAATTATTATTATTAACCTCCTTAAGGTTTTTAATTTTCTCTTGGTACATACCCACCATTAACCAGAGTTGTAATGACATCATTTGAAGTTTTTGATTGCTAAATGTACTCAGAAAAGATAAATAAGATATGTCAATATTGAACATCAAGGAAATTATTATTATTATTATTGGTTTTTAAATGTTACATTTTCAACAGGTTAATAGATTTTGAATAAAAGAAAATCTTTTTACCCATTTCAATAGGTTTATTTCGACATGTTAATACACAACAAAGCCTTTATCCCAATTTTTTTGGGGTCAGCTGTTTGAATCCTCTTCCATTCTAGTCTTGTTTCAACATGTTAATACAAACAACAACAACAATAAAGCCTTTATCCCAAATTTTAGGGTCAGTTTTTTGAATCCTCTTTTTTCCATTCGGCTCTGTTAAAGGCCACGTCCTATGTAAAGTTAACATAATCCATATCCTTCTTTAACACTTCAACAAAATTCGGCGGCATGCATATAGTGGACTACAGCTCTCTTTCAGTGATTGTGAGATAAAAGAAGGAAAAGGTTCGTCTCCCTTTTCGTGAAGGTTGAAATTCTGCAATATTTGTTGGTTAGTACTTGCATAAGTTTGACATTGAATAATATTCTTATTTCTTAGATCATAGGTTGTCAACTCGCATATCATGTCATGTATCGATTTGCTTGTATATTGTATTGTCGATCATATGATACAGTAACTTAAGGAGTAAAGTCTATGCTCCCAAATTCATATAGGAACATGATTTAATGTAATTTTCTCATAGTTATTTTATTTGTTTCATCTTTATAAGTGTATTCCGGGATCCGGGTTCTTAAGTATACACTACATGACCCAAAGTAAAAAACGGATACTACCTGTCAACCTATATGTTTTGTATCAGATCAACCGATACATAACAAAATGGTAGTGTATTGTGTATTGTATCGAATCGTAAGATGCGTATCATGTATCTTAAGATACTAACAACATAGCTTAGATCTCTCTTTAACATCTGGTTCTGAGTTTTTCTTTCTTTCTGCACTTCTTATCCATAAACCATAATATTCATTGTGCTTTTAATCAAACTTTTGAGCACAATCTAAATAATATATGTCTTTTACCTTTTCTTCCTTAGCATTCAACTGAAGTATCATGTAATTGTTATGAGACACCATATGGGACTGTTATATGGATGGTTTTGATTGAAATAAACATCTAGATCGAGCTAATAATTTGATGTTGGTATTACCATATTGATTTCTCTACCTCTTGGTTGCATATGTATGTCTTCATGCTCTATCAACCCCTAATCAATATTTTACTAGGACGAGAATACTTCTGTAATTGGATCAAGTTGTTATGATCTAGTTACTGAATTTGTTGCAGTCTTTTTCCAGTGTGATGCTAGAAACATGGACTCCAATCATGACTACTTCAGGGATGGAAACTGCAAGGAGGTAGGTTATTTCTTGGACCAAACTATATCCGAGTTCATGTCAGATGGGAGTCCAGAAGCATGCTGTGAGAAGATTGAGAACCTGCTTTCTAAAATCTTCCAATACTGCCAGTTCCAAGAACCATCAACTTTCTTGTTGCATCCCTTGCATTACCTCTCTCTCAATGCATACCTCACACTGGCATCTGTCTATAGAATACTCGGAAATATTATGATAGATAGTGGTTTAGGTGAAGGTGATACACAAGAGGCTTTTAAGATGCGCAGAGCGGCAGCAGCCTACTCATTACTTCTTGCAGGTGCAACCCATCATCTCTTCCTCTCTGAACCTTCCCTGATAACAAGCACCACAGTTTTCTGGGTAAGTGCAGGGGAATCCATAATGGATCTTGTTCGAAGCTCTTGTGGGCTAGATCTTGGTTTAGTTTCACATAATTCTCTGTTCATGCCAGTAGAAGATCCCTTTGCTTCAATGGATGACTGCAAGGCAACATCTATGAGGTTTCACGAATGTATGTTGAGTCATCTCAGTAGGTCCTGGATGTATCTTGTTGAAGGCTTCTCATACTTGGAGAATATTGAGAGTCCAATTGATTTCAGCTGGCTGGGGAAAATCACCAAGATACTTACGGGTGGGAAAACTACAGATTTTGGTAAGCATTTTGAGTACAGGTATAGACCCAAGATGAGCTTTGAAGAAGAGATGAGGGTTCTCTTTCAGCTTGCTGTTTATTGTCTAACATATGGTAGATATTTAGCCAACATCTGTTATGGTCCGCAATGCTATTTGTCTGATAAAGTGGGGAATCTTTTGAGCATCCGGTCACTGGGTACCGGATAACAATTCAAGCAGCATTAGTGAGAACTTTCAGTCTGTAATGCACAGGATATACCGTATCAGGTATTCCATTCGCCCGAAGTGTTCATTTTAGCTGCATATCCTTTTGAGCTGAAGTAGCCAGCTGTAAGCGCATGCACCAGACTCACAAGTCGGGAACTTGACAGATTAATTTAGCCAACATATGAAACAATATAGTCTACAGTTCTTGTCATGATAGAAGAAACCCAAATTGCAATTCCAAGATGAAACACTATAGAAACGTATCATATGTCAAATCAATTGAAGGATCTCCTCTCAAGGGTAACCTCATAACTTCCTTGAAATTTTGGTTTATGCTATAGAATTAACCCCGTGGACTAACAGTTCTAACTTTTCTGGGGAAAAAAGGAACTATAATTGTATTTCTCATTCACATTCAATAGATATTGTTTAAAATTCTTAAATCACCTTTATTGTCTTTCTTTAAATTTATATGTTTATGGTCAATTTCATGCTTATAGATATTAGATTTATTGCCCTTGTTTCATGCATTGGGTTATTTGTTTATCAATTAGCGGACATTGGTTATGGAAAACTGACCAAATCATCAGGTCGTAAGAACGATGTCAATAATAATTTTAGAAAATTTACTGTAGCGAAATAAATTTATATTAAATTTATTCAAACGAAACAAGTTTGTAAAATTTTAATATAGAGACATAGTCCGCCAACAGTGTTACACCATTAATCGAACGAGTTCGGATGAGTGAGATAGGTCTCGTTCCTTTGTTCTTTGTCCAGCTACTCGGTCAATGAAGACGGAATCAGGACTAGCTCTCTCAGTCCCATCTCGTTGTTTTATAGGCTTTCTCATATTCAGTCGTAAGAGTTTAGGTAAGACTTTCAAAGTCACTCTCGACGGGAGAATCGAGTCTATTCAGGAAGAATCGCAGCAATTCTCCAATCTTAACGAAGTCATTCAACAGACGTACACGTAGGCAGAAAAAAAATAAAATAAAATTTAAAATTGACCCCACAAGTCAATTTTTGCCAACACTGTTGGCTGAAATTGGTGGGGGGCCAATTTCAGCAGAAATTGGGTGTGGGGCCCACGGGTTGGGTGGGTTTGTTTGGTTGGTTTTGTTTGTTTTATTAGTTTGTTTTAATTAGTTATGTTTTGATTTTATTTATTTAGTTTTGTTTTGTAATTAGATTTAAGAAAATTTATTTTAACGAAATAAAATAAATTAATTGTAAAGAAAAATTTAGAAATATTTTTTTCGGAAATTTGCATCCAGAGCATCAAAATTTCTATAAATTTTATCTAAAACATCAAAGTTTAAAAAATTACAAAAAAAAGCATCAAAATGTCCTTTGGACGTTTATATTTTTTAATATTATATTTCTATCGTTAATTTTTTTGCCGTTAACAGACGTTAAAAATAATAATAATAATAAAAAACTGTCGTAAGAATATTACGTCTGCCGTCGAGCAGACTTCGAGCGGTCATAACTATTTGTTTTGAAATCGTTACAATAAGTTGATTTGTATGTTTTCGACGAGAGTTACACAAATCGTGTAGAATTTTTTTTTATCTGAAGCAAGACGCACATATTACAGACAAAAATATAAAATTTAAAACTTTAAAGTATCATAACTTTTGACTGAGAGATCGAAACAAGGTTCAGTTTGTGCCAAAATGATCGTATCGAAAAGTACTACAAGATAAACTGTTACACCGTCTGACGGACTTAAAAAAATTTTAGAATCGCAAAAAACGATGTCTCGACCTCCAAATTTTACTTTCGGTAATTTTATTTTCGAATATTTAAAATTTACTGTAGCGAAATTAATTTATATTGGGTGTAGGGGCCCACGGATTTAAAACGATGTTTCGACCTCCCAAAAAAAATTATGAAAAAATTTAAAAAGAAAAAATTTAAATTAATTATTTTAAATCCGTGAGGCAAAAATAGTGGACATGTGCGAAATAATTTATATTGTGTGTGGGGGCCCACGGATTTCAAAATATTTCTTTACAATTAATTAATTTTAATTTTATTTTGTTAAAATATATTTTCTTAAATCAAATTCCAAAACTAAACTAAATAAAAAAAACCAAAATATAACTAATTAAAACAAACTAATAAAATAAACCAAACAAACCAAACAAAATCGAACCACCCAAACCAACCCGTGGGTCCCACAAGGCCAAATTCCGCCAACAGTGTTGGCGAAATTTGGCCTTGTGGGGTCAACTTTTGACTTTTTCGGTTTTCCGCCAACACTGTTTGCGGACTCTGTCTCTATTTCAAAATTATTCAAACTTGTTTCGTCTGCAAGAATTTAATATAAATTTATTTTGCTACAGTAAATTTTCTGTAGTAATTTTAGGTAAATAAATTTGTAGAAGTCAAATTGAAAAAAAAAATTACATAATGGAAGCTTTCTTTAGTCTGCTTATTCTATGGTATATATGCTGTCAGGGCCTGTGAACAGAATTCTGAATTCATTTGGATGACCATCTTTATGGCATCACAGTTTTATTCCACAACCCATTGTCTGCATCGCAGTGTGGTAAAAGAACATCCCCAAGTGGTTGGAACATCTTTGTTGACAAAATATGATTTCATGGAGATGCTTAAAGATGAATCCAACTCTTTAGCATCATTGAGGACCCAGCTAAGAAATCATGTCGTTGATATATTCGGCATCGTGTTTCACTCTGATCTCAATTCTTATTGTACCATCAACTTTTTGTGTTAGATGGAACATGCTTTTGGTAAAGCCATATTTAGTAGTCATATTAGAATCTTACTTACTGAAAGTATTCATCAGAGCCAATTTGGAAGCATAGACTATCCCTAATAAGAATGATTATGGAATTACTTAAACCATGGAGTAGTTGGGTAGAAAGTTGCTGATTTGCATGTTCCACAATTTGTAATTTAGTTGTTTATCTAATGGTACAATGTAGTAGTAGATCATCTTGTACTAAAGAAGCGTAAATCAATTTCGTCAGTATCTCTCAATATCTACGGATGTAAATGCTTATGTATTTTCAGGAGTCTTGTAAAGGACTTTTTTGAGTGAAAAGCTTTTTGTTTCCCCAGAGCGCCCTACTTTATGTGCATTGGAGTTTTACTTTCAGTCCGGATAATGCAAAACTTGGTACCTGAAATATATGCCAAGAAATGTGCTTGTAAGCTTCAAAGGCCCTGGTTAAAGATCAAAAGCTAAGGATAGGCACGGACAAGCAGCGCCAGCTCATATTAGTTAGCTGTTCTACTGTGGTCCTGAATACAACAATTGGTTTCCTGTGTGATAATCTATGTATGGATTTTTTGTTTATTAACAGTAATCAAGTTTGAAAGATGGTTAACTTTGAAGGCAAGAAGGCAAAATGTATTGATAATACTATTAAATCTGATAGTATAGAAAGCAGAATTGTCTTGTGAGGTTCCGGATGTGTAATTTAGGCCGATAGGTGCACCGATTAGGAGGAGCAATAAGCTATTTTACTTGAAGGAGATAGAAACAGGCCTAAACAGGTTTAGTCTGAGTTTGTGACGAAAGATATGGTTTTGGTTAATGTTACAACAAACATGGCCCTAAACAAAGCTTCATGGAAGAAAATGTTTCAAATACTTAACCACAAAAATATGGATAAAGGCTGTTGTTGTTGATGAAAGTACTGTACACAACATATTGATCAACTTTGAAGGATGACCACCAAACAAGAACAAACAAAAGTAAAGTAGCCATAGTTGAAGAGGCTAGCGAAATAGCACAGTTAACCCTTTTATTTTTTGGTACTGAGTTGAGTACTTTAAATGACACAAGGGAGATAACTTGAGAAACTAGAGATAAGGAGTAATTCACCCTTTTTTTTAACTAGCAGTCGACGTTCTTATTTCTTACATATCATAAAATGCAGCTTATACAACATTTTTCTCTCTGAAAAAAAGTTGTACATCTTTATATAGTCTTCATGCTTTGTAGGATGGTTATAATTGTTCCTAAATGATTGAAATGTAATGGGTGTGAGAGGAATGAACGTGATTTCTCAACTAAATGTCCAAAAATCTGTAAATGCCCAGGCCCCATCCTAAATAATAGCAGTACTCGTGTATATCTAAAAGAAGAAGATAAACTACTAGTAACCACATGTTGCAATGGTGCATTTCTGTGGTCCAAGCTGCTTATCCATTGTTCCAACATCAATTGGGATTCATCATCTTAAGATTTTTTTTTCTCATAGCTCAATTCTTTGCAACCTGGCATGAAAACAGTAAATTACCATGTAAAGTTTCCGGTACGCGACATTTGCAGTTCCAAATTAATGGTACTGCAAATGTTGTATTTATTTAGCTCAACTACATGTGATGTTATTGTATTTGCAGATTCGATTTTTGGATGTGCTGGAGATATGTTGCTAGCGATAATCTGCTAGGTGTGTTTGAAAATGAAACCCAAGGTTAAAATCAAGGTCGGCAATATCGGTATCAGACTCAATATTAGACCCTATTTGTATCAGGATCAGCAGTTTAGGTTCGGACTATCAAAATTTTTGGTATCGAAAAGCAAATAATTATTAATAAATTATGAGCAATTTAGAATTTTTTAATGTACATTTATGCATATTTTTAAGTATTTCATTGTTATTTCTTACTAGTTTAGCTTGCCGGTAGGTTTACCTGCGGTAATATAAGTTTTCATCATTTACATGCTTTTACAATCTTACTATGCTTTTACATTCTTGATAATTATTAATTTTTTTTTTTTGTCGAATTGACTGAAAAAGAGACCTCGAATGTCGGTATCGGTCAATACCGGCCAATATTGGGTATCGGTTGGTATCGGATTATTACATGCCAAATAGTATGCCAAATCATATCGGTATTGGCCGTATTGGATCGGTATCGGCCGATAGTGCAAACTATGGTTAAAATCTGATGAAACCTCGTGATATATCCATGTCACAATAATATATGCTAGCCATAATCTGCTTGATCTTCATTGGCATTCAGTCCAAGTTAAATTTTAGGGCGATATGTGCTGGTAGCTTTGATCCTATTTATCTTCAATCCGATATTGTTCGACCTACTAACCGTCTTCTTGATGATGCAGGTTTACATGTTTTGAGTCGGGGGATTGAATGGTCGTTATGTGTTGCTGTCCTTGGCTGGTAAGATGTAGTTATGTAAAGATCATTCGCTCGTTTCAAAAATTCAATGTATTTAAAGTCATTCGTGGAGAGTAGGATCTCAACTCCCTTTCCATCTCCGTTGCATAAATTTGGACACCTCAACCTCCAGGCAAGTCATACCTGA
The DNA here is from genome assembly GCA_036927795.1 of Iris macrosiphon. Lineage (NCBI taxonomy): Eukaryota > Viridiplantae > Streptophyta > Magnoliopsida > Asparagales > Iridaceae > Iris > Iris macrosiphon. The sequence goes on from JAYESA010000001.1 coordinate 179,612,574, forward strand.
AATCATGTTAAACATCCCGCCAGTAAACATTGTTGCTCTGATTCCATGTTAAACATCTCCGTTGCATAAATTTATGTTACTCCAATATTACTTGTCCAGAAAATCATAGGTACAAATCACTAACTCCTTGCTATTGTTAAGATTCGAAATCATCCCTATAAAATTGAACTTTTTTTGAAAATATTTAGTTTATTGGAAGCCTCTTTTAACTTTGGGATATTTAGACTTTGGATTTCAGATAAGTTCCGAAATTTGTGTTTGGATTTCCATAATATACAAAATTAGTATTTGGGTCTCAAAAACGTCACAAAAAATAATTAGCGACACTTTTTGTGACACTTTTGAGACATCAGTGACTTTTGAGATTCAAACACTAATTATGTATATTATGGAAACTCAAACACAAATTTCGAAACTTATCTGAGACCCAAAGTCTAAATAACCCTTTAACATTTGTGGGAGAAAATGTTCAGTTTTGGCATTTCACATCATTGGTTTCTGGTTTCGTCCGTGTGTATTGTTAAATAGATTTTTCAAAATAGGCAGGCACATTAACTGAAATTTATTACGCAAGTTGACTTCATCTCATCGAAAGCTATTTATCCTTTTTTTTTTTTGCCCCTTGATGACAAGGGTCGAGGAAAAGAGCCGTAGAAATTATTAGATATCTTAGGTTATTCTGAAGAAGATATGCTTGTGGATTATGCTTTGCCGACAACTAGTAACCCTAACCCCAACTACTCTAATAATTCAAAAGGCAAAGGCCACTATCAAGTATCAACTACCCCCCACTACCTTCCCTTTCCTCAAGATATAGTTGTATTAAATATATGACAAAACTGAAATATATTTTAGATAATAGGTTAATTTGCAGCTAAATTAATACTCTGAACCTTTTCTGTTCTGTAAGTTTACACGGTAAACTATGATGAGTAAAAGTTGATTTTCTAAACTGTTGTAATCAACAACTAAATAGTCTGAACTTTTTTCTAAATTGCAAATTGCTACCCTACGCAAGTAGTAAATTGCATTTTCTTGATATTTAGTTGCAAATTGATGTTCAACTATATATCTTTGGTTGGCATCTTATGACACTAATTTGCAACCTTGTTTTTCAGATAAAATTGAGACAGATGTATGGTCAGAATCTTATGGCATTAATTTATGAAACCGACTTGTGACAACTACTTTTTGATAAGTTTCAGCAAAAAATTTGAAATCTAAAAAGTAAATCCTTTATGCATGTCACGTTCACCTGCGTTGTAGATATAAAAAAAGAAAAAAAACTATAATATTGTTGAAAAATTAGATACACATTTAAATTATTTTAAATATGATTTGAATATATTTTAATTAGAATTTATTATAGACATGTTTATATAATTTTGGATATGTATTTAGTTAGATAATACCATGTGCTTAGTTTAAATATAATTTGAATATTGAATATATTTTAGAATTTATTACATGTTGAGGTAGTTAAAAGGATTTATAAATTTTTTTAACTACGTGAGGAAGTACATATGCGGTTATTTTTTTGATACACATAGCTTGGATGCAGAGGCGGATCCAGTATAGTCCGTCAAAAAAAAAAAATTACTCTTTTTTTTCGTATAACTTTTTATTTTAGATTTTTTTTTATATGGATTACCCATTTTTAGTGTATCCCAATCCATGGTAACCTATCACAATTTCAGTTTCTGGATTACGACTAGTTTTTTAGTTATTTCCGAGCCACATTATAATAGTAGAGATAAAAGGCTCCAAGTTGATGAAGAAAGAAGATATAATTCGGGTTAGCGTAGTAGTAAAGTAACGACAACGAATGATAATCCTCATTGGACTAACGTGTCACCAACTTGAGCCGCTAAATAAACTTTCTTTACTACAAATCAGATCAATCCACAATTCCTGAAAATCCTCATTGTCCATTATTGACGTGACCACCATTCAACTACAATGTTTATAAATAAACTCAAGTCTCTTCTTGGTTACTTACACAAGCAGCAACACTACCGACTGTTTTTCTAACAGAACCAAGTGTCCGGCTACTCGTAACCGCTAGATCTTCGATCTTATGGCTGAGGAGAAGCACCACCACCACCTATTCCACCACCACCAGGAGGAGAAGCCGGCGTCTTTCTCCGAAACTGCTTACGGTGGCAACGACCAGTACAAGAGCAGCGGATACGCTGGCGACACCAAGTACAGCACCGGTGGCGACAACTACGACAGCGGATACGCTGGTGGCGACGACAAGTACGCCAATAAATACACCAGTGATGACCAGTACGCTGGTGGCGACAAGTACGACAGTGGATACAGTACTGGTGGCAACAAATACACCAGCGATGACCAATACGGTGGCGGCGACAAGTTCCAAAGCGGATACACTGGTGGTGAAGACAAGTACACCAGTGGCAGGACTGACGACTCTGGGAAGTACAGGGAGGAGGAGAGGCATCACAAGCACAAAGAGCACGAGGGAGAGATGGGTGCTGTTGCAGCCGGTGCCTTTGCTTTGGTATGTGATTTATATGATTTCCCTGATTTACTTTGGTGGAATGTCTCTCGTGTAGAAAAAATTAATTATATAGATTAATTCTTGCAGTTCTTTGATATAATTGCATCCAAACTTTACTTTGTGTATTGTCCTTAAACAGTGAAAATGATGCACAAAATTGTTTATGTCCTTTTGTTTTTCATATATAGAAAGTATTTGTGTAAGTTACTGCAAAGTGTAGATGATAGATAACATGAAGATATCAGTTAATATGTTTATTATTTCTACAGTATGAGAAGCATGAGTCGAAGAAGGACCCGGAGCATGCACGGAGGCACAAGATCGAGGAGGAAATTGCGGCTGCAGCCGCGGTGGGGAGCGGAGGGTATGCTTTCCACGAGAAGCACGAGAGGAAGGAAGCCAAGGAGGAGGAGGAGGAGGAGTATGGAGAGAAGAAGAAGCATCACTTCTTCGGCTAAATCTTAACAAAGTGTGTATACAATAACCTACCCTCTCCTTCTTTCTCATGTCAAGTTATATCGAGTAGACATGGTATGGGATTGAGAGGGTTACTTGCTGCTTTTGTTTGTGGCCGGGCACCCCACTCTTTAATAAGAGCCAACTTGTGGTGGTATAATGGCTCTCTGCCTGTACTAATAATGGAGGTTTTTCTTCTTCTGCACTTGGCTTTTATTTATGTATGTGAGATGGCTACTTTGTATTACTTGTGACTGCTCTACTCAATACATTTCGTGGTTGTGTAAATTATTTTCAAGTTTTGGTTTGCTTGCTCTCAATAGTTTGCATCAGAATTGAACTTACAAATTTGACAAGGCTTCTATTAGTTGGGACTTGAGTCAACCAAGACTTATTTTTGTGCCATTTCGGACATTATTTCTGGAAGTACAATTGTTTGCTGGGTTTACTAACTATGCAAATATAGTTTATTTCTTGGCATAATTAATCTCTTTGCAAGTTGGAGGAGCCATCTCTCGTCTACCATAATAGTTGTATTCAATAATTTAGAACATTTAAGTGAAAAAAACATTTTAAGGTACTTAAGTGCCAATTTTTTACAAATTATAAAAATGTTTGAAAATGGTTCAAAATGAACCGTTTAAGTCGTATGTATATCCTTTCGTAATTAAGAGATTTTTTTTTTTCCTAAAATTCTTCTAACTATCCGTATGTATATTCTTACCTAAGTGGGAAAAAAAATCATAAAATCTTTCTAACTAAACATATTCATTTTTTTTTGTACGAGCAGCTCACATTGAACGGACTAGTATAACAAATACACGATACACAAATAAATATTTTGAATGGTTAATTAGGTATTTAACTGAAAACTGACCAACTTTTATGTAGCAAAATCATATTCTAAAAGCTTCCATACCAATTTATTAAGGGGAAAAAACTCCAGACATAACATTCCCTCCATCTTGGGAACAATCATAGTTCAAGGTATTCAAATGAAAATTAGAACTTTTACACAACATCATATGATTTGTAAGTGGTAGCACTGCGTTTTAGCTTTTATGTAGCAAAATCAGATTCTAAAAACTTCCATACCAATTTATTAAGGGGGGAAAACTCCAGATACTGAATTTGACAGTTAAATTTGAGATTTCAATTCGTGAGCCTCCTAAGGTAGTTTTGGATAAATTTAATTTATTTTTGTAATAAGATTTTGATTATAGAGGTAGCACTATGTTTTATCTTTTGTCGTTGGGGTTACTTGAAACTTCAATACAATAGCTTAGAACATTTAACTGAAAAAAAATATTTTAAGGTACATAAGTGCAAATATAAATAATACACCATACACAAATAAATCTTTTGATCGGTTAATTAGGTATTTTAATGAAAACTAGCCAACTTTTATGTAGCAAAATCAGATTCTAAAAGCTCCCATACCAATTTATTAAGGGAAAAAAAAAGAACTCCAGATACATAACACTCCCTCCTCCATCTTGGGAGCAATCATAAGATATTCAAATGAAAATTAGAACTTTTACACAACAGTATATATGATTGTAAATGCTTATAATTTATTAGCACTAGGAATAAAGAAAGCATATGAACTCCAAATTCCCTCCCTACTCCAACTTGGGAAGATCTCCACAATCGTAGTTAGCAACAGAAACAATTCTAGTAAAGAGAAACCTATAGAAAACATGATCCCTGAAGCACCTCACAAACCAACCCCATAGTCCAGAGCCCCCTTGCTGAACCCAACCGGACATATATGAGCCCACTACCAACCCGGCCACCCTCCACTTCCTCTCGCCAACGTACTTCTTCATCCCTTCTTCGACTTCTTTCCCACTCCCACCTGCGCCTCTTATGAGAGCAGGGCCGATGCACCTCGCGAGCACCACCGAATCCTCCAGAGCCGAGCAGCCTCCCTGACCGAGATCGGGCGTCATCGGGTGCATGGCGTCTCCTGCCACCGTTATGCCGCCCCTCTGCATGGGGCCAAGAAGGATGTTCCACGGCGCACGGAGCATTAGAGGGGCCCATGTCAGCGACGACAGGTCGACATGGCGGACGACGTCGAGGTAGACTTCGGGGAAGTCCTTGGCCAAGTTTTGTTCCACTTCCTTTTGGATGAGGGAAGGGTCCGTGAAGAAGTTTCGAGCCATCTCTCTTTCTGCAGCAAATTAACTTGTGACATTTAAGACCAAACCTCATGTAACTTGATCAGCTTAAGCAAGACTTTGGGTTGTAGTTCTTAGCCAGTCCGTGTCCGTGTCATGTCTGCCATACTGGATACAACATGGACACTATGAAACACATCAGTTTGCAGTATCGACTGATACCAATACAGTTTGACATGTTCCGATCCGATACCGACCGATATCCGATACTGATTGATACAAACATTGGGATCACTTTTCCGATCAATTCGGAAAAGGAAAATTGAACGAAGAAGCCAATGTGTAAAAGGAGAGAACTTATATATCGCATGTAAACCAATCGACAATGGTGACTACTATTTCATTCAATTTCAAAGCTACTCAGAAATAACAATAGAAATACTTAAAATTATGCCTAATTGTATATTTCTAAAATATTAATAATTATTTATTTTTCAATAAAATAAATCGGTTACTTCGATTCGAAACCATTGATACCGTCGATATCGTCGAACCTGATACTCATAGGACTGGTATCGATACTATGGACCTTGGTTCAAATGGATTATGTCTATATCATTGTAGTTAGCTAGGCAATATCTTTTGAAATGGTAAGGAGTAGGATTCCAATGATTTATGAGTCTGAAATTTTGAAGAGAGAGAGAGAGAGAGAGAGAGATTTGCCTCTTTGAGTTGCATTGTGAGCGATGAACCAATAAACCTCATGGTCGTTGAGAGGGACTATCCCAGCCCTTCGACCACTCGAAAGAAATTGTTGAGGCCCATACTCCAACCCATGCCCTTCCTTGTAAACTGATAAACCTCGTACCGCAGCTCGACCTGAATCAATCGGAGCGGCCAAGCCTAACCACTGTGCCACCACTGACTGCACTCCGTCACACCCAATCAACACCTGCTTGCAAATACATGACAAGAGTTGAGAATTGATCACATGGTATTGAAATTTTAATGTAAGCATGCATATAGATGGATATATAGATGTTTGTTGAAGAAGCACTGCACCTTGGTTCTGATTAATGCTCCATCTTCTAAATGCAGGATGACACTTGAATCTTTCGGGTCCTCCTCGCTGATCTTGATCGAAGCTAGTTTCGAAGAAAACCGAATTGTATCTGGTCTCAGCTCCTCGGCTAACGCCTCTAATAGCTTCTTCCTATGCACTGCTCTCACTCCTGTCCCAACCCCTCTGTGAAATAAATAGAATGAATAGTTTCCATCAAAATAACTTCTCAAGAATTTCCTTACGATCCAAAAAAAGGGTTTATTTAGTTTTAGGGTCCCGTATAGTATTCGAAATTTGCATTTAGGTCTTCATATTGTCCAAAGAGGATTTTGGTCTCATCTTGAATACTATCTTGGACTGACCGTCAAAAGAAATGGAGACATAAACGCAAATTTCGAATATCATACGAAACCCTAAAACTAAATGCAATTTTCGAATATATATTGAGACTTTAACGAGATCCAGCAGTCAGTCCAAGTCAACCGTCAGGACAAAAACCAAATCCTCATCTGGACAATATGGAGATATAAACGCAAATTTCGAATATTGTACAAGATCCTAAAACTAAATAACCTATAATCAATCATATAACCTGAATCATCAACATGTGATGGGTAATTCTAGAGAAATTGTTGATGATAGACCATAGATGGTGCACAGCCACAACTATGATACAACACACCAATATGACACCAATATGATACTAGAAGATAATTTTCTAAAGTAGTTCCAACCTAGCTAGTATAAGTAGAGTACAGTTTTTTTTATTCCTCTTCTTTTTTATCTATGTAAACACATTATCTATCTGGAGGTCCTTGCTTTCTTCATATATAATTTGTAAACGTTTGTATCTTATATAATATTGCTTTTACATGCTCGTAAGAATGTATCTAATCATATTATGCTTTAACTTCAAATCCTGGCGCCAACAATGGAGATGATTTTCTCTAAGTGGAAAAAGCCGATCTCGGCTCTAAAAAATACTCACTATTTTTATTTTATTTTTTGGATATTTCATTTTTGTGCTTATAAGCTAGTCAATATAATTGACAAGATACGAAGATCACAAATGCTCTTGGGCATTGAAGGGGTCACGACTGAGGGTCGTCAAAATGTTGACCGCGAAATCAGAGTTTGGACTGTCATAACAATTTTATGGGTTTTTCCTTTTCATTTTGTTCCCAATTTTCCACCTTGGGTTGGGTGGGTTGGGGTGTGAGAGGGTGGGGTTTGAGATCTTCGGAGAAGATCATAAGAACACAATAAGTATTGCTGTTTGTGAAAGGTGACAATGAAAATGTGTTAGAATTTATTGTCTTTTACTTACTGAAAAATTTCAGAATACAAAAAAATAAAATTAAACAGATGTTACCGGCCTCTGGGGAAGTCGTGCACGAAGCACTGCCCTAAGAGTTTATTCGGGATCTGTGTGCAGACGTTCCCGAAGCTCCTAGTGGTAAAATCCCCGCACTACCGGTATCTCGTTGCCGCACACGACTTGGAGAGAACGACCAGAACTTAGCTCTGCCCAGAGCTTGGAAACGATGAAGATCGAACAGAATGTCGACAGAGGTTTTTCATAAAGAATTTTTTCTGAGTTGTTTTCAAAGAAACACAGACGAATATATAAGACTGATGTGTAACGGTCTGAATTAATTTTCGATTAATTCAGCCGTTACACAGAAGAATTAAAAGAATGAATCTGGACACTGAAAATTGTAACGGTTCAAAACATTTGTAACATTCAGAAATTAATTCCAACGTTCAGAAAAAATAAATGAAAGAATGAAGAGGAGCAAAAAGAATTTTAGGGTCCCAGCCCGAACCCGAAGAGGAAATCGGATCGGCATTCGGCGCCCGCAGATGTGGGCGCGTACCCGCACCCGTTACGCCCGCCGAACCGAACCGAGCCGAGCCGGGCCGGGCGGCGGCGGCGCGCGCGTGTGGCCCAAGGGGTTCCCCACACAACAATTTAATAGAGCAAAGGAGAGAAACTAATATATGTACACAAGAAGGCTTTGGTGCATCCGATGTGGGACTAAAGAAAGAAAGAGAAATTTGAACTTTTGCAAGAAAACAAAACCAAAACCAACAATCCCCCCACCCCAAAAGGTCAAGTTCCGAAACAGAGATAAGAGTGAAATAAAATAGAGAGAGAGCATCTGGGCAGTAAAATACTATGCATAGATGAGATGGACTACAGCCTTGAATCTCACGTAGTGACTATTGCCTTAATCTGGAGAAGTGCTTGATGGACTATGCTTTGAATCAGACTTCTTGAACCAGATTTAGAAAAATAGCACACGTAGTACGCTAGAGGTCCTTGATCTATCGGGTGGCACTTTTAAATGGCCATGCGCACTTTTCACATTCATGAGAGTTGTCTGGGATCGCCCTGTCCCATAGTCGCGGCCTTCACGACCTCTCATATAGGTAAGTCCTTAATGGTTGGTGATATGAATCAACCCAGCATTACAGCTTGGACCTATTAAGAGTTTAACCTCATCCTAACCATATCACACAGGAACACTGTCACCATAGGGATGGGGAGTCAATGTACACATGTACAGCCGCTTGGGCTTTATTTTAATGAGATTTTAATCTCGAGTCAGTGTTCCATAAAGTCACCTAAGTTCAGCTTGTTTCTACCCATTGAACCGGCTTCTTGGGATCTCCAGTCAGACTCGGTTGGGTTGCCACTGCTGGTGACTAACTTATGGGCTTAACCCCATCCCCCTCGATGATTCTAGGATCAAAGTCCTAGACAGACCCTTCGTCAAGTGATCTGCAAGGTTCTTTTCTGACTTTATATAGTCAAGAACCACATATTTGCCTAGTAGGCTTTTTATTGACTTGAAGCGCAGCTGCAGGTGCCTGTTCATCTTAGCATTCACAGAATCATGCTTTAGTAGTTCAATAACAGATTTATTATCACAATTTATAGAAATTGCATGAACAGGACTAAGAGAAACAGGTATATGCATAATAAGATTTTTAAGCCATTCAGCTTCTGTGCAAATTGTATCTAAAGCTATCATTTCGGAGTCCATTGTACTCCTAGCTATGATAGTTTGCTTGCAAGAGCCCCAGGAGATTGCAGCTCCTCCTAGAGTAAATACATATCCAGTAGTAGATTTTATATCATGTGAGTCGGTTACCCAGTTTGCATCTGAATAACCTTCTATGATATCAGGGTGCCTAGTAAAAAGAAGTTTGTAATCTAGGGTGCCCTTGAGATATCTAAATACCCTATCCAAGGCAGTCCAATGTGACTGATTTGGGTTACTGGTATATCTACTCAGTCTCCCAATAGCAAATGCAATATCAGGTCTTGTCATGTTTGTTATATACATAAGGGAGCCTATCATCTGTGAATATTTATGTTGTTCCAAAGGTGGTCCTTCATTCTTTTTCAGTACAATACTGCTGTCATAAGGAGTAAGGACAGGTTTCTTATCAAATAACTCAAACCTTTTTAGCATTTTTTCAATTGAATGTGCTAAGGATAGAGTATAACCCTCTTTGCCTTTGGTCACTTGCATTCCTAAAATTAAGTTGGCTTCTCCTAGGTCTTTCATATCAAACTGGCTAGATAAATAGTTCTTTGTAGTATTTATCAATTCCAGTGATGAACCTAGGATAAGAATGTCATCTACATACAAGCATAAAATGACACAACTTTTATATGTACCTTTAGAGTATATACATTTGTCATACTCATTTGACAAGAAACCATATTCACAAATTACTTTGTCAAATTTGTTGTGCCATTGTTTGGGAGCTTGTTTCAAGCCATAGAGGGATTTTACTAGTCTGCAAACTTTCTTTTCTTGACCTTTAGCAATGAAACCTTCAGGTTGGTCCATATAAAGTTCTTCCTCTAGATCTCCATTCAAAAATGCTGTCTTTACATCCATTTGATGGATTAGCATATCATGAATGGATGCTAAGGCCAAGGGAGTTCTAATGGATGTGATCCTAGCTACAGGAGAGTAGGTATCAAAAAATCTAACCCTTTCTTCTGGGTAAAACCCTTAGCAACTAATCTAGCTTTGTATTTCTCTATAGTACCATCGGCTCTGAGTTTCTTCTTGAAAATCCACTTACAACCTATTGGTTTATTCCCTAAAGGTAGATCTGTTAGAAACCAAGTGTTATTCTTCATGATGGAGTTGTATTCACTGTTAATGGCTTCTTTCCAGAAGGGAGCATCAGGAGACGACATTGCTTCTTCATAAGTTGAGGGATCACCCTCTATCAAAAAGGTGAAGAATAGTTCTCCTAAATTTTTCTCAATCCTATTCCTTTTACTCCGTCTTGGTTCTAAGTCTTGTTCAGATTGAGAGCTAAGTATTTGGACTTGAGAACTAGTTGTAAACCCCCTGATTTTTCAAAATTTTAAATTTTGGATTTTTCTCAATTTTCTAGAATTTTCTGGGAATTTTCTGTAATTAAAATCAGGGTTTTAAATATTAAATGATTTTTAATAGATATTAAACAGTATTAAAATATTATGAAAATAATATTTTTGGGTGTAAAATGAAAAACTGGACTTAGGGCAATTTTTCTGGATTTTATCGGACCCCGGACCTATTTTTAAATACCTAAAACTATTGATTTAATTATTATTTATTTATTTATTTATTTACTGATTTTATTAATATTATTAATATTATTTATAAACCCTAACCCAACCGGCCCAGCCCGCAGACCGGCCCAGCCCGTTTCTTATCGGGTCGGGTCGGGTCGGCCAGACCCGGACCCGCTCCGACCCGACCCGCGAGACCCACTCCTCCCCCACGACTGCCCGCGCCCGATTCCCTCGCCGTAACCGCCGGCCACGTTGCCGGAGCCCCCGCCCGCGCCCCACGCCACGGCCCCGCGACCTCCGCCACGTCGCCGCCTCCTCCGGCCACCCCCGCTCGCCTCACCCCTATAAAACCCTAGCCTCCCCTCCGGCCAGAACTCCCCGTTCACCTCTCCGGCCACCGCCCCACGCAGCTCAGCCACCCGCGCCGCCGCCGCGTCCCTCGCCGGCACCCGCCGTGCCCCACCTCCCAGCTCCGCCGCACCGGGCCGCAGCCCTCTTCTTCTCCTTCCTCCTTCCCCCAGCAGCGGACCACGCCCCCACAGCAGCCGCCGCCGGCCGCCTGCGCTGCCCAGCCCGCCGCCTCCGGCCGCCCGAGAGCCCCGGCCTCCTCCGCCACAGCGCCGCCCCAGCCGCCGTCCCCACCGCCGGCCAGTGAACCCTAGCCCTAACCCTAACCCTAATTCCTAAATCCGCGTGTCCGACACGTGTCGGACACGATTCGACCCTGGTTTTCGGGTCCCCTTCAGGTGCGTGTAACTTTTTGCTCGTAGCTCCGTTTTCGATTCCGCAAATTGCGTTGCGAAGCCTGTAGGACCCTCTCGGTGCCCGGACAAACCGCTCGGGGCATCGCGTCCTGTGGTGATCGCACACCGCGATCCAAAAACAGGAAAAATCAGACCCTGTTTCACCCCGGAACTGAGTACGCCCCGCCAAACGGGACGACTTGGTCGCGCGCGGTCTTCACAGATACGTGCGCCTCGTCGATACGGACGTGTGGGATTTCGCGGAAGCTGATTCGGGTGTGCGTGCACACCGGAATCGACGCGTATCCGCGGACATCGCCCCGTATCCGCCCTTTCTGCAATTCACCCTAACTTGGTGTACACACATCGGATCGAGACGAAACTTGCGCCATCGGACTCGTAGCGATACGCTGGTCCTGTGGGTCAAGTTTGGTTCGATTCTGAGAACGTTGACGAAATCGCGTGTCGTGGGCCCCACAGGCCCCGCTCGACGGGCGATTTTGTGATCGGCTCATCGGAATCCAATTCTGGAAGTTCCGTTGGGTTCGTATCATCGTTCCTGACCTGTTGACACTAAGTTTGGTGAATTTGGAGACCTTTGACCCTGACGCATTTTTCGGTGCAAAGCGGGCCCACCGGTGGACCCCGTTTTGGCCCGAAACTGCCGTTTTTTGCCCTTGTCTCCAAATTGGACCCAAGGACAGACGTTTTTAGCTGATTGATATTTTCTGGATCTGATGGTGATATTTGTTTCAGCAACCGGAGTACTGCCTGCAAATCCAACTGAAGTCAGAGCTGCAATCAGAGCCGGAACCACAGGCAAGTGTACCTCGCCAAAACTTGCAGTCTTTGCTAAATATTCCTTGGCTTAGTTATATATCAGAGGGCAAGTATACCTTGCCAACTTTACAGTCTTGTTGCATATTTCCTTGTTTTAATTATAACTTGTTTTAACTGCTTAACCTAGGAACGTGTGACGTACCTAGTGTCCGATCATAGTCGGGTGCCAACACCGTACGCGGTGTTGGGTACGTCATTTAGATATGGATATTCGATACCCTTACTCTTGGTACTTGTCCTATCAAGTACAACAAAACCCAGGACACTGGACACTATTCATGAGACAGAATCCTCTTGAGATATTCACGATGATTCTGTATAGGATACAGGTTATGACATGGACAGTTTATTCCTAGACATTATATGACCGCTGCATTAGTTATGATCTTGCGTGTCATGGACATGAGACGTGTGATTACATTGGGTGGGGAGAGACACACAGGCTACAGGCTGTTTTCATATATATATACTATTAGTGTGAGGTCGTAGACTCTCCAGTCTTGTAGCGGCTCCCCGACACAGAGCTTGTAGCGGTCTCAGCCTGAGTTCTAGTGATGCTCTCAACTTGCATTTATCACTTAGCTGGTTACATAGTTCACCCTGCTGTCTCCTCTATTTCTGCACTGCTTATGTTTTGGCTTGTATTATCTGTACCTTGCTATGTCCCCTGAGGACCTGGAATGGATGATGTCCCCAGGTATAGCTGAAGAGATCCATCCAGAGATACCCCGTACCGGAACACTTCCAGGAGCTGTACCAGGACCTGAAGACGAGCTCGCACCAGAGGACTTCTCCTGAGCATTGGCCGTATGTAGTCAGTTATTTCTATTTCCAGTTGATTATTTCCTGTCTATTTGCAATTGTTGTACCAGACATATTCTCGGATTATTTCCCGAGATATTTATTGAGATCAGCTTATTTTATTTGCATTACCCTGTCTTTATCTGTGTTTATCTGTTGTGGATGAGATTAGATTAGTCTGTGACCTGTAACATTGGATCTATTTCCTGCTAGACTACAGCTTAAGCATGCCCTGATGGATCCATTAAATTGGGTTGTCCATCGGTGCGTGCTGCTGGCCATTGCCACGCTTCTCTAGTCCCTCGTCATTTTGGGACCGGGGCGTGACACTAGTAGAGGGTATGGAGGAAGAGATTGAACTTCTATCCTTAAAAGGAAATATATTTTCAAAGTAAACTGCATCTCTTGCTTCTATAATGGTATTGTTAGAGATTTCATTTACTTCTGAGTGAGTCACTAGAAATCTATTGGCATAGCTGTCTAAGGCATATCCTATGAAAACAGCGTCTACAGTCTTGGGACCAATCTTCCTCTTTTTAGGTTCGGGAATTCCGACTTTAGCAAGGCATCCCCAAACTCTAAGTTAATTAGTCCTAGGTGCTCTACCTTTCCACAGCTCATAGGGAGTCTTATCTTTTGTCTTACTAGAAATTCTATTAAGAATGTAACAGGCAGTTAAAAGGGCTTCTCCCCATAAGTTATCAGGAGCACCAGAGCTGAGAAGCATGTCATTCACCATATCTAACAGAGTGCGGTTCTTGCGTTCAGCAACTCCATTAGACTGAGGTGAATATGGAGCAGTTACCTCATGAATTATTCCATGTTCTTCACAGAAGTTAATCATTTCGTTTGAGGTATATTCTCCACCACGATCAGATCTAAGGATCTTAATCTTCCTTTCTAATTGATTCTCAGCTTCAGATTTGTAGATATTAAATCTATCTAGAACTTCATCTTTGGTTTTGAGAAGGTAGATATAACAATACTTTGAATAATCATCTATAAATGTAACAAAGTATTTTCTACCGCCTCTGGTCAAAATCCTATTTGAGTCACATACATCACTATGGATAAGTTCTAGAAGGTCAGAATTTATTTCTACAGATTTGAATAGTAATCTAGTGTGTTTGGCTTGAACACAGATTTCACATTTGTGTTTGTCATCTATTGGAGTCTTGGGAATAAGGTCTAAAGTCATCATTCTTTTAATGGAACCTAGGTTCACATGACCTAGTCTGCCATGCCAAACATTTGAAGATTCTATATTAGAGACAATGAGAGAACAATCAGACATTTTATTCATTGTACTTAAAATAAAAAGACCGTCTTTTACAAAGCCTTTTCCTATAAAAGAGTCATGCTTAGAAAAAAATACTTTATTAGCCTCCATTACAATTTTGTATCCTGAGGCTACAAGAAGGGATCCACTAACTAGGTTTCTCCTGACAGACGGCACATGAAGAACATCATGAAGAGTTAAGATTTTTCCTGATGTCATCTTCAGGTTAATTTTTCCTCTTCCAATAATTTGTGCCGTTGAGCCATCTCCTAGGGTCACACCTCCTCCACTTGATTCCTGATAGTTTGAAAAACATGAGCGATCAAACGAAACGTGAACATTAGCTTCAGAATCCAACCACCAATCATCAGAATGGTAAGAGAGGTTAATAAGGAGTTGAAAGCTTACAGACCTGAAGGAACTCGAAGAACCTTTGTGAAGCATGTTCGCTTCTGGTCTAACTGAGCCCTTTCCTTTGTAGGAGGTCTGGACAGCTTCCTTCTTCCTATGGTAGCAGTTGATGGCCATATGGTTTGTTTTACCACACACAAAACAAAATCTCTTTTGATCCTGAGTCTGACTGAAGTTTCTAGGTTTTTGGTTTTGGTGATGATGGTTGTGGTGGTTAGGCTGAAAGTTTTTCTTCTTCTTGAAGAAATTCTTCTTGGGTTTATAAGAAAAATTAGACTTGGATTTTCCTTGGCCTTCTACAAGGTTTACCTTAGCTTTAGATTCAGTCTTAGGCTTAGACCTCAATCTAATTTGTTCTTCGGTTCTAATTTTCTTTAGGACTTGATTGTAGGTAAGATCTCCTTGTGTATGGATAAGATCCTTAGCCATATCAGACCAAGAGGGAGGTAGCTTGTCTATTAGGAATGCTATTTTATGTTCATTGGAGAAAGATGTCCCTTTGGCTTGAATATGTCTAAGGTATTCTTGGAATTCATGGAGCTGGTCATTCATTGGTTTGTTATCTACCATAAAATACCTATTAAAGGTTGAAGAATTAAACCTTTCTATTCCGGCATCATCACAGCCGTATTCATCTTCCAAGGCTTTCCACAGTTCTTTAGCGCTCTTGTATTCAAAAAATATATCATACAAGGATTCAGATAATGCGCTTAGAATTCTATGAAAACAATGGAAGTCTATCTCTTTTGGGGTTTTTGGTTTCGATGAGGTGGACACTCCTATGTCAGACTCAGTTTCATCAGAATCATTTGTGATGGGTGTGGACCCATCAATGGCAGAAATAAGTCCTAAGGTCGTGAGCCAAAATTTCATTTGGCTCTGCCATCTCTTGAAGTATGAGCCATCAAACTTAGCAGGTTTTGCAGTAGAGGATTCCTCCTTACCAGTCATGATTGCAGTCTGAAAAATATAAATTTATTTAATAACAATATCCAAGATAATAGTTTAGGTGGTCTATGCTAATCAATCTTAAAATCTTTAGTTTTTCAAGTGTTGATCAACTCAGGTTAGCTGTAGGGGCCGGTTCCCAGCTAGCGGTGGTCCGAAGACTCTTAAGTACCGTGTCGCTTAGGGTTGTTTACACCCGGTTGACAGAAGGACCCTTTCGGCTTGTGTCCGAGTTTGTCTCTACTTTGAAACTTTAGATTTGAAGATTTTATTTGCAATTTCCTTTTACTAAACTATTTTCTTTTTGGTCCTAGTTGCTTTCAAAAAACTAAGTGATTAAAAATGAAGCAAATTGTATGTTACAACTAAAAGAAATTTTGTGATCAAAATTGTAATTGACAAAATTATCAAATGTGCTAACAATATTTAAAACACTTTAAGCAGATTTGCAATTTGATAATATAGTAAGCAATTTGATAAGTAAACAAATAAATCAATTGAGGAATTGAAACAAATTTCTATAGTGACTGTTTAACTTGAATTTTGTAGAAAATTGGTGGAGTAACTATTAACAATTTGCTATAAGTCAAATTCTCTAGAATACAAATAAATTGCTAGAAATCAAATTCTCTAGAATACAAATTTCTACAAAAATATCAAGTTGTGAATACAAAATGTTACAGTAACTATTTTATTCTCTATTTAAATGTTACAGTAACTATGTTACAGTAACTATGATGCAAGTTGTGAATAAAAAGAAGTGTTTATCAGTGTAACAAGTTGTGAACAAAAAGTTACAGTAACTATGATGCAAGTTGTGAATAAAAAGAAGTGTTTATCAGTGTAACAAGTTGTGAACAAAAAATTATAGTCAAATTCAACAGTAACTATTTTGTACATAAATCAACAGTAAGTATTTATCAGTAACTATTTAAATTCTAACAAATGATAAACTCTTAGATTGTTAGAATTTATTGTCTTTTACTTACTGAAAAATTTCAGAATACAAAAAAATAAAATTAAACAGATGTTACTGGCCTCTGGGGAAGTCGTGCACGAAGCACTGCCCTAAGAGTTTATTCGGGATCTGTGTGCAGACGTTCCCGAAGCTCCTAGTGGTAAAACCCCCGCACTACCGGTATCTCGTTGCCGCACACGACTTGGAGAGAACGACCAGAACTTAGCTCTGCCCAGAGCTTGGAAACGATGAAGATCGAACAGAATGTCGACAGAGATTTTTCGTAAAGAATTTTTTCTGAGTTGTTTTCAAAGAAACACAGACGAATATATAAGACTGATGTGTAACGGTCTGAATTAATTTCCGATTAATTCAGCCGTTACACAGGAGAATTAAAAGAATGAATCTGGACACTGAAAATTGTAACGGTTCAAAACATTTGTAACGTTCAGAAAAAATTAATGAAAGAATGAAGAGGAGCAAAAAGAATTTTAGGGTCCCAGCCCGAACCCCGAAGAGGAAATCGGATCGGCATTCGGCGCCCGCAGATGTAGGCGCGTACCCGCACCCGTTACGCGCGCCGAACCAAACCGAGCCGGGCGGCGGCGGCGGCGCGCGCGTATGGCCCAAGGGGTTCCCCACACAACAACTTAATAGAGCAAAGGAGAGAAACTAATATATGTACACAAGAAGGCTTTGGTGCATCCGATGTGGGACTAAAGAAAGAAAGAGGAATTTGAACTTTTGCAAGAAAACAAAACCAACAAAATGTACGACAAGTGGTACCAAGGTGAACATTAGGCAAGGAGCCGTGATACTTGGATTTTGCGAAAGGGGTTCTTTGTGGTGTTATTTGACAAGATCAAGGTTTTCAATATTGGTATCGAAATCGGTATCGGATCATTCCTATGAGTATCTCGAGATCCCCGGTATTGAATATATCTGCAGTTTTATGTATCTTCAAAGAAAGTTTCATGAACCTTGCACAAGTCTCACTTATAACCTCTTCAATTTCAGATCCATATGCTTGCTGCGAATATCAAGAAGAACTTTCGCCTTCGATCATCTTACTAAACTTATGCGTATCTTGAAGTGTTTCCTAAAGGTTTGTGTCATAGTTGTTCTCGAGTGATTAAGAATGCTTACTCTCAAAGCTTTCTTGTTGATTTAATTGTTTATGTTTCAACATACAGGAACAATAGGAGAAGGATGCAGAAAAAAAAAGGACTCCTCAAGAAAGAGTACAAGGCTAAAATTTATGAAGTAGATGCTTTAGTTAAAGAAATTAGAAAGAAGTCGTAGGAGAAGATCAACAGAAGGAACCTTGGTATGCATACTTTTCTTTTATTTTATTTTTAGAAAAAAATATGGGTGTGAATGTATTTGGAAATTCAGTATGAAGTTTGAACCTTGAGTTGGTTTACTATTTAGAAATCCAATGTATCAAATAACAACTTGGAAAAATAACATAATGTTTGGGATATTAGAATAGAAGTTCTATTAAAGTCATTCGCTAGTCACCATTTGCTTGTTGGTGTTGTTTTCTTTTGGCTAGTGAAAATAGTTTTACATTAGCTACACCATCAAGTGGGTATCTCAATATAATACTTTGTATGAGTTGAGGTGTGCACATGGGTGCCATGTGAGAGTGTTTTATTAGGAGAAAAAATGATTAACTCCTTAATGAAAGTGTTTGCCATTGAATTGAGTTTGGGATATTTAGTAGGAAGAAGCATTCCGCTAGCGCGTTTGACGGGATTTTGGTATGTCAAAATTCCATCCGACAAACTTGCGAAAATTAAGCATAGTGGTTTATTTTTTTGGTTTTTTTGGTTGGCCGAGTTTTTGGTTTGTTTGGTTGGTTGGAATTGTTTGGTTGACTATCATTGAAATAGTTATTTTGTTATCATCAAAATTATCTTGTAACAAAATTTTATATACTCAAAATTTTCTTTCTCATCACAAATAAAGGGTATCTCATTAGAGTCCTTATAATCTCCTTAAAAAAATCTATCTCATCCTTGAATCATGATTTTGTATCAAAAAATTGTATAGGTAATTTTACATATTCAAACCAAAGAGAAAATTGTATTTGATTTTATTTTTGTCTCATTTGAATAACCATACGAGTTTCTGAATTTTCTCACTAGGAAGAAACTAGACTCTTTACTAATTAGTCTAAATCTCAAATTAATATTGACTAGTAAATGTATGTACCTGTTTTTGGAAAAGATGGTCGCCATCTTGCCCCCATTCTCAAGATCGGTCAGGGAACCTCTACACAGAAACGAGGAATAAGAAGAGACTTATTATTATTTAACTTGAACAAAATCTATCTATATCTATAGGAGAGGAGAGGAGAGGAGAGGACAAGAAAGGAAAAAAAAAATTACGTGATGAATTCAGGGTAGATTGATGTTAGCTTGTGGGCGACCCCAAGGGCGTCGAGCGCACGCCAAGCGTTGGGGAACAGCGAGAGGGCCGCACCGGTGGAGCGCAGCTCGTGCGACCTCTCGAGCACCAGCAGTCTCTGCACCCCGAACCTCTGCAGAGCCACTGCGGTGGCCAGACCAGCGATGCCACCGCCAACTATCACCACTTCAATCTGCTCTTCTACTTCTAAGCCCATATTCTCTCTCTCTTCACTTCTGGATCAGATCCCACTATGCTTCTTCTTATTCTGAGCCGTCGCCAGTGGCCGGCATATTTATAAATAAATAAATAAACAAACATTGTACAAATTAACAACAGATTGTTTACGTATATAACTAGCTCGGCGGGCGGCGACCTAGTGGTCTCAGCCCCAAGTGTCGTATCTGAGTCCGGAATTCCCAAATTGTCGTATCTAAGGTTTTCCTTTTTTCTCTAAGGTTTCTAAGGTTTTCTTTTTTTTTTCTCTCTGAGTCATCTGATCTGCCCAATAAAAGCATGAAACGTAAGAGAGATTCTCGTCTTACCATCTTGCTAGGTGGTGAGTTAGCATTGTAATTAAAAATATCTATTTTGTATGAATAATGCTATATTCATACCTCCAATGCTCCTCCAATTTTTTTATTTTATTTTATTTGACAACTGATGTGACATACTAAATAGTATTATGTGACAGCTGGTATGACAAATTTTAACCAAAAAAATTTAATCACCTAAATTTTTTTAATGTTAATATTAATATTAATTTTAATTTTAAGATTAAAGTTAATATTAGTTTTAATGTTAATTTTTATTTTAAAATTTGTCATGTCAGCTGCAACATTAACCGTCACGTCAGCTGTCACATAAAGAGAAATGGTTTGGAGAGACACTTTGGAAGTACGAATAGTATTATTCATTTTGTATATATCTTTGTGTATTTTTTTTTTTTTGAGAAGTTGTAAGGGGTCGGCTATTAAGACAAAAAAATTGATATATATTTGTGTTCAATCTTTGATATAATAGAAATTATAATTTGTCCATGTGGCTAAACCCACCTTATATACGTGTATGATATGGGCTTGGCTCTAGCTTAGCAGGATCCATGGTTTGTTATTCTATGCTGGTTTCGGTGATCAAAGTTCTCGAAACATTTGTTGTCGTTAACTATGGTGGATTATGGTGGATCAAGAGCGAGTACAAGAGATATTTTTTGAAATATATATATATATAAGAAATAAAATGGAAGATGTAAACTCCTAAAAAAAATAAAATAAAATTTATTTTGTACATTAACTTTTTGTACAACTTAGCTTGCTCTAAAGAAATTTAATAATGAGATAATACTGCCAACTAAAATAAAATTAGTAGGCAGGATAGCTTTATTCAAAATGGTACTTTCATTTTTTACATTTGCTCCTCCCTCGCAGCTGAGCATTCTGTTTCGCATTAGTCATTAGAAAACTTATAGTTACAAAGTTAAGGATATCAAATTGAAAAACTTGAATAGTTGAGGATATGAAGTTGTAATTTAGTCTAGTTGCATTCAATAGTTTACAACATTTAAGTGAGAATTTTTTTTTTTTAAGGTTACTTAAGAAACAATATAAAAAATACATTATACACAAGTAAATCTTTCCATCGGTTAATTAGGTATTAAATGAAAACTAGCCAACTTTTTCATGTAGCAGTCGCAAGATCAGATTCTAAAAAGCTTCCATACCAATTTATTAAGGGAAAGGGAATAAAAAACTCCAAATAGATAACAATGCCTCCTCCATCTTGGGAACAATCATAGTTCATGGTATTCAAATGAAACTTAAAACTTTTACACAACAGTATATGACTGTAAATGCTTATTTATGAGCAATAGCAATAAGTAGTCTCACGAACTTTCATTTTACCGTTATAAATGGATCATAAGAAGTATAGATGATGGACATTTTTCCACTGGTTCGTCCACTGACCGATGAACACCAAATCCAGGTACAAGCATACATGCATATTCCTTACTCCAACTTGGGAAGATCTCCACAATCATAGTTAATAGCAGAAGCAATTCTAGTAAAGAGGAACCTATAGAAAACATGATCCCTGAACCACCTCACAAACCAACCCCATAGTCCAGAGCCCCCTTGCTGAACCCAACCGGACATATATGAGCCCACTACCAACCCGGCCACCCTCCACTTCCTCTCGCCAACGTACTTCTTCATCCCTTCTTCGACTTCTTTCCCACTCCCACCTGCGCCGCCGCTTATGAGAGCAGGGCCGATGCACCTCGCGAGCACCACCGCGTCCTCCAGAGCCGAGCAGCCTCCCTGACCGAGATCGAGCGTCATCGGGTGCATGGCATCTCCTGCCACCGTTACGCTGCCCCTATGCATGGGGACACGGACGATGTTCCACGGCGCACGGAGCATCAGAGGGGCCCATGTCAGCGACGACAAGACGGAGTGGCGGACGACGTCGTGGTAGACTTGGGGGAAATCTTTGGCCAAGTTCTGTTCCACTTCCTTTTGGATGAGGGAAGGGTCCGTGAAGAAGT
The DNA here is from genome assembly GCA_036927795.1 of Iris macrosiphon. Classification (NCBI taxonomy): domain Eukaryota; kingdom Viridiplantae; phylum Streptophyta; class Magnoliopsida; order Asparagales; family Iridaceae; genus Iris; species Iris macrosiphon. The sequence continues at coordinate 179,634,268 of JAYESA010000001.1, forward strand.
CTCTAACCATCTCTCTTTCTGCAAGAAATTTAAACAAGCCTCATGTAAGCTTAAGCAAGACTTTGGGTTGTAGTTTTTAGCTATTCCATGTCCATGTCATATTTGCCAAACTGGATACGACACGGACACTATGAAGCACATTAGTTCATGTTCAAATGAATTATGTCTATATCATTGTAGTTAGCTAGGTGTAAAATGAAATAATTGGATGATTTATATATATATATATATATATATAAATATATATATATATATATATATATATGAGAGGACTAGCATTCTTCTTATTCTCTACTCGATGTGGGACTAAATAACATAACACATAACTCATAACCAATACTCAACACCCTCCTTCAAGCTGGAGCATAGAGGTTAATCATGTCCGGCTTGTTACAAAGAAACTGAACCCGATGACCTAAAAGCGACTTCGTAAATATATCAACAATATGATCGTCGGTCCTTATGAGGTAAAACTTTATCATCACCTTTTTATACTCATCACGGACGAAGTGGATGTCAATCTCAATGTACTTCGTCCTTTCATGGAATGCGTGATTGGTAGCAATATTGATAGCAGACTGGTTATCACACCACATATTTGCTGCTTTAGATCATGTTTCTTCTTCCAGCTCCTGTAGAATATGGTGCAGATATAACATCTCTGATGTGCCATAAGAAATAGCTAGCTCAGTATTCCGCTTTTGAACTTGATCGTGAGACCACACTCTGCTTCATGCTCTTCCACGACACTAAGTTTTCTCCAATAAATATCGAATAGCCAGATATAGACCTTCTATCCGTAAGACTAGCACCACAATCAGTATCTGTAAAGCACTTAAGATTAGTATATCCCTGATTATCCATCCGAATTTTTTTTCGAATTCTAGACTAGATAGCGTAGAATTCTGAGAACTTTCTGTCAATGTAGAACCCGTGGAGAAGTCATAAATCTAATTGCGACACCTATGACAAAGAAAATGTCAGGACGAGTAGTCATGACTGCCAAGTAGTTGAGTTTTTCAACTACCGGACGATACTGATCAAGATTGGTCATCATTATTCCTTCATTAGGAAGTAACTTCACCCCTGGGTCCATGGGTGAGGTTGCTCTCTTAGCTTGTATTATTTTGGCATTAGTTACGATGACCACCACATATTTCCTCTGAGATATTGCAATGTGCTTCTTACCCCGTGTGACTTCAATGCCCAAGAAGTAATTCAATGCTCCCATATCTTTAGCCCAAAATTGCTCATCCAGAAACTTTTTTAGTCCTGTAATTTCATGACTGTCATCTTCCGTGATCACGATATCGGCAATATAGACATATTAGTATCCGTCCGGCTGATATCATCGGTAAAAGATCAAATGATCTTTCTTTGATTGGCATAGTCCAAAATGTGTAACAACATAGGTAAATCGTTCAAACCAAGCACGGTATGACTGTTTGAGATCGTATAGTACTTTATGTAGATAACACATTTTTACTCTCCCTTGTAAGAAATCCAGGAGGTTGCATCACATAAACATCCTCTTCCAGATCCCCATGTAGAAATACATTCTTCACATCCAGTTGAAGTAATGGCCAATCATAGCGGACTGCTAAGGCCAGAAGCACACGCACAGAGGTTATCCTGACAACATGGGAGAATGTCTCAAAATAATCTTTATCGTAAGTTTGAGAATACCCTTTCGCCACAAGACAAGCTTTCAAATGATCAAGAGTGCCATCTGGTTTCACCTTTATTATGAGCACCCACTTGCAACATATTGCCTTCTTAACAGAAGGAAAATCCACCTTCTCATGTACGGTTCTCCTGAATCGTTTTCATATCCTCTTCCATCATAGCATGCCAACCGGGATGTTTGAGTCCTTCCTCTACGGAATTGGGGACCTGAATTCCATCAATGGTCGCCACCAAGGACTGAGTCTGACTCGCGAGTTCTTTTCAGTGCCAACAACTCAAAGGATGGTCACGACATGCAGGATGGGGGCAAGCCGGTATATCGGGTGGTGGTGAATAAGGAGAGATTTAGGAGGAGGATGGCTCGACGGCCGTGGGCACTGTTTGGTTACAAAAAGCTTTCAGATCGAGGGAAAACTTTCGTGTTTACAAACTGTTAAAAAGTATAGAAAGAAAAGCACAAATGAAGATCATAAACAGGAATCTAAATACAAATAATTCTTTGATTCTAGAAAAGTATAGCTATAGAGATCTGATCTGTTGATGATCACTTTACTCCTAAGATCACTCGACGATGAAGAAATGCACACGTTGACAAAGAACTAGCACACGATAACGAAGAACTGAAAGGAATACTGCGAACAACTTGGAGAGTTGGACAATAGGAAAGCTTTGGCACAGAGGCACGTAAAAGCTTCTATTTCTCTCGTTCTGCTCTTGAATTTTGAAGTCTTGAAGATTGTTGCGAACAACTTGGAGAGTTGAACAATAGGAAAGCTTTGACACATGGCACGTAAAAGCTTCTATTTATCTCGATCTGCTCTTGAATTTCAAGGACTTAAGAATTCTAGCTCCTTTCTCTCTATTACTGTGTGTGTTCCTTTCTGTGTAAGTGTAGGTAGCTCCCTCTGTATTTAGGTATGTGTGGGTATATCTCTCGATATGTGTGCCAATCCACCTCTTTGTTGGTATCAAAGAACCTGTATTTATAGAGCTTAGGAGCGGTTATGAGAATATGCGCGCACTTTGCAAAGTCAATATTGTTTTACCATTGTGCGCACACTTTTAGTGGATTAACATCCCACGTTCTGTATGAGTGGGTGCACAACTTGATGTCTACTTGACAGGTAGCTTCCTGTGCGAAAAAAGCGTAGGTCGTAGGGGACAGTTATTTGTACACATTTCACGAGAAATACGACATGTATAACACGCACTTATAACCGCTCACTGTTGATGGAAAGTATGCGTGCTTTAGAATTCGTCTGGAGACTGGCGCATTTTTTGAAGGAGTGGTACTGCGGTGCCCTTTTGGAGAAGTGTCATCACGACACACTTTTGAAAGGAATGGCACTGCGACGTATTTTTGGAGAAGTAGCATTACGACACACTTTTGAATGAGTGGCACTGCGACACACTTTTGAATGGGTGGCTCTGCGGCGCACTTTTGAAAGGAGTGGCACTGCGACGCACTTTTGGAGAAGTGGCATTACGACGCACTTTTGAATGAGTGGCACTGCGTCACACTTTTGAAAGGATTGGCACTACAACGCACTTTTGAAGGAGTGACACTGCAACGCACTTTTGGAGAAGTGGCACTACGGTGCACTTTTGAAGGAGTGGCACTGCGGCGCACATTTGGAGAAGTGGCATTACGGCGCACTTTTGAAGGAGTGACACTGAGGCTGGGTCGCTAAACGACAACCTGGGTTTTCGTGCCATCGCTCCGCTGTAATGATGACTTTTGACTCTTCAGTTTCTACATATATCAACTGTCAGTCTGCTGCATTGAATGCTTGAGAGAGAGACGATAGTTTGTGCGCCAACTTTTGTGACATGAAGAAAGTGTGCTACTTTTCTGCTCTCTGAATAATGCGCCATCCTCTGAAATAATAGAAAGTGCGCCAAAGTAAAAATGTGCGTCTTTCTTCTAGAACAAGTAGAAAATGCCCAATTTTTCTGCTTGTTGAGTCTTTTTGTAGGAAAACTGCGTCATCAATTTTGGGTACACTTTTCATGCTTCTCCAGGCACCATCGGTGATGTTTGTTCTGTCGGAGCTGATGAATCAGTGGAGCTGCAGGAGGATGATGACACGATGCTCGAGGGCACCATCGATGATGCTTGTTTTGTCGGAGCTGGTGAGACTGGCGATGCCGGTTCTTACTCAGCATAAGTGGGCACCCTTATTGGGGGCCGCTGTGTTTGAACTGGAAACAACAACAAAAATTATTTTGGATAAATTTTGGGAACAAAATCTGTAGTTGATGGGAGTGGAGGAAACTCGGTTTCAATAAAGGAAACATCCCGAATCATAAAAAAACTTTTTCCAATTTGGTAAAAAATAACGATACCCTTTCTGATCTTTTGGGTACCCAAATAAATACACTTGATTGCCTTTGGATCAAACTTGGACAAAGTCGATCAAGTATCCCGAATATAACACAAGCAGCCAAAAAAATTGAGAGGTAGTGGAAACGACTCTCGTTTGGGATATAATCGAGAAAATTGAGTATTATCATTGAAAATTGAAGATGACATGGGATTAATCAGATAACAAGTTGTAATTACCGTATCTGACCAAAATCTCCTGGGAGTACGTGCTTGAAACATAATAGCACGCATTATTTCCAAAATATGACGATTCTTGTGTTTGGCCACACTATTCTATTGTGGTGTATAAGGACATAAAGTTTGGTGAATGATGCCATATTTATACCGATAAAAATTGAGCTCACGAGATAGATACTCACGACCATTATCACTCTGCAAACATTTAATAGATGCATCAAATTGTGTTTTAATTTTCATATAAAAATTGCACTAAATATCAAATAATTTGGTACATTTTTTTATTAAGTAGACAAATATTACCCGTAAGTAGTTATCAACAAAGAAAACTAAGTACTTAAAATTCATCATAGATTTAACAGGACAAGGTCCCCCATATATCAGAATGCACCAACACAAAAGGAGCTGATGCAGTTTTAGTTAGACTCACCGGATAGAAAATTCGATGATGCTTGGCCAAACTACACGACTCACAATAAAAATAAACTTGAACATCTAAAGATGGACACATTTTCTGGAGAGCTTCGATAGATGGATGACCTAACCGACAATGCAACTCAAAATGATCGAGTTTTACGCTGGCACAGGCAACGAAAGAATTCATGTTAAACAGGTACCAGCCTCCAGCCTTCAGCCACATTTTCTCTACCGACAGTCTTCCCAATCTTCAGGTCCTTAAAAACATAACCATCCGGATAAAATATTATCGAGTATTGTAATTGTGAGTAATCCGACTAATTGATAGTAAATTGAATAAATTTTTAGGTGTATGTAATACTGAAATGGGTGACAGTCCAGAAAAAAGACGGATATTTCATTTCTCACGGACTATCAGTGAACCACCATTCTCCACAGTAATATCGATCATACGACCCACCGATACATAATTGCATAACATACCTGCATCGCCTGTCATATGAGCAGACGCACCAGAGTCAATCACTCACTGCTTCGACTTTACCACACCCGCTGAGTACCCGACTGTGGATCCAGAAGTAGAAGCTTCACCACAACGCTGAGTTTGGAAGTTGATAAAATCGGCATAGGTTTTTGTCGTCATCTGCACTGATATCCCGTCATTATCATAAGTATCTGATGCAGCATTGGCGAGAGGTGCTTTGGGACACTACCACTGAAAGTTGCCATGTTGTCCACAATTGAAGCATATATGCGGTTTTCCTCCATCACTATCGCCATTGTCTAGCCCACCATCGCGACCAGCATTCCGGCCACCATGTCGACTACTACGACCTCCACGAAATCCACCACGAGCCACACCCAGGACAGATCGATCAGTAGGGGCCTCACCCATAGTAGTCTCAACGTCTTTAACTGCCCATAGGACACGAAAGTGGGCTTCCATCAAAGACGAAACCTCAGCCCCAACAATGATCTGAGACCGTGCAGAGTCTGCATCAGGACAGAGAGAGGCAAGATATGCCATGACATAGAGTTACTGACGTTGACTTCTTGTCTCGTTGATATCCGTCATTAGAGGTAACACACGATCAACCTCATCAGTTAGTACCTTGAGGGCATAAAAGTGGCCCTTATGTGATTTGTCTCCTTGATTAGCTCGGTAGACGCCAACAATCGAGTCATAGATGCGAGACAAATCGCGTTTGCCATTAAACGTAGTCGCAAGGACTTCCCATAACTCCTTCACCGAATCCATGTTCTGAATCATGTCCTCCACTGATCCATCGAATTCATCAACTGTGTGAACAGTCGACTGTCATCGATCTTCCACTACTTGTATGTGGGATCACTCATTGTTGGGGGTTGTTAGTCATGTTTGGACAACCGTATTCTCCGAAGCATCTTCTCGACCTTCTTGTGACATGTCGAGTAACCATCTGGTCCATCCAACCATCTATCGATAAGTCGAATCGATAAAACCATTGTGTTAGTGCCTGATGTTCCCGCCACTATATTTTCGGTACTTGTAGCACTGCTATTCGCCTTAGTATTTGTCATCCTTCAATGTTCTCGATTCAACTGTACTCGTTTGGTCGTCCCGACCCGATAATCACATCAACCTGTCAATGAACGATCAACGTAGCTAGAACCGACTTGCGCAAGAAAAGTAGAGATTGAAGGTGGATCACACAAGCCAGGATGAAGAAGTAACCATGTTACTACTGTGAGCTGATCCTGATGTGGATATCGGATTAAGAATAGAGATCCACACTAACTCAGGTCTGCTCTCAATTAACTTCTGATGTCCTCGTCGAGATTCAGAGATTCATGCAAACAAATCATTGTCTTCCCTTTGAAGATCTCAACATGGGGGGGTTGCCGCTCGGGCAGGAAGGGTGCCACTCGGGCAGAATTTTTTTTGGCTAATCCCTTAAATGGGCGGGAGAAGGGGGGTTCCACTCGAACAATCCCCCCTGTAATCACCTGAATTTGTAGAATTTAAAAACTTAATTTTCAGAATTTATTTAGAATTTTTCTGTAATTTTTAACAAAATAAAACTAGGGTATTCTGATTTAAAATGATTTTTTAAATAATATTCAATAATATTAAAATATTATGGAAACTATATTTTCTAGTGTAAAATGAAAATCTAGACATAGGGTAATTTTCTGGGAATTTATTGGACCCCGGAAGTATTTTTAAAGCCCTAAAAACTATTATATAATTAAACCCAATTAAACCTGAACCCGGTTCATTGAACCAAATTAAACCAAACCAACTGCTGAACCGAACCAACCCAAACCCAACCCAATCTTTGCGGGTCGGATCCGGGTCCGACCCGACCCGCTTAAGACCCGACCCGCCTGAAACCTAACTCCCAAAAACTCTTCTCCTTCCCCGACCTCTCTCCTTCCGGCGGTCGTTTCCGCCGCCGGCGACCCTCCCACTTCATCTCCCTTCAACCTCCGGCCGCCTCCCCTTCCACTTCCTCAACCTCCGGGGCTGATCTCCTCGGGTCCCCTCTATTTAAACCCTCTTCTCCGGCCGATTTTCCCCTTCCCCTCTACTCCACCCACCCGAACCACTCCACGACTCCGCCCTCTCCCAGTCCGGCCAACTCCAGCCCCCAGCCCAGCTCCTCTGCCGCTGTCGAGCTTCGACGAGCCCGACCCCTCAGCCCTCCAGCACCCGCAGAATAACCCTGAGCCCCATCTCCTCCGGCCATCCCCCTCCGTCCCAGCCGACCACCGGCGCCGCCCTCCAGCACCGACACCCGGTCGCCCTCGACTTCGCCACTCCGCCAGAGTCCCGAACTCCTCCGTCGAGAGCCCCGTCGAGCAGCCCCGATCTCCTTCCTCGTCCAGAACATCCCAGCAGCCGCTGCCCCGCCGCTGCCGGCCGCCTGACCAGCACCTCAGTAAGCCGCCCCGAGCCCGACGAGTCTCTGGACGCAGAAACCGGACACGTCCAGGACACGGAAATGGTGTCGACTCGACACACGGACACGAAAAACTCGGTTTCACGGAGCCCTGTTCAGGTAACCCGATCTCTCTCCTCGCTGCCCCGATTTTTGTACCGTTAGTTGTGTCGCGTAGACTGTGTGACCCTCTCGGTGCCCGTACAACCCGCTCGGTGCATCGCGTCCTGTGGCGATCGCAAACCGCGATCCAAAAACAGGAAAATCAACGCCCTGTTTCACCCCGGAACTGAGTACGCCCCGCCAAAGGGGACGACTAGGTCGCGTGCGGTCTTCACCGAAACGTGCGCATCGTTGATACGGACGTGCGGGATTTTGCAGAAGTTGATTTGGATGTGCGTGCACACCGGAATCAACGCGTATCCGCCGACAACGTCCCGTATCCGTCCATTCTGGAACATATCGTAACTTTGTGTACACACGTTGGATCAAAACGAAACTTGCGCCATCGGACTCGTAGCAATACGCTGGTCCTGTGACCCAAGTTTGGTTCGATTCTGAGAACGTTAACAAAATCGCGTATCGTTGGCCCCACAGGCTCTACTTGACAGGCGATTTTGAGATCGGCTCATCGGAATCCAATTCTGGAAGTTCTGTTGGGTTCGTATCATCGTTCCTGACTTGTTGACACTAAGTTGGACAAATTTGGAGACCTTTGATCCTGACCCATTTTTCGGTGCAAAGCGGCCCACATATAGACCCCGCTTTGACCAGAAAATATTATTTTTGTCCTTGTGTCCAAATTGGACTTAAGGACAGGCATTTCTAGCTATTTTATATTTTTTTTAGATTGTTGGTAATGTCTATTTTAGCTTTTGGAGGAGTATCTACAGGGCCCACTGATACCGGGACAACTGTTGGTATTTCAACCCCAGGCAAGTGTACCTTCCAACTTGTAGTTTTTGTTACATATTACTTGGACTTAATTATAGTTGTTGTACATGCTTAAACCTAGGACCGTGTGACTTACTTAGCGTCCGATTAATAGTCGGGTGCCAACCCCGTACGCGGAGTTGGGTACGTCATATAGAGATGGACATTCGTGACCCTTTACATTCTCGTACTTGTTTTATCAAGTACACTATAACCCAGGACACTTGACACCATACATATGACAGAATCTTCCTGAGATTTTTATGGTGATTCTGTGTAGGATACAGGATCGACATAGACATTATATTCTTAGATATTATATGACTTGTTGCATTAGCTATGATCTCACGTGACATGGACATGAGACGTTATGGACATGAGACGTGTGGTTATATTGGGTAGGGAGAGACACACAGGCTACAGGCTGTTCTATATATACCTACTACTATTGTGAGGTTGTAGACTCTCAAGCAGAGCTAGACCCATTACTTGTTATTACTGCTACCGGCTCCCCGACACAGAGCTTGTAGCGGTCTCAGCCTGAGTACTAGTGATGCTCTCACTTGCATTTCACATAGATGGTTATGTAGTTACCCTATTTGTTTTATTTACTATTTTTCTGCATTTATTTTGGCTTGTATTATTTGTACCTTGCTATGTCCCCTGAGGACCTGGATTCTGGATGATGTCCCCAGGTTTAGCAGAAGAGCATTATCCCGAGGTTTATGGGACATGAGCAGAAGCTGTAGCAGAACCTGATACTGGAGCTGAACCAATCCCCGAGGAAGAGGTGATGGCTGAAGACTTTTCCTGAGTATATGTTATTTTGTACTCAGCAGATACTTTATTTTGGACTCTGTTGTTCTGGTCTGTTGAACCAGTGTATTAGACTATTATCAGGTTGTTCCCCGAAATACTTTGTTGAGACTGGTTGTTGGTTTACTTTTCTTAATTGCTGTTGATCTTATAATCTTTTGTGGATGAGATTAGTTATGACATGTTGTAGTAGACCTTATTTTACAGCTTAAGTACACCCTGGTGGATCCATTAAATTGGGTTGTCCATCAGAGTGTACTGTTGGCCATTGCCACGTGTCTAGTTTCTTGATATTTTGGGACTGGGGCGTGACATGGTTTTTGTGGTGGCCCATGCAGGTCAATCTTCAATTGTTCAGTTTCAACTTAGGGACCGAGCAAGCCTGCAACAAGGATAAGATAAGTTATAGGATCTCATCCATTGTTTGAATCGTTTTTGGAACTCTATATCGAATTCGAATTAAGTACTTGATTTGCATCCTGCTTTGATTCCACTGAGCGTTCTCATAAAGTTTATTTTTGGATGCAGAGTAATGGATCCGAGAATCGGAGACGAGAATCCATTGGGTACACCACAAGATGCTGTGGTTACCTATGGAGACGGAGTGACACCAGAGAATAGAGGGAAATTCTCTCAAAGCGATCAAGCTGAACAGCATAATTCAAGGTTCCGGCGTGACGACATCCCACCCCCGCCACAGTTCACTCCACAGATGCATGTCTTTCCACCAGGGCAAGCCATGGACGGGCAGCAGGTGTTTCAGATATTTTATGCCATGATGCAAGTCCAACAACAGGTTCAACAAGAGGCTTAGCGTCATGAGGCAGAGTATTTGAGAACCAGCCTAGTAACCGCTCTGGAGCAAGCAAACCCACAAGCTAGGCGACCAGTGACGGGATCTATCACTGATTTCCGCCAACTCAAGCCCCGTACCTTTTCGGGAAAGGAGGGACCAACTGAAGTGCACGAGTGGCTCACGAACACACAACACCAGTTGGAAGCAGCTGAACTTCCGAGGGAGAGATGGATGACTACTGTCAGGATGCAGTTGACTGACAATGCACATCATTGGTGGCTATCAGAAGAGAGGAGGCTCGGACTGGACCGAGTCACTTGGGAAGAGTTCTCCAGACTCTTCCAGGAGATGTATATCCCAGCTGTTGCTCGATCGGAACTCCGAGACAAGTTCAACCGCCTTATCCAAGGCAATATGTCGGTGGAAGAATACAATGCTGAATTTATTCGCCTGAGTCGCTTCGCCCCTTCTCTAATTCCTACCGAAGAAGAGAAGGCGGAGAAGTTCTTCGACAGACTCAGGTTCGAGCTCCAGAGGTTGATCGGATCTGTTGCACCTACATCATACACCGACGTCCTTGCTGCAGCACGACGCATGGAGCGCGTTACCAAGAGGGAGTCAAGTCTGAAGCGGCCATTCACATCAGCACCATCCAGGACATCGCAGGGGGATTCTGCAAAGCGACTCCAGAAGAATCTACCTCAGAGAGCAGCACCAAGAACCCTACCTACTTGTCATTTCTGTGGCAAACTAGGACACATTGAAAGGGAGTGTAGACGCAAGTTAGGACTATGCCTGGTTTGCGGATCCAACCAACATCTATCCAGGGACTGCTCTGAACGCAGAGAAGGAGCGCCAAGACTAGCTTTACCTGCACCAAGGCCAGCTTATCCAGCAGTGGGAGCATCGCAGATGGGAGTTGGAGGAGTCAGACCACCAGCTCCAGGAGGATATCAGCAGAGACCACCAATGCCACCACAGGCAGCACTATTCCAGCAGGCTCGTCAGCAGAGGGGTCCAGCTCAGGGACGAGGACAGGCATTTGCATTGGCTGTTGAGGAGGAAGCTACTGTTGGAGAAGTTATAGCAGGTACTATATTAGTAGCTTCATTACCTACTGTAGTTTTATTTGATTTTGGAGCATCGCATTCATTCATAGCTGCTAGCTTCGTAGCCACCCATAGAGTAGCTACTGCACCCCTTCTGAAGACTAAGAGAATTCTTACGGGAGGTGGAATTATTCCGGTTAGTGACATCTGTAGATCTTGTTCGGTAGTAGTCTGTGGAAGAGAGATGCGAGCTCAATTTCTGATCTTTTCCATGCCGGATTATGATGTTGTACTTGGTATGGACTGGTTAAGTCAATACCATGCGACTCTTGATTGTAGGCTTGGAAAGGTTATATTTAGACCGCCTGGGCATTCAGAGTTTGAGTTTCTTCGGGGAGCTGTAGAGCAAGGTGTTCAGCCAACTCTTAGGGTATTATCCTTAGAAGGGGAGTCAGGTTACCCAAGAGTCATATCAGAGTTTGTGGATGTATTTCCTGATGATCTTCCAGGTTTACCGCCTGATCGGAAAATAGAATTCACAATAGACATAACTCCAGGAGCAGAGCCTATCACTTCATCAGTATATCGGCTAGCACCTAAGGAGTTAGTGGAGTTGAAGGAACAAGTTGATGATCTTCTGGAGAAGGGTTTTATTCGACCCAGTGTTTCACCTTGGGGAGCACCCATACTTTTTGTACCGAAGAAGGATGGAACAGTTCGCCTGTGTATTGATTACAGGGCACTGAACGCTGTGACCATTAAGAACCGGTATCCCTTACCACGCATTGATGACTTATTCGATCAATTGAGTGGTGCTAGGGTATTCTCGAAGATTGACCTTAGATCCGGTTATCACCAGATTAGAGTGAGGAAGGAGGATATACCGAAGACAGCCTTCAGGACCAAGTATGGACACTATGAGTTCTTAGTAATGCCGTTTGGTTTAACCAACGCGCCAGCTGTGTTCATGAGTTTGATGAACAGAGTTTTTCATCAGTACTTGGACAAATTTGTGGTTGTGTTTATTGATGATATTTTAGTATATTCCAAGAGCCACGAAGAGCACGAGGAGCATCTCAGAATCGTGATAGAGACGTTGAGGCAGGAGAAGTTATATGCCAAACTCAGTAAGTGTGAGTTTTGTATGGACAAGGTGCCTTTCTTGGGACATATCATCTCAGGGAAAGGACTTTCAGTTGATCCAGAGAAGGTTGCTGCCATAGAGACTTGGCCTACACCAACATCAGTTGATGAAGTGAGAAGTTTTCTAGGACTTGCTGGATATTACCGAAGGTTCCTAGAAAATTTCTCAAGGATTGCGGAGCCTATGACGAAGTTGACACGAAAGGACCAGGAGTTTGCATGGGCAGAAGAATGCCAGAAGGCCTTTGAAGAATTGAAGAGGCATCTAACAACAGCACCAGTCTTGACTCTTCCTTCAGGGTCAGGAGGTTTTGTTGTTTATAGTGATGCGTCAGATAGTGGACTAGGATGTGTTTTGATGCAACATGGCAAAGTTATCACTTATGCATCGAGACAGTTGAAGGTCCATGAGAAGAACTACCCAACGCACGATCTCGAGCTAGCTGCAGTAATATTTGCATTGAAGATTTGGAGGCACTATCTTTATGGAGAGAAGGTAGAAATCTTTACTGATCACAAGAGTTTGAAGTATGTATATACTCAGAAGGAGCTCAACATGAGACAAAGACGTTGGCTTGAGTTGATGGTAGACTTTGATATAGATCTGCAGTACCACCCTGGGAAGGCGAATGTAGTAGCAGACGCACTCAGCAGGAAGCCCACGGCTTATTTCTTGACAATGCAGCCTGAGCTATTGAAAGATCTACATGAGCTCCAGATAGAGGTTGTTTTACCAGGACAGAGTGGCTTGCTGGCTAATCTCGAAGTCAAGTCGTCAATTGTGGAGAGGATTAAAGAAGCTTTGTCTACTGATGCTAGATTTCGAAGACTTAAAGAGAAGACAGAAGTAGGCATGCAGACGGGACTTCGCATACATGAAGACGGGACATTGAGGTACGGAAATCGCCTATATGTTCCAAATGGAGAATTGAGACAGGAGTTAATGACTGAAGCACATAGCTCTATGTACTATGTTCATCCAGGAGGAACAAAGATGTACCGAGATTTAAGGCAGTATTATTGGTGGCATGGAATGAAGAGGGAGATTGCACGATTTGTGGCAAAATATTTAGTCTGCCAACAAGTAAAAACCGAGCATCAAAGGACTGCTGGTATGTTACAGCCGCTTCCTATACTAGAATGGAAGTGGGAACATATCACTATGAATTTTGTCACAGGATTTCCAAGAAGCCCTAGTGGAAAAGATGCGGTATGGGTTATTGTGGATAGACTCACTAAATCGACATATTTTTTGCCATTTAGAGTTGGACAGTCCACAGAAGTATTAGCCGACATGTATATAAGACAAATCATAAGATTACGTGGAGTATCGGTTAGTATTGTGTCGGATCGTGACTCGATATTTACATCTCATTTTTGGCGAAGTATGCAAGAGAGTCTTGGCACCAGACTCAAATTCAGCACTGCCTACCATCCACAGACATATGGCCAATCAGAGCGTACGATTCAGATCTTGGAGGATATGCTGCGATCATGTATGTTGGACTTTGGAGGGTCTTGGGAAGACCATTTGCACTTGGTGGAGTTCTCTTACAACAACAGTTATCAGGCAAGCATCTAGATGGCACCTTTCGAGGCGTTGTACGGTAGAAAGTACAGATTGCCGATATGCTGGAATGACGTTGGAGAGCATCAAATATTGGATCCAGAGTTGGTAATGCAGACAGTTGAGAAGGTGAAACAAATTCAGAATCATCTTCGTGCAGCTCAGGACAGACAAAAGCATTGGGCTGATATACACAGACGTCCCCTGGAGTTCAAAGAAGGAGAGCACGTATTCTTGAGGATTTTACCTACTCGAGGTACCATTCGATTTGGGAGCAGAGGCAAGTTGAGCCCAAGGTACATCGGGTCCTTTGATATTCTGGAGCTCGTTGGTGAGGTGGCTTATCGTCTTGCATTACCTCCATCCTTAGAGGGAGTACATGATGTATTCCATGTCTCACAGCTGAGAGGGTACGTGACTGACCCAAGTCACATAGTAGATCATTCTGAGATCGCAGTAGGCCCAAGCCTGAGATATGGAGAACAACCAGTGGGTATACTCGACACCAGTGAGAAGACACTACGAGGACAGACCATTAGACTGGTTCGTGTGGCTTAGAAGCAACACTCTCCTGGCGAATCTACCTGGGAACGGGAGGATATCATGCGCCAGCGTTATCCTCACTTATTCGAGGATGCAGGTATAACCTAAGCAATTCTTGTAATTCCCATAGTACATTTTCCTTTAGTAGCTTATTCTTTGATTGCGAGGACGCAATCTTCTTAAGGGGGTAGATTGTAATCACCTGAATTTTTAGAATTTAAAAACTTAATTTTCAGAATTTATTTAGAATTTTTCTGTAATTTTTAACAAAATAAAACTAGGGTATTCTAATTTAAAATGATTTTTTAAATGATATTCAATAATATTAAAATATTATATTTTTCTAGTGTAAAATAAAAATCTAGACATAGGATAATTTTCTGGGAATTTATTGGACCCCGGAAGTATTTTTAAAGCCCTAAAAACTATTATATAATTAAACCCAATTAAACCTGAACCCGGCTCATTGAACCAAATTAAACCAAACCAACTGCTGAACCGAACCAACCCAAACCCAACCCAATCTTTGCGGGTCGGATCCGGGTCCGACCCGACCCGCTTAAGACCCAACCCGCCTGAAACCTAACCCCCAAAAACTCTTCTTCTTCCCCGACTTCTCTCCTTCCGGCGGCTGTTTCCGCCGCCGGCGACCCTCCCACTTCATCTCCCTTCAACCTCCGACCGCCTCCCCTTCCTCTTCCTCAACCTCCGGCGGCTGATCTCCTCGGGTCCCCTCTATTTAAACCCTCTTCTCCGGCCGATTTTCCCCTTCCCCTCTACTCCGCCTCCAGCCAACTCCGCCCACCCGAACCACTCCACGACTCTGCCCTCTCCCAGTCCGGCCAGCTCCAGCCTCCAGCCCAGCTCCTCCGCCGTTGTCGAGCTTCGACGAGCCCGACCCCTCAGCCCTCCAGCACCCGCAGAACAACCCCGAGCCCCATCTCCTCCGGCCATCCCCCTCCGTCCCAGCCGACCACCGGCGCCGCCCTCCAGCACCGACAGCCGGCCGCCCTCGACTTCGCCACTCCGCCAGAGTCCCGAACTCCTCCGCCGAGAGCCCCGCCGAGCAGCCCCGATCTCCTTCCTCGTCCAGAACATCCCAGAGGCCGCTGCCCCGCCGCTGTCGGCCGCCTGACCAGCACCTCAGCTAGCCGCCCCGAGCCCGGCGAGTCTCTGGACGCAGAAACCGGATACGTCCAGGACACGAAAATGGTGTCGACTCGACACACGGACACGAAAAACTCGGTTTCACGGAGCCCTGTTCAGGTAACCCGATCTCTCTCCTCGCTGCCCCGATTTCTGTACCGTTAGTTGTGTCGCGTAGACTGTGTGACCCTCTCGGTGCCCGTACAACCCGCTCGGTGCATCGCGTCCTGTGGCGATCGCAAACCGCGATCCAAAAACAGGAAAATCAACGCCCTGTTTTACCCCGGAACTGAGTACGCCCCGCCAAAGGGGACGACTAGGTCGCGTGCGGTCTTCACCGAAACGTGCGCGTCGTTGATACGGACGTGCGAGATTTCGCAGAAGTTGATTTGGATGTGCGTGCACACCAGAATCAACGCGTATCCGCCGACAACGTCCCGTATCCGTCCATTCTGGAACACGTCGTAACTTTGTGTACACACGTCGGATCAAAACAAAACTTGCGCCATCGGACTCGTAGCAATACGCTGGTCCTGTGACCCAAGTTTGGTTCGATTCTGAGAACGTTGACAAAATCGCGTATCGTGGGCCCTACAAGCTCTACTTGACGGACGATTTTGAGATCGGCTCATCGGAATCCAATTCTGGAAGTTCCGTTGGGTTCGTATCATCGTTCCTGACTTGTTGACACTAAGTTGGACGAATTTGGAGACCTTTGACCCTGACCCATTTTTTGGTGCAAAGCGGCCCACATATGGACCCCGCTTTGACCAGAAAATGTCATTTTTGCCCTTGTGTCCAAATTGGACTTAAGGACAGGCGTTTCTAGCTATTTCATATTTTTTGAGATTGTTGGTAATATCTATTTCAGCTTTTGGAGGAGTATCTACAGGACCCACTGATACCGGGACAACTGCTGGTATTCCAACCCCAGACAAGTGTACCTTGCCAACTTGCAGTTTTTGTTACATATTACTTGGACTTAATTATAGTTGTTATACATGCTTAAACCTAGGACCGTGTGACTTACTTAGCGTCCGATTAATAGTCGGGTGCCAACCCCGTACGTGGAGTTGGGTACGTCATATAGAGATGGACATTCGTGACCCTTTACATTCTCGTACTTGTTTTATCAAGTACACTATAACCCAGGACACTTGACACCATACATATGACAGAATCTTCCTGAGATTTTTATGGTGATTCTGTGTAGGATACAGGATTGACATAGACATTATATTCTTAGAGATTATATGACTTGTTGCATTAGCTATGATCTCACGTAACGTGGATATGAGACGTTATGGACATGAGACGTGTGGTTATATTGGGTGGGAAGAGACACACAGGCTACAGGTTGTTCTATATATACCTACTACTATTATGAGGTTGTAGACTCTCGAGCAGAGCTAGACCCATTACTTGTTATTACTGCTACCGGCTCCCCGACACAGAGCTTGTAGCGGTCTCAGCCTGAGTACTAGTGATGCTCTCACTTGTATTTCACATAGATGGTTATGTAGTTACCCTATTTGTTCATTTACTATTTCACTGCATTTATTTTGGCTTGTATTATTTGTACCTTGCTATGTCCCCTGAGGACCTGGATTCCGGATGATGTCCCCAGGTTTAGCAGAAGAGCATTATCCCGAGGTTTATGGGACATGAGCAGAAGCTGTAGCAGAACCTGATACTGGAGCTGAACCAATCCCCGAGGAAGAGGTGATGGCTGAAGACTTTTCCTGAGTATATGTTATTTTGTACTCAGCAGATACTTTATTTTGGACTCTGTTGTTCTGGTCTGTTGAACCAGTGTATTAGACTATTATCGGGTTGTTCCACGAAATACTTTGTTGAGACTGGTTGTTGGTTTACTTTTCTTAATTGCTGTTGATCTTATAATCTTTTGTGGATGAGATTAGTTATGACATGTTGTAGTAGACCTTATTTTACAGCTTAAGTACACCCTGGTGGATCCATTAAATTGGGTTGTCCATCAGAGTGTACTGCTGGCCATTGTCACGTGTCTAGTTCCTTGATATTTTGGGACTGGGACGTGACACCCCCCCTACGTTGGGAGAAGGGGGATTGCCACTCGGACATGAGAATGCTTCTTATTGAGATTCTCTTTTTTCCTCTTTTTTTTTAACATTTGGGAGGGAGATGATAGTATGGCTCTAATGTAGAATGAAATAATTGGATGATATATATATATATATATATATATATATATATATATATATATATATATATATATATATATATAAGAGGAATAGTCTCTTCCTTATTCTCTATTCGATGTGGGACTAAATAACATAACACAAAACTCATAACCAGACTAGGCAATATAATTTGAAATGGTAGCAAGTAGGATTCCATGATTAAATTTTGGGCTTGAATTTTTAAAAGAGAGAGAGAGAGAGGGGAGGGGGGATTTGCCTCTTTGAGTTGCGTTGTGAGTGATAAACCAGTAAACCTCATAATCGTTAAGAGGGGCAAACCCAGCCCTTCGGCCACTCGAAAGAAATTGATGCAACCCGTTCTCCAACCCATGGCCTTCCTTGTAGACCGACAAACCTCGTACCGCAGCTCGACCGGAATCGAACGGAGCGGCCAAGCCTAACCATTGTGCCACCACTGACTGCACTCCATCACACCCAATCAACACCTGCTTGCAAGTACATATATAACAAAGAGTTGAGAATTATTCACATATATGGTTCTGAAATTTTAATGTAAGCATAATATATATATATATATATATATATATATATATATATATATATATATATATATATATATATTCTACCCATCCCATATATATATATATATATATTCTACCCTACTTCTAAACTACTCCGAATAGCCACCCATCCCCTTATATATATATATATATATATATATATATATATATATATATATATATACACACACCTTGGTTCTGATTATTGCTCCATCTTCTAAATGCAGGATGACATGATGAGTTGAATCTTTCAGGTCTTCTTTGCTCATCTTGATCGAAGCTAGTTTCGAAGAAAACCTAATTGTAGTTGGTCTCAGTTCCTCGGCTAACGCCTCTAATAGGATCTTCCTGTGTACTGTTCTCATTCCCGTCCCATCCGCTCTGTGAAATAAATAGCATAGTTTCCATCAAAAGAACTTCTCAAGAATATTTCGTTAAGTTGCAAAAAAAAGAAAAAAAAATTATTTAGTTTTAGGTCTCAAATAATATTAAAATTTTGTTTATAAAAAGATTTAGGTGCAATAGGTCCTGACAAGAATAAGAACGAAAGTTTGGTTGTAGATTTATCTAGTCGGTTATTTCTAAGAGAAAGAGGTGTGATTGCATATTTACGTACTGAGTCTATCTTTCGATCTGCAATGATTTTAAGAATTTTTTTTCTCACTGGAAAGAAACTAGACTTTAGTTTGTATATCGGATATTCGCCTAAAAGTCTCAAAAAAATTCCTAATTATTTTTATTTTTTTATTTATTATTTTGAGAAAAGGTTGGACGGCCAACCTTCTCAAGAGTGGTTTAATTTAATATAATTTTGAAAAATCTAATTATCAAGGACTACCAAAGGCTTCCTCCCTCCTGTGTTTCACAGTTTTTAGTATTTTAATAAACGACAACAGGAGTTGCAAAATATAACTTGTCGAGGTTGAATAAGTCTAAATCTCAAATTAATGACTAGTACGTGTATGTACGTACCTGTTTTTGGAAAAATTGGTCGCCATCTTGACCCCATTCTCGAGGTTGGTCATGGAGCCTCTACGTATATAAAAACAAAATCGAGGAATTAAAAGAGACTATTATTATTTAACTTGAACAAAATCTATAGTTATAGTTATAGTTATAGAAAAGAAAAAGAATATATATATATATATATATATATAGAGAGAGAGAATAAGGGAGGTGAGATGACACCTCACTCTAAAAACAAGGGTGACGGTAACGTGGCACAATCTCAACCACACAAACGAGGGGAGGGGGTTAAGTGCAAATTGTCAATTATGAAATGTGTGGTTGAGATTGTGTCACGTCACCGCCATCCTTGTTTTTAGAGTGAGGTGCCATCTCACCTCCCTTATTCTCTCTCTCTCTCTCTCTCTCTATATATATATATATATATATATATATATATATATATATATGCGTTATGTACATGTGGACCAATAGCAATATCAATCATTTAAGAGATGATTAATATATTATAGGAATCGAAGAACTCATGCTACTTGCTAAATGTTCTAAGCTATTACCAAAAATTTCAATAAATTGAACTCTTAATCTATATTATTAAAAACAACAGTGTTAACATCCACTCCAAAATATCTACAAAATACATGCATATATATATTTTACATACGTGTGAAATTCAGGGTAGAGGGATGTTAGCTTGTGGGCCACCCCAAGGGCGTCGAGCGCACGCCAAGCGTTGGGCAAGAGCGAGATGGCCGCACCGGTGGAACGCAGCTCGTGCGACCTCTCGAGCACCCGCAGGCACTGCACCCCTAACCTCTGCAGAGCCACTGCTGTGGCCAGACCAGCAATGCCACCGCCAACTATCACTACTTCAATCTGCTCATCTGCTACTACTTCAGAGCCCATCTTCTCCCTCTTCACCTCTCCTCTCCTCTCCTCTCCTCTCCTCTCCTCTTGCTTCTTTTGCCAGTACTGGCCTGGCCTGGCCGGCATATATAGGCACCTATAAATAATAAACATTAATTGTACAAACAACACGACCAGTACTAGTTAGATTCCAACTGTCGTATCTAAAAGTTCTTGGTCTGCCCAACAGAAAGGCATGCACATGAAAAGTACGTTGGTCTCATGGCGGAGAGTCCAGTCCTCGGTAAGGATGTACGTTCCAAATGTCTCATCTAAGTTTTCTTTCCAAAAGTCATCATCTGTCCATTCCTCCGTCTAATGATAACGTCGTTCCAAATGTCTCATCTAAGTTTTCTTTCCAAAAAGTCATCATCTGTCCATTCCTTCATATAAAATTCGTATGCATATCATTAATTTTTAATATAAAAAAAAATTTAAAAAAATTAACTGCAATTTTTTTCGTAAGTAATTAAGAAAAAAAATTAAAACCACCTAAACATATAATAAATTCTAAAATTTATTCAAAATTTAATTTATATTTAAACTAACTACAAGGTATTATCTAATTAAATATATATCCAAAATTCAAAAAATTATTAATATCAAATTATAATTAAAATATATTCAAATCAGATTTAAAATATTTAATATAATTTAATTTTTAATCTAATTTTAAAAAAGATCATAGATTTTTTTGATACATGAAAAAAAAAATTTTCGGTTGCACATGAATTAACTAGTATGGATCATACCCAACAAATTCAAATAAATAATGTTCTTCAAAAACTTGTTTGGTATTATATTTTAGATGATTAAAAAAATGGCATTTTCAATTTGCTGATTATTTTTCCTGCCATTATATTTTGAATACATTTTAATTATATTTTAGGATATATTATATGTTTATTCAATTTTTTTATATTAAGAATTGATGATATACATACGATTTAAATGACCCAATTTTTGAGATATTTTGAAGACATATCATAATAGTAGAGATTATATTTTTAAATAAATATTTTTGATTTATTATTATTCATATTATATTTTTTGTTACTAATAGATAATTTATTTTTATTTATTCAACAAAAAAATAGTTCGAGACCCATATCTGACGTCAACTAAGTTGGCTTGGCATCCCCTCTCTCCATCTCACACCAACTTTCTTGGAGAGTTATTTCCAGGCCCACCATCACTCAATATCACGCTAACTCTTCTGGAGACTTATTCCTCCAAATACAATTTTTTCAAACATTTCTCTTTACCTAAAATATTTATATAATATATACCTTTGGATGTAAAGATCTATAAACATTTTGGTCTCATATGTGCTATTCCTGTTGGTTGGAAATTCAGCCAGCACGGCACGTGTTTCGTACCCCTCTCAATTGGGCCGGATTGATCCAGCCCAGTACGAGTTTGACCCAAAAAATTAGTCCATGTGTCTGTCTGACACAGATCCAGACTGTCGGAACGTGCTGAATCTCGTATATTGACCAATAAGAGAGGTCTGATCCGGCCCGAAGTCTAGGCCCATCCTAAGGCCACGTTCCGTTTCGATCCGTGGTCCGGTCCAATCCGAAGTTGATGTTGACTAATTAATCACCTAGATATAGTAAAAAAATATTTTTTTATATTCATCAATTAATCACCCTGATATACTAAAAAAGATAATTTTCAAGTTTAGTATTATTTATTTGAATAAAACTAATTAAATGAAATTCAAGCACTTGCATCATAGAGTTTTTTTTTTTTTTTATGTCCGACGATACGTACGAAACTTTGTGCACGCTGCATTACATGTCATCTGGATCCACTGTCCCACACTTTTTCTGTGGTTTGATCTCGAGACCATCCTCCTGGCCAAGAAGGTTATACCTCATCTCACTGACCACAAGAGCCGGTTGAGTTCGGTTGCATCATAGAGTTGGTGTATGGACTTATGTTCAGTACTACATTTCGTACGAATTAAATGAAGTTTCACTTAAATACATGGAACCTATTAGTAAATCGTAAGTGTGAAATTTTTTGGATTTATATTTTCAATGATGGATTTTATATAGGAATTTGTCCACTTAATTGTCTTTTAGTAAGAGACAAATGTGTTTGATTAAAAAAAAGATAAATTTTGACTTACCTCACATTTTTTTATCATATTTAAGTGTGCACCCCACAGTTTTCAATAATGTATATGTACTTCTAATTTTGACAGAATCCGTCTGGTCATGACGGTCAACCAAAAAAAAGAAAAAAAATATGACGAAAATGTATCTCTCCTATTTTCTTGTTTCTTTTCCATCTCACCTTTCTTTTTGGTTTTGCTCATGTGCGTAAGCAACACCACTACCAACAACTTCTGTCAGTTCCTACTCCACACCCTCCCAGGACCTCATTGTAATTTGTCTAGATTAGTTCTATGATAGATTGTTTTTCATAGACTCATAGTTCAAAAACAAGTATATCTCCTTGACGTCTTCTCTTTCTTTTTTTTCCTTTTTTCACCCTAATGCGTCTTTGACATATATGTAAAATAATACCAAATATATCACTGTGACTTCTTCTTTTTTCCCTTCTCCTTTTTTTTCGTCGTTTAGATGGAATATAGCCTAATCATCCACTAATGGTGATCGAGTTCCATGTAAATTTATCTCCAAATTGAATAAAAAAAATACTCCCAAATAAAACAAAATTAAATACTTATATTGCAAATTCCTAGTTACCTAATCTAATATTATCACTGTTGTCATAGTGGTCATAGTAGAGGAGGAGGAGGAACAAACATCAACATTGAAATGATTAAAATAATTATGAAACAATCTTGTCATGGGCCGGTCTCGGATCTGAAATCTATAGTGAAATGGGCTGGGCCTGCTTTCTTATATTTTCCTTCAAATACAGATCCACTTACGATCTCAGTAATGTTTAACATAATAAACTCTAGTGATAATTTGTTGTGGAAGAAGATTCTAGTCTATTTTTGTCCACCCATCAGAACAATGGTGGATGTTCACCATTCTACTCAAGTGTGATCACGTGTCATTTTTATCCAACATAAAATCACTTTGGAAGTGTATTTCTGAACATCCACACTATTTTTGACCACTAATATGACACGTGATAACGCTTGAGTTGAATGGTGAACATCCACCATAGTTTTGGTAGGCGAACAAAAATGAACTCGTCTTCAATTTTGAGAATTGAGCCATTAATCCTTAAATTAATTTTATAATTTGGTGCCATGTTTGAAGGATGCTATACTTGGTGCAATTTGGTACCACGAGTTAGAATAACGATAATTAGTTGCACGACAAATATGGGCTTGAAATTTTGGGTCCAATATATTTATATTGGGCCATTTCTTTTCGTGAATTAGGTTGTGTTTTGCTCCAAGGAATGATTCCAAAAAATAAGAGATTTAAGAAGTTCTCTCTCTCTCTCTCTCTCTCTCTCTCTCTCTCTATATATATATATATATATATATATATTCGGCCGATCGAACTATTGGGTTGGGTGAATTTGTTAATAAACATGCATGCATTTGCTTTGTTGAAGTTTCTTTTTTATTTTAAAAACCTAGAGCGTTGGCAAGAGATGAGATTATATATTTATACTAAGCATAATTATGACAACTCATACAGGTTGAGTGGTTTGTTTTTTGGATTGAGATGTCCGACGATACGTACGAAACTTTGTACACGTTGTGTTGCATGTCATTTTGATCTACTGTCTCATATCTCTTTCGCGATTTGATTTTGAGACCGTTTGTCTAAGATCCGGTTGGATTTGATCACATGTTCACATTTGAATTCGGACACACACACATATATATATATTTATTTATTTATTTATTTATTTATTTGCTAAATTTGCTTCAAAATGTATGTTTGATGTTTCTTTGTTCCTTCTGAAATTATAGGAAATTTTACACGGTTAACTACAGTATTGTTCATAAATTTTTCTCAATCAAGCTTTAGTCAAAATTTCTTAGTCCATGTTTGATTCGCGGAATCAGAATCTTGAAAAAAAAATTATTTAATTTTTGTATTTGGATACATGAAAAAAAAAATTTCTCCAAATTTTTTTTGAAACACACTCTCTCTCTCTCTCTCAATTTTGCTGAACTTTCCAAACTCCCGGAAAAAAAAAAGGATAGAAATAACAATATCTCAACGCAAAAGAAAGAGAAAAGAATTAATTTACTTTTCCTTTTCTTCTTTTGTGAACCAAACTTGACCGGAAAAATCTTCCATTCCATCTTGTAAACCCAAACCATATATGTCCCTAGAAGTTGTAGGCAAGAGTGCGAGCAAGTAAAATGAATTTAACCCGGGTGAAGATGGGTTGATGGCCCCCAACCTCCTCGTTGTTATTACATACTAGCATACATACACATACGTTGTACGTATTTATTATTAAAAAAATTAAAAAATATTTGCAGTCAAAATTTGTTTATTTTTCAATCAATAAAAGATGGTAAACAAAATCCACTTTTTAATGTCTCATTTTTAGATACTCAATGCATTTAAGAGCTGTTGTAATTAGGAATACCAAATAATAACTCTTGTATTTATGTAGATATCTCTTATTAATTCTAATTAATCTTTTTAATTGGTAAATATAACAATGGGTATTTTTGGAAAGAATTTTTTACGGTGAAGCCTACTTTTGGCATTATATAATAGAATAGATTTACTATTCAAATACTACGTAAATATTAAACTAAAGAGATTAAGCATAACAAATATTTAGTTTCTATATTACATTATAGACAGAAAAATTAATTCCTAAATTCAGTTTAAAATTTAAATGAAAATAAAATAGATTAAAATATATATGAGTAGAAAAGCAGCTTATGACACACGGACGACAGCATCGTCGGTGAGCTCAACCACTCTCACTCCATCAGGCTGTGATGGTCCCCTCTGGAGGGCTTAACCTCAGCCTCCAAGCTCCCAGGTCATTTTTCTGCCAATTTCCCAAATATGGTTCTATAGCTTCCCCAGGTTTCGTTGTTATTTCTTCTACTCGCAATGTATGTGAAGACAGTGTCGGACTTTAGATTTTGAGACCTGAGACGAAGTTTAAATATATATATTCTATTGACAATGATTATGTCAATACAAAATTTAAGAAATAAAATAATAAACAAATTTTAATATCCAAAAGAATATATGTTATAATGAAATACTAATAAAACTGAATATATTTCAAATCTAGATTCGGACAATATGCAATCAAATGTCATTATCATAATTTTTCGACAAATAAAAAACCAACAACAAATAAAAAAATATTTTCTTTCTTCGTTTTCTATTAGCCGATTGCAATCTCAATATGAACAACTATGCAATCAAATGACAAGAACACATTTTTTAATAAATTAGTCAACCCTAAATAACATAGTTTTCCAATAAATTAGAATTTATAATTCATCCACAATTTTTAGGCAATAACATAGTTTTCCAATAAATTAGAATTTATAATTCATCCACAATTTTAGACTTCACTTACCTGAGATTGAAAAAAAAAATCATGGGACTTTACTGATAATTTAAGTGACTAATAAAAATGTAATCTGATAATTGGAAATAAGAAATAGATCAAAATATGAATGAGCAAGCAAACTCTAAATATTAACTTCTATAAAAAAAAATGTAGCAAGCAAACTTATAATCTTAGTGCAACAAGCAAACTCAAAATCAACAACAATTTATATTATTATTATATATAAAAATAATCAGTCTTACATGTGGCCCGGTGGAAAGAGAGGGATTGTGGTGGCTTCTAAAAATAATAATTAGCAATTGGCCATCCACAAACCAAAGTATATTTCTCTAAAAAAAAAAAAAAAAAAAATCCTAAAAAGTAACTTAGCCGGTGGCCACAAGCTCTTCCAATATTTGTGTCTTCAAATTTTCAAATGCGGGCCACAAAGTTCTCTTTTCTCATATAAAAAAAAAAAATTTAGCGGACCATTTTAGTTGGCCATAGCCACAGGAAGAGAACAATTTTATGTAATTTTTTTATTTTGGGCCTTTCTAATTGAGCTTATATAGACTATATGAAATGAAATTGGTGCACTATAAAACTTTGGATCCGAGACATATTTCTCTTGGACCTTATATTAAGTCAGGACATGTATGAAGATCTTGCGTATCATTTTTTTTGTTTTAGCTTCACAATATCTATGTTGTCCATTTATCTATGAATTTTTATGGAGTTTATTCAACGAAAAAAAAGCTCGGAGGCTCGAGAAAGCTTCTGGAAGCGGTCTATGTTATTTGTCATGTTTTCTTCGGTTGGTTTTTTATCCGTGAATTTTTCTATAAATTTGTGTATGGTTTTATTTGGAAGTACATACCCATCAATTTGGTTTAGATCGGTTTCTCCTATTCGGTTCGGTAACGGATCGATTTATTTTGAATTCGGTTTAATCGGTTTTGAAAATTTCAGTTCGGTTTAAACCGATTTAACTGACTGCTAAGCCAATCAAGACGGCAACTACGTCTTTAATTTCTTCTATTGTTATTAAAACCAAACCCGTAATCTATCAATGTTGATGTTAATAATAATTAAACCTGAATTTGACACTTAAATTTGAGATTTCACTTCGTGAACCTCCTAAAAGGTACTTGC
The DNA here is from genome assembly GCA_036927795.1 of Iris macrosiphon. Lineage (NCBI taxonomy): Eukaryota > Viridiplantae > Streptophyta > Magnoliopsida > Asparagales > Iridaceae > Iris > Iris macrosiphon. Next base: position 179,661,099 of record JAYESA010000001.1, read on the forward strand.
ATAAATTTAATTTATTAGCTCAGGAAAAAAAAAAAAACCATTTTAAGCTTCCATACCAATTTATTAAGGGAAGGAAAGACAGAACTCCAGATACATAACATTCCTTCCACCTTGGGAACAAACATAGTTCAAGGTATTCTAATGAAAATTAGAACTTTTATACAACAGTGTATAATTGTAAATGCTTATTTACTAGTAATAGGAATAAAGAAAACTCGTCTCGCTCTTTCAGAATCAGAACCTTCAGGTACAGACAGGTACAGGCAAGCATTCCCTACTCCAACTTGGGAAGATCTCCACAATCGTAGCAGTTAGCAGCAGAAGCAATTCTGGTAAAGAGGAACCTATAGAAGACGTGATCCCTGAACCAGCCCACAAACCAACCCCACAGTCCAGAGCCCCCCCCTTGCTGAACCCAACCGGACATATATGAGCCCACTACCAACCCGGCCACCCTCCACTTCCTCTCGCCGACGTACTTCTTCATCCCTTCTTCGACTTCTTTCCCACTCCCACCTGCGCCTCTGCTTATGAGAGCAGGGCCGATGCACCTCGCGAGCACCACCGCGTCCTCCAGAGCCGAGCAGCCTCCCTGACCGAGATCGGGCGTCATCGGGTGCATGGCGTCTCCTGCCACCGTTACGCCGCCCCCCCTCTGCATGGGGCCAAGAACGATGTTCCACGGCGCACGGAGCATCAGAGGGGCCCATGTCACCGACGACAGGTCGGAGTGGCGGACGACGTCGAGGTAGACTTCCGGGAAGTCCTTGGCCAAGTTCTGTTCCACTTCCTTTTGGACGAGGGAAGGGTCCGTGAAGAAGTCTCTAGCCATCTCTCTTTCTGCAGCAAAATTTAAACCAAACCTCATGTAAGCTTAAGCAACACTTTGGGTTGTAGCTTGTAGCCAGTCCGTGTCCATGTCATGTCGGCCATGCTGGATACCGACACGGACACTATGAAACACAGATCAGTTCATGTTTAAATGGATTATTTACTCTATATCATTGTATATATTTAGCAAGGCAAAATATCATTTGAAATGGTAACAAGTAGGATTCCAGGATTAATTTTCATTTCTGAGTCTGAATTTTTGACAGAGAGAGAGAGAGAGAGAGAGAAGGGATTTGCCTCTTTGAGTTGCGGTGTGAGTGATGAACCAGTAAACCTCATAGTCGTTAAGAGGGGCAAATCCAGCCCTTCGACCACTCGAAAGAAATTGTTTCGGCCCCTTCTCCAACCCATGGCCTTCCTTGTAGACCGACAAACCTCGTACCGCAGCTCGACCGGAATCGACCGGAGGGGCCAAACCTAACCACTGTGCCACCACGGACTGCACTCCGTCACACCCAATCAACACCTGCAATCATCCTCAAGTACATATCAAGAGTGAGGATTCGCATGGTACTGAAATTTTATTGTGAGCATAGATGGATATGTTTGTTGAAGCACATGCACCTTGGTTCTGATTACTGCTCCGTCTTCTAAATGCAGGGTGACGGTTGAATCTTTCGGGTCCTCCTCGCTGATCTTGATCGAAGCTAGTTTCGAAGAAAACCGAATTGTATCTGGTCTCAGTTCCTCGGCTAACGCCTCTAGTAGTATCTTCCTGTGCACTGCTCTCACTCCCGTCCCACCCACTCTGGAATAATTGGAATAGTTTCCATCAAAAGAACTTTTGTCAAGAATTTCGTTACGTTGCAATAGATATCGAAATATTGAGTAGTACATTTATGTATGCACCTGTTTTTGGAAAAATTGGATGCCATCTTGCCCCCATTCTCAAGGTTGGTCAGGGAACCTCTACAAGGAATAAGAAGAGAGTATAATTTTAACTTGAACAAAACTACAGGGGATGAGAGGAGAGGAGAATATATTACGTACGTGTGAAATTCAGGGTAGATTGATGTTAGCTTGTGGGCGACCCCAAGGGCGTCGAGCGCACGCCAAGCGTTGGGGAACAGCGAGAGGGCCGCACCGGTGGAGCGCAGCTCGTGCGACCTCTCGAGCACCAGCAGTCTCTGCACCCCGAACCTCTGCAGAGCCACTGCGGTGGCCAGACCAGCGATGCCACCGCCAACTATCACTACTTCAATCTGCTCTTCTACTTCTAAGCCCATATTCTCTCTCTCTCTCTCTCTCTCTCTCTCTCTCTTCACTTCTATTCAAATGCTATTGCTTCTTTCTTTTGCCAGTACTGGCCTGGCCGTTCATATATTGGTACCTATAAATAATAAACATTTAACTGTACAAGCAATTAACACGACCATGCAGTAGTTGCTAGCTAGAGACCAACTTCAGTAGTCGTTGGCGGGCGGAGATCGATCTAGTCAACGGTCTGTCCCAAATGTCGTATCCAAGTTTTCTTTGATCTGCCCAATAAAAATGCACATGAAACGTAAGAGAGATGTTGGTCCCATGGCATGGGCAGGCGGAGAGTGCAGTCCTGTCCAGTCCTGTCCTGTCCTGTACTCCGCCTAAAGGATGTACGTTCCAAATGCCTGCCTTGCCCAAGTTTTCTTTCCAAAAGTCTATCATCTGTCCAATTCGAACAAGAAACGTAAAGATATTTTGGTCAAATCTGTGCTACTTCTGTTGGTTGGAAATCTAGCCAGCGCGGCACGAGGTTTCAGCCCGACACAGGACCAGATAGCAGGAATGTGTCGGATCCCATATCTTGACTAATAAGAGAGCTCCGATCCGATTCAATCCGAAGTCTAGGCCCGTCCTAAGGACCATTCCGTTCCGATACAAGGTCATGTCCGATCCGAAGTTGGAGGATGACTAATTAATTATTTAGATATAGTAAAATATATATATATATTGATCAATTAATCATTTAGATATTTTTTTTTAAAAAAAAATCACTTAGTAGTAAATTATAATTATTTTACATAACAATCTAATAAATTAAATAATTAATTTGATAATTTAAGATAATTGATTACTAACTAATTAAAAAATTATCAACTCAAAATTAATTACAGAAAATCTACTGTAGCGAAATAAATTTATATTAAATTCATGTAAACGAAATAAGTTTGGAAAATTTTGAAAAAAAGTCAGAATAAAACACAACCGGTGTACACGTACGCAGCCAAAAGATAAAAAAAAAAAAAAAAGTGGGCCCCAAGGCCAATTTCCACCAACAGAGTTGGCTGAAATTGGGGGGGGGGGGGGGGGGGGAGGGGGGCAATTTCATCCAACTCAGTTGGCGTAAATTGGCCCCGTGGGGCCCACGTATTTTTTTTTTTTTGTTTGGTTTGGTTTGGTTTTTTTACTTAGTTTGGTTTGATTTTTTTCGTTGGTTTATTTTAATTAGTTATATTTTTGTTTTATTTATTTAGTTTAGTTTAGTTTTGTAATTAGATTTAAGGAAATTTATTTTAACGAAATAAAATTAAAATAAATTAATTGGAAAGAAATATTTAGAAATATTTTTTTCGGAAAATAAAAAAAAAATAAAGAAGAAAAAAAAAAATTTCCTCTAATTTTTTATTTGTGTCCTCTAATTTTTGTGTCCTCTAAAGAAGAAAATAAATTATTTTAACTAGTATTTATTTTGTCCTCTAATTTTTTGTTTATTTCACTGGTTTAGTTTTTTTTTATATGAAAAAAAAGACAAAGTAAAGAAGAAAGACAAATATCGGAGAATGGTTTGGTTTTGATTTTGGTTTGAAATTGGGTTGGGTCTATGAGTTGGTTTAGTAGTTGGTTTATGTACAACGGCTATTTTACAACGGCTCTTTCAACGGCTCTTATTTTTTTAACGTTCATATCCAACGTTCGTCTAACGATCGGTTCGAAGTTACCTATATAAACGTAGTATTTGTTTGATATCAGCATATCAAACATTGCAATCAAAAATTTTATTTCTTTTCATACGAAATTTCTTTCTTTCCACACAGGAGAAGCTCAGTTCAATATACAATCTTTGAAGCCCATTTTCTTGTTGCCATGGATCGAAGTATAACAATACTATGCTCACTTGGTGGTGTACTAAATGGGTTAGCTTATGAAGGAGGTTTAGTTGAAGTTCTTTTAATTGATCGAAATATTTCGTTTGATAATTTACGTAATCTAATATTTGAAAAAAATTCTATTGACTGTGAATTTTTATTGGTACATATTTATCTATCTAATTGCATAAATTTAGTTAGTGAGGAGGCATGGAAATTTATTCTTGAAGTTAATATACAATCAACATATATTAATATTTTTGTGACTCCACCACCACCACCACCAAGAATTAGTAGTGGTCCTAGTTCTTCTCACCAAGTTATTTCATTTACTGAAGAAGAACATAGAGTAGATGATGGTAATACCGACGATGAAAATAGTGATGATTTAATAGAAAATATAGATGATGTACTTGATGATAATGTTGATAGTTTAAATAATTTATTCATTGGAAGAGAATTTATAAATCGTCATGCATTTAGAAGTTTTATTATTGATATAGCAATTGCAAAAAAAAATTGTTGCAGGGCTACTAGAAACAATGCCAGTGGAATTGTATATAAATGTAACGTTTCTAGTTGTAATTGGAGAGTGTACGCTAAAGCCATTGGCAACGGCGCAACATTCGTCATTAGTACGCTAGAAAATGTACATTCTTGTTTATGTGGACTTATAACGGAAAATCATCCATTAGCGACAACTATATGGGTTAAGAATAAGATTATTGATAAAATTCGTGATAATCAGTCGTATAGTCCATCGCATGTTATAAATGATATCTATAGGGAATACCGAATACATATTAAATATTGTAAAGCTTAGAAAGCTAGAGAAATTGTTCTATCAGAAATAAATGGTAGTTATATTGATGCATATAGTAGTCTTGAAGAGTATGCTTTTACAATCATTGAGACAAATCCAGGTAGCAGATGTTATATAAAGACTACAGAAAATAATAAGTTTCAAAGAATTTTTATTTTTTCAAGGCATGCATTGATGGTTTTTTAAGGGGATGTTTACCTGTGATTAGTACTGATGCTACATTTCTTTCCTCTAAATTTCAAGGTATTTTATTTATTGCGTGTGCTCATGATCCTAACTATCAATTATATCCAATTGCTTATGTTGTTGCTGAGAGCGAAAACACGGATTCTTGGACTTGATTTTTAAACGGTTTGAAAATATCTTTTGAAGGTAGTTTTAATACGTGGGATACAATTTCTTTTATATCAGATAAACAGAAAGGTAGCTGAAATTGATTTATCAAATATAAACAGAAACGGTTGTAATCATAGTGTCGGCGGAAATTGATTTATCAAATATTATAGGTTCACCCGTAATAGGTAAATCCAAAATATTTGCCACATCTGCTAGAATAATACTCATCTCTCCGAATGGTAGCTGAAAGGTATTTCGTCCGGGCCACCAACGCTCAACTAAACTGAAGATTAAGTCTCTATCGTGTTGCATAAAATGTATCTTGTCAACATAATAAAAGTCAAATATTTTCAACAGTGCCACCTGGTGGTCGATCAACCTCCAATACCCAAGTCTGTTATCGTGACGCCACGAGGCATGCTCCCGGCACCGTTCATTATTAGTATAATCGTATTGCTATATATGAAAAACATAGACGATGTTATTAGTAGACATGTACAAAATATCATTCATATTTATTTACACAATTATATTTTATTGTACCTTCCCATAAAATACCAAAGTAGATATATGTTTCGCACGTTGCTGGATTATTAAATTCGTAGTAGGGCCTCCAAGAATACGTCCGTCGTTTTGGCTGTCCATCTGTACAATTATGGTTGTAAAAAAATAAATTTTGGCTGCCCGTAATTTTGCACATTACATAACTTATATTTAAAAAAATAAAAACTAACATCAAATATTGCATATACAAATAAGAGTATAAATGAAGAAGAATAGAATAAAGACCTTCAACAATAAGGATTGTTGTGCTCACAAAGACTGCTGTGTCCACTTACAAATGAGAGAAAATTAAGGCTGCTCAAATTGCTACTACGTGCTCACAAGGAATGCTGTAAATGACCGTAGTGCACTCTCTTCTTCTTCCTCCTTGCATTCTGTTCTTCTTCCTCCTTCTCTTCTTATAGCTCCCACCTCGCACCAACTTCTTCTCTGTTGTACTCCTCTCTCTCCTCCCCCACGAGACATGTCCCTTCTTTCTTTCTTTTTTTTCTCACGTCTCTTCTTCTTTTTTCCCACTCACGTCTCTTCTTCTTTTTTTCCACTCACGTCTCTTCTTCTTTTTCCTCACGTCTCTTCTTCTTTTTTCTCACTCACGTCTCTTCTTCTTTTTTTCTTGTCAAGTCTTTTCTTCTTTTTTTTCCTGTTAACTCTTGTCTCTCAGTAGTCATTATTGTCTCCTTGTTAAACCAAACCGAGGAGCATTATCCCCTTCCACGTGAACCAATTCCTGAACCAACATCAATCCATAAATAAAAAAACCAAAGCAAACCATAATTCAAAACAAAACTAAATAAAAAAAATTAAAATCCAAAACAAAACTAAATAAAAAAAACTAAATAAATCAATGTTGGCTGAAATTGTTGGCTAAAAAAACTAAATAAAAAAACAAAACCCAATAATCAAACAAAACCAACTAAAAAAAAAAAAAAAAAAAAACCCAACCAAAACCATCCAAAACAAACCAACCCAAACCAACCAAAAAAAACAGTGGGCCCCACACCCAAAATCCGCCAACTATGTTGGCTAAATTTTGGTGTGGGGCCCACGGATTTTTTGGATGGTTTGGGTTGGTTTGTTTTGGTTGGTTTAGTTGGTTTGGTCATTAATTTAAATCCAATATTTGTGAGATTTAAATTTAATTTATTTCAATCATGTATGATTTAAATTTAATCATGTGAGATTTGAATTTAATTCAAATCAATCATATATATGGGATTTAAATTTAATTCATTTCAATCTTGTGGGATATGAATTAAATTCATTCCATTTTTTTTCTAATTGATGGACGGCCAAGATTAGGATTACGGATTCCTCCCTATGCCTATAAATACTCTCTTCAAACCACATTTGAGGATTTACTTCGAAAATTGGGAGGGGAAGAGAGTTGTTGCTGGAGTCGTCATTAAAGTCCAGGAAGTTCTTGCGAGTCCAAGTAAGGAGGTGACATCGAGCGTTCCAGAAGTTCTATATGAACTTGCTGGTTCCTGTGAACAGATCGTGTGGGACAAATCTTGCTTTGAGCAAAGGTGATCTTTATCACCCCAGCAAGCAGATTTTTTTCTTCTCCTTTCTCTTCTTTTCTGCTAGTTGTAATTTCGTTTTGTCCGTCTACGAGTGCGAGTTAGAAAACGTGAAGTTTATTTTTATTCTGATTTTTTTGTAATCTTGAAAATAAATTTTAATCAAAATTCTTATATAACTTTTCGCAGAAATAGTCAGAATTAAAACTTTTGTGTGAACTTCTGACCTCGATTACGAGTTCTTTCATTTTTTTGTTAAGTCTCGGAAGTAACAGTATAAGATACCCTCTCCATTCTTTCTCATGTCTAAGTTATTTTTAGTAGACACGGTGCTCTCTCTCTCTCTCTCTCTCTCTCTTAAATAAGAGCCAACTTGTGTGTAAAGGCTCTCTGCCTGTACTAATAATGGAGCTTTTCTTCTTCTGCACTTGCTCTTTTATGTATGTGACATGACCTACTTTGTATTTCTTATGACTGCTCTACTCAATACAATTCGTGGTTCTATCTAAATTATTTTCTAGTTATGGTTTGCTCTCAATAGTTTGCATTAATTAGATTAAAAATGAGAGTATTCTATTGTGATTTCCGTGCTAGAGAATTGTGATTTTAAATCTAGTTATCTTGAATCGTAGATTATCGGTGGTCATTTTTATTGTCATGTTCCGCTTCCAAAATACAAAAGTTAAGTACGTAATATCTGTTTCAGACTACGTGACATACAAATACCCACCATCCGTATTCGTCTATACAGTTTTATGATAGATTTACTACAGATCACACATTACATAATATAGTAAATAACAATTTGGGTAAATAATATTCTAAACTATAAATAGGAGATTAACTATACTGTCCAATTGCATCTATGGACCCAAATATATATAATATTTCATACCTTTAAAAGACGAGGAGAAATTCGATTTCCAACTCAAATCGTCTTCCATTGCAACATTTCGTTACAATTTTTCAGCTGATCCTAAATATACAATAGCAGGTTCCCTTGAAATATTACTACAAAACTAGTGAACAATACTAGATCGTCAAACGACATATAAGACATCGATCAAGGACGAAAAATATAATAAAATAAATTAAAAATCTGAGAAGTAATCGGATTCTTGGAATTCCAAGATAAAAAAGACAATTCATAGGAATTATTGCGTTAACTTGAAGTATGACTCACTAATTCCTATTCTAGTGAATTCCTTAGTATTCGTCTTATAACTAAGTCATAATAATTCATAAATCACAAACACAAGCAACATAAGTTTATTATCACAAACACAATCAAGTTTCGTATACGATGATGCAGTTTAGAGAACACATCTAGATTATATCCATTCTACTTTTTCGACAATAATTCCATTAATCCGGGATCAGGTTGTGTCTGGATGGGTACGGTGCCAAAGATCTGTCCTCCCATATTTACTGTGAAAAATTGAAAATATAATTTACTAAGTTCTGATTTTATACCAGATTACATGACAAGAATTCTGTTGGTGAGGTAGACCTCACCTCCGACATCGTAAAGCCTTATTGATGACGGGAAACTACTGATCAACTTTCTCTTGTTGTTTATTATATAGCAAAAATTTCGGATATGATCCAGCTATTCTTTTCCGCCTAATGCACTAACATAAAGCTACAATCAATCATGTACTATTATCTTGTAGATTTTTTTTAAAAGAAAGTAAGACAAGAAAAGATAATTGAGACAAAAAAAAGAGAATCCATTCCACATCCGACAGCCTAACTCCGGATATCACCATTTCTCCGCAACAGGAACTGGCAAGCGTCTAACCAAATGCATGAATTGACAAATTCATCCCCACCTCCTAATAGCCAAACTGGTCCTCATTGCAATTTATCTAGTTCAAAAACAAGTACATCTCCTTCACCTCTTCTCTATCTTTTTTCCTCCGTTTTTTTTTTCTTCTCCCCACTCTAATGCATCTTTGTCATATATCACTACTCTTTCAATAAAACTTAAAAAACGATTCAAAATTAAGTCTTCTAAATCTTATGTACTATTTTTTAAAAATAATTAATTATTTAATTATCTAATATTATTTATTTACAACTAAATAATTCTAATTCAAGTGGTTAAGGGGTGAGATATTTTTTTTTGTTACTTGAGTTCGATTTTTATGAACAATACTATTTATAATAATTTTATATTTAATTTAATTTTTATTAATTTTTTTAAACGCATGTAATGTACCTGTATATTACTAGTGTAAAATAATACAAAAAATATTATGTGACTATTTTTTTTCTTCTCCTCCTCTTTTTTTTCGTCGTTTAGATGGAATATGGCCTATTCATCCACTAATGGTGATCGAGTTCCTTGTAAATTTATCTCCAAATTGAATAAAAAATACTCCCAAATAAACCAAAGGTAAATACTTATATTGCAAAAATTCCTAGTTACCTAATCTAATATTATCACTGTTGTCATAGTGGTTATAGTAGAGCTCCTCCTAGGAGTAGGAGTAGAGTAGGACAAACATCAACTCTGAAAATTATTATAAAACACCTGGAATTTATACTGAACTGGGCTGCACACACAATCTCGGTAATGTTTAACATAAATAAACTCTAGTGATATTTTTTTGTGGAAGAAGAATTAGTCTATTTTTTTCACCCACCAAAACAAGGTGGATGATCACCATTTTACACAAATGTTATCATTTGTCATTTTTATCCAACATAAAACTACTTTGGAGGTGTATTATTGAACATCTACACTAATTTTGATCAATAATATACTATTATGACACGTGGCAAAACTTGAGTTAAATGGTGAATAATCACTCTAGTTTTGGTGAGTGAGCAAAAAATGGACTCGTTTTCAATTTTGAGAATTGAGCCTGTAATCCTTAAATTAATTTTTCTAATTTGGTGCCATTTTTGATGGAAGCTATACTTGATGCAATTTGGTGCCAAGAGTTAGAATCACGATAATTATGCATTGGAGCCCACCCAAGCTCGTGTGTGATTCTGCCTATGGCTAGAGCTTTGGTGTGGGATGAGATTATACATTTATACTCCTTAACATGTTACGTTATGACAACTCACACGGCTTCAGAGTTGCATTCGGACAACTGTATTTTTTCCCCGCAAAATTTACTTTAAAAAAATGTTTTAAAAATCAGATCGAACCGGTCGGTTGAACCGGTCAAACCGTGAACTAGTAATTTTTTCGAACTCGTTTAATACCAATCCACTATTTTTTTTTCAGAAATCTGCTTCGTTTTTGTAACCCAGTCGACCCGACTGATTAGACCACAGTACCGTCTGACCCAATTTGATTTTAAACCTGTTTGACTTGTGATTTTTTCAATTCCTATTTTTTTTTTTTTGGTTAAAAGTAATTAAAATTAACAATTTTCAAAAAACTTGCATGCATGCAAGTGGTAGCACTGTGCAGTGTGCACCTCTTGCGTTCTCTTGTACTAGGTCATATTCAAGCTTGCACGCAACATACTGAAACAATAATGCCATATGGTCTTCTCCTCCAACTAATGCCACGCTTACATGCAAAAGTGAGAGCATACCATTATATCCCATTTCATTCTAGCTCACATTTCAATTTCCAATTTTTTCACTCAAATTTGAAAGGTTGTTTTATTTAATTTATTTATCAAAGCATTCCAGTCTTTTGATCTTCTTGTTTAATTTCCTCTTTAACAAATAACAACTAAAAATAACTAAAAAGTCAATAGCAGCAACTCATCGAAATAATATTAAGTTAAAAATAATGACATGAGATAATATTAAGTTAAAAATAACAATGCATCACTGATCAAGATTTTTTATACTTTGCTAACATAAACTATGTTCTCATTCAGATGAGGCTGACAGCATTCATATGGATTGGAGTTAATCTGATGAACAATTTCATGAGGAACAAATTTGATTTCCACCATTTCTCTGCATATTTAAATTTTGATCTGTAAGCTACTGTATATTTGGTTCTTGACTAATTCTAGCGTAAGTGGTATATGTTTAGTTGTATATATTATGTAATATAATCAAATAAGATTGTAAGCTACGGTTAACCCACTGGTTGAACTGGTTTGACCCAATCTAGTATTCTGACCGAGTTGATATCCGGTCCGATTTTTAAAACATTGCTTTAAAATGTGTTTTGAGGTTTATTTATTCGCTTTCAAATTATAGGAAATTTTACTCGGCTAACTACAGTATTGTTCATAAGACCCATCTAGTTAGTTATACATAAACTTTCCTCTGTGAAGCTTGGAGCCGAATCTCTTAATTAGCTGATTGTTAGGAACGGTCTTTCGGTCTTTCGCTCGTGTAAACCCAAACTATCTGTCCCCAGAAGTTGTACGCAAGAGTGCAGGTAAGTAAATGGATTTAACCCGGTGAAGAAAGGGTTGCTGGCTGAGTGGGGAAATTATTTAGTGGTCCCGACTCACCACGTAAAAGTGATGAGCCTTGAATCCTCATCAGTAGTGTTATGTCACACCACTAAAACTAAACTAAATAGCAAAACAGAAAGTCACGTGACATAATACTATTGACCAGAAAACAAAACTCACCACTGTCGAGTCCGTACCACTGTATAATTTCTCGACTCAGTGGACCAACCTCCGTATTGTCATTACATATTTACTATTCAAATTCTACTTAAATACTAAACTAAAAATAATAAGCATAACAAATATTTGGTTTTATGTGATTATCAGAGAGGAATAAGACCACGAGTCGAAGATCAAGTCATGAAGACGTATTATTTTTTCTATTTATTTTGTAAAAGTTGGAGTAGTGTCCAATATGTGATTATTTGTGAATAAATTTTTTTTTAAATTTTAATTGAGTTATTTTTATGACAGAAAACTGTAAAACAAAAAAGAGGTGAGGTTTCTGCTCCTCTTTCTTAGCTTTCGGGAACTTACATTCCTTAATTTGTTGTGTGAATGTAGCATTATAATTCTCTGACTTTCCCTTGTAATTGCCATTATGACCTCCTTGTCCAGCAATGAACCATAAATGATAGTCCATGTAAAGTCTCGTGTTAAGGTCCTTCACGGGGGGGGGGGGGGGGGGGGGGGGGGGGGGGGGGGGGTGGGGACACTCTCTTGTCTGTTTCTTTAAAAACCACATTAGCAATAATGTCCATTTCTCTATGTTACCAAGCTAGAGAGAGATTCGAGTCATGACAAACTACTTATCACGCCCTCGTTGTACTGTATATGTGTCTTCTCTTTACAGCCGTGTTTAAGTATTTATTCTTATTTTGAAATTAAAGCTAATAGCAATCAACTTTGCTTTTGTGATTCCCAAATCAATCACTCTCTCTCTCTCTCTCTCCAAAGTACCTTTGTATAGTTTCTTAAAAAATTACATATAAATCATAGAACTTTGTAAAAAAAATTAAAAATATTTAGAGAACCAAAACAACGTTTCCATGGACATAATTAGTAATAGTCGAATGCACTTGCGGAACATAAGCTGAACTAATCCGGACTATAGTCTGGACTAAAAATAAAAATAACAACATTTACTAGGTAACAAGAAAATTCCGTAGTGTGTAGTGGTTTAGGCTTATGCCTTCGATTGAAAAGGACTAGGCTCGAATCATCTTGTAATTTCACTATAGAAAATACATTTTTTTTACATATGCTAAAAAGTTCTTTTTTTTCATGAATTTTTTTTGCTCTGAGTTCCCTCTCAAAAACTTTCCTGGCTCCATCCTTGTCGAATATTAAAAAAAATTATTGATAAACATATCAATTAAATATGGTTCTCGAGAATATAATATGCGTTGTTCAAAGCATAAAAAAAAATGTGCACACAAAAAACGTCCTTCGGATTAATGTTCTTCTGTGCTACGAATCTTTACATGGAAAATACCCTACAAAAAGACGTATTATTTACAGCATTATGGTACTCTTATGTAAATTTTATAAAAGAATTGTACCTCACAGACCTCATATGGTTCGTAGAAAGAAAAGAAAAGGAAATCAATTCCTTGTTCTTTATTTTTCTTTGAAAAATTATAATTTTTATCGATTTACCTTTTCGGTGTTTGAAAATACCAAAAAAATTAGAAAAAAAAAAAGTGAATACTTGTTCAATGGAGGGAACCATTTTCTCTCCTAATTTTTTTTCTATTGAGAATTACTTTTCTTTCCTCTAGGAAAGTAACGAATTTACTTTCCCAAACTCATTATTCCACTAGACAATCGAAGCCTCATAATAATTTTAGCACACTTTGATATTCTGAATGCAATTTGATGTAATTTCTTCTTGGATTATTTAGAATTTGGATCTCATATAATAGTTGAAATTAGAATTTGGATCTCCAAATTGTCTAACATTAGTGTGTGAATCTTAAAATCACTATTTAAGTAGGCAAATAAACAGTAACTTTAAAATTTAAGCACAAATATCTAACAATTTGAAGACCCAAAATCTAATTTTAACCATGAGACAATATTACTAAATAACCCTACTTCTTACATCGCTGTTCCCAACTTATATGGTGTGGAGGGCTTCTACCAGAAATCCTGACATTGTCGAGGAGTATATATAATATATATATATATATATATATATATATATATAACGCTCCTCCCACTAAGAGTCCCGGTCATCATCTCTCTCTAAAATATTCTCAAGATGCCTCTCAACATCGTCCCTGTCCTTCTCCTCCTCTTCAGTGTCGGACACACTATAGGTGAGTTTGATTGACAAATGTTGTTACGTTTCCATTTTTGTCTCAAAACATTTGACACTTTTTTTTTACTGTATAATCTAGCAGCTCATCTTTCAGGAGCGGAAGTTATAGCTCCCGACGTTTCGGTACCGCCATTGTCGGCTCCGCCGCCGACATCTGGCGGAGAATCCTCTCCGGGACCCTCACGTGGCTGGGGCTGGGGCTGGGTTCCGAGTACTCCGAGCTCGCCGAGCCCTCCGGCACAGGACAGTCATTTCCCTCTCGTCCCCAAGGAGCGGACTCCGAACTCGCCTTCGCCTTCGCCTTCGGGGTCTCCGGGGAGCGGTGACGGGATCCCCTTCATCAGTAGCAACCCGGCGGTCTCGCTGCCGACCGGGGTGACGGACACGGCTACCGTACGCCCCTTGCCTACCCCCGGTGACCGGAACCAGCAGGTGAGGGGGGGGGGGGGGGGGGGGCCCTGCTTTCAAAGCTTTCTTCTCTTTTTGCTACTCTACTGTGTTGTGCGTCTTCACTTTTATTTTATTATTATTTTGCAGATGGGTCCTTAACCTTTTTTTGGGTGTTTCTGATTTTTGCAGGACGTGGGGTCGGGTTCGGTGGTGCGGGTTCAGAAGGCTTTCTTGGTGTCTGTGTGTGATGATGTTCTCTGCCGCTTTGATTTTGTGGATGTGAGAGAGCCGAGAAATGCGTTTTTTTTTCTTTATTTATTTGTTCTCAGAGGGGGGTTTATGTAATATCGTTTTATATATATATATATATATATATATATATATATATATATATATGTTCATGGTGTTGTGATTGTAAATCTAGGTATCCTTTTTTCATCTTGTCCCAATAATGATGATCACAATCGACTAAATCTGGAAACAACTATTGTGTGGTCTCCACCAAATTTATGATGGATGTTCACTCTTTTACTAAAAAAATTGTTACATGTTAAATTACTGGTAAAAACAAATGTCTCGTTCATAAATTATTTTTAAAATAATTTTAGGTCAGATAAAAATGGCATGATGTAATTTTTGACTAAAAAGGTAAACATTTATCCTAAATTTAGTTGTTAAACTAAACAAAAATAAGGGACTCTATTGTGTTGTGTCTAAATTTATTGAAGTAGTACGAGTTTTAGTGCAGTGGGAAGGAGAAATCTTTATGAGATTTGCTTCACTAGTGCGGTGGGAAAGAGAAATTTTAGTGCAGTAGGAAGGAGGTTATATGCAAGGAAAATTGAGATTTTAGTAGACAAATATTGCGTTTAGATTATGGTCGCATCATTGCCATCCTACAAAAGGGGTTCTCAAATCATGTGACACTAAATGTTTAGGATCCATTGTGATATTGCATCTAGTGTTGTTTGAATTTTGGCGGCAGAGATTTCATTCATTACATTTCTATCCATGTAATTTAGACTATCTTTGTTTAAAAAAAAGTGACAAAAAAAGAATAGAGAAAGTAAAAGAGGTTTAACACCGTTTCGTTGGGATTGAAAGGAAAAGTGAAAGAAAATGGAAGAAAGTATTGACCTCTGAACTCCGCAGCCTCTTGCCGTCAGCCTCCGTCTCGCTTCCGACTGCGCAATGCAACCAACTAACATTCAGACAAACAAATATTTTCAAGGAAGACTAGCTTTTACTCACTCATATTCCTCCTAATTCTCAATTCAGACTTACCAAACATGGATAAAAAATCCAAAATTTATTCTCCACCCTCCAAATTTATACAGTACTCTATTCTTTGTTTTTCTTTTATGAAATTCCGCATTCTTTTCCAAAAAGGAAAAGTTGGTAAGCAAAGTATAACCAAAGTTAATTTTATAGGTAAAGAAAAATCTGTTAGACTTGAAACATGACCTACATATCTAAGGCGCGTTGCCCTTTGCTATCAAAGAGGTACAATTCTATATCATTATTGTCCATACAACTAAGAGCATGTGTTCTAATAACGTGTGTTGATGTTTTTGTCTTTAGACTATAAAAGATATTCTCATATTGACTATATTCTCAAGTGGGTATCTCAATATAATACTTTGTTTGTGTTGGGTGTGCACATGGTGTGTGGTAAGGCACATGGGTGCCATGTGGGAACGTTTTATTAGGATAAAAAAGTATTAACTTTTTCATGTAAACTTTTAAGCTTTTTGTCACTCTTAAAAAAAATTTCATAGGAGCTAGCGACTCGGACTCGGACTCGAGCTCAATGACGCAAAGTGGCGCTTTGTTGACGGACTTTGATATGTCAGCATCGGCGCGTGACGCTTGTGCGCATAAATGCGCTCGTTTTATGTGGGAGTTGCATGCGTTGCGTTGTTGTGCTGATGCGCTGCTACAGAAGCGAGTCGGTTATGGAAAGATTGTGTCTTTAACTCAAATACGATTTTGTGAGATTTGAATTAATTTCGTTTTTATCTCTTCGTAACCGACTATGTGGTCAAGTTCCTCTATAAATACTCCTTTTCGTTGCTCTTTTAAATGATGATTCATTATTCGAGAGAAAAGAGAGAGAGTTGAAGATAGGTTGCTGTGCTAGCAAGAGGAGTCCAAGAGTTCGTGCAGAGCGTTCCAGAAGTTCTTCGAGAACTTGCTGGATCCTTAGAGCAGATCGCGTATAGGACGAATCTTGCTTTTAACACTGGTGGTTTTGATCACCCCAACATTAGTTCTTTTCTGATCTTTCTTCTTCTCTTTTTTCTGTTCTATTTCATTGTAACGTCTTCGAACGTAAAGAGAAGAACATTTTTATTTATTGTTGTAGCTTCATTTCCTTTGTAACATGTTTTTGGAGTTGTACTTCACTTGAAACTGGGTCAAGGACAAACTTGTTTGCCGGAAGCTTTTTGTCTCGACGACAACTTTTCACTTGTAACATGTTTTTTCTCTCTTTTTTCTGTTCTGTCTTGCGAGTTTCTGGTGAGCCAACTTCTCCATTGATTTTTGTGTTTCGTCGGAATCAAATTTTTAGAGGACAAATTTGTTTGGCGCAAGCTCTTTGTCTCGACGACAACTTTGATTCTAGTGGAAAGCGGACTTTCAGATCTCGCTTGTAGTTCTATTATTGATCCGTGTTCTACCATCTTTGATTCGCATCGGACTGACAATGGGTACATAAGATATGAATTAAAATGGGCATTGCGAGTTGTTTATCTAGTCTTAACTAGAAGTCTAGAAATGGATTAAATACTAAGCTACTAGCTCGTGTAGCTCTTTGACTATACTACCTGGAGGCTGAAACCTAATGTTTGTGATTGGAGTACTCGAAACATTCAACTACTTCAACTCAAGTGGATTTTAAAGATATTTTATTTCAAATTGGGCCGGCCTAGATCTAAGCCACACTCCAGACCCAGCATAACTTGTAAGAGGTCGGGTCACCGGCGATCCCTCCGGATATAAAGAAGTCTCACAAAAAACTGGATCAAGGAACAACCAAAATCAGCTATGACTAGAACAACTCAAGTGGATTTTAAAGATATTTTATTTCGAATAGGGCCGGCTAAGCTAAGTCACACAAGACTTCGGATTTTGACAATCCTCCAGACCCAGCATAACTTGCAAGAGGTCGGGATCGCGGACGATTCCTCCGGACATAAAGAAGCGTCTCACAAGAAACCGGATCAAAGAAAAACTAAAATTAGCTCCGACTAGACTGAACCCCTCTCCCCCCTTTCACACGCGCACAAACCATTCTTTTTATATATTGAGGATAACCCTAGATTTTTTTCCCCCGATAAATGAATAATTTAACAATTTTTTTACTCAAGCTCTATCATGAACTATTTCTATTTATAAACCCAATACAAATTAGATTTTTAGTCGAAACAGAACAAACTATGTCTTGTCAAGAGCATCTTCATTTCAATAGAAAATCCACTAGTGGATGGAAAAATCCACAACGGCTGATTTCAAGCTCAGCAGCAGCTCAGTTCAGTTCTGTTACAACTGAATGCTAAGCACGAAAATATAACCATAGTTCAATAATGGTCGTTGACTGGGAAGGAGAGGCATTTTGGTCCCACAAAGATCACTAGGTCCCCGTCCCCATGAAATTATGATTTAGATGAGTGATTCCAACAACAACAACAACAACAATGCTTTATGCTAGAACACTAGAACAAGAATGCGGACAAAGAAAACAGATGCAACACCAAAGTAATGGAAGTCGAGGTCCAAGTGACAATAACAAGAACATTCCCAAACCTCACCTTCACCCCCTCCTCGCCCATTTATACCAGGTAAACAAATTCTAACCAAATAACTTTTCCTTTCTTTGTGTTGTTGTTGTTGTTGTTTTTCTTAGAATTGGAATCATTTACAGGATTCAACAAGGAAGATCGAGATATCGATCAATGAGGAAAGCACTGAGATTTGCGTTAGTGGGGAGGACAGAGAGGCTCTCTTTAGGCCGCCATTGTGAAGGCCAGGGATTACAAGAGAGGAAGGAACATAAACCTTCTACGAGGCTTTCAAAATCACTAATGGTGTGGTTTTGGGGTTGGATCAAAACCTGGTTTGACGAGGAGGAGGAGAGAATTCTTGTAATCTTGATGCCCAAATTGATAAGAGAGGAAGAACTACAGGAGGAGGATATATGTAGAGAACTTGGAACCCAAGGAAATAGAGGAAGAGATTAATGGAGGAGCTAGGAACAATTTCCTCCAGAAACATTGGAAGAAGCTGGAAACAATGGAATTCCTACTGTAGAGAAACCGGATTAAACTCTAGACCAAAAAAATTCCTACAAATGAGACTCCCATTCGAGTTACAGAACATGAAGATCCAACCGGAGCACCTGAATCTAGTCTACATGATGAAATAGTTGAACTCCTCCAAATTCCTACTGTGGAGGAACCGGAATCAGCCACCCCTGACAGGGAGGAACCAGGTTCAAATGAGACGCCAATTCGAGCTCCAGAACACCAAGAACCGACCGGAGCACCTGAATCTAGTCCAGATGATTAAGTAGTTGAATAGCTCCAAATTTCTCCTGGGGAGAACAGGATTCACCTCCAATACTCCTAAATCTACTCAATCCGAAGAACCGGATCCTTCTTCTATCTGAACCTAGTCCAGATGATGAACGGGATTCGACTCCAGACACCCAAGAACCCATCAAACAACCTGAAACTAACGCAGACGATGAAACAGTGGAACAACTCACAATTCCTAGTGCAGAGGAACCAGATTCGACTCTGGAAACAGAAGAAGAAGAAGAAGAAGAAGGGAAGCAGCAGCAGCAGCAGCAGCAGCAGCAGCAGAAGCGAATGAACTTCCTAAAGATCTAGCTCCATAAATCCAAGAACCGGTTAAACCCTCTAAACAGGAGCGGACTTACATGGGACAAGTGTCGGTGTTTTTGCCTTTGGACTATAAAAGATAGTCCCACATTGGCTACACCACCAAGTGGATATCTCAATATAATGATTTACTTGTGTTAAGGTGTGCACTATATAATGATTTACTTGTGTTAAGGTGTGCACATGGGATGTGACGAGGCACACGGGTGTTATGTGGGGGTGTGGGGATATTTTATTAGGTTGTAGAAAGATTAACTCTTTAATGAAAGCATTTATATTTTTTGTCATTTTCTTGGAATTTATTCCATAGCAACTAAGCAGTGGCTTAGCGACTCGGGCTCAAGGCACAAAGTGACGCTTTGTTGGCGCACTTTGCACGTCAACAACGGCGCATGACGCTTGTGCGCATTTGATGCGCTCGATTAACATGGGTGTCATGTGAGGGTGTGGGGGTATTTTATTAGGATGAAGAAAGTTTAACTCCTTAATGAAAGCATTTATATTTTTTGTCATTTTCTTGGAATTTATTCCATAGCAACTAAGCAGTGGCTTAGCGACTTGGGCTCAAGGGCACAAAGTGGCGCTTTGTTGGCGCACTTTGCACGTCAACATCGGCGCATGGCGCTTGTGCGCATTTGATGCGCTCGATTATGCGCCGGCCGCATGAGCTAGACGCATGAGCAGGACGAGCTGGACGCATGATCGGACTGAGCTTGCCGCATGAGCCGGTTGCAAGAGCGGTCACATGGACGGCCGCATGCGCTGCTGCTTGCGCGGCCGCATGCGCTACGGCATGAGCGGTCGCACGAGCGGTTGCTTGCAGGACCGCATGAGCGGTTGCATGCGGGTTCGTTGCTATCAGATGGATTTAATTAGTTATGGAAAGATTGAGTCATTAATTTAAATTCGATATTTGTGGGATTTGAATTTAATTCATTTAGGATTTAAATCATTCATGTGGGATTTGAATTTAATTCATTCCAATCACGTAGGATTTAAATTTATTCATGTGGGATTTGAATTTAATTCAAATCAATCATATGAGATTTAAATTTAATTCATTCCAATCTTATGGGATATAAATTAAATTCATTCCAATCTTTTTGTAACTAATGGGCGGCTAGGCTCCTCTATAAATACTCTTTTCGTGCATACATTGAGAACTTACTTCGAAATGGAGGAGACGAAGAGAGTTGCAGCCGCCATTGCAGTCCATGAAGTTCGTGCGAGTCCAAGTAAGAAGATGACAACGAGCGTTCCAGAAGTTCTACGTAGGGGTGAGCAACGGTTTGGTTCGGTTCAAACCGAACCGGATATCATAAAACCGCATAAACCGAAAATCGTTTTTTGCAAAACCGTAAACCAAACTGAACATTTAAAAAATTAAAAAAAACCGAACCGAATTTGGACGGTTCGGTTTTCGGTCGGTTCGGATTTATGGGCCAAGTGAAACCTATTGGAAAAAAATTATACCAAAAATAACAATAAAAAAAATTATTACAAAATTTAGAAAATCTTTTAATATTACAAATCTCTACACTCTTTCTTTCCACTTGTATAATACACCGAAACAAATCTGAAACATAAATTAAGAGTAGATCATAATTAAGCAAGTATCAACAAGTCTCAAACATAAACAAGTCTCAAACATAAATTTTCTATACAGAATCACTTCAAGTAAGTATCAAGTATCAACTCAATTATATTTATATACATCATAATTAAGAGTACTATTACAAAGATTTTAATTCGAGTTCCAGAACACCAAGAACCAACCGAAGCACACGAATCCAATCTAGATGATGATATTATTGAACAATACGAAATTCCTACTGCGGATGAACCAGATGAACCTGATCGAGTTCTTATCTAGATGAAGAATTACCTACAAATGAGCCACCAATGCGAGCTTTAATCAAAGTATCTGAACCTTCAGACGATGAAACAGTGGAAGAGCTCACAATTCCTAGTGCAGAGGAACCCGGTTCGACTCTGGAAACAGAAACAGAAGAAGAAGAATAAGAAAAAGAAGCAGCAACCAGAGCCGGTCCTGAACTCACAGGGATCCGGGACAAACTTTCAAAATGAGATCCCATACATAATGTAAAAAAATAAAACAAAAGTAAAATAAAAAATAAGACTCCACCAAGATTTGAACTAGGAACCTCTTGTGTACAAGTCTAATGTAATAACCACTACACAACAATTGCTTTGTGATAAGATTGGTCAATGGTAAATACTAGTTCTATTTTCGGTACAAAATTATTTATATATTTTAAAAAAAAAATTGGGCCCTTCTGGCCCATGGGGCCCTGGGCGGTCGCCCTGTCCGCCCTGGGCCAGGGCCGGCCCTGGCAGCAACGAATGGACTTCCAAAAGATCTAGCTCCATAAATCCAAGAACCGGTTAAACCCTCGAGACAGGAGCGGACCTACATGAGACAAGTGGTGGCAGTTGTCACCACTGAATTTTTACTTATTTATGTTATTTAATTTTTTTTTTTTATCAATTTTATGTTTTATTCCCTCAAAAATTTATAATTTATAATTTTTATTTACATCATGATTTACTTTTTTTTTTTTCATAATGTTTATTTTTTGTCGCTCCTAAAATTTTGCTAAAACATGGGAGGTAGTTATGGAGGAAAAAATAGTTAAGAATTTTTACTCCTCTTTAAATTTCTGCACCCCTGAATCTAGATGATCAGAAAATAGAACTCCAAATTCCTACTACGAGAAGCAGAAAAACTAAACCACGATTTATAGCAATCGACATAATTACAAGAATCGGACGCAAATGTCGAGAAACATACCGATGATATCAAACTTCCTGCAGCAAGAACAGACACCGAATCAGAAGAACCGGACGTGCGATATCGACCTTGGTGAGGCTGCATGAGAGAGAATTGAGAGAGAGGTGGGACAAGAAAATGGAGGGAGAGAGAGAAAAATAAATAAATAAATAAATAAATAAATATATATATATATATATAGAGAGAGAGAGAGAGAGAGAGAGAGAGATATGTGGGATTTTAATATAAAAATTCTACTACTGCTCCTTAATTATGCATGAGAGAGAGTTAATAGTCAATAAGTAATATTATTGTATAATTATCCTGCTGCTCCGTAATTATGTCGTTGCTCCTTAATTTATATTATTTAATTATAATAATGATGATAATTAATTAATCATGGTTAAAATATACACTAATAATAGTTAAAAAATTTGTTAACTTTTAATTTCAAAACATAGTTTTCTAATTATTTATATCAAAATTTAAAATTTTAATCCATAAAAAAGATAATTCAAAAGTGGAAAATCGTATCAGCTTTCAATTAATATTTTATTAAAAAATATAAAATATTATATTTTTTAATTTATTTTAACAATAGAAAATTTTATTAAAAAAAATTTAAAAGTAATAAGTTATACTATTTTTAATAATTTAAAAGATGTGTTTAGAGTGATCCAACAGTGGATGCTCAAACGAATTGTGATTGCGCTAATGACTCTGTGGTAATTTCCGTCACAGCTACATCTTAATTTCCCATTACCACCAAAAGCTAGTTTGTGCGCCGCTACAATGCTCCCCAAACCCTCAATCTCCTCCTCCTCCTCCTTCTTCCGTCCCATCCGTAGCTTCCGCTCCCAAGCCGCTCTCGACTCCCTCCACTTCCACGCTCCCTCTAAAACCCTCGTCCTCTACAACTACCCCTCTTTCTCCGGCGCGTACGCCGCCCTCTTCGCCCACCTCTACCTCTCCCGCCTCAGCCTCCCCTTCCTCCCCCTCCCCTTCTCCTCCGTCGAACCCCTCAGGTGCGTATGTCTCCTCCGCGTTTGTGGGCGTGACTATATCAACCCCCCACATAATTCTCTTTCTTGCTTTCCTTTTTTTAGGTTGGAAGATTTTAGGTCTGGAGGAATCGAAACCTGCTATCTTCTCGACTTCATCGGCCCCAACAATTTCGCGCTCGGACTATCAACAATCATACCTAGGTACTTTCCCTTGCTTCATAGATAAGGGTGTTGGGCAGCTACGAAACAAAATAAATGAGAATGCTAAGATGGATGACCGGGTAATAAATTGAAAGATAGGATACAAAATAGAGCGTATATAGAGATGATGCCAATTGAGGACAAGATGCGAGAAAATCGTCAAACGTGGTTTGGACGTGTAGTGTGGACCAATAACCTATAGATACTCCAATTAGGAGGATCGGTAAGATAGTAGTTAAAGTAGCCGCGAGGACAAGAGGTAGGCCAAAAACGAACATAGATTGAGGCTCTAAAAAAAGGATATGCTTCTTGTTAGTGTTATAAAGTACATTGACCCTTAACTTTAGCCGAATGAAAAAAAAAGGATTCAAACACCCGACCCCAGAAATTGGGGTTAAATGCTTTGTTGTTATTGTTGTTGTTTTCTTCTGTAGAAAAATATAAATGTATCTTTTTAGGGTAATAGCATTCGATCACCGTCAATCCTCACTGGCGAGAATTTCAAAATTTGAACAATGTCCCGAGAATTTAGAGCTACGAATCGATACAACCAAGAGCAGTACCCGTGCAGTTCATGATTACTTTACGGAGAGACTTGCGGAAATGAATGCACCGTTGGTTAGTATAATAGCAAAGTTTTAGTTGGATAGGATATTGTTTGACTTGAATATATAACATCGTGTATTGTTGTAGGAAGAAGATATGGTTTTACTGAAAGGAGAATATCGAGATCGAGTTGAAAATGTTATGAGGTATATCGACGATGCTGACCTTCGGAAGTGGGAGCTTCCGGGTATTGGAGCATTCAATATCGGGCTCAAAGAAGTTCGGCCAATGTTGAATTGTATCACCAACCCTTATGTCTTTGAGCAGGTCTGCTGCAATTATGGAAATAGATTTTGCTTTGTTTTTTTACTTATTATATATCTATTTACTTATAATTGGGTTATATTTTTTTCTGGTCAAACAGCTACTGGAGATTGATTCGGGTGACTTGATTTCGAAGGGAAATGAATATGTTAGCTCCCGTCGGGTTGCTGCGAGCAAGTTGTTGGAAAATGCCTTCAAAATTCGTCTAGGAAGAGGATTGTATGGCGAATGCTTGGTACTGTTCAATCCTACTTAAAACTTGAGATGATAATGACTGTGCACATATTTTTCATTTATATTGTATGTCACGATCTATTTAGGAATTTGAGTATTTGCAGGCTTATCGTTGGTTTTAAACTTTGCTGAAACTTTTATTATTAACTAGCTGGTTGTCAGTACTCAAATTCACTCGTATTTTGTCAACAAATGTTATCCGTCTCTTCAGTTCTAAATTTAGTTGTTGGACCAGACGTCGATTAAATTAGTAAATTTTAATGAACTGTGCTGAGATATTTGTCCGTCCGTGTCTATTCAATTTGGTGTTAGCTTATATTCGTTAGTATTTGTTCATTGTACAAAAGGATACTTTTGAAGTTTTACCATTTAGTATCAGATCTATATTCTTTTACCTTAAGTCCTTTCCATATCCTTGATTACCCTTGGCACATTGGTAACATAGTAATCATGCTGCACTTTGAAATGTCAAAAAGACACCCGAGAGCAGTCATTATATTAGGATATATTAATACTCTTGACTAGCTTCATCCTACAAATTTGTTTACATTCATGTTCCCCCAAAAGTAGGATAAGGCCTTTGTTCTTGGTGTTCTCATATAGTCATATATCAGCGTTTCTAATCTGTTGACATGGCTTGTTGTCAATCTTGAAAACCATAGATAGGAAAGAACCTACAGCTGAACATCTTTGAGACATTATCATCATTATCCAAACCTTCTCCCATCATAGAGCATAACAAACTCCATGAAAAATTTGACAAAGTTTTATGACTTGATGTCAACCTTCTATGTTGTGCTAAGTTTCTAGCGAAGGTAACATTGCACGACAAGGTCGAGCTATATAACCTAGGCGGCCAGTTGGAAGTTGGCAGGTAGGTGGGCCTACCTTTTGGATATGCAGTTTAAGCTCATGCAACCAAGGAGCACCCCCAAGTTTCCCTAGACTATAAAGAGTCTAGACGAAGAGATAAGATGATACGATTTGCTATTGGGATTTGCATTCATCTCTACGACACATTAAGCTAAAGAGTGAAGGAATGACAATCCCAACATTTGTGACATTATAAAGAGGGAAATCAGGGTTGTCCATATACATTCTTTAAGAAGTAATTTTGTTGTGTTTGCAGTTAATTTAGTCATGCGGTGCTAGCAGCCGCATGCTTTAGGAATAATTCAAGACCACAATTTGGCAACGCTGCGTTTCTAAGATCAAAATGAAGGTTTCAGGCTAGATTAAGGATATGAGAGTGAAGCAATGAAGCATCTCTGTGCCAAGTAAGCTTCATGCTTCTTGCTGTTGCAGGAGTATGAAAGTAACAAGGGTTGCATAGATCTTCATGAAATTCTTCCATGAGAAAGATTTTGGCGGAAGGTTGGTAAGTTGTTAGGCAAGATCTAAAATTGTGCAAGTATTACTGAATTGCATTTTGACTTGACATGTTCCACTAGCATGATATTGATTGTACTATTATTATTTGTTTAAAATGATTATAGTAATGAAGTAATAATTAGTGCAAGACAGTTGGAGAGACAAACATGTTTCCTATCTGCATTGAGTGTAAGCATCTGTGAAGTATTGGCATTAAATCACTTCCTCTCTTCTTCTTTTTCATGGATAAACTTACAAGTTGTTTTGGTGCATAATTTTTTTTGATAATTATTGCTTTAGTTTATGGAACCAGATAAGGTAAAAATGTTCATAGAAACTTTATAATTTATAGCATTCAGAATCTGTAAAATGAAAACATTACAAATATGTAATTTTGGAGGACCATGAGAAGAAATAAGGAAGTTCACATTGATGGTTGGGTAACACAAAGTGTGGAGGTTTCGAAATATATAATTAAATCTTAACACAAGGGCAAGATTGAGGAGGATGTTTTGCCTTTAATCAGTGGGGGATAAATGAAGTGGAGAAGTTCTTATAGAGTATTATTATCTGGCCGTCCCTACTCATGAAGTAAAACTGTGTAAGTTGGATATAAGACATACACTTCTTATGGGTCAGAATTTTTGGAAATTGAGAATCATGTCCATTGCTTCGAGAGAAATTGAAATGAAATGCTGAGATAGTGAGCTGCAGAGTGAGGAAAAGAGAAATTAGTGGATTTGTTGTAAGTTAGAAATGACTGATATGGTGAGAAATTCTTTGAGATGATTTTGACATGTGCAATAAGGGTTGAGGGATCTGCAGTCAGGAGTTAAAAGATACTAACTTACAGTACTACTAAGCAAGGGCAGAACTAAATCGACATAAATCATGGCAGTTGGAAGGATATCATGGTTGGTAATTAATTCAACTGAGTTGAATGGAGAAAAATGGCTCGCTTTTTGGAGCCAAAATTTAGACAAAACTTATCTCGTGTGTGTGTATACATCTGCAGTATTTGTATTATGTTGGCTTACAAATATACATGGAGTTCATTGAGATTTCACATGTATTATTTGTGTGGCATTTATGTATTAATAGGAAAATGGGAACCCAAAAATATATAGGTTATTCTCTTGTATTTTCTTCAGTGTTTCCTTGTGTTTACCATTAAACCTATATTTAAATCAGTGGGAACTGAAAAGAAACTTAAGCTGTGGTTATACCTGCTGTGGAAAAAACTGAAGAAAGCTACATCGGGCCATTGGCCTTAGTCAGTCGGGGTGCTATGTCACTTCTCGTTTTGTTTGGCTGCTTTCTCTACCTTTTAATTATTTGTGAGCTGCTATGTGCCTTATCCTCTGTTCTAAAAGGCGGCCTAGCGATGCCCGCCTAGGCACCTTCCTAGCACCCCCCCCCACCCACCACCACCACACCCACCTCCTCCCCCCACCCCCCCCCACCCACCCACCCACCCACCCACCTCCCCAACCCCACCCCGCCGTCCGACTATGCATGTTTTGGGATTTTATGGACTTTTTTCTGCAATTTTCAGTAGTTTTTTTTGGATTTTTTTGAACCGCCTAGGCGGGCTAGGCGCTAGGCGGCGGGTGCCCGCTCGTCTAGCGCTTTTCACAACCTTGGCCTCATCATTATGGAACTGGCTGCTCATATGTCACTTCTCGTTTTGTTTGGCTGCCTTCTCTATCTTTTAATGATTTGTGAGCTTCTATGTGCCTCATCCTTATGGAACTGGCTGCTCATATGATTTAATATACATTCTAAGTTCTAACTCATCGTGCTTATTAGGGTACTTGAGCAAGTGTCTTCTCCATTGGCATCATGAAGATAATATCTAATGACCTTGACTTAGAAGTTTATCTTCTCCTACTTCCACTCTGTTATTGTAGCTTTTACATATTCCATATTTGAACCTGCATTACGTCATTTATAAGATGGAATTTTCAGTTATATTTCAACCATGAAAACACATTGATTAACAAATTTAGATGTGTAAGTTAAATAGTATGTATGGTTATTACCTGAATTAAGCTTTTTTTTACTAAACATATTAGCAGTCAAGAATTCGTGCTTTGTGCAGGCTATATTGTTCTTAAAATTTTGTGCCTTCAATTTTACTACTGCAACTTAAGCCAAAATTATTTCTATCAATAGGCAATCAGGGCTGATGGAAATTCAGATCTAAGCCATGAAATAGCCTTGGAACTAAGTAGTAGGAGCGCATCAGCTGGTTTAAGGTATATGTTTCTTTTCATCGCTTGAGCATGATTTACTCATAATGCCAACTGACTTGAATTGCATGCTATTGTCTCATTAGATAATACTTTATCACATCTCTTCTACGTCTAGATCTTATTAGCTACCTCGCTTGAGTCGAGACAATAATGAACCAAATGTGTTGAACTGTGGAATTTGTCCTGCTCATGAAAATTTGTTTTGTACAAAGTCACAAAGATCGGAAGCTATCAATTGGTCTAGGAAAAAAAAAACTTAAACGAGTACCACTAGATAACTATCATTAAATTTCTTCATTTGATTATCATGTTATCTTTATATATATCATAAATATACAGTTTCTTCATATAAGGGATTCCATTATCCTAAAAGTTCTTATTTCGCTGGATTTCTTCTGCGTGTTGAAACCAGATTCCTTGCTCGTCTAGACTGAAGCTTCTTTATCATGAGATTTGATGTCTTGTCTGTATATAGAAGTGCAACCGAGTTCCTTGTTTATCTTATGTGAAGATACATTCTGCATTTTTTTTTATGAAGTTGCATACAGACAGCCTTACCCGTTGACCTGGAATCCATCTGAAAGAGTGGTCTTGTCTGTCTCAGACCTATAGGAGCAGCTGTATTCATGCAACGAGGCAATCTAAAGATGTGCTTGAGAAGCACAGATAGTTCGATTGATACTTCAGAGATAGCCAAGGTGTGTATCACTATAACTATCATTACTTGCAATACAATTTTTTTCATCAAAGATTGGACATATTTGAGCCAGAATTTGATATGTTTGTTAAAAAAATGAGGCATACGGTGGCGGTGGCAACTCTAATTCGAGCTCCTTTATAATAAGAATGGATGAGTACAACCAATGGACTGCAGTGAACTCCTGTTAAATATATAGAGGTAAGTTCAGGTCTTTTTCTGTCTTATCAACTTAATGAAATAATGTGCCTTTAATTTACTGTGAAATGTGACTGAAATGTCCTTCTGTATTCTTTGTTCTATGGTTGTGGTCAAGCCTAGTTCTCTTCTGAAACCAAAGCTAAAGCAACTTAAACCAACTCTGCAGTACTTTTAAGTATCTGTTAATAAAACTTTATGTAGTCATGCTTCATTTTTGGGTCAAGTTTTACTTCCAATTCATGATTATTGCCATTTTCTTAGTCTTTTGGAATGTTTATTTGTCTGAAATAAATATGACGACAGGGACATGAAATTCATCATCGTGGGATCTTCTAATCGGATTCTTGCATATCTATTGAGTTTACAAAACTAAATCCAATTTTTTTTTCCACAAACCCTTATTGTCAACATTAGAAAACCACTGGAATTCCAACTTTTACCCACTTGGCGTAAACCAAGAGGGAGAGGTTGCTCATAAAGTAAAAGGGCACATGCATGACAATAGGTGATGTAGCAAGACCAAAATTTTAATTCATGTTTACAAACATTCACATAATTTTCCGTGTGGCTTGCTTATGCACTCATATTGATCTCCCACTTATTTTGTTGCCTATTGTTTGCATTACTTATTATTGCTAGTGCTTTCAAGGAGTTGAAATGAGGAACTTTTGCATGCGAAACAAGTTGAGATGGATCTTTGGCATGGCAGCTGATCGCATCAACTTAAGGATGCAAATACTAACCCTAGAGGGAGAGATGCCTAACAGCATGGACCCAACAAGAGGTGCCGGAATGCCAAGTTGTACTGATTCCTGAGACGTTCTGTACACCATAAAAGGCCAAGCTGCAGTCTATCTATTCAGCATAATTCCTTATATGACAATTAGCAAATGACCTGTAGTTGGAGATTGTAGCAAACACATCCTATAAATTCTAAATTGTCATTTGATTATGCAGTTGCTGTTAGATAATTTTGTAACTTTGTTGCCCAGGAATAACAAGTTGAAGAGAATGGATATGCAAGCCAGGGCCTGTCTTTCATGTGCCCAAGAAAAGTTAAGAGAGATTTTTGTGGCAGAGCTCCAGATTATGGCTCTTGGACTTGCATATTGTACTGAATAATGTCAATAACCTAAAGCTACTTTAATCCTTTGACAATTTTATGTCTTCTTGTTGAGGAATTCCCCGCACCCCACCTCAAAGTGGTGACCATTGACCAGCAGGGAATATTACGTATCACTATTTCATAATACATGCTTGTTTCCTTCGCATTCCACATTGCTTGTATTATCCTGTGACAATTATTTGTGCATGTTCTTGCCAGCATAAATTTTAATTAATCTTTTAAACGTGTCCTTAAATAAAAAATAAATCGTATACATAACCTACCTATTAAATTAAGTTAACCCTAAATCAATTGATTCTGTTTTGTGAACAATGAGCAAAGAATTCTTCTTTTCCCTACTATTGCACCTTGAGGCCCTTACTCTCTCGTTCTTTTCCCCTCTTGCTGCACCACCAACATAGCCGAGAGGTCCGTCCTGTTGGAGTGCAGCCTCGATCCGAGGTGTGAACATTGTGAAGTGTGAACATCGTGAAGCGTTGTCAAAAGTTGTAGGCAGAGTTCTGTTGAGAACAGAGTTTGGTTCGAATTCGGTCTGCCGTACTAAATGGGTTTTAGGATTTTGTCACCATTTAATTTGACCGTGTGATCAAATCTGGACGACCAAAATTAGTGTGGGACTATTTTAGAGATTTCATATGACCTAAAATAGATTTCTCAATATATATATATATATATATATATATATATATATATATATATATATATGTATGGGTAAACGGGATATGAGTCATATTGTTCATTTTTCTACATGAGCCATGCAAAAGTGGACCAATAGGAATATAGTGTACTAATGCACATGGATGCACGTAAGATGTACGACTATATTCTTATTGGTCCACATGTGCATATATATATATATATATATATATATATATATATATATTGAGGAGGGTTGTCATCAGAAGCTCATTACCTGAGATTCATGGTGCAAGTCCACAGAAAATCTAAGAGAAGTCCGTAATTTGCTCTTATGGCTTGTTATCCAAGATAGTTGGAAGAGAATATCAGTTCGGCGAATCGTATTCTTCATTCAGGAAGATCACTACGGGTTGAGTGAGTGATTTCGTTGTAATCTTTGTGTTTTTTTTTTCATGAGTTTTGTGAGAGAGTTGAATATTTGGGCAAATGGTATAACATATTTTTATTCGATCTTTTATCTTGTTGGAAGTTATATAGATTGAGATTTGTCCAAATAACATAGTCACCGAAAATACTGTGCTTGATCTGCCTTGATGCTTTTAGGGTGGGGGTTTAAGAGAGGGAGTCATAGAGGGTTTAAATATGATGACATTCTCCTCAAATTTTTCTTCTTCTTTTAATCAGTTGTTTCGTCTTCCTGGATTTCAACCTGGTGTCATTCAAGTGTATTGTCTTTTCTCGCTTTCTCTTATTACTCATACTTCCACTCAAAACCATATGTAATAAGGATATTTTTGTAACTATTATATTTTTATTAATCCTCCTCCACTGAATACCTCCAATCCAAAAAAGAGTTATTAAACACACCCCACTTAACTCTCCCTCAAATCTAAGCAAAGTTATATGTATTGACTCCTCTACCCTCATTTAACTTTTCTTTACTTAACCTTACTTAACTCTGTACTTAACCTCACTTAACTCTGCATATTTTTTTCACCCTCAATCTAAGCAGATCCTTAGGGGACGTTTGGTATGCTGAATAATATATAACACAAATTCTATATTCTCGTAAATCAAATTCCAAGTAATTAAATTTTCTAAAATTTTTATTTTTATTTTTGATGATTATATAAATATTTTCGAAGAAAAAAAGTCAAAAAAAAAAACAAATTTTTTTTTTCCAAAAAATAAAGAAACGAAAAAAAAGACAAAAAAGGATTTTTTTTAAAAAAATTTGAAAAAACTAAAAAGTGGGGAAAACTGAAAAAAAAACATAAAAAAAAGGAAACGAAAAACGTAAAAAAAAAAATGAAACAACTAAAATCTTAAAAAATGAAGAAGAATAAAAAAAGCATTTTTTCTCGGGCAAAAAATAAAATAAAATCAAATAATAGAATTTCCATATTTTGTGGATAATTTTTTTTATCCGAGTATTTGTAGTTTTTTAAAATATATTTTTTAACATAAATCAAATAGAAGAATAAATTTTGTACCATAAATTTGTCTGTAAATAAGTTTTGTTGGGTGCACAAAACGTTTCCTTGGAGTCAATATTTCTCACTACAAGTATTCCGTCGTCTGATTTTTTTTGTTTGTTTGATGAACATAGATATAATGGATTTTATGTATTTACTTTTGTCTTTTTGTCATGTTCAGTATATTATTTTAAAGTGTTAAAAAATATAATAAAATTTCCAACAAAGAAGGAAAGTGTCACCTTTGTAATTTATTCTTTTGCTAAATGGAGCCCAAATAATTTAATAACAATGATCCCATTCCTTTTTGTTAGAGCATCATTAGTATTTGAGACTCTTCAATACAATTTAGGATCAAAAAATAAATAAATAAATAAATATAGAATGAATTTGATTTGTATGAAAATAGTAGAAAATGATAAAATGAACTCCGGTCATAAAGATTGTGTAATAAAAAATAAATGTGAGAAAAAAATCTAAATCTAGAATGCTGGACTTTAAATTAGGATTTACTATTCTAGAAAATGAATTCTTTCGGTCTAGAATTTAGAAATTGAAAGACTCAACCTATAACTTTTATGGTAAATAAGACCGAAAAACTAAAAATTGTGACTAGAAATAGAATTTCCTATTCTCCAAAATAAACTTTCAATGAGACTGAAAGTTCTGAATGAAAAAATGGGACCGGAGATGTTACTTAGGATGCTCTTAGATCCCAACGTTTCTCCTCCACATTATTATTTGGAGTACATTTCGTCTCTCTAGCTCTCCCCGATCACGAACCAAACCCTAATTTTTCTTCCGAAACCCTAACCCTAGAATTTGACCAGACTTCCATACACTCGCAGAAACCGTAACCCTATAAATTTGGTTTTGATGATCGGATAATCGGAGATTTGGATGGGGGGAATCTGGTGCCGGACTTCCGTAAAACTCCGACGAAGATTCGTTCGACATTAGGGATGCGAATTTCGGGGACGGTCCGCTTCGCCGAGCACATATGTTTCGGCGGTTGAGATGCTTCGTCGGTTTGGATCCAGAGAGCCTGCTCCCGAAGAGGTTCGCCAGCAGCTCGAAGGCTTCGTCGCGGCGGCGGAGGAGGAGGCAGATCGGGTTCCGGCAGCCGGACATGTTGGAGACCACTCACGAGATCGCAATCTACATACACAGATTCCACAACCTCGACTTGTTCCAGCAGGGGTGAGTACTGTCTCGAGAGAGAGAGAGAGAGAGAGAGAGAGAGTCTAGCTTTAGCTCCTTATTTTGTATTTTCCGGAATTGTTTCGCGTAACTTTACTCTGGTGGGAACTTGCAGGTGGTACCAGATTAAGATCAGTTTGAGATGGGAGGACAGCGAGAGGGAGACTCGCGGCACTCCATCGAGAGTCGTGCAGTCCGAAGGTACTGTGATATTGTGTGAATTTAAGGGCATTCTTTTGTTCATTAATATTTGCTAGCAGTCAGTTGTTCACACTTGCCGGATCTATGGTACATTCTGGTACGGCAAACATATATAAGCGCTAAACTAGTGACAGGGCTATTAGCTGACATGACGTGAATGGTTCCGTTAACAAGAGCTAATGGAAGGGATTATTAACAGCTATCTAGTGTGACCAACTGACCATTTACATTTATGCAAGAAGAGAGATGGTTATAATTTCCATTCACATTAAGCTCATTTTTTAGTCTAAAAAGGTTCACTTTTTGTGTCCACTGCTCGAGTTCATATTTGTGGATTCTATTTCCTTTAGGTCTGATCCTTAGGTTTCGAATAATTGGAACATGAGTGCCCAACATATGTGGACATGGAAAACAGTTGGCGGAACTGGGAGGGGCTAGAAAAGTCAATAACCTTGAAATAGATTTATTGGAGCTAGAATTAATTTTCTATTTCTCAAGTAGATACTTCATTCTGTAAGTAGTTTTTGGATGTGTTAGGAACTACATGCGTTTATCCAGATTCGTGTTTCTATGGAAAATAAGTAGGAAACATAAGTGGTGCATGGGTAGTTATTGCCAAAATGGTGGTGCATGAGTGGTGATTTTCCTAAATATGACAATACTTGCCTTTACTCTCTCATAGAATAGAAACATATCCCAGTCTGGAATTAGAATGCCTACATTTTACTCCAAAATAATACAAAGAACAAAAGTGCCATTAATATGGTTTAACCTGATTAATGGCGTTTTTGCTATGAAATTGTGTTTGTCAAGAATAAACACATTTTTGGCACATTTCCATTACTTATCCAATTGCCAGACACCAACTAAAGCTTATTCCAGTAGTTATGTTCAGTAGTCAATTGCAAGCGAAAACACCATATTTATATTATAATTTTATGACATTGATTATAGGTTGATATAAACTCGGATGGATGTAAGTATGTTTTGTTGGCTTATGTGAATTTAAGGGTATTTCTTCCTCTTTATATGGTTGATAATGGTTTGATAGGAAATGGAAATAAGTTTGAGATGTTACGGCCTACTGTAATGGATATGTTGATGGAAGCAGCTTATGAGTGACAACAACAAATTATACTGTAAGTAATATGACTGGTGATGATAAGTAAATATCATCACAGATTGAAATTATAAGTGCAGTCAAGTGGCCTTAAGTGAATATAAAGGGATTCCTTTATTAGAAAATTTTGTAGGGGATAATATATTTTAGGATAATTCCCAACAGAAAAATTAGGAAAAATTTCAACACGTTTTGCCAGACGGTCCGGCGGAATCTCTGTATTTTTTTAATTTGTTGTTGTTGTTTCTGCCTTTGATTTGTTAATAGAAGAAGAGAGTAACTGTTCTCCATCCACATCGAGATTGGAGCAATGTGCCTAAAATATATTAGAAAGAAAGAAATGTTGATCAAGAATATTGTATCAATTATCCTCAAAAGAGAGAAGCAGAACCCGGACCCCTTCGGCTGTTTACTTTGCCCGTTGACATGATGGTTGAACAAGATGGCAAGAGGTGGAAGACAATGAAGAATAAACAACACATTTTATATGGAATAATGGAAGAACACAAAGTAGAAAGTACTTGAGCGTGAATATGAATGCTAAAGAAATAGGGTTGCGGTAGTATAGTCTTTGCCGCACAGACACAAACACACAGAAAGGACACAGCTAGATGGACACGACACCATATTTTGGGGGCGTATGCCTAGAACATAAACTAGTGCTCTAGATTAAAATTAAAGTACATGAACTCTGTACACAATTTTTCATACATCAATCTTTAATTGAAGAAAAATAATCAACAACAAAGTCTATCTGAAGTCAAGAACTCCATCATATCAGAACCATATGTAAAAGTTCATAAAGGATCCAAAAGATTCACATCAGTAAACATCAAGCAGTAAACGTGCAGTAAACATCAACGACGGATACTCCTAAGCGAGATTTTTTGCCAAGAGTTGAAATCAAGAAATGACAGATACATAATCCAAATCAATAAGAAGAAGAAGAGGAGTTCACCTCTCTTCTAAAAGAGACCAGACCATCGGCTTCTCCCTCTCTGCCTCACTTGTTTTTTGTTGTTCTCGATGGTGGTGGTGACGATGGTGATGGTGGGGTCAATCTCAGAATTCGTTGGACTATGGAAGAATATATACAATAATATTTTTCTGATATACATAAAAAAATTTATAAAAAAAAAGATTACAGAGATTCCGCCAGACCGTCTGGCGGAATGTTTCTCTGTTGAAAAATTTCCCCTTTTTTTTCTTTGTGGGGAATTATCGTAAAATGTGTTATCGCCTAGAATATTTTATGTTTATTGGTTGCGGATGCCGGTGGCTTGATATAAGCACTAATGTCTAATGGCTACCGAGGTTGATGACATATCTTAAATTGAAATAAAGTGATAAAAATGAATTGAAATAATGAATGTTATCGCGCTGATAAGGAGATATAATCTTTGAATTTATAAGAGTGTTTCCTGGTTAGTGTAGCTTTAAGGGGATTCCTTGATTGCTCAAGGGTTACTAGTGACATGACAGGAAATAAGTTAGGTGTGAAGCCCTGTTGTAGCTGTGACAACAGTATAAGTGAAGTTATTAAGTGATAACTAATTGAAGTTGCAAGTAATATGATTGTTAACGAGTAAATTTAAGCTTGAATTTATCATAACTCAAAGCGTGCAGGTGGTTTATGATGTTAACTTTTTAGTGGATTCCTTGACTGATGTAAAATAAGCTTTGACACTGGGAGACTGTCTTGGGTATTTTGGGTGAGAGTCATTCAGCATACAGGCTCCTATTGTTTCTGATAGGTCAATTATAGCAAGAAGGTCAAATAGGAGTTGAAATAATGTCTATTTGGGTGGTAACGGTTAAAAAGTAGGATTGTGTTAAAAGTTATGTCAATAACAATTGTCAAGATGAAATCATGAAAGTATGAGCCATAACAATAACATAAATTTGGCATCTGACTTCCATGAGACTTCCACTAATGCAGGGTCCCGGGAAGGTCTAAGATTTATGCAAATTTATTCCTATTTATTGCGAGACTGTCTGCTTCTCCATTCTGCAACTTTCAAGATGGAATTGTGAAACCACAGCTGTCAAGCGATGTCTCTGTAAGCGATAAACAAATTAAAATTACAGTGATTTAACGAGTACATACTTTGGATCATATAAGTATTTGTGGTGCTAATGTGAATGCTTAGGGTATTCCTTGATTGGTTCATGTTGCTAGTGGCTTGATAGAAAGTAAGTTTGCGATATTATGTTTTCTTATGTTCCTGAAATGTCAAATTTATATGATAAGTGATAACAGTAAATTGAATCATAAACTAGTGATATGGGCAGATATAATTGAAAATTGAGATTAGAAGTACATTTGGTGATTACGTGACTTTATTGGGATTATTCTACTGCTCAATTGTTGCTGGTGGCTTTATGAAATTAAAAATGTTTGTATTAGGGTCAGTGTACTTCTTAATTAAGCTCACAGCTTATTATGGATTGCAACCAACTTTTGTATGCGATTTTGTAGATTATTTGGAGTAATTAGAAATAATGGATTCATCTGATATTTAGGTAATTGTTCGTTGTTTTTAAGTATCTATAGGAACTTCACATAAATTCACCCTTTTGGAATGTTATTTTAAATCTTTATAGTTGCTCATTTTGAAGGATTATGTGTTGGTAACCTGAGACTCAATTTGTCGTTTGGAATATGAAGAATGCAACATGCCTAGCTGGCTACTCCTTGCAGAATGTATCCACATGGAAGCATATTTTTACCTACTTTATTTTGATTACATAGCAAAAACATGGTACAAAGTCGAGGTTACCAACTGAAATCATTTAACATATTGGACCGCTGTTATCTCCTCTCTATGATGCTTGGTAAAACTTTAATAAAGGTGTTGTACCTGTTATACTTTACTGACACATGTTGCCATGTCGGGTACAACTTCATCTTTGTCCTAATTTTTAGAACGTTAACTTCTGTATCCAAAATATACCCTATCAATTATCTAACACTCGTATATTCTATGAGAATTTAGGTTATTTTTTATTTCGAGAAAACAAACAAAACAATTGTCTCGAACTAAGTCCATAACTCATGATTTTTTTATGCATATTTTGAAATCAAAGTATACCTTCATTATTGTAAATGAAACAGTATATTCGAGTGTTTACACACACATATCACATATGACTTCACTAGGGCTTCACTTTGCATCAATGCTTTACAATAGGAAACGGCCAGTAGGCGGCTGGTGTGCTAGCACCTAGTGGCACATTACACATTTCTTGAACTTAGAAGTAAATTAAATTGGGAAGATATTAAAAAAAAGTATACTTATCATGAAATTGTATTATTTAAAACAACAAATGATTGAGAAGTTCCTAATTGAGAACATCACAAAAGAATAGGTAACTACAGAACATGTACAACAGATACTAAATAACTAGTACTATAGAAAGTTATCCAGCAATAAATAGTTACAAAAATTTGGGGGCTGAATTTCGGCACTAGTCAAGTAAATATAACAGGAAACTCAACCAGTAGACACTCGTACAAGTTGACAATAAATCAAAATATTTCAATGCCCATAAATCATACCTACAGAATGTGAAGCAATAACTATAGAGTAGAGGGAAAGGAGACTAAACTTAGAATGAAATTAGAAAAAAAGAGGTTTGGACTTTGATCATTACGTAAGAAGAGTCTGGCGGAAAAGGAGAAGTAACGAAGGGGATGAAGGATGAGCGGTTTAACTATAAAAGAAGAAAAAGCTGAATGAAAGGATTTTGTACTTACCTGAACAGGTCACCTGCCACCCAGAGGTTACTGGAGAAGCACACTGCCCTAGTCACCAGTTTTAGAGATTAGGGTGAGAAAGAGAATAGGGAAGGTTTAAGGGATCTGGAGTTGTGAGTTTTGACTTACATGGTCAAGGTTATATGGGTTCAAAAATGTGACTCATCCTACCTCATAACTCATAAAACCCGACACAATTTCCAGTTAGTAGGCTTTAATCAGGTGTCTAAAACTGCTTAAGGGACAACGTGGCAGGCACCTTGGTGACCTACGTAGCTTTATAGTCACAAGGAACACTTGCCCTGGCTTAGTTAGGTGCTCGGTCTTAGGTCGCATAAAGAACGTTGCTTATCGTGACGATAAGGTCTGAGTTGTCTGACCCTTGCATCCTGGAGGTACAGATTTGAAACTTGATAATACTTCTCTGTAAATGGGGTGAATGCTATGTCTGAGTTATATGCTATCTGTCTATTGTTTCATAACTCATAAAACCTGACACAATTTCCAGTTAGTGGGCTTTAATCAGGTGTCTAAAACTGCTTTAGGGGGGCAACGTGGCAGGCACCTTGGTGACCTACGTAGCTTTATAGTCACAAGGAACACTTGCTTGGCTTTGTTAGGTGCTCGGTCTTAGGTTGCGTAGGTGCTGCTTTTAAGAACGTTGCTTAGCACGATGATAAGGTCTGACCCTTGCATCCTGGAGACAGATTTGAAACTTGATAATACTTCTCTGTAAATGGGGTAAAGCTATGTATGTCTGAGCTATATGCTATCCGTCTTTTGTTTTAATAACTTCAAAGACTTATTTTGTTATTTTGTTATTGGACAAATGGTGAGAGTTTGGAGACAAAAGTTCCTGAGTGGGACAGGTGGAGGTTCGAATCACCTGGGCGTAGTAGTTATGTACCATTTCATATATATATATATATATATATATATATATATATATATATATATTATCCCACATGAGCCACACCTATTGGGCAATCTTTCGGCTATATTCTTAATCAACAGCATGTCCTTTATTGCAGCTGATGTCAGTTATTTCCTACAACTCTTTCCTGTTACATCCCAATCCAACTCCTGTCCAACTGCAGTCATATATTCACATTGTTGCTTCTGCTGATTCTGCTGAAACAGTTTCCTTTACTTCTACCATTTGTTTGTGTTCATCTACATAGTACCTGCCTATAGACTGATTCTTTTTTTTCCGATGTTATATGGGGGTTGTCTAGACCTAAAATATAACTTACATGTAAACTGCCAATAATTTTAGTTTTTAGCCATATGTTCTCATCTTTTCTATTGCACGTGTTTGTAGTCTAACAATAAGACATCGAGTTTGTTTAACTAGTTTGTGTCTAATGAACACTGTTGCATAAGGTTTTAGTTGGGAGGAAAGAGCTGCTACATACCTCCGTTTAATATTTGATTTGTTTTTGTTATTTGAACTTCACCTAATGGATAATGACATGGTAGGTGGGTTGTGCAGTTCCTGATTTAGTTTCAGAAGATGTTTTCGGAGTTTGGAGGATAGATGATTCTGAACAAAGTTTCTCTACACAGCCCTTCAAAATCAAATATGCTAGACAGGATGTTGTTCTTTCTGTTATGGTCTCTTTTAATCTAAATCTCGGACAAGATGAGGTGAGCGCATTTAATCTAACTGCACACGGTCATTCTTACATATTTTCCGTCTTATGTGTCTCTCATTTACCTAGTCTGATGTTCATTTTCTTGGAGGTTACTTTCCACATGACTGGCTGCTAATATTCACATCTTTTACTTTCCAGAAGCCATCGACATCAGCAGTAATACTGAAATTCGAGCTTATGTATTCCCCAATATTAGAAAGTGGGTGAGTGGACAAACCTAATATAGCCTTTCTTAGATAAGATAGCATTTTTGAACCCCTTGTGAATGGTTGACATAGTGCAGAAACTAATGATTTGGTGCAGTAACATCTGAATTCTTTCTTTTGCTGTCACAGTGCTGAGATACATGCTTTGTTTGATGCATTTCCTGCTTCATTCCATGAGTTCCGGATTCCTCCAAAAGCACTCCTTGGTTTGCATTCATACTGTCCTGTTCACTTTGATGCTTTTCATGCAGTGCTGGTTGATATGAGCATACATGCTGTTCTTCTAAAAGCTGGTTCACATACACCTCCGCAGAAGGTACCCAGGTTCGTGACTTTCAGTTTTTGAAGGTGTATTTTAGAGATTGTTCGAGTTCATTTTGTCATATAATTGACTCCATATATTTCAGCAAGTCACAGGTGATTGGAAATGTTACTGAGGAGCATTATGAAGATCCCAGTCAAGTAAGCGTGACACTGAATTTCCTTTTTCTTGCATATTTTTTTTGGTGCATACAAGCCTTTC
Source organism: Iris macrosiphon (assembly GCA_036927795.1). Lineage (NCBI taxonomy): Eukaryota > Viridiplantae > Streptophyta > Magnoliopsida > Asparagales > Iridaceae > Iris > Iris macrosiphon. The sequence continues at coordinate 179,701,826 of JAYESA010000001.1, forward strand.
TTTGTAATTTCATGAGTTAGAATAGGTGTTTATTGTGACAGGTATTAAATTTTATGCATTAGTTGCAAACTGTGCCTAATCATTTATTGAATATGATAAATTGTCTGTTCCCTTCTACTCAATTGTTATACTTTTATCTATAACATAACTACCACTCGATAGAAGCTATATTTCTGTTGAGCTTACAAATTGATAACTACCAGTAACTTAAACAAACAATCAAGTAATGTGGATAGCATACAAGCTTGATTCATCGTGCAAATTTGTATACTTGAGACGATGGGAAATACTCATCAGATGATTTTTGAGTTAGCATCTACATAATTTTGGATGTCTCTGAAATTTACGTTGCTGCTGACATGCTTGTATCGGTATCTAATAAAGCAGCACAGCTGTATAGTGTAGCATGATAGCATTCCACTGGATATGAGTTTGGATCTGAATTGCTAAAGCCACCAATTACTTAAGCCCTTTGCAGTTTCTTGTTTAGGCCACTAATTTGGGGTAGTTCATATGTACCGGAATTTAAGTAAAACCTTGATGCTTTATGTTCAGATATTGGGTCAAGGATTTGGTTCAAAAGCAATTGAGCTTGTCAAAGCATTATTAATATCACGAGAAGTACTTCTTGAGGAGCTTGAAAAGATCAGCAATGCAATTGGAAAGACAATAGATGAATTAGTTGCCGCAGACTTGAATCTTGGTAGATTTGAGTTAATTGGTACTACTTTAAGACCAGATGTATCTACTGCCAGTAGGAGCTTTTCTGGGAAGAAGGGAGTAGGCCAATTGACTGGCATCTTACAGAATGTACTAAAGGTACTGTTGGTTAAATGTTGAATATGTGCATAATGTTTTCGGTGTTGCATAGCTGATTAAGTGATATGCCTTTACCGTTGATGCCTTTATCGTTGCTTGTGCAGAAATCAGATGGTACTGTTGACGTTGGGAACGATGTTATGCTGTATTCGCTATCTAAGGAAGAAATAATAGATGTATTTTATTCTGTTGGCAGCCAACTTTCGTTTATCTGGAATGCTTTTTTGAAGTTTCACAGGTGAGGCATATTTCTGGCAGTTTTCCTCTCCCCAATATTAAGTCCCTTTCTAAAATGACAAAATTAATTCTTTCTCAGAATCAATTAACTGGCCACTGTAGGTGATAAGTTTCACTTACATCTGAAATTCTGATTAAAGGCCATGGACAGAGTGCCACAGAAAATAAAACTCATTAATAAATTTCTAGATGTTTCTGAGCCACATATTAATAATACTTTTTTTTTGTTAACCCTTTCTTCATATAATTAAATTTTTATTTGGCCTTGTCGTTAGAACACCCTATGCCTATATGGATGTACTTATGTATGTTCCATGCGTTATCGTCGATGGAAAATCCATGTGAATTCCATGTATCTTAATGTAAATAGTCTGAACTTCTTATATTTATTAACCAGTTTATGTGCCTAAGCATTTGAACCTCACAACTTGAATCTTTTAGGTAGAGATACTGAGATACAACTTACAAGTTTATGGGAGATCTATGGTTTAGCAACATCTGAGGCCACTTTATTCTGATTAATGTGAATTTGAAGTCATGTAGACATAATGGTGTGGATTTCAACTAAAATGTCCCACTAGCCTGCATGCTGAAAGCTGACTGTTAGCTGGTTGTACTTGCTCAGATTTACGACAAAAGATCTTGCATTAAGGTAATCTAGAAATGGTAGATCTGTCCTGCCTTAGGTTGGTACTTGGGAGGCGGTTACCAGCTTGTCGGCTTCTACTGTTGTCCGTTGCTTTGTTGCAACAACAATTAAGAAAAACATTGAGGGCACACACACACACATCTTTTTTTGAATTGGTAAGTCTACACTACTACCCATCTTAAGCTTGGGTATGTTTGTTATATCATCTCTCTGAACTATGCCCTAGTCTTGATCAGGACCGGACCATGAACTTTTCTAAGTCTGGGGAGAAAGTAAAAAATGCCCCTTTCTAAAAATTTGACTCGGAAAGTCAAAAATTTTATAACAAAGCAACTAAAATAATCGAATGCTCAATTGCAGATTTGCAGTACTCAATTACCCAAATTAATCAACAACTTTTGTTTTTATGATATGTAGGAGAATTAATAAAACAAAGAACATAAAAATTAAATAAAAATTTCTTCATGATACATTGATACAAACAATAAGTTAAGCAAGATAAATACAATAATAGACCCAATCAATTATCGAAACATATTACCTCTTTCAAGAGAATTTGAGAAATTATTGTCAAATTCCTCGTTGAATCGTCCGACTCCAAGTTGCTAGTCAAGAGGATCTCTATTCCTAAAATTCGAATAAACCATCAATATAGACTAATATACATGGTGTAATGATTGATAAATAACTATTTAATTTCAAACATTGAAAAAGATGAATCAATGAGGTGGCTTTTAATATCAGTCCTTCTACACCCACACGCCATACTAGTCAGCACACCTTATTCTGTGTATGTAACCTTGTAATAAATCAATTTGCAGAAAATACCAAATCTCTTTATAAGGAAGCCTAATAGGAGGTTCTTCAGGAGGCGTATTGATCGCAGTACTCTATACATCCAGGTGCCAACAAGATGTATAGAGATATGAGGGGGCATGTATGGTGGTATGGTATGAAGCGGGATGTGGCATGCTTTGTATCCAGGTGTCTAGTGTGCCAGGAGGTAAATACAGAGAGGCAGAGGCCAGGTGGTTTACTTCAGCCTTTACCCATTCCAGAGTGTAAGTGGGAGCATGTTACTATGGATTTTGTTTCGGGACTTCAGCGTTCTCCAGGAGGTAAAGATGCGATTTGGGTCGTCGTAGACCTAATCGGCCTACTTGCCATTCAAAGTGGGTACGTCTACGGAGAAGCTAGCGGAGATGTATGTGCGACAGATTGTCAGAATGCATGGAGTTCCTGTGAGCATCGTCTCGGATCGGGATAGTCGCTTCATATCCCATTTCTGGAGGAGTTTGCAGGCTAGCTTGGGCACCCAGCTCAAGTTCAGTACCGCATATCACCCCCAGACAGTTCAATGTGATTTGTACAACTAGGACCAACATTGAAATATTGGTTATCACAAAAGTGTTTTGAGTTAGATTACCAACTCCGGGACAAAACCCAACACTTTTTCTACTCTTGGCAAACAAGTAGAAGGGAAGTTTGAAGTTTGGAGGAGAAAGATGAGAGATGTTGTGAACTGATTGAGCAATCAATAAAAAGAGAACTTTGTGGATTTTGATTTTGGAGAGAGTAAGAGAAGACGAATCGTTTCCTTATAATCCTCTTCATAATTGCTTCTCTGGAGAAGTGGAGAACTAGAGATTAAAGAAGAAGAAGAGTCTAACATAGAAACCAATTTTTTAATAACATATAAGCTTTATAAAAATGAAGAAGAGTTGCAACGCACGCTGGTCACTGCATAGAAAACTAGAAACCATTTTTTTAAAATAAGTAATAACATGTAAGCTATATAAAAAAAATGGTGCCCTTTAATCTTTGGGCCGTCGCGCAGCCTATCCTGGGCCAGGCCAGGGCCGCTCCTGGTCTTGGTCGTGGTCTCTGCACGCCGATACTCAATTATTGTGCCTGACGCAATCTTACTCGATCCACCTCTCACGTCGATCTCCATCCTACATTCTACTCGGATTGATCGTCAATACCAAGATTCTCTTGCTTGGGTTGACTGCTCCTTCCATGTTCGACTCTCAGTCAGCCACTATATGAATATCTTGATTCATCTCCCCTTTAATATTTAACTCCATTACGCGTCAAGAGAAATTCAAACCTTTAACCCGATTTTCCGACTTTATGGCTTTATGTCATGACCACTTGGGCCAGTGTTTGTTGATATATATGTGTGTGTGAGTGTATGCATGTGGCCTATTACCGACCACCAACAACCAAGGTAGAGAAGACGCGCGCGGGGGGGGGGGGGGGGGTGGGGGGGGGGGGTTGGTGGGTGATGGGTGGTTACCGACCACCAACAACTTAGTGAACAATCTTGCACTTATTCCATGCTATGAACGTCAACTGTTTCAGAAGAAAGTTAAGTTATAAGAATTATGTTTTGAAGTGTTCTATATTTATGCAAATCTTAATCTCCTGAGTCTTATATGGAAAAAATAGTAAAATATACATCTATACACACATCCAATATGTATCTATCTTGCTTTTACATTTTGTAGGCTATTCATTACCAATATTGATTACTCTATAATCATACACATCAAAATTCATTCATACCAAGTCAAACCGGATTTGTCTGCTATGAGACATTTCTTGTTGTTTTTCAATAGATCATTTGTATATATTTGTTTTGCTAAGTTGCTCAGGTACTCCTTTAGCAGACCGTATCCATGTCTATATTCATGTTTGACATGTATCAGACACCAAACTTCCTAGACACTCATGTCGGACATGGCTGTCACATGTCTAGGTTACATGCACAAAACATGGTAGGAAGTGATAAAGTGACATTTCCTTTGAGTTGGGTTTGCGCATAACATATATGATGTGACGTGAGCAACAATGACAAAAACATAAAGAAAATTATAATTGTATTTGTAAACCAATTATATGTCAAGGTTCCATAACTTGGTTGTGGTCCGTGTTTTGTTCCCAGTTTCAGTTCCTACTTTGGTTTTAGTTATATACATATATATAACTATTAATATGGAGTATAATTGATACATGTGTAGAAATAGAAATCTCTAAAAATATGATTAAATCTCAAAACCATATGATTTCGGTACTATATATATATAGTGCCGAAATCATCTGGTTTTGAGATTTCTATTTCTACACGTATCAACTATAATGCATATTAATAGTTTTCACTTTTGAACAATAGAACACTTGGTACTTGGTCCATGATTTAGAAATATATGGATCACATGTTTTTTAATCCTCGCCTGTTTTAGCCTTTTAGGAGAAGGAGATTATAGTGAGTTGTTGTGATCATACATTGGGTAATCTACCATGTATAAGATGAGAGCGCACACAGCTTAGGCAAGGTGTCACCTTCTCTCTCTCTCTCTCTCTCTCTCTCTCTCTCTCTCTCTCCACACACACACACATCACATGACAAAGCACTTGTTTTAAGAACCATCTTTCCCTTCTTTTTTACACAAACGATTCTCCTTTTGCTGTCACAGAGGCTCATACTGGTAAATTAGCATGAGTCGTGTGACTCGTATCCAATTTTCCCATTATAAGATAAATAAATTTATAGATGGGTGTCTATTATTTTGGCCTTTTTTGGTTTGAACAAATGAACTAAGTGGAACCTGAGTGAAACTAAACTGAAACTTGGTGAATTGAGCAGAAACTTGATGGAACTGATTCTGTCTGTAGGTTTCGGACTGGTACCACGCCAAACTGAAATGGTCAAGAAATTAAACATGTTTTATCTCAACTTGTAGCATCAAAATGTCAGTAAAGACTGAAACAAAAGGCTTTAAAGTTTAAACTTGAAGGATGTTCTTCTTGGAGCATCTTGAAGCTGTTTAGAAAGAACTCAAGTGGCAATGTATGTCCATAACTGACAAATCAAGTTGATAAGATGAAACCATGCTACACGGCATTATGATATTGATTCTTGATTGTTAACTGTGTGATGTGCACCAAATCTGTGAAAGTTTAATTGCCGAGTATTGTTCTAAGTTGTGTTGTTCATGCCATCCGTTTTACAATGTATATGCCATCCGTTTTACAATGTATACTGACTTCATTAACAGGTAACGTAACGTATGTCATGCTAAGATAATTATTTCCAAACAATTCTTCACGAAGTAAATTCTTTGTCGCACTCCAGGATTAACAGGATGAAGATCCTTGAATATTTATATGATGCTTGGGCCATAGATCGAAAGACAGAGTGGTCGATATGGATGGTGCACTCAAAAGTTGAAATTCCTCATCGCTATTTGAGAAGTTCAGCTGAAGACTCCTCCCAATGCAATTCTCTGGGAAAAGTTGCTTCGCGGAAATCAAATGACGATGTAACTTGTTATGAGCCTTCTTCTCTTGCCAAGTTAATTATACCTATGTTCTCTATTTTTTTGATGTATAATTGCTATTAAATGTTCATGATTTGCAACACCATTTGATATGTTTAAATACTATTCCAATGTGCAGCAAGCTCAAAATGCAACAACACGAGCGGAACTCCACAGAAAAAGTATTGCACAAATGAAAGTGAGATGCTACTATTTATGGCTATTTATTCTGCAACAACTAGTTCTAGGGGATCTGAAAAAAAATACTTTTGTGCAGATCAACAATCGCTCTATCCAAGACATGCATATTTTTGGTGATCCTTCTCGTATTCCTGTTGTTATTGTAGAACAACATATCATGAATGTTCCCTTGCATGATGCTGGGAACAGTTTATCTGTACACTCCTTGGATCAGAATGCTTCTGCATTATCAACAGGGCGTACTGATAAGGCAGAACACGATTCTAAAAGGAAAGGCCGGATATTAAGGGTGGTCGTCTTCGTGCATGGATTTCAGGTATATTCTCCTAGCGAGGACATGTTGAATAAATCTTTGCAGTTTCTATACTTTATTGTCAGCAACCAAACTGAGTAATGGGTTGCATTGTTGGCCAATTCCACCCACTTACTTTTGGCACTGAGGAAAGATTCAAGTGAAAATCTTTGATATTTAGAAAAAGATGAAAATTTTATTCAAGGTTTGAAACAAATTCTGGTTAGCTAAGAACGTGAAGGACCTGTTGCTGTATTTATAGCAGTACGTGTGAAAATACTTGATAATGGAGTATATGCTGAGTACTTTTCTGGTTACAACTTCAGTAAGTGGTATACTTAGCATGTGATTTGTACACATTGTTGAAGGAATTTGAAGCCTTGAATTAATCTCACACAGGTTATTAGTTAGTTGCGCTATTTTCTGTCAATAGTTTACTTTGAGTTGCTACAATGGCAATCATCTGCTTCATAAAGGCCTTCTACCATCAAGACTTTGGAGCACATCTCAAAAAATTAAGAAGGCTCCAAGGGAAAAGACTGATTATAGCATATGAACAAATCAACCAAATGAACTTTTAATTGGTGCTAAATTCCTAGCCAAGCTAAATATGGGAAAGAAAGGGGCTTGACTTAAAATTTTGAAGGCTAGCTGCATTTTTAACTTGGATATACATGACATGGAGGTGTCCAAGAGTGACATTTGCACCTCAGAAGATCTAAGACTTTCACGCACGGATTTGAAGCCTACTCCTGACATTAATGGATCCAGGGACTGATATGATGATTCGTTTAGGTAGGGAGATTGGCCTGTGCACATATAAATATCATATGTATATAGAATGCATGGTTTCTTATGCACTCGCACCAGAGTCCAATGTTATAAAAAGCGCTAGGCGGAATCGGTGCGCCAAAGGGCCGCCTAGCGCCTAGGCCGCCGAACAGTTTTTTTTTTTTTTTTGAAAATTTGAATTTTTTTTAATATTTAGATTTTTTTTCCTGATATTTTGAATTTTTATTGCATTTCTTTTAATTTTTTTTGAAATTTGAATTTTTTTTTGGAATTTTAACTTTTTTTGAATATTTTTTGCAATTTCAAATCTGAAATTTTAAATTTCAAAATTTGAAAATTTGAATTTTTTAATTTTTGCCTTGGCCGAATAGGGCCGAACTGGCCGCCTAGGCCCGAACAGGCGCCTAGGAGGCTGAATTGGCCGAATTCGGTGCGGTGGGCGGCCGCCTAGCGCCTAGGCGGCCGCCTAGCCCGATTTTTAGAACACTGCCAGAGTCTATTTTGTGCTGGATGGAGTCTTCACCCAGTTCATGTATAAATGCCAAACCATGGAACATAAGTGGTATTATCACCATGATTTGATAATCTAAAGTGTCTTTGTTGTCTTATTGAAGTGTCCTTAGATATTTGTGGAAGCGTTCTCAAACAACCAAATTGACACATAAAAAAACTTGAAATTTGAATTATAGATAGCACTTGTTTGCTTCTGGCTCAGTTTAAGCTCAGGCAACCATAGAGTAATCCTTCAATTTTCTCCTAGACGGTGTCATGCACCAGTCCCAAACTACGTAGGACCAGCATGCGAAGGCTACTTCAATATATGAAACCTACGAATACACGCTTCCGCTGTAAATGAACTTAAGTTCACAAATATAAATGGGCACCAATCTAACAAATCTCATCCACAGAAATGAGGAGAATAAACTAAGAAAGACAACTATGAGATAAAGTCCAGAACAAACCATCCAACAAAAGTATATAGACGGGTAGAGACAAATCCACTACCAAACAAATATAATAACAAGGAGCATAGAATAGTCCAGTCATGATAAAAGAAAGCAACTACGATAGTCCATCTAAACGATATCAAATAAACTAGGGTGGTGCGACCTCCTCGTCACCAAAACCAGCGTACTTCTCATGATACTGCTGCTCGTCTACACCTGGAAGGATATCAGGTCCTCAGAGGGACGTAAAAAGATACAAATAATACATACTACACATACTGAAAACCAAGATGCAAGTGGTCTTCTAACTGTCTATGTGAATGCAGTTGAGGACAACGTTCCTACGCAGGGGCTCTCTTAACAAATAATAATACACGACACACGTAGTGCTCATCCGAGTCACTAGTGACCAACTAGAGGAAAGTAAATAAATAGTAGCTCCAACGTTAATAGTTGTACTCCCCACCCTATAAGATTGTCCAAGTTGCATCCACCACTTGTCCAGCTTGTAATTGTTATGGTCTCTAACACCAACATACTAATAGTAGTTACCTCCTAACAGTCGCACGTACCGAGTTGCACCCACCCCATAAGATTGTCCAAGTTGCATCCACCACTTGTCCTTGTCCTATATGGAAATCACAACTCGTGTCATGCATGTGTCATGGCCAAAGGGATATAAAAATATCCCACAGTCATAAGGTAGTCTACTAGTACTAGGCCATTATGCGTAGAATAAATATAAGACATGTAATCCGACTAAGTCCGTCTTTGTACCCAAGTCTAGCTTGGACGTGCAGTTTAAAGCACAAAAACTAGATAAAGTATAAACAAATAAACTGAAATATACAGAAATGAACAGTAGTCATAGCAAGGTATACTTGCTCGGAATCTGAAGGGTGCCAGAATGACGCTCTGGAAGGAACTCGTCAGGTCAACATTAGCACAAGAAAGAAAAAATGTACGAATGTCTCCGAACATTGAAATAAACATCACTAACGTTTCCGAAATGAGCGAGATAGTCAAAAACGTCTATCCATAAGTCCAATTTGGACACATGGATAAAAATGGTAATTTTGGGTCAAAACGGGATCCGCAAGTGGATCCACTTTGTACTGAAAATCGTGCCACAATTAAAGTTATTCAAATTCAGCAAACTATGTGTCTAACGAGACCAGAACGACGATACGAACTCAATGATATATCCAAATTGGATTCCGACTAGCCGTTCTCAAAATTGACCGTCGAATCGGATCGTAGGGTCCGCAAAACGGCGATCCGGTCAATTGTCTCAGAATCGAACGAAACTTGGGTCACATGACTAACTTAACGCTGCAAGTCTAATGGCGCAAGTTTCGTTGTGACACGACGAGCGCGCACAAAGTAATTGAGAAATTTCAGAAAAGGCCGATACGATAAGTTTTGACAGATATAGGTCAAATTTGTCGCGCCTATGCGACCAATTTGAATTCTGTCAAAGCCCACATGTCAACAAATATTGTACGCACGTTTCGATGCAATCGGTACGCGACGTGGTTGTCCGGTTTGTTGGAACGGACCTTGTATCGGAGATTTTTCAAGTTTAGAAAACAGTTTTCTCGGATTTTTCAACCTAGTTTTAATCAAAAAATAATAAATGGAAAAATATAAATTTTGGATCGTTGCGAAGTTCTTGTAGGCTACAACTCTGTTCAATTAGAAATTTAAATTATCAAATATTGTGAAAGAAAAATGGCTTCAAAAACAGGGGTTTGGACTGGTTATATACACTGTTTCCGATCAAATTTTCCTCGACTTCGAGCCGATTTTTCTCTAGGTTTAAACAGTTTAAAAAAAATTCTAATTAACATGGTTGATAGATGGTTATGTTGTGGTCGCATACAAGGAATCATATTGAAAAACGAGCGGAGGGTGAAGGAGGAAACTAACCTGGAATAGGGGTGGTCGGGTTCGGTCTCTGGCCGTGCACAACAGATTCCTGTGGCTTCAGGCAGTCGGGCAGTGGTCGTGGACGGCTGCAGGTGGCCGGAGAGGGTCGCCTAGACGTAGGGAGGAGGTTCGGAGCTCGGGGGGTAGGTGTGCTTGAGGAGTTTTTGGATTTTCTAGACAACAAGGGTGTGGGGGTCGGGTTTATCCATTCCATTTCCTAATTTAAGTGGATTAGATGGTTATATAAGGAAAGATATGGGTAGAGTTTACAGGGTTTTAATTGAATTTGAAACAAAATGGAAAGAATTTGAATTGACTAAAAGGGGAAGGATTTGAATTGGAAGAAATTTCTAATGGTTGCTAGCTTCGGGTTCCTCTTTGGAAGGGAGGTGTGAACATTGCAATAGGTGTGTATATATATATATATATATATATATATATATATATATATATATATATATAATTAAATTCTAAAAAAAAATCTCTTATACAATTAAAAGGTAACTTCTTCACATACATAAATATATATTCATATATATATATATATATATTTGTCTATTAACTCATTGACAATATATAATTAAATTCTAAAAAAAAATCTCTTATACAATTAAAAGAAAACTTCTTCACATACATAAATATATGTTCATATATATATTTGTCTATTAACTCATTGATAATATATATATATATATATATATATATATTTGTCTATATATATATATATATATATACCTCGTTTAACCTAATTAAATTAATAAAAAGAAGAAAAATTAGGGTGATCACAGACTGAGAAGAGCCCAGATGAAGGACAAAGATTATAAGATGTGCTCTAGTGAGTTCTAATTATTTTTAATGTTCTATACTTATTTGTTTGTTAAATTTCTTGGATTTTAGTCTCCTTTAGAGGATTTGTTCAAATGAAGCTTTGGTCTATGATAGGACATATCAGAAATTCAGAAGCTAATGCTGAATCAAATGGGTCTCCGTGTGCATGTGGACTTGATATAAACTACATGAATTTATTAACAAGTTCGGAGAATTTCATCATATGAACGCAAAATAGTACTAACTATTTTGTGAATAAACAACCTGCCAAATAGATTGAACTTTGAGTATTTAAGCATTAAAGCATGAAAGACCAACAGAATACTGAAGCTTGTAGTCTCTCACACATTTTTGCTGGAAATTCTTTTGCAACAAGGATCACATACTGAAAGGAAACCAACACTATTTATTTGAAGTTGTTGTTTCAGTTGGTTAGGCAGAGCCAATTTTCATATCTTTGGTGGATACAGCCTTTTGATTGGTGAAACTTTTAATTCTATAGCTGTTATATATAATTAAATTAAATTGTGAAATTGCCTTGGTTCTTTATACTTGAACACCATCAAACAGGGGCATCATCTGGATTTACGGCTTGTGCGTAATCAATGGCTTTTGATGGATCCTGGAGCCGAGTGTCTCATGTCAGAGATGAATGAAGATAAAACATCTGGCGATTTCAGGGAAATGGGCAGTAGATTGGCTGATGAGGTCACTACCTTCCTTAGAAAGAAAATGGACAAGCTTTCAAGGTATGGGGGCTGCAGAGACATAAAACTTAGCTTTGTTGGACATTCCATTGGTAACATTATCATAAGAAGTGCCTTGACAGGTGTTTTCCATAACTTCCTAGTTATATACCTTTCTGAACTGTCATTTAAATATCATCTTAAAAGCTTTTATTTCCCCTGACAGAGAGTTTGATGGGTCCTTTTCTAAAGCATCTTTATACATACATGTCTGTATCTGGGCCACACTTGGGCTATTGGTATAGTTCAAATTCTTTGTTCAATTCGGGGTTATGGCTCCTGAAGAAACTCAAGGGAGCTCAGTGCATTAATCAGCTTACTTTCAGTGATGATCCAGACCTACAGAATACTTTCTTTTACAAGCTATGCAAGGTAAGATGACCTGCTCAACTTCCAGATGCTTGTATGGTCTAACATAATTGATATTATTAGTAAACGAACTAATTAACAGAATGCTGACCGAAATCATAGTGACAATCCAGACCTACATAATACTTTCTTTTACAAGCTCTTCAAGCTAAGATGTCATGCTCAACTTCCAGATGCTTGTATGGTCTAAACATTATTAGTAATATTAAGGTCATTATAGTTTTACTCAACATTCTGTTAATTAGTCCATCAACTAATAATTTCAATCTAGATATGTTATAGCCTTATAACTTTCTTATTCATTCAATGTGAAGTGTATTAGGATGTTATGTGTTATTTTTTCGCAAAAGTGGTGTTAAGTACCTGTTTCGTTCCGCACCTGCCTTTGCATCCCTTTGTTTGTAGTCAATAAGTGTTTAAACAAATCCTTATCCTTGTCTCAGTTTCTCAGGACTAACATGGGGATCGTCAAGTTGTGACTTGAGTTATTTTTTATTTTAAACTGAACCTACAATGAACCTGTACAGTTTGTATTGACAGTTTTTAAGCTTCTTATTTATCTGTGGAAAGATCAAGTTCTATTATCTTCTATCCATTTATGTTGTAGCTCCACTTGTTTCAATGACCAGAAGCTTGACACACAGGTGTTTGAAACTCTCTCCTCTCTGTACAACATTTGTTGCCAAAGAACTTGCTGATTGGAGCTAACATTTGTTGACTGAAATATCTTATTTATTTCTGAAATAGCAGATAAATTCTCTCGAGGTAGAAATATCTAACAATTTCTCTCTATTTATTTTTTCAGCAGAAGACGTTGGAGAATTTTAAGAACATTATCCTATTATCCTCACCGCAGGTATTACAATTTGTTTATGCTTGCAACATGTTTTCTGTAAACAATAACTACACAAATACCTTCTATCTCTAGACCGTGGTTGGCTACATGAATCACAGCCTGTGTTCAGGTTTCAAGGGCCTTGAGGGTGTCACTTGGTCCCTTGGTAAGGCTTGATACTTGCATCATGGAATATGTTTTCTCGTCACAAATCAACCTCTCCCAAAGATAAGGGTAAGGTTGCGTACTGCAGTTGGAGGAGCCTCATAGTGCCACAGTGCTCTTTAGGTCTATTGAGGGCCTTCACATCTCAAATCTGCCCAAATTATCTATAAGGGTGTCCCGGAGCCACGAGCTCCTCCTTACACAGGATCTGGGGAGGGTTATGATGTATGCAACATTACCTCCATATGGTGAGGCTGTTTCGGTGACTCGAGCTTGCATCCTAGCCTTACCGCCGTGCCAGGCGATGCCTCTCCACAGATTAAGTATCCATCTGATAGGGAAAGGAAAACTTTTTTATTGGCCTTATTGTCTTCCGCGACCTTTAGTTTGACATCCCTTAGAGGACTGTCTGGAGAGTAGCTAGTACAAGTCACTTATACTTAAGTAATAAGAAAACATTAATTCAGACAACTGATCGATATATTATATTTTACTTATTTAGCTTTGGTTCATGCTTTTGAAAAGAAAATGTCATATTCTCTTAACAAATGCTTTATCATTAATCGGAGCTGCTCTTGTCATAGTTAAACTCTTCCATTTGTAGAAAAGAACTTCAACAATAATAGCAAGTAAGATTTATCCCTTGAAATGGAGTCAACTGTTGAAGAGGGTCAACTGTTGAAGAAGATCCAGAGATTAGGCTCCCAGAAAAATCCCATGGAGAATTCCACCTTTAGGATTTATTGAATCATTATTTTCTAGAAAAGAGCAGCAACAAGAGTAACAACAAAGATTCATCATATCAAAATTGAGAGTCACCCACTGAAGACGCTTCAGAGATGTAGATTCGGAGAAAAAAAAAGCCACAAACTATTCCATGACTTTTTATTTTCTCTACTTCTAGATATTTTTCCAGGACTGATATTCTTCTCAAATACCGATTATATAAGACGAACTATTTGCTTGTTTTATGGAAGCTGGTAACATAGTGCCATATATAGTTTGTTGCTGGAACTTCCTTTGCGCTTAATAACCTCATACTACACTAGAATTAGAGCCAGTAATATTTCACCACTTATCTTCAGGATGGATATGTTCCATATCATTCGGCGAGAATTGAACTATGCCATGCATCAGCATCAGACCAGTCAAAGAAGGCACAGGTGTTCCTAGAAATGCTTAACAACTGCCTCGATCAGATTCGTGCTCCCTCATCTAAGCTGCGAACGTTCATGCGCTGTGATGTGAACTTCGATCAGTCCACCCAGGGCAAGAACTTGAATACTTTCATCGGCCGAGCTGCACATATAGAGTTCCTTGAAACTGACGCTTTTGTTAGATTCATAATGTGGTCATTTCCAGAACTCTTTCGTTGATTGCCCTACAAACAATTCGAACCTTCACCATTCACAAGAGGAGGATTATTCCCATGAACATTATCACAGCAAACCTGGATGTTAAGAACGAAGCAGCAACACTTCCACTGCAGCAATGGGGGAAGGAAGAAGATACATAGGAAAATGTTGTATATTTGTGTTGTTGGGAAAGTCACAGGTCGATAGATGTTATATGTTTCTTTTACCAGGATTGTAATTATATAGTTGTAGGTTCAACTTACAAATTATTGCTGCCAATCGGTGTACTGACATCCTGTAGGTAGGCAGGAGACTCCAAAGTTGGGGTAGGGATGGGAGCTGCTCATATTTAAGAGTAATGAGCTGATTGTTGGGAATAAGAAGCCTATTTCTTTATTGTAGCTCAGTTTCTTATACACGTACTGAACCACCGTAAATAACTTCGTTTCCACTTATGTTGTGGATATCGACATCATGTTACAGTTTCCTTCCTCCTTATCTGCATGCTTACGAAGAGGAACCTAGGAAAGTTTTATGATGTAGTCTGGCGTGAACCACACCATTAAGTTTTGGCTATCATCTGTGTAATCACTTTAATGCGCTTAAAGTGCAGAATTTTGGATGACCATACATAAAGGAACATGCATCTTGGGGGTCTTAATCATATATTGGCGTTAAAGAGCTGTCGTGCTAAGGACTTTGTTTTAATATCCACATGACTGTGCCTTTTTCTACCCTTTTGTAAAGGTTGCAATCCACATTATGTAGATGTGGACTCTTACTAGCTGGATCTGACATGGGAATAGTTGATGCACGAACTGCATGTCCACTGGTTCTGCTGGAAAGATGCTTTCTTTTCTAGCCAACTAGGTCAAGGTGTGTAAGAAGGCGGGCTCCGGGCCGGCCCGGATTTGGTCAACGGACCGGTCTGCTCCGGCCCACTACCTCCCACAGGTCCGGGCTGGGTCGGAGGATCCGATCCGCAAGTCCGATTCGGTCTGGTCTCGTCTTTGTTCGGGCCGGATTCAATTCGGTCGACCTGGTCGGCTGGTCCGGTTCGGCTGAGTTTTATTTATTTATTATTTTTTAGATGGTGTATATATTTTATTTGACGATTTTCAAGAAAATATTTTTGTTGACGTAGGTATCTTGAAAGTAGAAATTAATGATATTTTAGATAATTTAATTGTTTTATATGAAGAAAGTTGTATCCATCCGACCCGGTACAACTGTTCAAGGTAGTAGCTCTGGTTTTATGTCTAAATTATCACATGCTAAAAGTGTACTGCAAAAGAAGAAACAATTTTTTTTTTCCAAATCCACTCAAGAATTGTCTCTATATCTCAATTCTTTCTTGGTGGAAGATGAAGATATTCTTCTCTTATTCTTCAATTTTAGATAAGTGGCAGGGGACGCGAAAAAATGTATACTGTACTTTCTTCTATAGCACATGATATTCTAATGGTCCTAGTGTCCATGGTAGCATCGGAATCTTATTTTAGTGCAGGTTTAAGGATGCTAAGCAAGAAGAGGAGTCTGCGTTCAAGATTGGACCAGTGCTGAAAAAAGAATTCAAGACTCAAGAGATGAAAGTGCTGATATCTCAGAGCTAAACTTTCAATCTCTTACTATGGATGACGTTACTGAAGAGGGGGGGGGGGGTGCTGAGCAATAAACTTCAAAGAAAGGCGGACGACGATTTTTTTTAAAAGACTTGTACATTTTTTACAAGCTTTATGCAAATAAAATATCATTTACAAGTTTCTTTTTTATTTACTTAATGTTATAATACATTTATAATTTTATTGTCATTAATAAAAGAAATTTAGCTTTTTTTTACTTAATGTTGTTAGTTGTTTATATTTAACTTCTTTATGTCTTTATAAATAACTTCTTTAAATTTCAAGTTATAAATTTATATTTAAATTAAAAAAATTAAATATATATATATATATATATATATATATATATATATATATAAAGTTAAATTTTTTTAAAAAAGGTTTATACAATTTTTTATCAGTTATTCAAAAAACTTTCAAAAAAAAAAATTTCAACTTATATATATTTAGATTTTAGTTTATACTTTAAGTTATATAAATATTGATATAAAGAAATCAAATAATTTTTTTTTACTTAATGTTTATATAATTTTTTAAATAAATTATAAAAAAAAATTCTAACAAATAATAACTTATAAATTTTAAATTATACAAAAAAAACTTAGTAACAAAATCCTATAAATTTTAACTTAGAATTTATTAACTTATATAAGTTATATATAATAATAATAATAATAATAATAATAATAATAAAATTGGGTCGTCCGGCCCGACCGTGAACTGGCTCGGACCTAGACCGGTTCGGCCCGGTCCATCGCAGACCGAGTCACGGGTCCGTCCGGTGCCAATTCAATCAGGTCGGGTGCCAATTCGACCGGGTCGGACCAGCCCTGCCCGCTTTTGGTAACGGATTGGGCCCGGGCCGATCCAAACTCGGTCAAACCCTGTCAAATCCGGTCAAAGCGGACCTCGGGCCGGGATGACCCATTAAACATCTTGACAACTAGGATGACATTTTCTTAGTATTACATAGTCAATCAGTAAACTTTCAGTTGCTTTTATTCTATATTTGTATTTTCAGAAAAAAAATTCAACAAAAAATTTGAAATCAAGGGATAAAGTTTTATCCATTTGCGGTTGAAGAATTTTTTTGTGAAATAACAAACAAAGGGACGACTCGCCAACTGTGTTGGCGGGTTGGCGGACAATTGGTAAGCCCGCCAACAGAGTTGGCGGTCTGGGAAAAAGTGGGAGCTCGCCAACTCAGTTGGCGGGTCTCCTCCCTATTTCCTCAAATTTTTTCCTTACGTAGAAACATCTTAAAATTCTTATAATTACCTAAACATATATTCAAATATATATAAAGATATATATAACAAATTTAAATAGAAATATATATAATATGCAAAATATATTTAAACTATTTTTTATATCTAAACATATATCCAAAGTTTTACAAACATATATATATATATATATATATATATATATATATATATATATATATATATATATATATATATATATTACAAATTTTAATTTAAATATATTTGAATAAAATTTAAATTATTTTAATATAAATAAAAAAATTATCAAAATTTCCAACAATGTTAGAAAATATTATATATTATAAATCTTTATAAATATTTAAATTATTTTTAACCATATTAAAAAATATTTTATGTGTTTTTCTTACGTAGAAACATCTTAAAATTCTTATAATTACCTAAAAATATATTCAAATTTATATAAAAATATATATAACAAATTCAAATAGAAATATACCTAATATTCAAAATATATTTAAAGTAATTTTTTATATCTAAACATATATCCAAAGTTTTACAAACATATATATATATATATATATATATATATATATATATATATATATATATATATATATATATATATATATATATATATATATATAACAAATTTTAATTTAAATATATTCGAATCAAATTTAAATTATTTTAATATAATTTAAATTTTTATTAAAATTTTCATTAATGTCATAATTTTTTATATATAATAAATATTAATGTATAAATATTTAAATTATTTTTAAAATATTAAAAAAATATTTTTTGTGCAATGCACGTGTATTTACTAGTATAATATATATTAGTGTCACGTCCCAGTACCGGAATACGGAGACGGACATGACCAGCTACCCCGTACAAGGTACTATACGTCATACGACGATCACGGCTGTAATAAGACAACGGGGTGCATGCTACAATTAAGTCTCCTATGGTCAAGAACTTCTATGTCTCAATCATTCAAACAAGAAACAATCAACATAGAGCATATATGATAAAGTAATAAGGCGTCCCAAACCCTTTCTCAAAGTTTGTTCTAGGGACCAGCTTTGCAAAATAAGAAACTGACAGAGTATCAAAAGTACATGACAGTGATAGCTGCAGTTTGATTTAATACAATCATGTAAGGAGTCTAATGTCCAGACGTGCCGGCTAACAGGTGTCGGTGACTAAACGTCCAAAAGAAGTAAATGTACAACGACGAGCAAGGAAAAAAAAATTCACTCGTTATCCTCTGCGACCAAGTTCCTGGTACGAGCCATGGGTTGGGGGATAGTACGCTAGATCCTCGGGTGTTGGCTCAAAACCTGACCATGCAAAACTAGTGGGGTTAGACCCCAAATAGCAAGTACCACAAAGGAAGCACAAAATGGAGAAACAAAAATCCAAGAAATAATTATAATAATAATACATAGGTTCAGTGTCGTAACTTAGGTCCATGACATATTCTAGCGCAACATTCAATCAACATCCTAACCACGCTTTGGTAGTTGACTCGCTTATTATGCCCGTGCTAGAAAAAGTAGTATGTATATATAATATCACGCATTCAAGAGATTTGGAGGCATTCTCGATGTAACCCAAATATAAATCACTTAACACATGACACAGTATGTCGCACCTCGGCGCACATCCGATCATATATACTTTCATGCAATAATTTGTATCAGCAAAACTACATTATTCGAGTCCAATTACCAATTGTACATTGAGTCACATGAATCAAGATTACATTGTAACACGAAGCTTCTGTCATGCACATAGCCGATTAGTCACTATCCACTTAGTCTGGTTCATACTGAAATCTCAGTTCAACTCATGCCATGTTCATAGCCAATCTTAGCTCATGGTCATGTCTGACACGAGGTCTGGTTACTAAATCCATTCTTCCTTAGAATCATAACACTAGCATTAACTCAAATATAAATCATAAAAGAAATAAGAAAGTATTCAATCAAACAATCAAGACCGCATATGAAGTCATGGCCGCATGTCTCTAGGCCGCAGGGGAAGTCCTGTCCGCATATGAAGTATGGGCCGCATGGACCACTTGGCCGCATATGGAGTCTGGGTCGCATGAATCACTTGGTCGCATATGAAGTCATGGTCGCATGCTCAGGGTGAAAGTCTACTCCTTGGGACAAGTGTTGATGTGACGGCCAATAATTGAAGTGTCAGTGATGTGACATAGAGTGAATGATATGACTGATGTGACAATACAATAAAGTGTGTCAGACAGAAATGACAAAGTAATAGAAATATGTGCCAACGGTTCAGAATCATGCGTCCAAGAAGGCGGCTGCATGCTTTGCTTCCTGCATATGAATCATGCCGCATGGATTGCCACTTGGACTTAGCGAATTTCTTATTCGTTCAGCGAGTTAAAACACAAGAATCTCAAGGACACTTGTGTAAAATAAGCAGTCATGCGTCCAATAAGATGGACGCATGTTGGTCAGTATATGCGACACAGAGTTTAGGTCGCATAGCACTCTCTGCCGCATATGATGCTGACCGGATGAGCACTTCGTCTTCTCCAACTGCAAATTCGGCCATGACGAAAGCTCAAAAATCGAAAAAAATTTGACCATAAAATCCTTAGTTAAGTCCAAATCAAGTGAACCAAAAGCCAAAACACTTGAAATTGAAAGCTCTATCATGTAGCAAAAATTGATTTTCAAGAATACATGTTAAATAGATCAAAACCAAGAAAAACTCATGAAGCCCATAAAAATCTTAAGTTAGAAATGTAGATCTGCACTAATCCATCCACCAAATTCAAAAACTCCATGTTCTAAAAGTGTCTAAAATTATACAAAGAACATAGTAATCAATTGATATGGAGGATTTCTCCATTTCTCATGCAATGTGTACTTGCCTATGGAAATGGGAGAGAAAACACAAGAGAGAAAGAAAATGAAGTAATGAAGAGAGAGAATGAGATGTTGGCTTATATATGGTTGGGTTGAGGGTTGAACCAATGGTTCTCATGACTTGAACCAACCCACAAAATGAACCATAAACCAGGTTAAACCAAAGAATGGGTCTAGTCTCCATGCACATGCAACTATGCTAAAAAAAATATTCCAAATACGTATATCGAAAACGGGGAGTGATATCTCTATCCACCTTAGAAAAATTTCGTCCTCGAAATTCGAATCCAAGTAAGCTAGAGAAGTCAGGACAAGCATGATATAATCCTACTAGTAAAACTACACATGCAAGCAATATCATCACAACACATAGGTGATCACCTGATCACAAAATCTAGATAGGAAGGCATAAGATAGAATATACCTTCTGAATCGAACATGTGCGGGTACCGAGACCGAATGTCGTCCTCGTGCTCCCACGTTGATTCTCCAAGAGTGTGATAACCCCAAGCAACTCGGACAAGAAAAATAGTCCGGTTCTTGAGTACATTCTCTTCGATCCAGAATGGATACGGGTTGCTCCTCGTAAGATAAGTTGGTACTAACGACAAATAGAATGGTCGAGGATATGACTCGGATCCGGGACATACCAACGCAACTAAGATACATGAAATACATCGCCCACCTCACGTAGAAAAGGTGGAAGGGCAAGACGATATGCCATATCGCCTACCCGATCGAGAATGTCGAACGACCCAACGTATCGCGGACTAAGCTTCCCGTGAACCCCGATTCTAATGACTCCACGGATATAAAATGCGTGATCGTCGATACGAAACTCTAAAGGTCTACGATGCTGATCTATCCAATGACGATGCCGGTCTTGTGCAACCCGAAGTCGCTCTCTGATCTGTCTGACAACTTCTACTATATGTGTGATTATTTCAGGACCTAACATCTTTTGCTCACCAATGTCGTCCCAAGCCAACGGTGATCTATATTTTCCGTCGTATAACGCTTCAAAAGGTGCCATATGAATACTGGCCTGATAACTATTGTTATACGAAAATTTCACCAAGTGAAGGTGATTTTTTCAAGATCCACCAAGGTCTAAGGTACAAGCTCGTAGCATATCCTCCATGGTCTGGATAGTTCTCTCTGATTGTCCATCTGTCTAGGGGTGGTAAGCTGTGCTGAATCTTAACTTGGTACCCAATTTCTCGTGCAAGCTTCTCCAGAAATGAGAAGTGAACCTTGTATCTCGGTCTGACACTATGATTATTGGCACTCCATGCTGTCTCACAACCTGTCGTATATACAAATCTGCCAACTGCTCTGTAAACTGTCCTACTCTAAAGGAGAGAAAATGTGCCACTTTCGTGAGCCGATCCACTATCACCCAAACTGCATCTTGTCCAGTCGGTGATCTCGGTAAATCGGTCACAAAGTCTATCGTAATGTGTTTCCATTTCCACTCTGTAATAGGGAGCGGCTGCAATAATCCTGACGGTCTCTGTTGTTCTGCCTTCACTTGCTGACATATCAGACATCGCGATACGAAGCGTGCTATTTCTCTCTTCATTCCGTTCCACAAAAAGTGTTGCTTGATATCTTGATATATCTTCGTGCCTCTCGGATGAATGGAATACTGGAAACTGTGTGCTTCAGTCATAACTTTTTGTCGAATATCCCCGCTTGGTCGCATAGATGATTCCTAAACCTTAGTGTTCCATCCACATGTATTGTCAACTCCTTCCGAAGACTCAACTCACATTCTTCTCGTAGCTTTTGAATCTTCGAGTCCTCTGCCTGAGCTAGTTTCTATCTACCAAAGTTGACTGAATTTATAGGCTAGACTGAACTCCTATTCTCTTTGGATGTACTATCTCGATACCCATCTCTCGTAAGTCATCTAGAATGTGCCTCTGAGTAGTCAACATAAATTTGCCACATCTTCTGCTAAGTGCATCAGCTAATACATTAGCCTTGCCTGGATGGTACTGAAGTTCCACGTCATAGTCTTTTAACAACTCTAGCCACCTTCTCTGCCTCATGTTCAAGTTCTTCTGCGTGCTTACATACTTCAAACTCTTATGATCCGTGAATATTTTTACTAAATCGCCATATAAGTAGTGCATCCACAACTTAAGTGCAAACACTACTGCTGCTAACTCCAAATCGTGAGTTGGATAGTTCTTCTTGTGATCTCTGAGCTGCAGAGAAGCATACGCTATCACTCTCCCTTGTTGCATCAAAACACATCCAAGTCCTTTTCCAGATGCATCACAAAACACTGTGAATCCTCCGGAGCCTGCCGGAAGAGTAATAATTGGTGCAAAGATTAACTTCTTCTTCAACTCTTCAAAGGCTATCTGGCATTCCGCTGACCATACAAATTTAACTTCATTGCGCGTCAACCGAGTCAAAGGTGCCGAGATCTTAGCAAAGTCGGACACAAATCTTCTGTAGTATTATGTCAAGCCCAGGAAACTATGCACTTCTGCTACTGTCTTCGGAACTGGCCACTTCTCTACTGCATCTACCTTCTTGGGATCAACTGACACTCCTGTTCCAGAAATAATGTGCACAAAAAAAGACACGTGATCCAACCAAAAATTACACTTACTAAGCTTCGCATATAATTGGTGCTCCCTCAAAGTTTGTAGTACTATCCTGAGATGTTCTTCATGCTCCTTCTTATTACGAGAATACACAAGGATGTCATCGATGAATACTACCATAAATTGGTCCAAGTATGGCATGAATATACGGTTCATAAAATCCATGAATACCGCTGGAGCATTAGTCAGTCCGAATGGCATAACCAGGAATTCGTAATGCCCATAAAATGACCTAAATATTGTCTTCGGTATATCCTGCTTCCGAACTCGCACCTGATGATATCCTGATCGTAAATCTATCTTGGAGAAGACTCTTGCTCCGCTTAATTGATCAAACAAATCATCAATCCTGGGTAATAGGTACTTGTTCTTCACGGTCACTGCATTCAACCGCCTGTAATCCATACACAACCGCGTCGATCCATCCTTCTTCTTCACCAATACCGCTGGTGCTCCCCATGGTGATCCTGGTCCGAATAAACTTTTTCGCATTCAGTTCTTCCACGTGTCGATATAACTGATCAAGTTATGATGGTGATATTGGGTATACCTTCTGGGATACTGGTTCTGCTCCTGGCATCAACTCTATATAGAACTCTACTTCTCTAACTGGAGGCAATCCGAAAAGTTCGTCGGAAAAGATATCCATAAATTCTTCAACTATCTTGGGTATCGGATCTTCCTTCTTTGCTACTGTTGTGACTTCTCCCTTATGTTGGTCTCTTGCTATTCTGCTAAGGACAAATTCTTCTAAACCGTGAATTCTAAACAACACTCTATCCTTACGACAGTCTATCGTTGCATGACTGTCTCCCAACCAGTCAATGTCTAAGATAACGTCAAAGTTATCCATAGGGAACTCGATCAGCTTTGCAGGTAATAAATGCCCACATACTATGACTGGACATGATTGGCATACCCTACTAACTTCTATG
Organism: Iris macrosiphon; assembly: GCA_036927795.1. Lineage (NCBI taxonomy): Eukaryota > Viridiplantae > Streptophyta > Magnoliopsida > Asparagales > Iridaceae > Iris > Iris macrosiphon. The sequence goes on from JAYESA010000001.1 coordinate 179,725,628, forward strand.
ATCCCTTTGCCAGTGAGTATATTCAGCCTCTTTGGCAATACCTTAAACTTCAATCAAATACGTGTCGCATATTGTATAGATATAAATGAGTGTGAAGCTCCATAATCAATTAAAGCTATGGCAGGAAATGTTGTAGCGAAAATGTTATCTGCTACTACGTCGCCCGACGCCATAGCTTCCTCTAAAGACAAGGTGAGTGCCTGCCCTTGGCTTTGTTGAGCTCCCTGCCGCTGTCTTCCTTGCTGCCGTTGTTGCAGTCCCTGCTGATTTATTGTTTTCTATAAAGCCGGGCCTGTATCGGCAACGGACGCTGAGCTAAGGGCCGTACTGCTGCTGCTGATCCTCCTTGCTGCACTTCCCTTGGAGCTGGCAATGCAGAAAACTGTTGTACTGGCCCTCCTGGCCTTTGTATTAATGGGTATGTGGCAATCTTGTGACCAGGGCTCCCATATCTCAAGCATAGCATGTTAGCTGCCCGACAAATATCCCGGATATGACCTCCTTTGCCATAATAGGTACAACCCGTCGATGCTCCCTATCGTTGTTGCTGTTGCCGCCTCGGCTGCTGCTGCCGAGTTGGTGCCATCACTATCGAGGTTACTGGCCTCCTCTGGGTCATGTCATGGATGCGAATGCCAGGGGATGGTGCTGACATTCGCGGTACTGGTCCTGCCTCATTGTGTCACGCCCCAGTCCCAAAATACGTAGGACTAGGAATACATAAGCATGCCAGCTGTATGTATATGACAATTCCAATATATAGATACCATAATACACATGTACGCTGTAATATGAATAATAACTCACATATGGTATAAATATTGTCACAAGTCACAGGGCATAACTAATCTCATCCGCATAATCAAATAGAAATAAATAACCAATCTACTATATAACTGAATCTCAGTATGAAATATCAGAGAATGATAGTCGGGTGGAAAAAAATCCACTGCCAAACTAGAATATAAGAGAAACCACATAAGAACACCTAATGAACAATGAGACTCGAAGAGAAGACCTCCTCGAAAAAGATAAGTGGCAAGTCCTGATCCGTGCTCCTACGAATAGTCAAGATCGTCTACACCTGGAAATGGACCAGGTCCTCAGAGGGACGTAACAAGATACATAGAAGCGTGCCAATTTGAATACAGTAAATATGCATAATAGATAAAAATATATAAATACGCTGTACAAGACAATCTATATGAATATGCATAATGAGGACAACCTTTCGACGTATGGGCATGGGTAGGCTACTCGATCTAAATCTCATAACTCACACACACGACAGGGACATCAGAAATCGACATACCTCAGGGGTAGCGACCAGTGCGACACACTACCGTAGTGCGTGCTAGATACTACGGTTTACTAGAGTGGCTATAGCCCATACGCCTACTGATTGTCCTCCCTTCCCATGATACTATGTGTCAAGTGTGTGTCAACATATATATAGTATATAATTATGACTGAAAGAAAAATACACATGCAATGAACATATAAAAATATAATAAACATGCAAAGTACTGTAAGCAATTTGATAAGGTATCTTGCCTAGCAAGTGAGTTGCACAGTGTAACGTCCAGGAGTCAAGCACACAGGATCAGAAACTACGACCTCAGAATGAATGTCTCCGGATGCTGAAATAAACATCATCAATATTCCCAGAATAAGCGAGATAGCTAGAAAACACTAACCTTTCGTCCAATTTGGACATAAGGACAAAACGGTAATTTTGGGTCAAAGCGGGGTCCACAAGTGGCCCACTTTGCATCGAAAAGCGTGCCAGGGGTAAAGATCTCTAAAAGGGACAAATTATAGGTCAAACCAATTCTAAACGTCAATATGAACTCAACGGTACGTCCAATTTTGGATTCCGGTGAGCCGAACACAAATTCGCCCAAAAAGTCAACCGTAGGGCCCGCAAATAGGCGGCTAGGTCAACTGATTCAGAATCGCGTAAAACTTGGGTCACGGGACTAGCGTGATACCACGAATCCAATGGTATAAGTTTCGTCGCATTCTGACGAGCGTACACTAAATGGTGTTGTATTTTGCAAAAGTTGCGATACGAGGGCTTTTCGCGGATACAGGTTGATTCCGACGCGCACACGCGTCCGAATCAGTTTTCGCGAAAGCCCACACGTCTGGACATACCATACGCGCCTTTTGGTGCAACTGGTACGCGACGAGGCGGTCCCGTTTGGCGGGGCGCGCTCCGTATCACAAATTTTATCAATTTAAAAATAGATTTTTATGAGTTTTTATCCTAATTTAATTCTGCATATAATACCAAATAAAATAATATAATTAACAAAAAATAATATCGGTTATATGGTCTTCACATAGCAAAAAGAAAATCTAAGATTGGATCTCTGTGGTGGGAGTTATGAGTGCATAAACATGGGTCATTGCAGCAGTTTTTTTTTCTGAAGTTAAAGTTGTGATTTTTCTCCAACTTGGTCTCGATTTTCACCTAGGGTTACACGCTGATCGATAGAAACTAATACACAGAGTTGGAAGAGGTATAGGTCGTGAACATACCGGTGAAGACGGGGTCGAATTTGGTATAGCGATGGAGCAAAAATCTACGCGTGAACATGAGTACGCTGCTGTAGTCTTCTGCGTGGGGTGCTCGCGGTCGCGGACGCGGCGGCGAGCGGGTTCCGGCGGCGTAGGCGGATCGAGGGGGTCGGCGGCGGCGCGGTCTGGGTCGTGGAGTAGGGGTTTTAGGGTTAGGGTTTATAAAAGTAAAAAAAAAATATAGAGAGAGGGAAAGAAGGAAGCGGAGGGGGGAGACCCGGGCCGCGCGGGTGCTTACTGGGAGCGGGTGGTTGGGCTGAGAGATGTGGGAATTAGAGGGTTTAGTTGTTAGGACTTAATGCTTTAAGGAGATAACCTTAGTCTTAAGTGGATTAAAGATTAAGGGTTTTTGTATTAGTTATTTTCTTTTTCTTTTTCTTTTTCTTTCTTTTCTTTTTCTATTATTCCTAGAATTATTATTATTACTGCTATTATTATTATTACTAATATTATTATTATAAATAACACTTATTATTATTATTAGTATATTATTATAACTATTATTTATTATTATTATCATATTTAATAACTATTTATTATTTACGTATATAATTGAGGTAATAAAAATCCAGAAAAATATATTTGTACCCCGAAATTAATTTCTAAAAATTTATCACTCTCCCACAAGGATCCCTAAAATAAAATAGTAGTTTTGTGCAAAATTTCTAAATGCGTATTTATCTTGGTAATTAAATCAATAATATATTTTCTAATTAACTAAGGGAATAATATAAATAAATCCAATAATTTATTAAATAAATATAATATTTAAAAATATGGGGTTTACACATTGCTCTGTCCATGAGGCATCTTTCGATCTACTCTTCTTAATGTCATCCTTTGAGAAGTAAGCTTAACCCTCTTGGCTGCTATCAATACTGCCTCAAAAGTCTGGTAGTCATGCACCTCTACCATGTATAAGATTTTCACGTGAAGTCCCTGCTGGTGTAATGCCCCGCTCCTAGCGGGTTACTTATGGAACACTTGTTACTTTGACTCGGTTGAGAATCGAGTCTCGGGAAAACCTTACCGCCAAATCAACACGGACGAAATGCAATGAACCCTTCAAATTTATGGAACGGCTTCTATTGAAATAAGTCCAAGATTTTTCGTTGGTTGCTTTGCTTCTTTGTTTTGTGTTGCTTTGTGTTTTATTTTGCTTTCGATGACTTAGTTTTTATGCTTCGCTTTTCTCGCTTGTGCATTCTTTTCGAATCGCTAAGGGAAAGAGATCGAAAGATGCTAACCAAGTATTGTTGCAATTTCAGGACGCATAACCAAGGAGTGACCGTTGCATAAGGCTTCCCCATCCTCTCGTTCGATTTAGTCGGTGAGTGGCTTAGGCCCTTCGATGAATCCTTCAGTCCATACGCCTTAACAAATGATCTCTAGTTCACTTGAATTGCTTGTCCCTATGGTAATGTTAATTTCACTACAAGATATGCTAAAAGAAATGAACTGCATGCAAATGTATATAGAGTTACTGCTTTACTTCAGTTAAATATTTGCCTCTTACTCACCTGCTGCGTCACTAAATTGTGCATTGAACCTTTTATGGTTAGTGTTTGTGTCAAGTGTAAAAGAATGAAGATAAGAGTCTAGTAGCCAGCCCTGATGTTCCGGTCCTACGGGATATAGGGGGGTGTGACTATTAGATTGTTATATGCTTGTTCATGTTTGGTGCATCCTAATAGTTTTATTTGATAGAATGTTGCTTGTCATGCATTGGTCTCAGACAATTTGTGCACAAGGTAATAGTCTCTCGAACGATTTCTGTGGCACTGAGAATCGGTCGGTCCGGAAGGGATTGTGATAGCACCCTGATGTTCCGGTCCTACGGGATCTAGGGGGTGTTGTTGTCCATCAATGGGGCAACTCATGGACCGTCATATAGATAGGTCGCATGCTAGGTTTACCTTCTTGCATACCTATCATTTTGACACCAAGATTGATTCATAAGTTTATCCATATATGCAAATTGTGGCTAACTTGTGTGTCTGCTGCAGGGATAACTGCTCGGCTGTGGGTAAGAATTATCATATGCATAATTTAATTATCATCTATGTTTTCTTGCATGAAATATTAAAAAGAAACTAGACAACTAGAAATATCACCTAATAATGCTAGCTTCACATGCTTACTTAGTGTGGATTTCTAGGCTAGTTTGGCCACGGTCGCTCACCAGTACATATTATAGTACTGTTGATATGGTATGTTGGGTGTCATATTTAAGTATAGTATAAGCACATGGTAATATCCTGAGGACATATTTGGGATGCCAGAATATGTCACAGGATATTCCATTATGAGATTATTGTCATAATGATTGAGATCATTGTATTAATGACTGTAAGGCTATATAATGCCAATGAGACCATCAATAAAATAAGCAACTAATTTTAACATGGTATCAGATCCAAGTTTCCACAAACCCTAGCCGTCACCAAGCTTCCACAAACCCACAGGAGGATTTCCTAGATCTCCTCCACCGAACTCTTCCACGCCCCCCCTTCTTCTCTTCCCTTCTCCGCCCTTCGCAGGCCGCCCTTCGATGTTGCTGCCCCGTCCCGCTACTGCTGCGGCTACTACTGCTGCTGCGGCTGCTGCGACTGCTGCTGCTGCTGCGACGGCGGCTGTGACATGCGTGCTGCCACCTCCTTCGTACCAGTACGAGACAACGCCTAATAGGGATGCCTAGATCTGAAAAAAGGGAAAACATGTTCGGATCTAGGAGCGGACAACGAGGACGAGCGTGAGTCATGGAGCGGACGTGACGTGATTGGATAGACGATGCATCGATGGAGGAGATCATCAAGAAGCTAGATTCTGCAGAGGTGGCGACGTTGATGAAGTTATTGACGATGTCGGCTGGTGAGAACACGACACGAACGTCGCCAGAGTTGAAGCTTCCCTCCATCGATCTGAAATTAGATGGACCAGCCACCTATCTGAGTTGGTCACGGCGGGTGAGAAGAACCCTCGCAGGAAAAAATATGGAGGGGTTCCTGACGTGCGAGACGACAGAGCCGGACGAGGGCTCGACAGGACGCGATGAGTGGAAGTCCACTCATATGGTGATCTACATATGGCTTCTCAAATCCTTAGTCCAGTCTATTGCCGCCACAGTAGACGGTATTGAGATGGTGAAAGATATGTGGGAGAAGTTGAGAAGGACCTATGATGGTGTTGGGAACAACTTACGGGTCTTCCAGATAAAGGGGGAGATTGATGACACCGTACAGGGAGAGAAGACGGTACAGGAGTATGCCACTGAGTTGGAGCGTCTGTGGTTGGATTATGATCACTCCTCAGATCGGACGAGCTGCGGGGACCCTAAGTGTAAGGAGAGACATGTGTGTCTGCAGGAGAGGACGATGAAGTTCCTCAAAGGGCTGACTACAGCTTTCGTACAGAGGACGGCCCTACTTCTAGTCCAACCAAAGATCCCTAGCCTTGAGGAGGCTATCTCAGCCATGATCCAGGAGGAGACACGCATCAGGCTGCAAGCCGGGACAGGTGGTCCCCCCGAAGCAAAGTCAGCACTAGCGATCACCAGCTCAGGTAACACAGGATCTAAGGGAGAGCCCTGGCAGCATAACCGACAGTGCTACAACTGTGGGGAGATGGGTCATCATCGGTATGCTTGTACCAAACCACCTAGGGAGGGAGATTCAGGTGGTGGACGAGGACCGTTCGACGGACGAGGATATAATGGAGGATGTGGTCGTGGTCGAGGGGGTAGACAAGGCGACCGAGGAGGTTATCGGACGAACCTCCTAATATCAGAAGGGAACGGAGAAGCTGATGGCACCTTTACTGTGGAGGACCAGGCACTGGGAGACATGAGGAGTAGAACAGAGGAGGCGTCCACCTCATTCTTTGTTAGGGGCAACGCTGCCATGTATGCCCATCCATCAGAAGGTACTGACGAATCACTTGCCCTTGCGTCTATCTCTTTCCTTAAATCATCAGACTGGATTATCGACTCGGGAGCATCTAGGCATATGACGGGGAATGCTAGTGAGTTTTCTTTCTACACTCACCTAGCATCAGCAGACAACATTCAGACAGCTGATGGCACTTTCCAGCCAGTGGTCGGTAATGATACTGTTAATTATACAGGTTCAGTAAGATTATCCAATATTTTACATGCTCCATCCTTTCCAGTCAGTCTCTTGTCCATTAGTTCTATAATCCTCCAACTTAAATGCATTGTTTCTTTTGATATTCCTAAGGTGACCTTCCAGGAGAAAGGGACAGGACGAAGACTTGGGACTGGCACTTGGCATGAGGGACTGTGGTACCTAGATCGAGAAGGACTGGACTCAGCATTGGTATCTATGGAAGAGAAGGCTGGCATGGAAGGACTGCAGCAGAGGACTGAGGATACCTTGATACTCCATCATCGGAGGATGGGACATTCTTCCTTTGATACTCTAAGTAAGTTGTATCCAGAGATTTATGCAAAAACAAATAAAGAGAAATTAGTATGTGATGCGTGCGAGTTAGAAAAACTTACTAGGAGCTCATATGTTGGCACGGGTCATAGGAGCACTTTTGCTTTTGAGGTAGTACATTATGATGTCATGTGCTACTAACACTATGAATGGTTATAAGTACTTTGTTTCTTTCATTGAGTGTGCCTCTCGTGTTACCTGGTTATATTTGATGAAAAATAAGAATAATGTACCTGCTTGTTTTCGAAATTTCCATAAGCATGTCCAGACTCAGTACAAAGCAGTTGTGAAGGTACTGAGATCTGACAATGGAACAGAGTATACCAACAGGACGCTTGCAGAATACTTGTCAGCACACGAAATACAGCATCAGACCACCTGTGCATACACACCAACACAAAATGGAGTTGCAGAAAGAAAAAACAGACACCTTCTAGAGGTCGCAAAAAATATGATGATCGACATGAATGTCCCACAGAGTCTATGGGGGCATGCAGTGTTGACAGCAGCTTAACTCATCAACAGGATGCCCTCGAAGGTCCTCGGATGGAAGTCCCCATGTGAGGTATTGCAAGGCAATAATAGTGGGATACTCTCACTGAAGGTGTTTGGGTGTGTGTGTTTTGTGAAGGACAATAGGCCATCAGTTGGGAAACTTGACCCTAGAGCGGTCAAATGCATCTTCGTAGGCTACTCGGCGACCCAGAAGGGGTATGTGTGCTGGAGTCCAGTAGAGAAGAAGAAGTTTGTCAGTATGGATGTCCACTTTCGGGAGCATGAGCCATACTACCACCAGGACGGAACTTCACACAACACGCCTAATACTGCCAGTATTAGGCGAGAGGGGGAGATGGAGAACTTGGTGGTAACCGATTTAGAAGTTTGGCATGGAGGCACGGAGAAGGGACAAGAAGGTGAAGGTGTTAGGCCTACGGCTCAAGGAGAGTTACTTACCTACAGCAGGAGAGAGAAGCAAATTGCAGGACCAGTACCGACAGTGCCAGTGCCAAGTCCCTTGCCTGCGTTCGTCCCAACTCCTGAGGCAACGACACCAACCCCCCTTCAGGTGATACCCCCTCATTCACAAGATATCATTCCTCCTACTTCTACTCCTCCCACACCACTATCTGTACGGAGGACCACTCGCAGCAATGCAGAAAATCCTCCAAACATATATGGTTGGGATATTGCTCAGTTTGTTTCTCATGACCATATCCCTTCTTCTCATAGAGAATTTATAGCATCTTTGGATAGTATTACTGTACCTAACAATTGGCAGGTTGCCAAGAACGATCCAAAGTGAAAAGCGGCAATGCACGAGGAGTTGGGAGCTCTGGAGAAGAACCACACTTGGGAGCTTGTGAGACTGCCAGAGTGGAAGAGAGCAGTTAGATGCAAGTGGGTCTTTACCGTGAAGCATAACCCAGATGGACAGGTTGAGCGCTACAAAGCTCGACTAGTAGCCAAAGGATACAGTCAGACGTACGGCATCGACTATGACTAGACCTTTGCACCAGTTGCAAAGATGAGCACTGTCAGGACTCTGATTTCTCTGGCAGCGAGTGGTGGATGGAAGCTACACCAACTGGATGTAAAGAATGTATTTCTTTACGAAGATCTAGTGGAGGAGGTGTACATGGAGATACCACCAGGATTTGGCACCAATCAGACAGTAGGCAAGGTCTGCAGGTTGAAGAAGTCCCTCTATGGACTGAAGCAGTATCCTCGAGCGTGGTTTGACAGATTCAGAAGGACGATGATAGGGATGGGATATCAGCAGATCAATGCTGATCATACTGTATTCTTCCGTCGGAGTGGAGGCCACATCACCATGCTTGCGGTGTATATGGACGATATGATTATCACAGGAGATGATGAGCAGGAGATCGCCCAACTCAAAGGAAAGCTTGGCAAGGAATTTGAGATGAAGGAGCTCGGCCTTCTTCGGTACTTCCTTGGGATTGATATTGTTCGAGAAGCAGAGGAGATTGTTCTCTCTCAAAGGAAGTATGCACTGGACCTTCTTACAGAAACTGGGATGTTGGGATGCAAACCTGCAGTGACACCAATAGATCAGAGGTTCAAGATTGATGCTGAGGCTGGAGAACCAGTTGATCGGGACAGATACCAGAGACTGGTTGGCAAGTTGATCTATTTGAGCAACACACGTCCTGATATCTGCTTTGCAGTAAGTGTGGTGAGCCGCTACATGCATGACTCACGAAAAGGTCATATGGATACAGTGTACCAGATTTTGAGGTACTTGAAAGGTGCTCCCGGAAAGGGACTAATATTCAGGAAGAACAATCACGTGAGCATCGAGGGCTACTGTGATTCTGACTAGGCTAGTTGTGCTGATGACAGGAGGTCTACTTCGGGATATTGCATATTTGTAGGAGGTAACTTGGTCTCCTGGAGGAGTAAGAAGCAGTCTGTGGTGGCCAGATCGACAGCTGAAGCAGAGTACAGAGCTATGGCCTTGGGAGTTGCAGAGCTGCTATGGTTGAAGAATATGCTGGTGGAGATGAAGCTGGATCAAGGAGCCAAGATGAAGCTGTGGTGTGACAATCAGTCAGCTATTAATATCGCCAACAATCTAGTACAGCATGACAGGACCAAACACATCGAGATTGATAGATTCTTCATCAAAGAGAAATTGGATTATGGATTACTGGAGATTGGCCATGTTCCAACCAGGGATCAAGTAGCAGATGGACTAACCAAGGGACTCGCCTCAGTGAGCATGATTAGAGGATGTGACAAGATGGGCTTAGTGAATATCTTTCACTCATCTTGAGGGGGAGTGTTGATATGGTATGTTGGGTGTCATATTTAAGTATAGTATAAGCACATGGAAATATCCTGAGGACATATTTGGGATGCCAGAATATGTCACAGTATATTCCATTATGAGATTATTGTCATAATGATTGAGATCATTGTATTAATGACTGTAAGGCTATATAATGCCAATGAGACAATCAATAAAATAAGCAACTAATTTTAACAAGTACTGACCCACATTTGTGGACAAATCTTCAGGTTCTGGTAGCGAGAGCTTGGCGAGCATTCTGAACCAGTGTTAGCGCATCATTCTGAGGGACTGTGCTCGTGCTGCTTTCCTAGCTTTCCTCTCCTGTGGACAACTCCTCTTCTATTAGATATTTTGATTTTGGTCCTACTATCACGCCCCAGTCCCAAAATACCGCGGGACTAGACACGTGGCAATGGCCAGCAGCACACATCGATGGACAACCCAATTTAATGGACCCATCAGGGTGTACTTAAGCTGTAAAACAACTAATAAGGTATATGATAATAATCTCATCCACATAAGATAAATACAATCAATATCAGAATAATCAAGATGAAATAATAATCAACAAGTCTCAATAAATATCTAGGGGAACAACCCGATAATGAGTTTGTTACAACATTTCAAATAAACAGGAAGTAAGAGTCAACAATAGAAATAACTGAGTATAATAAACCAGATACTCAGGAAAAATCCTCGGCGATCACCTCGTCCTCTGGTAATGGTACTGCTCCAATGTCTGCTCCTGTCCCGTATACCTTGGGGTAGATCTCCTCTACTAAACCTGGGGACATAATCCGGATCCAGGTCCTCAGGGGACATAGCAAGGTACAAGAATAACTCAAGCCAAATAAATGCAGTATATAAATAAATGAAACAATAGGGCAAACTATGTAACTAGCTATGTGATATGCAGAATGTGAGCATCACTAGGACTTCAGGCTGAGACTACTACATGCTCTGTGTCGGGGAGCCGGTAGCAGTAATACTATGTAGTTATACTATATAGTTTTACTATGTAGTGGGCCTAGCACTGTAGTGGCTAAGGCACCATAATAAATATACATATATAATTAGCCTGTAGTCTGTGTGTCTCTCCCCACCCAATGTAATCACACGTCTCATGTCCATGACACGCAAGATCATATCTAATGCAGCAAGTCATATGATAGCTCTGGATATAAAAAATCTCTGTCTCGAATCATGTAACCTATACAGAATCACCATGAATGACTCAGTAAGGTTCTGTCTCATGAACAATATCAGGTGTCCTATGGTTTGACGTACTTGATAATGCAAGCACGAATATATATATATATATATATATATATATATATATATATATATATATATATATATATATATATATATATATATAGGGTCGCGATATCAATCTCTAGTGACGTTACACGACTCCGCGTACGGCGTCGACACCCGAATATTATTCAGACGCTAAGCAATGTCACACGGTCCTAGGTTGAACACTTATATCACAAAAATATATCAAGAGAATAATATGAAATAATTTACTGCAAGTATGGCAAGGTACACTTGCCTGGGGTTTGGATTCCAATAGTTGCTTCGATTACAGTGGGATCTTCAGGTACTCCTCCGATTGCTGAAATAAATATTACCATCATGCTCAGAAGATATCAAATAGCTAGAATTGCCTGTCCATAAGTTCAATTTGGACACAGGGACAAAATTGACCGTTTCTGGTCAAAGTGGGGTCCACATGTGGCCCACTTCGCACCGAAAAATGTGCCAGAGACAAAGTTCTCCAAATTTGTCAAACTTAGTGTCTACAAGTTTAGAACGACGATACGAACCCAACGGAATATCCAGAACTGGATTCCGATGAGCCGATCACAAAATTGCCCGTCAAGTGGAGCCGTGAGGCCCACAATACGGAATTTTGTCAACGTTCTCAGAATCGAACCAAACTTGGGTCACGGGACCAAAAAAATGCTACGAATCCGATGGCGCAAGTTTCGTTTCGAAACAACGAGCACACACGAAGTTGCAACGAGTTTCAGAACATGGCCGATACGGGGTGTTGTCGACGGATACGCGTTAATTCCGGTGTGCACACACATCCAAATCAACTTTTGCGAAATCTCACACGTCTGTATCGACGGCGCGCACCTTTCAGTGAAGTTTGCACACGACCAAGTCGCCTCGTTTAGCGGGGCGCACCCAGTTCCGAGAAAAAATAGGTTTTAAATAACCAAGTTTTTGGTCATTTTCACCATCGAATAAATTACAAACTACAACACTATAAATTAAACTAAAAATAGGGTTTCAAACTTGGTCATAAGGTCTAAATTACTGTTCAAGCCAATTTTGAAAATATTTAACAGGTTGGTCGCAAAACGGTCGCGAACTGGGGAGTTCGGGAAAATTTCTAATTTTCAGAAATTGGGGTTTATTTTCCTGATTTTGCATCGCAGTTTGCGACCGACACAGGACGCGATACCCCGAACGAGTTGCACGAGTTTCGAGAGGGTTACGTGGTCTTCGCACATGATTGTCAGAACATAATACGAGTCAATGTACAGAGAGATACGAGGCTGGGAAGACAGGTACCTCGCTGTTCGTGAACTGGGAAGCGCGGCGTGGCACGACAGCGGGGCACGGCGGTGGCGGCGGCGATGTTGCGGTTGCGGCTTCTTGGGGCCGTCGGGGGCTCATCGCCGTCGTCGAGGAATGGTCGGCGGGGGAGCCGGGCTCGCAGAGGCGGTCAGAGTGCGGTGGAGTGGTGGTGTCGGGGAGCCGATAACGGCGGAGGATCGGGGTCTTTATAAAGGGAAGGGGAGCGGGAGAGGCGGCCGGAGTGGGGATCGTGGGAGGTCGGCAGCGAGCGAGGCGGGGGCCGGCGGAATAGGCGGGGGTGGGGGTGGTTCGTGGCCCCGAAGCGGGGGCGGGGGAATCGTGGGTTCGTGGGAGAGAGAGGGGAGCGGGTTACTGGCGGGTCGGGTCTACGGGTAAGCGGGTCGGGTCCAGACCCGACCCGTTAGGTCTAGGGTCCGGGTCGGTTCAGTTGGGTTGGTCCGGTTCAGTCCGGTTCAACCCGGTTCAAGCTGGTTTAATTAAAACATGTTTTTTTAGCTATTTAAAAATAGTTTTTGAGCCCAATAAATTCCAAAAAATTGTACAACATCCAATAATTAATAATACACGCAAAAATATAATTTTTGTAATATTTTAATACTTAATATAATACATAAAAATATTAATCCCTGAAGGAAATTTTGAATAATTAATTAAAAATTATCGAAAATTCCAGAAAATTTATTTTTTTAAAATTTTAAAAAAAATATGGTTTTACACCTACTAAAAGGTTGTAATGTATGGACGTTGTGGCTAGTTTTGGGTTTGTAAAAAGAGTTATAAGCCTTCTAAGGCATATTTGTAACTCAGCCAAGCAAGTACTTTTGTAATCCAAATATTCAAGTATTAAATAAAGAAAGTATTTTGTGTTTCTATCAATGTGTTCAACTTTGGTTCTCTGTATTTTATCCTGTGCCTCTATATATGTATATTTTTGTCTAACTTGTGTCTTGTGCAGGTAATGCCTGGTGCAAGCGCAACTTAGGCTTGCACGGCATCACTCCCAAGCGAGGACGACCGGTTCCGTAGGGGACCCAGCGAGGACGACCGTCCCTTATGTAACACCCCGTTTCGCTCTAGCGGACTGCCGTCTCAAACGGCAAAAGTGCAGTTGTCCCGACCCGCCTTGCCTCAAACGAGAAGCAAAAGATATCCAGACTTGTCCCTACAGGAATCCGGCTTGGAATTTCAGAGGCTCGCTCGACGTATCGCTCTACTGAGACGAATCATCGCTAAGGTGGGTGGCTACGGTGAACTTGTCTTTTCTTAGCCAGCACACATAAAAATCTGGAATATTCATGTTAGTCGCTAGGTGAATCACCTCCTGCATGCTAATAAATCCAACGCACCTAGCTAAGGGAATAATCCCACTTGTATTGCTTGCTAGAACATGGAAAATGAAATACTGCTTATGTATGTTCAAACCCTTGCATGCTATATCCCAAACGGTTTCATCTCTCGGCTTACCTTCGGGCCCGAGCAAACGTGCCTGCTTATGTTCCTTAGAAACGCATGCTTGTATGCTTGAATGTTGCCTTGTTTTCATCCAACTCCGGGAGACTACTAAGTAGTCGTTCCGTGCATGTTTGACCCTACAAGTATCCGGGACCGTTAGGTCACCAGGCAGCCCCGAACCAGGGGAATGCATCAAGGCAAGATACTCACTGTACAGAATCATGATTCAAGTATCCCGTGTACTCGTGTACTCGTGTTCCCGTGCACTCGTGTTCTCGTGTTCTCTTGTTCTAGTGCACGCGTGTTCTCGTGTTCTCGTGTATCTCGTGATAATTGGAAGACCCAATGCTTGTATGTCGCGGACAACTCGGACCCGAGGTATTGTTCCACGGACGGTCACCGGGGCACCGGGGCCGATCCGATCCGGATGGAACTCGTGTGTAGTCGTCGTGTTCGGGACTGGGTAGCTTGCAGCGTATCGTGTACTCTTTTAGCAACTATCCATGTCCTCGGCTACGTCCATAATGGCTTTGCCAGCGACCGTGTTCATATAGATAAGTCATCCCCGCTTAGCGGCTATCTGCGTGCGAGTCATTGCATCGCATCAACTGTACACCTGAATGATCATGTTATAAAATGACCCTCGTGTTTGCATATGCTATGCCTCCTGAATGTTATACTTGCCCCTGCTTAAATTAACAATGTTGCCTCAATGTATGCCTTGGACAGGGAAGGAGATGGTAAGTTGGTAAGTCTCGTCGTGTTTCCTCTCATGTTGCACGGCGCACTGCCCGACACGTTAGGCTATTCAATATTTGCATAAAACTGATCCTAAGGCAAGTAGAAAGACAACTTAATAGTTGTGCACGAAACCTGTATTACGTGTTTGGATTTGTCGAGCGGGCGAGTAGCTTCCCCACCAGTGCATTCAATGTACTGATAATCCACCAGTTTGTATGCAGGGTGCGGGAGAACCTCGTTCGGTGCGGATGCCTCCTGTAAACCCCCTGATTTTTTAAAATTTTAAAAACTGGTTTTTTCACAATTTTCTGGAATTTTCTGGAATTTTTCTGTAATTTAAAAACAGGGTTTTAATTATTCAATGATTTTTAATTGATATTAAACAGCATTAAAATATTATGAAAATAATATTTTTGGATGTAAAATGAAAAACTGGACTTAGGACAATTTTTCTGGAATTTATTGGGCCCCGGACCTATTTTTAAATGCCTAAAAAGTATTTACTTATTTAATTAATTATTTATTAATTAATTATTTATTGATATTACTGATTATTATTATTATTATTATTAAATTCTTCTCTAACCGGCCCGGCCCGGCCCAATTGGGCCCAGCCCAATACCCTGACCCGGCCCAAAACCCTGGCCTATCGGGTCGGGCGGGTCGGCCAGACCCGCACCCGACCCGACCCGACTTCCCCTCACCCGCCCCTGACCACGTTCTCCCCCTCCCCGCGTCTTCCGGCGGAGCCGCCGCCTCCGGCCCGCTCCGCCCGGCCACCTCGCCCCTCGACCCCGACCTTTCCGGCCTCTCTCCGCCTTGCCCGGCACCACCGCAGCCCCTCCCAGCCTATAAAGCCCCCTCCTTCGATGCCCCCGCTGCCTCCACCGTGCCGACCACCTCGCCGCGTCCAGCCGCCCCGCCTCGCCGCCACCGGCGCCGCCACCCTGCTCCGCAGCCGACCACCGCCCCTCCTCTTCTCCTCCTCCTCCTCCGTTGGCCTCCGGCTCGGACACAGCAGCGGCAGCAGCAGCAGCACGGGCAGCCGCAGAGCCGCCCTCCGGCCGCCGCGTGCCCCCAAGCCCGCCGCGCCGCCTCCGTCTGGCCGCAGAGCGCCGCCCCCGGCCGCCCAGTCGCCGTCTCCGCCGTCCCCGCCGTCGGCAGTGTCCCAGACCCAAACCCTAACCCTAATTTGGTTTCCGTGTCCGACACGAGTCGGACACGTGTCGGACACGGTTCGACCCCGGTTTCCTGGTCCCCTTCAGGTGCGTGTATCTTTTTGCTCGTAGCTCCGTTTTCGATTCCGCAAATTGCGTTGCGAAGCCTGTATGACCCTTTCGGTGTCTGGACAAACTGTTCGGGGCATCGCGTCCTGTGGTGATCGCACACCGCGATCCAAAAACAGGAAAAACCCAGACCCTGTTTCACCTCAGAACCGAGTACGCCCCGCCAAACGGGACGACTTGGTCGCGTGCGGTCTTCACAGACACGTGCGCCTCGTCGATACGGACGTGTGGGATTTCGCAGAAGCTGATTCGGGTGTGCGTGCACACCGGAATCAACGCGTATCCGCGGACATCGCTCCGTATCCGTACTTTCTAGAACGTGCCCTAACTTTGTGTACACACGTCGGATCGAGACGAAACTTGCGCCATCGGACTCGTAGCAATACGCCGGTCCTGTGGGTCAAGTTTGGTTCAATTCTGAGAACGTTGACGAAATCGCGTGTCGTGGGCCCCACAGGCCCCGCTCGACGGGCGATTTTGTGATCGGCTCATCGGAATTCAATTCTGAAAGTTCCGTTGGGTTCGTATCATCGTTCCTGACCTGTTGACACTAAGTTTGGTGAATTTGGAGACCTTTGACCCTGACGCGTTTTTCGGTGCAAAGCGGGCCCACCGGTGGACCCCGTTTTGGGCCGAAACTATCGTTTCTGCCCTTGTCTCCAAATTGGACCCAAGGACAGGCATTCCTAGCTGATTGATATTTTCTGGATCTGATGGTGATGTTTGTTTCAGCAACCGGAGTACCGCCTGCAATTCCCGCCGAAGTCAGAACTGCAAACAGAGCCGGAACCACAGGCAAGTGTACCTTGCCAAACTCTGCAGCTTGCTACTATTTTCCTTGACTTGTTTATACATCAGTGGGCAAGTAAAGCTTGCCAAATTGTAGTAATTCTTGTTATAGAACTTGCCTGAATTCTTGTTTAAATACATATAAACTTGTTTCAACTGTTAAAACCTAGGACCGAGTGGCGTACTTAGCGACCGATTACCAGTCGGGTGCCAACTCCGTATGCGGAGTTGTGTAACGTCACATAGAGATGGATATCGAGACCCGATAATTCTCGTACTTGTCTTCTCAAGTACTCCAGAACCCAGGACACTTGACACTATTCATGAGACAGAGTCTTCCTGAGACATTCATGGTGATTCTGTATAGGATACAGGACTTGACAGTGATATTTATAGACAGTATGACTTGCTGCATTAGTTATAATCCCGCTGACATGGACATGAGACGTTATGGTCATGATATGCGTGATTACATTGGGTGGGGAGAGTCACACAGGCTACAGGTTGATTTTATATTATGCCGGCGTCTTAGTCTCACTAAGAGCTAGACAACTACATGATATCACTGCTACCGGCTCCCCGACACAGAGCTTGTAGTAGTTTCAGCCTGAGTTCTTGTACTTCTCTCATGTTGCATATCACTTAGCTGGTTACATAGTTTACCCTATTGCTTATTTAATTCCTGCACTGCATTTATTTTGGCTTGTATTTTCTGTACCTTGTTATGTCCCCTGAGGACCTGGAATGGACTATGTCCCCAGGTATAGCCGAAGAGATCCACCCAGAGCTACACTGTACAGGACCACTTCCAGGAGCTGTACCAGGACCTGAGGACGAGATCGCACCAGAGGACTTCTCCTGAGCATTGGCTGTATAGAGTCAGTTATCTCTGTTTCTATTTCCAGTTGTTTATTTCCTGTCTATTTGCATGGTTGTACCAGACATATTCTCGGATTTGTTTCCCGAGGAATTTATTGAGATTTGACAGTTATTTCTAATTACATTACTCTGTCTATTAATCTGTGATATCTGTTGTGGATGAGATTAGAATAACCTGAGACTTGTAACAAATGCTCTATTTTCTGTTGACTACAGCTTAAGCATGCCCTGATGGATTCATTAAATTGGGTTGTCCATCAGTGCGTGCTGCTGGCCATTGCCACGCTTCTCCAGTCCCTCGATATTTTGGGACTGGGGCGTGACACCTCCTTCGTGCGTGCTAAGGCCAGGAGTTTCCTCTGAAGCCTTACAACGGTACGTCCGGGACTGAAGCACATATACAAGACATAATGTTGGAGCGTCGCCTGAACATCGCCTGTACAATCATTCCACAATTGTAGCCACTTGGCACGCTTTTACTGTTTCATAAACAGAGGCTTGAGCGACTTGTAATCTCGGCTATACGCTGCCTGTAACACATGTTTATATCAATAAAGAGTTGCTTACTTCAAACTTGTGTTTCAATGCTTTTGCTATATTTGTCGACTCAGTGAACCTGTTACCAAATGGCTATGCGTTCATGACTCCGCTGCACTCGGACAATCTGTGCGACTCTGTGGCTTAGAACTCTTGCCGCCAGCCAATGAACCATGGCCTTGCACGGGTGTGGCTCACGCTCGTGCGGCATCACGCCCGGATGGGTCAAACGATCGTTCCGCGGGAGCGCTGGCGAGGGTGATTCCCGCCTAGCGGGAACGGCCGATTTGCCTGCGGGAGATCGGGGCGTGACACCTTACGGGACCGGGGCGTGACAGCTGGAACCTCATTATTCTCTCCAACTATGTTGCCACCATGGTTGGAGCAAACCTGCTTAGTCGACAAAACTCCACCGCGTAGTCGTCTACTGTCCTTCCAGCCTGCTTGAGGTTAAAGAACCTTTGCTGCAACTCACACTGAGCCACTATCCCAAAGTACTTCGCCCTGAACCGGGTCCTAAAATCATCCCACAAAATAGGATGCCTCAATCATACCTCCATCGTGGCCCACCAATCCCTTGCCAGATCTTGGAGCTGTAGGCGAACCAGGTCAACATGTTCCTCAGCCAAAACTTTAGCTGCTGCCAGAATGGTCTCAATATTCTGAAGCCAATCATCTGTCGTTATTGCGTCCTCCGTGCCATCGAAATATCTGGTGTTCAGTCTGCAAAATCTAACAGATGCCCCAGAATCTGTTCTCCCGTCTCGTTCTAGGGTCGTCTGCAACCCTTGGTTCAACATGACATTATGTTCCTGCTGTCACGCCCCAGTCCCAAAATTACGTAGGACTAGGACACGTAAGCATGCCAGCCGTATGGATATGGCAACTCCAATATATGGAAACCAAATCCACACGTACGCTGTAATATGAATATCAAATCCACAAGTGGTATAAAATGTAATACAAGCCATAGGGTATAATCTAAATCTCATCCACCAAAATCATATAGAAATAAATAACCAGTATCTATGAAACTAGATCTCAATAAGAAGTATCTAAGGATGATAGTTGGATGGAAACAAATCCACTACCAACTCGAATATAATAGCAAATACAATATGAGTACAACACCACAACACAATATAAGAACCAGCTAACAATCACGGCTCGAAGGGAAGACATCCACGAAGCTTCTATATCCTTCCAATCTGCGCTCCTGCAAATACTCAAGAACAGGTACACCTGGCAGCGAACCAGGTCCTCAGAGGGACATAACAAGTATACTTAAACACATGCCAATAAAGTACTGAAATAAATATCCAAAGGGGTCGCCTAACCGTCTAGAGTGAATGCAGTTAAGAACAATTTTCCCCACAAGTGAGCTATCTGGCTGAAAACTGGGATTTGGCATGGTTCTCTTTTGAAGATCCAGGGGCCTAAAAGGCACGTCATCTTTTGAACGCCGGTGGCCCGCCTGATAGTACATAATATATAGTGGTCATCATGGCCCGTATCTCCAGCGGAGAATCCGGGCGTACAGGAGAAAGTGCAAAGGAGCTCAAATGCGGTACTTGTTGTTCTCCCCACCCCATGCTCTAAGCATGTCATATCCATGACACGATAACACCTCTAATAACTGCCAAGTCCACTAGCATGCAAAGTTTATAACAGCAGTTATTCCTAACGCACGGTTCATACGTACAGGAGGCCAGACCTGTCACGCAGTCCGTGATCTATATGAGACTCACAACTCGTGTAAAAATATGTGTCACGGCCAAATGAACCTAATGATACTATATGATAATGGGGTAGTCTCATGAACAGGGTCAATGCAATACATAAATAAAAATATATTGCGGCGTCACCGTCGCGCACATTTTATATAACAATTAAAATATATGAACTAAGGACAGAAAGTAAAGATGCATGCAACATATGGAACATAAATAACAGTACAATGGCAAGGTATACTTGCCTGGCAAGAAGGCTGCGATGTACCAATAACCTGCTCCAGAAGTCGCGCAGAATAAATCCAATATCCTATGTACATATGATATAATACAATAAAAATATTAGTCATTACACTAGTGCACACACACAACAATATTTACACTGGACTCAGGGGGTACCCTAGGGGTAGCACTAGTCATCTAACACGGTCAATTACGCGTTGAATTACGCGGGGTCTCATCTTCAAGTGTTGTACATAATCAGACAATCGACTGACAGGTGTCTAAGCCTGTACGTTAAGGTACGCAAGGCAGGCAATTCGTAAGTTCTTAGGGTCAACATGGTCAAGGGCAATACGGGATAGTCCACGGTGTCCTAGGGTCGTACAGTCTAAATATATATATATAGTCCTAATTATCAATTAGCATTTACTTACATATATTTTCATATAATTATATAATAATATAACCAGCAATTTATTTACATAGCTAATTGAATACTTATAGTAAATATGTGCATAAATATATATATATACCAACTAATAATATGCTAATGACTAACCAAATATATATATATACTAAATGGAACAGTATACGCGTACGTGTGCATATACGAGTTGGGTTCGCCGACTCAGGGTCCGATATCACCTAGTAGTCAATAAGCTATCCTACTGGCATACACACAAGCACATATAAAAGAAGAAGATGGACAGGTTCGTACCTCGGGGTACGCGCACGGGTACGATAGTGGGGTTAACGACGATGATGGCGAGGGTGACGACTATAACGACGATGAGGGTGGGGGAGACAGCACATCGGAGAGAGAGATCGGAGTCTGAGAGCATAATGTGGCCGTCTTCCCTAACCAGCATATTCTCTGGTTTCAGGTCTCTGTAGACAATGTCGAGCATATGCAGGTATTCCAAGGCAAGGAGGACTTCAGACACATAAAACCTTACAGCTTGCTCCAAGAAATACTTCTCAGGCTGCCTCTGCCGCAGTGCATGAAGATCCCCTCCGGGACAGAATTCCATAACCAGGCAAGAGAACTTCTCCGTCTCAAAATATGTATACAACATTGGGAGAAACGAGTGGTACAGACACTGTAAAATCTCCCTCTCAGTCTGCGCCCTCGGCAGCTTCTTCCTGACCGCCAATGCCGCCTTATCCATCACCTTCATCGCAAAATAGCTCTGTGTCCCACTCAGCTCTGCCAGGTACACACTACCAATGTCCCCATACCCCAACCGCTTCAACAGCCTGAAATGGTTCATTTCGAGGGCCATGAGGCTACTCCAACTATTCTCGACGCTCACTTCTCTGCTCGTGCTCCCTGCATCACCACACGCGGAGTCCTCCCCAACATTCTTGATGCTGCTAACGGCAGGCAGTAGACGCTTCTGAGATGCGGGCAGTAATGAAATTATCCTTGGCCGGCTCGACGCACTGAGAGAAGCTAGTGTTGATGGCACTCTGGTAGCATTGGCTAGACGAGGAGATTTCTAGATCGGGGTTGAGTTCCTTGACGGCCACAAGGATGGGGTCAGCATCGGCAGGGGCAGTACCAAAACGGGTATCAGGTGACACTGTTGGGAAGTCGATATCTGGGTCACGGAGGAGGATCTGCGTAATGGTCTTGATGTTGGCAGTCTTGACACCACCCAAAGCAGAATTCTTCAGAATCAAAGAAGGTCCAAATGGATTTGTTCTTGCTGTAGAAATGGTAGGGGCTTCCATCTCATTACTCAACACCAATAAACGTATGGTTTTCTACATAGATTCTATACACATATCCCTTTATAAGGAGAGAAGACTCATCTGTTGTTGCTGCTTTGGATTGTGGGAGAAGAGTAATGGCGAAGTGTTGGGAGTGACAAGAAGATGATGAGAAGAACTAAAAACAGGAAGAAAAGCGTTGGTGTTAATGGAGGAAGACGTCGACGGTGGTGGTTCAGACGCTCCGGGGAGGAGATCGGGGAGAGGTCGGCTGCTCGTGGATGATACGTCAAGGTGTGCAGAGGCGGGGGAAAGTCGGCTCCGGCGAGGTCGGCGAGTGGCAGAGGAAGAGGAAGAAGAGAGGGAGGAGATCTGGTGCTGGCGGCCGTGGCTCTGTTCTCCGGCGAGGGGAGGAGGCGGCTCGGGAATTTTAGGGAAGAAGGTGAACAGTAGGGTAGGGGAGAAGGGTCGGCTGCCTATTAATTTTAGGGTTTGAGGTTTTTAATTTAGGTGGAGGAAAAAGGAAAAGTATTTTTATACATGTGGGATTGGGTTTTAGGTTTGACCTAGGAGTGGGCTTGGTCAACTCCTCTTGGGTTGGGCCTTGGTCTACAATCCTTGGAGTGGGTCTTGGCCTCACATGAAGATGTTGGGCTATAAATTTATATTTGTTTAATGCAAGGGTAGGTCTAATACACGAGGTCATTGTGCGCATTGCACATGCTAAAAATTACAGAAAAATCTACGTAAAGGGAAAATTGAGTTTCTTCATAAATTGTCCAATGGTGAGGACACCTAAATGCGTTTTTGCATTAAAAAACTCCAACAATTGGAAAATTGCACAAAGACGGAAATTAGATTTATTTAATTAAATCGAAACACGCACGATATTCTAGAATTAATTAGGAGTACATGGGATTAAATTTAGGCGGGGTACAAGTGTCAGGGCGTAGAGGGGACAGTGCAGAATATTAATAAAATCCGGGTTGCACAAAACGGTTAAGATTGTGTCCCCAATTTCGATTGGGACGCACAAGGATACAAAATTGGAAATTATTTCGAATTAAGAAATAACGTCCGCGACGTTTATTGTGCGGCTAACATATAGCACCGGAGAGCAATATTATAAGTTGCACAAGGGTCAGGATAGTAGGCGGGCATGTCTAGGATGGGGTTGCGAATTGTTGGAAGGCAATGGCTAGTGAGGTGCTCCAATTACAGAAGCAACGGTAGTGTGCGCTACGCGATATAAATTATTTTATAATTAAATAAATATCGTGTTCTAATTCTAATTGGGTTCAAACTAGCCCTAATTTTGGGTGAGGGGGTTTATACCTGCTGTTGAAGCTGTTGTTGCTGATGTTGCTGTTGCTGTTGTTGCACCACCATCTGGTGTTGTTGGGCAGCCAATAATCCACGGATAATCTCTAGCAAGGTCGGGGTATCCAGTATAGCTGACACTGCGGGAGGCACGGGAACACCGGGAGCCTACTGTTCTGTCCCATTTATCGTGGGCTAAACTCGGATCCTTGGCTGGGGTTCTACAAGATCTCGTTCCACTGGCAATTTTGTCTCTTTTGTTGCTACAACATAGGGGGAAGGAGAAGTCCTAACGAATAGCACAAGAAACAATCAAGTACATGACGAGAAGGAACAATGAAGCAATCAATCTGGAAGATTTTAAGCTGAGTATCGAACAAGATGAATTCAGAATTTTAAGAAAGATCATGTTTGATTGAGACTCCTCTGACCATGACACCCCACAAGTCTGAAGAACAGACATGTATGGGCCACCACTAAAACCTTGTCACGCTCTAGTACCGGAATACGGAGACGAACATGGCCAGCTACCCCGTACATGGTACTATACGTCGTACGACGATCACGGCAGTAATAAGACAAAGGGTGCATGCTACAATCAAGTCTCCTATGGTCAAGAAGTTCTATGTCTTAATCATTCAAACAAGAAAGAATCAACATAGAACATATATGATAAATCAATAAGGCATCCCAAACGCTTTCTCAAAGTTTGTTCAAGAGACCAATTGTGCCAAATAAGAAGCTGGCAGAATATCAAAAGTACATGACAATGATCACCTGCAGTCTAATTTAATACAATCATGTAAGGAGTCTAATGTTCAGACGTGCCGGCTAACAGGTGCCGGTGGCTAAACGTCCAAAAGAAGTAAATGTATAACGACGAGCAGGAAAGAAGAAAATCCACTCGTTATCCTCTGCGACCATGTTCCTGATACGTGCCATGAGTTGGGGATAGTACGCTGGATCCTCGGGTGTTGGCTCGAAACCTGGCCATGCAAAACCAGTGGGGTTAGACCCCAAATAGCAAGTACCACAAAGGTAGCACGAAATGGAGAAACAAAAACCCAAAAAATAATAATAATACATAGGTTCAGTGTCGTAACTTTGGCCCATGGCATATCCTAGCGCAAAGTCCCAACCATACAACCAAACAAGGACAAAGGTTGAACCATCACACTATGATAGTCCATTTCTCTAGGCTACTAACCGAATAATACAATCACAGCCTAGTCCATATTCTTATATCGGTCAACCACTTATACAGCTTGCTATTTTGTGGAGTCGGAGGTTATCTCAGAAATAATGCATAATAGGTATCCTCATACCACGTCAGTGCCGAACATGAGCTAACTGAGACAAATAAGAAATATACATGCACTTGCAGGATGCACCAGTCTCCCGTAGGACAACTGTGCTAAAAAATACGGTATTAGTGGTTCCAATGCTCCTATAGTGAAACAATGGCTCGACATATTTATAATTGTCACGCCCCGGTCTCCCGCGAGCTCGATCGTCCCCGCTGAACGTGAATCACCACGTTACAGCTCTCCCGCAGGACAAACGTTCTCATCGGGACGTGATGCCGTGCAAGCCTAAAGTACGCTTGCACAAGGCCAAAGCTTTGATACAAGGGCAAGTAAGCTATTCGATACTGAAGCAGCGGCACATAACATTGCAGAAAAGTGAAGAACTCAATGGCATATGAAAAACAGTCTCTTTTATTGATAATCGAAAGTGTTACAAGCGGCGCATGGCCGAGATTACAAATCGCTCAAGCACTCTTCTCTCGATTACAATAACACCGTTCCATACATTATGTCCCTTTATACAAAAGCAGCACAAAGCAGGCACAACTCGATGCGGCTCCAGGCATCGACTCCAGATTTTCGGCTCCTTGGGATGAGGCACGGCTATCGCTTCCTCAGACGAACGAGCACCTGAGAACAAGTAAACTGTTGGTGGGTCAGCACTTTATGCAAGTACTGGTGAGATAAAACAACTGAACAGAAGCTACACCCCCTGAAACCCACACTAAGTAAACTTGTGGCAAAACATTGCATTACTAGTGATCTTGCTAGTTTTACTTAGGTTCTTTACATGCAGTTCTAGCAGAGTCATATTACTTTGTTTGGAAACATGCTTTGAAAACATAAGTCAAACAACCAATCAATCGAGGCAACCAATTCAAGCACGAGGAATCCTGTTCGGGTGTGCGCAGCGTGTTCGGTGAACTATATGCACGGATTCTAGGGACAGGCAGCATTTAGGGACCATCAATCAATCTAGCACACAAGTTAACTATCAATCAGAAGTCGGTCCCCGAGTAACTCAGGATCGGTAGCGGTAATCCAGCTAACCAATGACTCACATTCTGATCCTATTAGCAGCTGTGACGCATGGTTGCACATTACTACCGAAGCAGCCGTAGCCAAGGTTCAGCTCTTCACTAATAGTCTCATTGTCCGACCGAATGCAATGCATGAAGCACTAACGGTGGTCTCTACGATGCAGACAAAATGAATAAGCAGGCTTATGTATAAACTGATATTTCTTACCCACGGCCGAACGGTTATCCCTGCAGCAGACATACAAGTTAGCAACAATTGCATAAACATATATGTTTTACCGTTCTTTAGTTCCCTGTCCGTCTCTGCATCAAACAGTTAGGTGTGCAAGAAGGCTAGCCTAGCATGCTCCCTAACGACCTGAATGTAGCTATCTCCATACACTTCTCTAATGCAGACTCGACTCTTCTCAACAGAAGCACCGCCTCCCTCTAATAGCCACGCCCCCCAAGATCCCGAAGGACCGATCCTCAGGGCGCACTATTAGTCTCACCCCATCGCATCACCATCCTCCCTTCCAATATCCACGCCCCGAGCTCAGGGCACGTTATCGGTCTCCCACATATCGTTTGTCCCCCATCCACCGCAAGCACCCACATGTCTCTTGTCTCTATCATAATAGCACACAACATGACAAGCACATTTAAACCATCGTATCACATTCCTAATAGCCGCACCCCCAAGATCCCGTAGGACTGGACCTCAGGTGGGCTACTAGTCTAGCACACACATGACAAGCATTTACTCTCACATCGAAACAAGCATTCAAGACAAGCCATATAAACACGATGACAAGCAAACATATAAACGATCTTTTAGTTGAGACTAGCATGGCACG
Source organism: Iris macrosiphon (assembly GCA_036927795.1). Lineage (NCBI taxonomy): Eukaryota > Viridiplantae > Streptophyta > Magnoliopsida > Asparagales > Iridaceae > Iris > Iris macrosiphon. Next base: position 179,751,948 of record JAYESA010000001.1, read on the forward strand.
GGTCTATTATCACATCAAGTAAAACATGCAGTTCTATCTTCTTAGCATAGCGATGGTTCTATCTCATTTTAGACAAGCATATATATTCTCTTAGTTAGGCAGCATATTCGTTTCAGTGACAAGCTATGTGAGTTCTCTTATTAGCATGCTGAGTCGGTTCTATCATTTTCTTATGAAAACATTCTTCTTAAGCAAACAAGCATTTAAAACTCAGATTCATTATTAAGTCGTGCAAGAATCAGAGAATGCAGTTCTGCCCACTCACCTTGATTAATCGGTCGGGAACTCTCCGAGAAGACTTCCGTTCGAGCAAGCAAGTCGATCCCACTTGTACATAGTGCCGACGCGGAGCGGGGCACTACATACTTACCCACCAACAAAGAGTTTCGTCCTCGAAACTCAAGGAGAAACTTACGAAACCATAAAGCAGCGATAGTCCTCATCCCTCGCCATCCCAAATCAAAACTCAGGCAATCACAACTCAATAAAACTCTAGCCAACAAAATCACAAATCACATCTCAAGCAATGAAAACCAAATCCAGAAAACTTTTGCCGGCAACTTTGAGAATATTTACGGACTCATTGTATGGAACGTTCATTGCATCTCACATCAGGCACATCTCAGAGTTGGAAGCAACGGAATGGGCAAAGAATCGAGTCGCTCTGATACCATTCTGTCATGCCCCGGTCTCCCGCGAGCTCGATCGTCCCCGCTGAACGTGAATCACCACGTTACAGCTCTCCCGCAGGACAAACGTTCTCATCGGGATGTGATGCCGTGCAAGCCTAAAGTGTACTTGCACAAGGCCAAAGCTTTGATACAAGGGCAAGTAAGCTATTCGATACTGAAGCAGCGGCACATAACATTACAGAAAAGTGAAGAACTCAATGGCATATGAAAAACAGTCTCTTTTATTGATAATCGAAAGTGTTACAAGCGGCGCATGGCCGAGATTACAAATCGCTCAAGCACTCTTCTCTCGATTACAATAACACCGTTCCATACATTATGTCCCTTTATACAAAAGCAGCACAAAGCAGGCACAACTCGATGCGGCTCCAGGCATCGACTCCAGATTTCCGGCTCCTTGGGATGAGGCACGGCTATCGCTTCCTCAGACGAACGAGCACCTGAGAACAAGTAAACTGTTGGTGGGTCAGCACTTTATGCAAGTACTGGTGAGATAAAACAACTGAACAGAAGCTACACCCCCTGAAATCCACACTAAGTAAACTTGTGGCAAAACATTGCATTACTAGTGATCTTGCTAGTTTTACTTAGGTTCTTTACATGCAGTTCTAGCAGAGTCATATTACTTTGTTTGGAAACATGCTTTGAAAACATAAGTCAAACAACCAATCAATCGAGGCAACCAATTCAAGCACGAGGAATCCTGTTCGGGTGTGCGCAGCGTGTTCGGTGAACTTATGCACGGATTCTAGGGACAGGCAGCAATTAGGGACCATCAATCAATCTAGCACACAAGTTAACTATCAATCAGAAGTCGGTCCCCGAGTAACTCAGGATCGGTAGCGGTAATCCAGCTAACCAATGACTCACATTCTGATCCTATTAGCAGCTGTGACGCATGGTTGCACATTACTACCGAAGCAGCCGTAGCCAAGGTTCAGCTCTTCACTAATAGTCTCATTGTCCGACCGAATGCAATGCATGAAGCACTAACGGTGGTCTCTACGATGCAGACAAAATGAATAAGCAGGATTATGTATAAACTGATATTTCTTACCCACGGCCGAACGGTTATCCCTGCAGCAGACATACAAGTTAGCAACAATTGCATAAACATATATGTTTTACCGTTCTTTAGTTCCCTGTCCGTCTCTGCATCAAACAGTTAGGTGTGCAAGAAGGCTAGCCTAGCATGCTCCCTAACGACCTAAATGCAGCTATCTCCATACACTTCTCTAATGCAGACTCGACTCTTCTCAACAGAAGCACCGCCTCCCTCTAATAGCCACGCCCCCCAAGATCCCGAAGGACCGATCCTCAGGGCGCACTATTAGTCTCACCCCATCGTATCACCATCCTCCCTTCCAATATCCACGCCCCGAGCTCAGGGCGCGTTATCGGTCTCCCACATATCGTTTGTCCCCCATCCACCGCAAGCACCCACATGTCTCTTGTCTCTATCACAATAGCACACAACATGACAAGCACATTTAAACCATCGTATCACATTCCTAATAGCCGCACCCCCAAGATCCCGTAGGACCGGACCTCAGGTGGGCTACTAGTCTAGCACACACATGACAAGCATTTACTCTCACATCGAAACAAGCATTCAAGACAAGCCATATAAACACGATGACAAGCAAACATATAAACGATCTTTTAGTTGAGACTAGCATGGCACGGGTCTATTATCACATCAAGTAAAACATGCAGTTCTATCTTCTTAGCATAGCGATGGTTCTATCTCATTTTAGACAAGCATACATATTCTCTTAGTTAGGCAGCATATTCGTTTCAGTGACAAGCTATGTGAGTTCTCTTATTAGCATGCTGAGTCGGTTCTATCATTTTCTTATGAAAACATTCTTCTTAAGCAAACAAGCATTTAAAACTCAGATTCATTATTAAGTCGTGCAAGATTCAGAGAATGCAGTTCTGCCCACTCACCTTGATTAATCGGTCGGGAACTCTCCGAGAAGACTTCCGTTCGAGCAAGCAAGTCGATCCCACTTGTACATAGTGCCGACGCGGAGCGGGGCACTACAATAATAGGTCAGATGATGCACTCCACTAGGACGAATGATATACAGTATCTGTGGTGGCCAGCCCACAGCGTACTAGAATGAATCTCTGTGGGAAGGTTCGTTGGCATGATCTCGGGATACCGTTTCCTCCAAATGTTACTACCACTTTTAGTTACCTAATTAGCCCTATATTGTGTTCGAAATCTCAAGGCATGGTTACATGAGAATTTTTCTTAAGATGTCGTACAAAATATAGATACGCTAGATACGAATCCATGGAAGTTCAATTTGGAATTACCTGAGCGTGTATGCAACATTCAATCAATATCCTAGCCATGCTTTGGTAGTTGACTCGCTTATTATGTCCGTGATGGAAACAAGTAGTATGTATATATAATATCACGCATTCAGGATATTTGGAGGCATTCTCGATGCACAACCCAAATATAAATCACTTAACACGTGACATGGTATGTTGTACCTCGACGCACATCCGATCATATACACTTTCAAGCAATAATTTGTATCAGCATGGATACAGTATTTGAGTCCAATTACCAGTTGTACATTGGGTCACATGAATCAAGATCACATTGTAACACGAAGCTTATGTAATGCACATAGTCGGTTGGTCACTATCCACTTAGTCTGGTTCATACTGAAATCTCAGTTCTACTCATGCCATGTTCATAGCCAATGTTAGCTCATGGTCATGTTTGTCACGATGTCTGGCTACTAAATCCATTCTTCCTTAGAATCATAAAACTAGCATTAACTCAAATATAAATCATAAAATAAATAAAAAAATATTCAATCAAACAATCAAGGCCGTATGGGTCTCTAGGCCGCATATGAAGTCTGGGCCGCATGGACCACTTGGCCGTATATGAAGTCAGGGTCACATGAATCACTTGGCCGGATATGAAGTCAGGGTCACATGCTCAGGGTTAAAATCTACTCCTTAGGACAAGTGTTGAAGTGACGGCCAATAAATGAAGTGTCACCGATGTGACATAGAGTGAATGATGTGACTGATGTGACAATGCAATAAAGTATGTCAGAGAGAAAGGAAAAAGTTATAGAAAATTTGCCAACGGTTCATAGTCATGCGTCCAAGAAGGTAGTTGTATGCTCGCTTGCCGCATATGAATCATGCCTCATGGATTGCCACTTGGACTTAGCGAATTTCTAATACGTTCAGCGAGTTAAAACACAAGAATCTCAAGGACACTTTTGTAAAATAAGCAGTCATGCGTCCAACAAGATGGACGCATGCTGGTCAGTATATGCGGCACAGAGTTCAGGCCTCATAGCACTCTCTGCCGCATATGATATTGGCCGCATAAACACTTCGTCTTCTCCAATAGCAAATTCGCCATGACGGAAGCTCAAAAACTAAAATTTTGTTTCGACCATAAAATTCTCATTTAAAGTCCAAATCAAGTGAACCAAAAGCCAAAACGCTTGAAATTGAAAGCTCTATCATGTACCGAAAACTAGTTTTTAAGAATACATGTTAAATAGATCAAAACCAAGAAAAACTCATGAAGCCCATAAAAACCCTAAATTAGAAATGTAGATCTGCACTAATCCATCCACCAAATCCGAAAATTCCAATAAAAATATTTAAAATCATACAAAGAACATAATAATCAATTAATATGGAGGGTTTCTCGATTTCTCATGCAAGATGTACTTGCCTATGGAAAGGGGAGAGAAAACACAAGAGAGAGAAAGAAAATGAAGTAATGAAGATAGAGAATGAGATGTTGGCTTATATATGGTAGGGTTGAGGGTTGAACCAATGGTTCTCATGACTTGAACCAACCCACAAAATGAACCATGAACTAGGTTAAAACAAACAATGGGTCTAGTCTCAATGCACATGCAACCGTGTTAAAATAAAATACGTTCCAAATACGTATATCGGAAAAGGGGAGTGACAATTAGCTATATGTGAATATGTTTGTTTATTCAATAAAAAAAATAAGGGTTACAAATTGTTATAAACTAAATAATAATCTATTTTTTTATTATTTAACAGAAGGGAGTTTGGAATTTAAACAGGAAAAAAAGTTTGTTGGTCATTAGTAATGAAGGTGGGACCCACTTATACTTTACCATCATAAAACAAGGACGAAAGTAATAGTCGGAATAAAACAAGTTTTAGTTTTACAAACATATATTAAAGTAATTTAAATTTGATTTGAATATATTTAAATTAAAATTTTGTTTTATATATATATATATATATATATATAATTAAAACTCCGATAACTCAAAATACAACCATCAGCCCAAGTTACTGTTGTCTTTTAATCATAATACGTACATCGTACTCAATGCTATGAATAATCCCAGTAACGGAAGAGGACAGTCCTTCAAAAATACGACGATTTCTCTCCTGCCAGACATGCTAGATTGTGGATGCCAGTCTTATTCTTGCTCCCGAGAACCATGGTGCTCCCCTTCCTCTTGAGTTGCTAAGCAGCTCAATTATCTCTCCAATTCCCATACCGCCACTAGTGCCCAGTTGGAGTAATATGCATGGTTGCTGCCAAATAAGCCATGAAAACGGACATAGGAAGAATAAGTGACTGCTCATCTCCCCCTCGCCCCCACAGAGGGTACAACCCTGTCCACATGTGGTTACGCAAAATCTAGCCAGTCTATCAAGGGTCACCACTCTATTAAGACATACCTTGTACATGCATAATTGTATTTTTTGACTAAGTCCTTTTGGCCAAATGAATTCAAAACGAGGGACACGCGGGTATTGTATTCAGACACTGTCATATACGTTATTGTGAATAAACTAGCCATTTGGCGTCCCCTTCCATCTCCAGATGTCTGCTATCAGTATAGTATCCAAGTGGACCTTAGCAATCACATGGGCAAACTGCCTGGTCACATTATGTGCCCCCAGATTCCACTCTCTGTCGAACAATGCAGCTGACCCGTTCCCCTCTCTGAAAGGTTGCAAACACACTCCATCCAAGCCTCTCAGCGAGGCTCTGGTGCTCGAGCCAAGGGTCGAGCCATAGGCTCGTATTTCCCCCATCTTTCATATTTCGAATTATCTCCTTCTTGACCATATAGCGATATTGAAGGATGGTCTTAAAAACCACCGACTCATTGTTGTTAGCTTGTCGAGTCCAGAAATTGTCACCACAAAGATACTTACTTTTCATCCACTTTGCCCACAAGGAGTCCTTTGTGATGAACCACCATACAAGCTTCATCCCCGCCACGTCCCGAAGTGCCCGTAGTGATCGCAATCCCACTCCACCCTCCTCCCGCGATCGACACAAGGTCTCCCATCCGATAGCGTACAAACCTCTGCGCCAGATAAAATTCGCACAGATCCTCTCAATCTTTTGTATAGTGGCTATAGGGAGCATGATAGTCTGCAACCAATACATTGTAATTGTAGTGATGACCGAGTGCACCAACTCGATACTGCCTCCAAAAGACAGACATTGGACATGCCAGCCCTCAATACGATATTGTACGTACTCGACTAGTGTCTGACAATCAGAGTCCCTGTCATAATTTATGGAGAGCGGGACCCTAAGATATTTTACTGGCAGTTCACCACGCTCAATTCCAAGCAGAAATGCTCTTTCTTCCTTATTCGAACAGTAGAAATTGAAATACACTTTGCTTTTGTCTCTATTAAGGTGCAAACCACTGTTTTTGGCGAACACCTCCATGATACGTGCAAGCTCACCCAAACTGTCATTCATAGGTGAGAAAAATACAATCAAGTCATCAGCATATATAAGATGATTAATATACGGACTGACCTTCTTTTGGATCGGGACGATCCTTCTCCTGTGCACTGCTGAATCAATAAGGCAAGTAAAGTATTCCATAACCAGAGTGAATAGGTATGGCGAGAGTGGGTCCCCCTGTCGAATGCCCCTGTTGCTACGGATGAATCCATACGGCCTTCCTTGTATAAGAACGGAGAAAGTAGGCGTCGACACACACTCCCATACCTTGTCAACCCAGACTTTATCAAATCACATTGCAAGCATAAGGTAGCACATAAACTCCCTGTTGACGGTGTCATATGCTTTCCGGAGATCCAGTTTAATACATGCTTTTTTCCCCTGGCTTATTAAAATCCTGTACCATCTCATGCGCCAGGAGAGTATTATCTGCAATGTCTCTTCCTTTGAGGAAAGCTGCTTGGTTGGGCGAGACTAGCTCTGACATTATGCGCTCCATCCTCCCACATAAGGTGAGTAATTAATTTATAGAGATAATTACAACAAGCGATCGGACGAAACTTCGCAAGTGATGTAGCACCCCCTTCTTTGGAATGAGTGTGAGAAATGTGTGATTAAGCTCTTTCAGCAATCTCCCATTTGTGAAGAAGTCCTGGATCACCCTAGTACTTAATGCTTGATAACCCCCCAGTATTTTTTGTAGAACATGCTACCGAAACCATCTGGGCCTGGTGCTTTGTTGGGATCTGCACCCCGAATGATTGCTACCACCTCCTCCATCTCGACTGGTGCAAGTAGGGTAGTGTTTCCAAAAGGAGTAACCAGTCACTTGCAAATCACCTCAGGAAAAACATTAGTATAATCAGTTTGATTAAACATTTCAAAGTAATACCCAATTGCTTCCTCCTGTAGCGCAGCAGAAGATACTACTTTCTTTCCGTCAGGGTCGTGCAATTTTTCGATGTGATTACGATGTTGACGCATCTGAATCACATCATAAAATAATTTGGAGCAAGTATCACCATCCCATAACCAGGAACACTTTGCTCTCTGTGCAAGTTCTACCTCCTCATGAGTTTGAAGATTTCCAACCTTCTCAACGAGCCTTTTCTCCTCGGTAGCCAGCATCTCGTTGTGTAGATCCGCCTGGAGGCGGGTTTGAACCTGTCGGAGCCTGTCCTCCATATCCATAAGGTTGTTCGAGGGTCTGACTTTACCCATTGCTTGAGGGACGCCTTAACCCGTTTAAGAAGGCAGACCAGCTGGAATTGTAGATTTCCATTTATAGGATCACACATACCCCTGACGACCGCCCCCTCATATCCCTCCATCAGATGCCATTTATTATTATATTTAAAAGGAGGAGGTTTGCCACTCTCCCGGACTGAGAAATGCAGCCATAACTGTGAGTGGTCACTGGTATCCGCCGCCGCACCATCTACCACTAGGTTTGGGAAGGAGTTAAACCACTCCCGAATACCCAGAGCCCCATCAAGTTGGCAAGCCACCCGCTTTCGCACAGATTTATTATTCTAAGTCCAAATATGTCATGTTCTGTCCAGATTTTGCAAACTCGACTGCAGAAGACATTGTTGGAAGACTTGGAGTATATTGTCTGGTACCTCTCCCTCCAACCTTCTCATGCTTATATAAGAGAGCGTTAAAATCCCCCATCATTAGGAGGGGTAACTTAAACTGTATTTCAGCCAATGTACTGATATGTATCATATCCCGCCATAAATTTTTTCTCTGTCGTCTATCATTGTGCACATATACTGCACCATACATGAAACAGAGACCCCCCCTGTTGGTGAATAGAAGCACTATACATTGATCCGAGCAGAGTAGGACCTTACCCTCCCAACACCGACTGTCCCAACGAACCCATATGCGAGCCATACTACACAGATGAAGATTATGAGCTTGCTTCCAATGGGCAGCTATCCGTCGATCAAGTATCCTTGTCGACTTAATTTTTATTTTCAGCAGTGTGCATATGCTAGCTTGTCCCTTCAACATTACCTCACAAATTTCTTTCCATCTACCTAAAGCACACGTCCCTCGTACATTCCAAGTGATTATCGTCATTAATTATAAAGTAGGAGTATCCCCCGCCACCTCTAGAGAGCCATCGCTTGGGGGAACGACGTTGTCACCTTTCTCTCTCTCCATCCGGGCATCACCACCATCGGTTGTGACCTCATTGCTCTGATGTACTTTAAGCCACTTTGGATTGTCCACACAAACCTGCTCTGCTTGATCTAGCCGGTTGGAATGCATTTCCTGCATTTGGCGACATGTATCCTCCCTGGACGGCCATGCATGCCTCTTGCGACTCGTATTATGCATGGTTGGAATAGAGGGTGCGGTCTTGAGATTCTGTGTAGCTCCCTTGGGTCTACCCCTCATTTTCTTGTGCTCCCTCCCAACTCCTTGAAGCTGAGAAGCCGCCACTTTGGTCGCCTGGAAGGATACCATTTGTCCTTTGTCTCTAACCGCCTCCATGCTCCCGTCCGGGTTCACCATCAAGCTATTCCCCTTGTTAGTCATTGTATTACCTTCTTTGGTCTCCCGATTGCCTACCATCTGCCATACCAACTGAGTCGCATCTCCTTTTTGTCACTACCACATTCTGAAAACAGGGGTATTTTCGAACTTTTACAATATTTAATATTATGTTATTTACAATTAATTAATTGCATGATAGTGTATTTGATTTAAATTAATAATTATGTGATGTGTAATTAAATATATAATCATATGCAGTGTTTAATTATTTTATTTAGCTAGCAGACTAGACCTAGAAGCCCAGTAGACGAACCCCTGTCCGAATGATAGAATTTTGGATTTTATTATTTTATTTAGAATTTAATTCTTGGAATTTATAATTAATTACTGTATTTTATTTAATATTTTTGCGCATTGCCTTTGCTTCGATATTTGGAGCACTATCCAGACTTTTGTCTTCCAACAAATTTCACAATCTTGCTCTAGACATGCCCGCCTTCAATTCTGCTATTTTTGCAACTCATAATTTTGCTCCCTGTGCATTATTTCTGGCCGCACAAAAATCGTCGCGGACGTTATTTAAATAATCCCTATTTTGTATCGTTGTGCGTTCCAATCGAAAATTGGAGGCCATCTTGACCTATTTTTCGTGCGGCCCAAATTAGGGTAATATTCTGTTCTGAGTCTTCTTCAATATTGGTATTGATGACTTGACCTGATTTTGGCTCCATGTACTCCTAATTAATTGTTGAACACAACTTACATTTATTTCTATTTAAATTGAGGATACCATTTTATCTGATTTTAAAATTCCTAATTAATTCCAGTGCCCTTCAAATTCAGCCCGTACCAGTCTTACAGCACCCCCCTGACCCTACAAAATATCGGACCCCGAATCGCCCGCCCAATTTTCGTCATTTCATGTGTTTGTGCAATTTCCCGAATTTAAGGGGCCAAGTTGCAATTATTCAATTGTAGGTGCCAACACCTAATTATTTTTAAATCAATGAGGGAGCCTATTAATTTTAATTAAGAACCCTCATTCCCCATGAATTAATTTCCTTCATGAATCATCATAGCCACTCATTTAAGTGGGTCAAATCCTCACCCTACATCACACCCTCTCTCTTCCTATTTAATGACTTGTACCCTCAAACCCTAATCCCTAGGCAACCTAGAAAACCCCACCTCCTCACAAGCCCCCTCTCTCCAACGTAGGATCCTTTTTTCTTTTTCTCTTCTCCTTTCTCCTCCTTCTTCCTCTCCTTCTCTTCCTTTCCTTCTTCTTCTTCTTCATTAATTAGTTGAATTTGAAAAAGAAAGAGGGGGAAACCATTATACCATCACCCTGTACTCAGACCTCCGGCCGGCGAGCGGCCCGGCCTCCAGCCTTCACCCGGCGGCCTGCTGGCTGTAGCCGGCCCCGCTCCGGCGGCTCCCCCTCGGCGTCCGGCGGCTCCCCTCACAGACTCCGGCGTCCGGCGGCCTGCTGCCATCTCTTCCCACTGCTCCTCCCTCCATCTCCCCTGTCCCCATCCGGCCGGCTGCTCCAGCCCGGAGCCCTCGCGCCAGCGGCCAGCGGCCATCCCGAGCCCCTCGCGCCGGCGGCGCTGCTGCACCCCACCGGCGGCCACTCCGGCGGCCGGCCAGCGAACACTCACAGTAAGCCTCTCCCCTTCCCTCTTTATATATATATATATATATATCTATATATATATATATATATGTATATATGTGTATATATATATACGTATATATATGCGTATATATATACTAAATGTATAATTATTGTAGGTAATTATTAATGAGAGTATATTGAAATATTAATCAATGTATAATATATGTAAATGTTAGCATGTATATGTATAGCAATTTAATTAATTAATGTATATATATATATATATCTAATGTATATATATAAATGTTTGTTTATAAATTAGTATGAAATTAGTATATGCTTTTAATTGAATTTGTATGTATAATTAATGTAAAGTATTTATATATTTAATTAATGTGAAATTGGCATATGTATATTATTATTTTACTAATATCTAATTATATGAGTATAGTAGGTATTTAAATAAATTCTATAATTAAGTTTGGCATATATATATATATTTTGTATATATATATATATATATACTTGATATAATTTCAAAAATATATTTTGTGCATGTATATTATTCAGAAATAAAATGTTTAAATACATGTATTAGCATAGTATATATATTTCAGTATAATTTAATATATGTACATGTGTATTTTATTTTTCATTAAATGTTAAACATGTATTAAAAATGTGTTTTAGTATTTAATAATATATCTATAATGTATTGGCATATATATATATGTGTATATATATTTTTATAAACCCTTGGCATGTTTTTAAAGTATATACGTATATATTGTATATGTGTTTAATTTGATAGATATAAATACGTGTTCTACGATAAGCATTTTTAATATATAAACACTTAGCATATTTTCAAGGTATGTTTAATTGGTATATATATAAATAAACGTATTTTGGAGTATAGTACGTGTATTTCAATTAATATATATATATATATATATATTCTGGTATAAAATATATCATGGTTGGTAAATGTATATTAATTATTTATTAGGAATTAACTGTATACTGTAATGGTAATAGATACAAATATGTATTTTTTTGTACTTATAAATCATATTTTGGGTATACATAAACAAAAGTATTATATATATATATTTGGGATATAAAATGTATATACAAACGTATTTGATATATGTTAATATATAAATGTACGAATTTTGGAAAATGTGCAATTATAGCAAGTAATTTATATTGGTATATATTTTAGATATATTTCATGAATTATGTTTATATATATATACAAGTATTATTTTATTATGTTTATATGCAAGTATTATTTATTTTTAAAATGTATATAGTTATACATATATCTACTATTGATATTGATGGAATTATATGTAATTAATTAATAAGAAGTTTATTTAAAAATGTAGTCCTACTAGGCGACCCTAGTTGACTAGTGCCCTGTCTGACATGGCCCTGAGGCCAGTGTTTATAGACTATGTGTTAGCGTAGCATCTGATGCAAATATGGTTTGTTTGTGATATGTTTATAGGACTGTTGGGTTACCCAGGGGATACTCTGGAACAGGACACCAATAAATACCAGCTAAGGACCCAAGGCAAGTACATTCTCTGATAATTTCCAATTCTTGATAATTGCTATAAGTTCAATGATCTTGAAATGTTACAACTGAATCTTTGACACTGTGTTACACGGACTAGTATAGCTTGGATCTGCAGTCATGAGATGTTACCTTGATTATCGTATTGACATTGTACACGACATGTATATTTAGACATCGTACATGATAGACTTGACTTGCTCGTGTATCGTGACGTGTCATGATTGGATCCACAGTGCTAGTTGGGGGCGGGGAAATTGCTAGTGAGAAATGTGATCAAATACCTATCGTACAAGTTTATATTATTGGTGTTAATCATACCCCACGTATGATTAGCCAGACTGTAGCAATTGTACATGTCCCAAGCCGATCACATTTTGAAACTACTATTTCAAACACCTAGAATAGATTACAGTTCCCTATTTTAAATCATATACTACATCACCCGTATATGATACTGTTCCTTGTTCTTTTATTTTCATACATGCACTGACTGTATCATATTGCCTATTGCCTGTCTCTTTATATTGCCTGTCTCTCTTAACCTGTCATTACATTTATTCCATTTTCTTCTCAGTAGCTAGCATGACATGTTTTATTGTATTATAGACATTATCAATTAATGGAACTGTTATTTGAGATTGTGCTTTGCTCCTTCCTGACTGGAAATATTTTTCCAGACTATGCCTTAGAGGACCGCTGTCCGACACTTATGGTGAGTAGCTGCAGACTTGGTAGTAGTTGTGATTCCAGGAGGTCTAGCTGGAAATTACTATTTTTAGTTAGTTCTTTTAACAGTCTATTTGGTACCGGATTTGTCTCCGACATTTTGATGATTCTTGGATATTGTTAAGTTAAGTTATTTCTTGTGGACTTGTGTTGTGTTTAATTTAAGTTTTATTATTCGAAATCTTATCGTGCTGTAATCCTGTGATTGAGTATGTGTTCATCTTATTTGTGTCATCCGTGCCTCCTAATGGAGATTGGATGCTTGCGTGACATTAGTTAGATAGTATCAAGACCTTGACAGCGTTCTACCGCCGATGCTGCGGCGTAGGCTGGACGTACCCACGCACTCGTGCCCCTAAACAGGGTGCGGATCGTGACACGTTTTTAGTGGTGGCCCATGCAGGTCAGACTTCGCGAGTTGTGCGATGTCGTAGTAGTGTGACATCCTTGTTATACTACTGCGTGCCTGCTATAGAATCTAGGACATAGGATACTAGGACGAGAGCAAATACTCAATCACAATTCCTTGAGAGATTCCTGGGATGACCCCTGAGGATCTTGTTAAAACTTCCAATTTACAATCATTCCCTTGTTCTGTCCATTCTCACTTGTTGATATTTATTTGATTGTTATTGATTAGGTATTAAATTAGGATTTTTGCTTCACTATAGAGTTGATTTCATATTAAGATGAATTTATAGACTGATTTATGGTATTATTTGATGATGCCCGTCAATGAGGACAATGAAAATGATTAACACTAGGGCTACTGGACTACTAGATATGGAATTAAATTCTAATTTGAAGATTAAAAACGACTTGCATTTTTGAATTTTGAGGAGTCGAGATATTATTAAAATTTTATTTTGAGGAATTCAGATTCAATTTGATGAACCTAAACAAGCTGTAAGGATTTTTGAGTGATTAAATTTTTATTTCAGTATTTAGATAATTAACCTTGAGGAAAGTGTATGCATTTTTACTGTAAATTTATTTGAGGAGTTATTTTGAGGAATTATTTTGAGGAAAGGATTTCATAGTGAGAGAGATATTAGTATATAAGTATATAAGATGCATGTGTAAGGATCTGTTGACTTGAGCATGTTTGAGATTACGCTGCCAACTGGCTTAGGTGGTCATCGAGGATTGTATTGGAGAGAGAGCAGTACTTGGTATAGTGTGTTGTAATTGTTATGCACTTGAGTGATAAGGATAACTAGTATCAGCAATTGCAGTAGGTAAGGAAGCTAGCAGTGAGTGTGCTTGTGGTAGAACTGTGGTACTTAGAGGGATAGAAGCATCAGACCTTGGATGTATCTTTGACCTGTGCAATCACAACTAGGATTTTTATTTCCAATCTTTTATCTTGAATGTTGCTTCTTTAGATCTGTACTGTCCTTCCTTGATGATATCGCATTTTGCCTAAATTGATTCTTTGGGATCTGTCTTCAGGATGTCGCCGCAGACACGGTCTATGAGAGCGGGAACATCAGCTTTAGAGGGATCTGCCACCCCTCCACCTGAGAGGCAGACAGCCGTAGTTCCTCCTACATCTCAGATGCACGTAGGTGATCCTCCTCCTCCACCTGTTAAGAGGATTGCCGCAGCTGTGACGGACAACCTTCCTCCCCCACCGACTCCGATTTCTGGAAGTTTGCCCATTGACGGAACGCAGATGTTTACCTTGATCCAAGGCATGGTAGATGCCCAGAGAGTGACGGCAGATGCTCAGCGAGTTCAAGCTGAGGCTCAGAGGGTGCAAGCAGAAGCGTACCAGGCACAAACCGAGCTGATGAAAGAAAACATGGAGAATGCTCATCAAGTGACTCTCCAAGCTTTGGAGAGAGTAGCACAGTACCAGCAGTTTCCTGGCCAGCAACAGAGATCAGGCACTATAGTGGACTTCAAAAGGATGATGCCTCGAGAGTTCAAAGGCACCGAAGGGATACTCTACGCTGACGACTGGCTAGAGGATATAGAGAGAAGCCTGCGATTGACCCAGATTCCGGAGAACTTGAAGATAGAAGCCGCTGGCAGTCAGATGTTCGATATCGCACTCACGTGGTATCGCACAGAACCGAGAATTACTGCGCAAGGACTTACTTGGGAGACCTTCAAGGAACTCTTCAAGGAGAAGTTCTTTCCCGACGTGGCATTGGGAACCTTGGAAAGTCAGTTTCATGACTTAGTTCAAGGAAACATGTCGGTCGACGAGTACGCTACAGAATTCTGTAGATTGAGTCGTTTTGCATCGTCCATGATTCGAGACCCAGGAGATCGAGCCCGGAAATTTAGAAAGGGACTGACGAGAGAGATTAGGTCACGCACTTCTGGTCGTCGTACCGCTACCTATGAGGCTATCTTGATGGATGCTCAGATCGCAGAAGAGGATCTGGATCTCAGGCCTAAGAGGAGCCACAATACCTTTGGAGATACGAATGATAGCGCAGGACCAGCCAAGCATCCCCGTATTCAGCACCAACCGCAGTACCTAGCACCAGTTCCCATCCAGCAACATCCATGGGCGTATCAGTATCAACAACAGTACCAGACACCAGTCCGTGTTGAGCAGAATCAGCAACAGCCTCCAAGAGAGACACAGCAGACTTGTCATTTCTGTAAGAAGCCAGGTCACCTTTGGGAGAGCTGTAGAACGAGGCTAGGACTTTGTTTGCACTGCGGTACTGCGGGACATCGAGTAAGGGATTGTCTTCTAACCTCTTATCTTCCCGGCCAGCGCTCAACTTCAGATTATAGAGATCCAGTTAGGCTACCTGTGGAACCGTATATTGCTCAGCACCCGCAAAGGGAACCACCCCAGCAGGGCGGGCATTTACGGTAACGGTCGAGGGACCGATATTGCAGGTAATGTGTTAGCAGTTTCTGTTCTTTCCTTCATTCTGTTCCTATCTATTGATTGATCGATTCCTTAGTACCATAGCTTGTATGCATGATTCTTGTTATAATGTAGTTAGTAGTACCCCTGATACATGGACTGCAACACCATAACAAATGAGACCATAACCATGTATGTTCCCCCCTAGATTGTTTGTGGTATGACTATAGATAGAATTTTCTTAGACCGTGATTATTGGTGTTGACTGTAGTGAAGATTCATGAAGGAGCTATGACTTGACAAGAGGAACAAGATGATTAAAATTCGAGGATGAATATTGATTTAAATAAATGGTTAAGAAATTTAACATGGCATAATTGGTGGTTTATTAATTCCAGGAAAGATTATGACATGTTTAAGTTGGTTATTAATTAGGAAATTTTGGGAGATTTATCAATGTATTTATTTAATTGCAAGTTATGAATTTTAGAACTTTATATTTGGATGTGACATTTGGAGAATCCTTAAATATCATATTGTTGAGTTCTTGAGGAGTGGATATTAAATTCCGGGTATTGGATTATCAACTCAAAACTTTCAGGAAATTTTGATGGACTTTGATTTTACTTGAAGATTTTTCCAGGTTATACAACAATTTTAGAATTTTGAAATTGCGAAAGGACATTGTGGATTATTAAAAGATTTCATGGATGATGAATTTAAATTTGAGGGAATAATAATGTGTATGAATAAACACTAGTATGAGGGTTTTAAATTTCGAGGACAAAATTCTTTTAAGGTGGGTAGACTTGTCACTACCACATTCTGAAAACAGGGGTATTTTCGAATTTTTACAATATTTAATATTATGTTATTTACAATTAATTAATTGCATGATAGTGTATTTGATTTAAATTAATAATTATGTGATGTGTAATTAAATATATAATCATATGTAGTGTTTAATTATTTTATTTAGCTAGCAGACTAGACCTAGAAGCCCAGTAGACGAACCCCTGTCCGAATGATAGAATTTCGGATTTTATTATTTTATTTAGAATTTAATTCTTGGAATTTATAATTAATTACTGTATTTTATTTAATATTTTTGCGCATTGCCTTTGCTTCGATATTTGGAGCACTATCCAGACTTTTGTCTTCCAACAAATTTCACAATCTTGCTCTAGACATGCCCGCCTTCAATTCTGCTATTTTTGCAACTCATAATTTTGCTCCCTGTGCATTATTTCTGGCCGCACAAAAATCGTCGCGGACGTTATTTAAATAATCCCTATTTTGTATCGTTGTGCGTTCCAATCGAAAATTGGAGGCCATCTTGACCTATTTTTCGTGCGGCCCAAATTAGGGTAATATTCTGTTCTGAGTCTTCTTCAATATTGGTATTGATAACTTGACCTGATTTTGGCTCCATGTACTCCTAATTAATTGTTGAACACAACTTGCATTTATTTCTATTTAAATTGAGGATACCATTTTATCTGATTTTAAAATTCCTAATTAATTCCAGTGCCCTTCAAATTCAGCCCGTACCAGTCTTACAGCACCCCCCTGACCCTACAAAATATCGGACCCCGAATCGCCCGCCCAATTTTCGTCATTTCATGTGTTTGTGCAATTTCCCGAATTTAAGGGGCCAAGTTGCAATTATTCAATTGTAGGTGCCAACACCTAATTATTTTTAAATCAATGAGGGAGCCTATTAATTTTAATTAAGAACCCTCATTCCCCATGAATTAATTTCCTTCATGAATCATCATAGCCACTCATTTAAGTGGGTCAAATCCTCACCCTACATCACACCCTCTCTCTTCCTATTTAATGACTTGTACCCTCAAACCCTAATCCCTAGGCAACCTAGAAAATCCCACCTCCTCACAAGCCCCCTCTCTCCAACGTAGGATCCTTTTTTCTTTTTCTCTTCTCCTTTCTCCTCCTTCTTCCTCTCCTTCTCTTCCTTTCCTTCTTCTTCTTCTTCATTAATTAGTTGAATTTGAAAAAGAAAGAGGGGGAAACCATTATACCATCACCCTGTACTCAGACCTCCGGCCGGCGAGCGGCCCGGCCTCCAGCCTTCACCCGGCGGCCTGCTGGCTGTAGCCGGCCCCGCTCCGGCGGCTCCCCCTCGGCGTCCAGCGGCTCCCCTCACAGACTCCGGCGTCCGGCGGCCTGCTGCCATCTCTTCCCACTGCTCCTCCCTCCATCTCCCCTGTCCCCATCCGGCCGGCTGCTCCAGCCCGGAGCCCTCGCGCCAGCGGCCAGCGGCCATCCCGAGCCCCTCGCGCCGGCGGCGCTGCTGCACCCCACCGGCGGCCACTCCGGCGGCCGGCCAGCGAACACTCACAGTAAGCCTCTCCCCTTCCCTCTTTATATATATATATATATCTATATATATATATATATATATATATGTATATATGTGTATATATATGCGTATATATATACTAAATGTATAATTATTGTAGGTAATTATTAATGAGAGTATATTGAAATATTAATCAATGTATAATATATGTAAATGTTAGCATGTATATGTATAGCAATTTAATTAATTAATGTATATATATATATATATCTAATGTATATATATAAATGTTTGTTTATAAATTAGTATGAAATTAGTATATGCTTTTAATTGAATTTGTATGTATAATTAATGTAAAGTATTTATATATTTAATTAATGTGAAATTGGCATATGTATATTATTATTTTACTAATATCTAATTATATGAGTATAGTAGGTATTTAAATAAATTCTATAATTAAGTTTGGCATATATATATATATTTTGTATATATATATATATATATACTTGATATAATTTCAAAAATATATTTTGTGCATGTATATTATTCAGAAATAAAATGTTTAAATACATGTATTAGCATAGTATATATATTTCAGTATAATTTAATATATGTACATGTGTATTTTATTTTTCATTAAATGTTAAACATGTATTAAAAATGTGTTTTAGTATTTAATAATATATCTATAATGTATTGGCATATATATATATGTGTATATATATTTTTATAAACCCTTGGCATGTTTTTAAAGTATATACGTATATATTGTATATGTGTTTAATTTGATAGATATAAATACGTGTTCTACGATAAGCATTTTTAATATATAAACACTTAGCATATTTTCAAGGTATGTTTAATTGGTATATATATAAATAAACGTATTTTGGAGTATAGTACGTGTATTTCAATTAATATATATATATATATATATATATATATTCTGGTATAAAATATATCATGGTTGGTAAATGTATATTAATTATTTATTAGGAATTAACTGTATACTGTAATGGTAATAGATACAAATATGTATTTTTTTGTACTTATAAATCATATTTTGGGTATACATAAACAAAAGTATTATATATATATATTTGGGATATAAAATGTATATACAAACGTATTTGATATATGTTAATATATAAATGTACGAATTTTGGAAAATGTGCAATTATAGCAAGTAATTTATATTGGTATATATTTTAGATATATTTCATGAATTATGTTTATATATATATATACAAGTATTATTTTATTATGTTTATATGCAAGTATTATTTATTTTTAAAATGTATATAGTTATACATATATCTACTATTGATATTGATGGAATTATATGTAATTAATTAATAAGAACTTTATTTAAAAATGTAGTCCTACTAGGTGACCCTAGTTGACTAGTGCCCTGTCTGACATGGCCCTGAGGCCAGTGTTTATAGACTATGTGTTAGCGTAGCATCTGATGCAAATATGGTTTGTTTGTGATATGTTTATAGGACTGTTGGGTTACCCAGGGGATACTCTGGAACAGGACACCAATAAATACCAGCTAAGGACCCAAGGCAAGTACATTCTCTGATAATTTTCAATTCTTGATAATTGCTATAAGTTCAATGATCTTGAAATGTTACAACTGAATCTTTGACACTGTGTTACACGGACTAGTATAGCTTGGATCTGCAGTCATGAGATGTTACCTTGATTATCGTATTGACATTGTACACGACATGTATATTTAGACATCGTACATGATAGACTTGACTTGCTCGTGTATCGTGACGTGTCATGATTGGATCCACAGTGCTAGTTGGGGGCGGGGAAATTGCTAGTGAGAAATGTGATCAAATACCTATCGTACAAGTTTATATTATTGGTGTTAATCATACCCCACGTATGATTAGCCAGACTGTAGCAATTGTACATGTCCCAAGCCGATCACATTTTGAAACTACTATTTCAAACACCTAGAATAGATTACAGTTCCCTATTTTAAATCATATACTACATCACCCGTATATGATACTGTTCCTTGTTCTTTTATTTTCATACATGCACTGACTGTATCATATTGCCTATTGCCTGTCTCTTTATATTGCCTGTCTCTCTTAACCTGTCATTACATTTATTCCATTTTTTTCTCAGTAGCTAGCATGACATGTTTTATTGTATTATAGACATTATCAATTAATGGAACTGTTATTTAAGATTGTGCTTTGCTCCTTCCTGACTGGAAATATTTTTTCAGACTATGCCTTAGAGGACCGCTGTCCGACACTTATGGTGAGTAGCTGCAGACTTGGTAGTAGTTGTGATTCCAGGAGGTCTAGCTGGAAATTACTATTTTTAGTTAGTTCTTTTAACAGTCTATTTGGTACCGGATTTGTCTCCGGCATTTTGATGATTCTTGGATATTGTTAAGTTAAGTTATTTCTTGTGGACTTGTGTTGTGTTTAATTTAAGTTTTATTATTCGAAATCTTATCGTGCTGTAATCCTGTGATTGAGTATGTGTTCATCTTATTTGTGTCATCCGTGCCTCCTAATGGAGATTGGATGCTTGCGTGACATTAGTTAGATAGTATCAAGACCTTGACAGCGTTCTACCGCCGATGCTGCGGCGTAGGCTGGACGTACCCACGCACTCGTGCCCCTAAACAGGGTGCGGGTCGTGACACTTTTCCCACAGGAAGTTTGTCTAATCCAATGTCAGTCTCAAGCGCCGTCCCTTCCTTGAAGTTGAAAATAGAACCTCCTTGGTTGTTATCAACAACAGTTTCCTCCTTGATGATCTGATCCATCCTAGTGTCTGCATCTCCTGCCTCTTCCGTTTCACAATCCTCCCTTGTTGAAGCCCTAGCGATGCATTCCCTTGGGGGGTGACCAAAACAACGACAATATTTACACACCGACGACACCCATTCGTATTCCACCACCTGTGTAAACACTTCACCAACATACGTCTCATAGTCAACAACAAAAGGAAGTAGTTTACCTGCATCAATCTCAACAAACACCCGGACAAACTCCGTCCTGGCTCGAGCGGTTGTCGTATCATCCGCTTTAATAGTCTTACTATTAAGCTTGTGAATCGCATCATCATGGACACTCCAGAATACAAGCGGTAGTCCTGAAAATCTGATCCACACAGGAACATTGTGTAGCACTTCCCGCTCGTATCTTGTTGCCGATATCCATTCCTTCATAATAATAAGCCGCCCATCAAACGTCCAGGGGCCACCTTGGAGTATACGATCCATATCTTCCTTCATACCGAACCTGACAAAATAAAAGTCGTTATCACGTGCACAGAATTCCATGTTGCCTTTAGGTGTCACGTCCCTATTCCGTGGAATCAATAGTCGTCTCCCGGACGTGACATCGTGCGGGCCTAAGTTGCACACCGCATAAGGCTAAGGTATTTTGTATAGCGAGCACATATTCAGAGTACGTAGATAAATTGAAATACAAGTTGAGACATGGAAAAGTTCTCTTTTATTGATAATGAATATCTATTACAAACTCTTGAACGAGTCATAAGGTTGCCGCACGGGCTTTACAAAATGTTGACACAAAATGAGATAGTTGTCATGTATATTACATCCCTTTACTAAACTTCAAAATAAGATACCTCCAGGCGGGATGATGGCTTTTCCTCTGAGCTGCATTGAGTTTAGTTTGCTAGCTCCTGGCTTCAAAATACTTCAAAAGATGGCACGATCTGGACGCGCCGACAGCTGAACTGGATTGGGAAGACGACTTCAGCTCCTCGCTCGGATCTCCTTAGTACGGGAAACCTGTTTCAACGAGGGCCAGTACATCAAAATGTACTGGTGAAGGCGAGCTAGCAACTATACCAATCAACACGTTATTTAGATGAAGCATGCATATTATTTATGGTCTTTTTATCTTGCCTTAGTTCATTTTACAAGCAAGCAGTATATATAGAAACTACTAAAATGAACTTGCCATCGTTCGATGACTTTTACCTGCCCGTCTGAACCACCTGCACAAAACTTACCATGTCCTTCCCTGTCACGAAGACAAAAGTTAGCTTGCAACAGGTTTAAATATACGAGGGGATCACTGGCGTATGCCATAAAGGACGAGTTATAGTCGCGGGATAGAAAATGGTATGCGACGCAGGTGGCGAGCCCCGCCACATGCCATTTCTTCCTCTAACAGACTGACCATTCCATATGTTCCGTCCGGATCGGATCGGTCCCAGTGCCCCGGCGACCGTCCGCGAAACCGCAAAACCTTGTGCACAAGTTGTCCGTGATCAAATGACGTCCATTAAGTTTTCAATCAATTCATGCAATTTACGGACATATGAGCACGATACAAGTTCCATAGCATAAACGATTTTGCATAGCCCTACTGATCAATATACCATATGGCAAAGTGTGTTCAATATGCATGGCACAATTTATAGAAGAAACATAGATTCTAACTAAAATTGAAGCATATGATGAACATTCTAAACGAGCTAGCATGCAACAAAGTAACCGTTCACAAGTTGATTGACAAGCATAATAATCCAACTCTATTCTGTTTTATCTTGACATCTTTTAGTTATTACTTGGTATCGTTTGATCGGGGCAAGCAAGAATACAAGATTTTAGATGTGAAGACTTGGAATAAGGGCCAATTGAATCGAATATAAGCCACTCACAAGTTGGTTGGAAGGAAAGAAAAGAGGTGCTTCAGGACTCCGCTCGCGCGTCGCCTACTGCTCGTTCACCTGCATTGCCACGAACAACTGATCAATACCTCTTCCACTCTTTCCAATCTCGGAATTGAAGTGCAGTTCAACGAACGAAAATAATGAATTCCATCGAAACCGTTCAAGAAAACGCAAGCAAATCCGAAAACCAACTCAAAGCACGAAAGCAACAAAGCGACAACGAAAACTGAGGCAAGAAAACTTGCAGCGGAGAGGTCCCTCCTGACTCTGCCTCTAAGTCGATCCTGGGAGCACGGTCCACTGAATATGGAAATCGATTCCGAAGAAGCAAATCCATAACAAGGATGGGTTCTTGTTTCAATCTATCCCGATCGAACGATACCGTCTTGTATTTCTTAGCCGTGCTCCCCGAATAGGGGGAACGAGGCACCACATTAGGTCGCCAAACTCGGAGCGCATATGCACGTATTTGGCCATAAAATGACCTATTTTCTAATACGTAGAAAATTATAGAGTTCTTCTAATACTCAATGGTCTCTGTCATCTACTCCTCCGGAATATATACTCGAAGACCTGTAGCCACCTTCTTTGGCTCCACGTACCACATATGTGAACTCGCTGTCGTCGATGCAGATCGGCATAAGTCGGCGTATGATTTACCCACTATAGGTTCGGTCGTTGATGCCTTTCCTTTATCAATAGGCGCTGATATGCCCGTCATCCAAACATCCAGATTCGCCCTCCCAGGTGTGTTGGACGTGTGTGTCGTCCTAGTCGCCTCCCTCTGTTGTACAGCCTGGTTTCGGCCTGCCCCATCCGGCTAAAACTTTCCCCCTCCTCGAACGTCTTCTCGCCGTCCAGAATCCACCATACCTTCACGACTACAAGGGACTAATACACGTCCTCCTCGCCTTCTTCGAACCGTAGTCCACCCACCGGACTCTGCCACCACCCTTTAGTTCCGACTTGCCGTCGTCCCCGCCTCTCCCTCACTCCTTGCCTGGGTCCCAACTATTGGGAAGTCCGGACCCTAAACCTAATTCGCCTTAAGCCTCCCCCACCATTTTATGATTATATATATATATATATATATATATATATATATATACACACACACACACACACACACACACACACACACGATTGTAAAACTTTGGTTATATGTTTAGATATAAAAAATTAGTTTAAATATATTTTAAATATTTGATATATTTTTATTTGAATTTGTTATATATATCTTTATATAAATTTGATTATATGTTTAGGTAATTATAAAAAATTTAAAAAATTTCTACGTAAGAAAAAAGTTTGATAAAAGAGGGAGGACCGCCAACTAAATTGGCGAGCTCCCACTTTTCCCCCAAGCCGCCAACTCAGTTGGCGAGTCGTCAATTTGTTTGTTATTTTTTCAAAATTTCTCCTTCAGCCGCAATTGGATAAAATTTTATCTCTTGATTTGAAAATTTCTGTTTTTTCAAACAAATAGGTGGAGGAAGAAAATGCTTGCAAGAATTTAAACTTCAAATAGATTCCGCTAGTCGGACTGGCAAAATCGGTGGGTGTACGTCTGACGAAAATCTAACATATATAAATTTAGTCAAATGGTATATATATATATATATATATATATATATATATATATATATATATATATATATATATATATATATATATTGAACATGTAATTGTGTTACAGACTCCTAGTCCAAGGCCTACAAACTCAGCCCGATTGTCACACTCCCAGCCTGAAGGTCCGCACCTACACATCACCGCATCGCACCCGCATTCGGCCTGCATTTCGACTGCCTTCACATTAATTTTTCCACAAGAAATTAAATGTGCTCCCCCCGTAGCTCGAACCTCAACATCTGGGAAGGATATGCCTCACTCTAACCACTTGAACTAGACGTCCTTGACTATATATATGTGTGTGTGTGTGTGTGTGTGAGAGAGAGAGAGAGAGAGAGAGAAATGACATCTAGCCTAGTGGTTAAGTTCGATGCATATTACCCAGGAGGTTGCGGGTTCGAGCCTCCTGGACGCCATTTAATTTTTCTTTGGGAGAATTAAGTGGTTAGTTGGTGATGGGTGCAACGCATGTGCAGTTCAAGTGCGGTGCATGTGCTGACATACGGGTCGAGATGTGTAGGACATTCGGGCAGGGATGTGGTGGACCTTCGGACCGAGTTTGTAGACCTTCGGGCCAGAAGTCTGTAATACAATTACCCCAAAGAGAGAGAGAGAGAGAGAGAGAGAGAGCATCCCTATGTTATCAACCGTTGGATCTTGTTTAAGTTATCTAATCTTGACCCTTGATTTCAATGGTTTAAATTAACGGTTAAGATTAAATGAGTTAAACAAGATCCAACGGTTGTAAATATGAGAATGCATAATAGAAGAGAATACGGATCCCTCCTCATATATATATATATATATATATATATATATATATATATATATATATGATCACAACCGTTGGATCTTGTTTAAGTCATATAATCTTAAATGGTTTAAATCAACGATTAAGATTAGATGACTTAAACAAGATCCAACAGATGTAATCATGAAAAAAATTGGAGATACGTAAGAGTGGAGATTTCGATCCCTCCTCATAATCCAGTGCTAATGACCTTCTAGTCTAGTGGTCGTGGTGAGACATGCGGTTCAAGTGGTCAGAAAATCGATTCCTAGTAGGAAACGTTTGCCACAATTACCAGTTCCACATATATATATATATATATATATATATAAACATCACGGCCACCAAACGGGAACGGCATAGGCCTCAACCAAAAGGACCTTCAAAACTCCAACCGAACCTCATAAATGCACTATTTCTGCTATTTGAGACTGGCGAAATATAGTACAACTTTAAATTTTTACAAACGTTTTCTCGCTCCGCCTATTTCTTTTGTACTGTGTATTATTTACTATCCAGCCAGGTACATCTTCCCTTCAGCCTCTCAGTTTCTCATAATTAATATCGGCAAACAGCATGCAAGCGTCGGTCTTCAAATAAATTTCACAAATTTTAGAGAACAACTCTTGTTTTGCTCAATACTACTGTTGGAAAGTGAAATTCCACCTACTGAGCATGTCCAACTTATATTGTAAATATGTACTGCCACAAGACTATATAAGACTATCTAAGCCTCCTAATGCATTCAAAGTAATAGCAGGCTACAGGCTGTCAAGTATAAATTACATGTTAACGGACAAACCTACCCATACGAAATAGACAATAGAGAAATGGATTGTTGATGACTGCAATCTACGGCAACTTGATCATAGTTTTATTCCACTGATATGATCAACATATTATAGAAAGTGAGCATAAACTGGATCTAGCTCTAATGGATTTTATCCACTCTCAAAATCCATGGGGACTTATAGAGTTAACTAATTTCTCCTGAGAACGCTTAATTATTGTCTGTTTCAATTCTTCATAGGATTGAACAAATGCTGAAAAATCGATATTGGTATAATTGCATCTTGCTGTAAAATTCCCTGTGCCTTCTTCCCTTGTTTTTTTGTCCAACAAAATTCTTAGCATGTAACTTCTTCCCTTGTTGTTTTCATCACTTTGAGTTCTAGTACCATTATCAAACCATATGAACAAAAAGACCTGGATCTAGCATTTTTCTATGGTCTAAAAATGGTGGAAGACGGTAAAATACTTTTGGCTGACATCTACTTGGAGCTAAATAAATTCCCCAACTCTTACATTTTGGAAAGTCTGTCTACCACCAAATTCCAAGTTTCTCAGTATCGAAGCTCAGCTGCTTCCTGTTTGTTGATGCTAGTCTCCCAGGAGAGTTTATGTCTACTCCTGTTGAGTTATGTATGAAAATTTATTTAGTTCCACATTGGATAGAAAGTAAGGAGGTCTATATATATGTACCCTTTCTTTGAAAAATAAATTAATTAAGTCTTTCTACATGATATCAGAACCAAAATTCTG
Organism: Iris macrosiphon; assembly: GCA_036927795.1. NCBI lineage: Eukaryota > Viridiplantae > Streptophyta > Magnoliopsida > Asparagales > Iridaceae > Iris > Iris macrosiphon. The sequence continues at coordinate 179,778,650 of JAYESA010000001.1, forward strand.
AATATCTATCTCCACAATAAATTTCTCTCTTTTCTTCTTCTCCACCACCGTCCCTCATCTCCGCCGTCGACGTCCACTCGGTCAGTGTTGTCGAACCTGCGAGAAGAAGGATACGTCGACACCCTCCTGCGGGTGTTGTCGAACCTGCGGAAAGCAGGGTACGCTGTTGCCGACCTTATCTTCGTCATACGCTGGCGTAGACGAGTTGTTCGTTGGATTGTGGATAATCAGAGAATAACTCTTGTGTGATCCTCTGATTTCGATCTCAACGTGGGTTCTGAGATTATAGAGCATACTTGCTGGAATTTTTTGCATATATTTTTATCTCTAGCCTTTGTTCCGGCGAGTTCTACCTATCGTGTACCTCACTTGCCGCATGAACTTGGAAGTGTACAAATATATGGAGAAAGTCGTGATCGCATGTAGGCGCACGACCCGCGGTTGAGTTGCGTTTGATCTCATCCCTGTGTTGAGTTTGCGATAAGAGCAACTTTGGAGATGATAACACATGTGACTAGTCAGGAGCTGAAGGAGATACTAGAGGGGGTGGCCAGGGTGTGTCAGGCCATATTAGAGGAGACATCATCCAATAGGGCAGTCGTGTCCGCACCAGAACCGTTGCAGGTGATGAAGAAGATAGAGTTGCTACCCAATGACATCAAATCTGAGGGGACGAAAAACTACCTAAGTTGGTCTAGGAGGGCGTTGTTGAACCTTCGGACCAAGGGACTTCAAAAATATGTGAAGAGAAAGTGCACTAAGGCAGAGGATAAGACGAGTGTTGAGTGGAGCATATGGAGTCATCTTAATTCTCTGCTGGGTTTTTTCTGCTGACTTATGTGTCTCCATCCATAGCTGGGATGGTGGAGTCAATCTGCAATGTAAATGATGTTTGGAAGACATTGACTGGGATGTACTCTGGAGCTGGAAGTGCCATGTTGAAGATGGAAGCTGAGAAAAAGATTGATGCTACCACACGGAGAGAAGACAGTACTCCAGTATGTAGCGGCACGGAGAGAAGACAGTACTCCAGTATGTAGCGGAGTTACGTCGCTTATGGGCGGACTTGGATCATTATGATCCACTATCATTGCAAAACCCGGTAGATGTTCTCCTTGAAAAACAGTACCTTGAGCGTAGACATGTGGCTCGTTTTCTCAAGGGTCTGAACCTACAATTTGAGGCTAGGAGGGCAGCAATGTGTCATCTTCCATCTTTTTCATCCCTGGATGAGGCTGTTGCATCGATGGAGCAAGAGGAGATCAGGCAAAATGTGATGAAAGGCGAGACCTCACCCGCTGTCCGCTCGACATTGGTGATTCCTAGTGCTCCTATCAACGATGACAGGGAGTGCTACAATTGCGGGAAGAAATGACACATCAGCTACAACTGTCCTCAATCCCGCAATTCTGGTCGTAGCCGAGGAGACAGAGGACAGAGAGGTGGACGTACAGGTCAAGAAGGCAGGGTACATGGAGGCCGAGGAGTTGCTCACCTAGTTGTGCCAGAGGAGACTACTACTAAGATGACTGGAGTCAAGATGACAGAGCTGGAGGAACTACGTTAGTTCAAACTTCATATTGAGAGTTCTAAGGACAAGGGACATGCCACTCAAGATCTGGCTGACACTACCTACCTTAGTAATTTTACTGGTTACACTGCTCATATGAGCAACAATATTCCGGTTAAGGCATTTGCATCCACTAAATTTCATACTGATTGGATCATAGACTCGGGTACATTTAGGCATATCACATGCGCATCTATTGAGTTTGCATTATATTATCCGAGCAAACATATGCATCCCGAGACAGTTCAGACTGTTGATGGGACATCCCAATCCATCAGGGGTACTGGCTCGGTCCATTGTACTTCATCTGTTATCCTGTCATCTGTCTTGCATGTTCCATCATTTTCGGTCAACTTACTTTTTGTTAGCTCTCTCATTGATCAATTGAATTGCACTGTTCTTTTTTATTGGGATATGTGTTCTTTCCAGGAGAAGGCTACGAAAAAGAGGCTTGGGACTGGCATCAGGCATGATGGCCTTTGGTACATGAACATGGAGGCTGCAATGCTCGCTGCTGCTATTAGTGGAGGAGCAGAGACGAAAGCAATGCTTCAACACTGCAGATTGGGACATTTATCTTTTGATAGTTTGAATAAATTAGAACCTGAGATAATGCATAAAGTAGACAAAAAAATATTATTTTGTAATGCTTGTGAACTTGGGAAGCATACACGTTCTACTTATAAAATGGTTGGTCTTCGAAGTCTTGAGCCATTTGCACTTATTCATTCTAATGTTTGGAGACCGTATCCTACTACTTCCATCAGTGGATTCAGATGGTTTGTTACCTTTATTGATTGCTACTCACGTATGACCTGGATCTACATGATTAAGCAAAAATTTGAGGTGTACAAATGTTTTTAAGACTTCTCGGCGTATGTGAAGATCCAGTTTGGAGTAAATGTGAAAATTCTTCGAACAGATAATGAGACCGAGTACACCAACAAGGAGTTTGCTAATTTCATCTCTAGTCAGAAAATTCTTCATCAAACCACTTGCCCAGACACTCCTGCTCAGAATAGGGTAGCTGAACGCAAGAACAAGCATCTACTAGAAGTGACAAGTTCTTTGATCCTGACAATGAATGTACCAAATTTCTTGTGGAGTGAGGCTATTATGACAGCAGCTTATCTAATTAACAGGATGCCGTCAAGAGTATTAGGGATGAAGACAACATGTGAGATGCTCTTTGGCTATAATATTTTTATTGTTCCACCCAGAGTGTTTGACTGCACATATTTTGTGCGAGATCACAAAATGATGGTGAGCAAGCTGGATTCACAAGCAGTTAAATGTATATTTATGTGCTACTCATCAAGTCAGAAAGGATACAAGTGTTGGTGTCCCAATGAAAGAATGTTGTTTTTCAGTATGGACGTGACCTTCCGGGAGTTTGAACCATTTTATGGGGAGAAGACAGAATTAAGTTCCATGTTCGATGATGGCTCTACTAATGCTAGTAGAGAGGGGGATAATGAGAGTGGTATCGTGGTTGGTATGATTCCATGTCCTTTTGAGTCACCGAGTGATGGTGTCTCAGGGGGAGTCGACAGTCAGGGGAAGCTGAGAGTATATAGGGGGCATGAGCAGCATGAGTAGCATAAGCTTCCTGTAGGACCGTAGGACAACTCTAGTGGAAGGTGAATAGAGTGTAGCGGAAGTAATAACCCAATTAAAAAAATTAAGCTATGTAAAGGAAGTATATGTACCAAGTAAAGTTTATAATAGCAAACTCAAACACAGAGAATTTTATGCTGGTTTTCCTCTGAGAGGACTAGTCCAGGCCCGAGAACTCCTGCTCGGAGTCGTATCCACTATAATCACCAATAGTGAATCACAAGCTTTGATCCGAAGGCTTACAAACTTCTTACAATATTCAGCTTTAATCCGAAGGCTCGAAAGACTTCACACGTGCGTTTGATCCGAAGGGCACGCCGACTTTAAACACTGAAGGCAAAATTTGACAAACAAAGCTTTTACAACTCGATCAGAATTCTAAATCGGAATTGTACTTAGCGCTAGAAGGCTGGGAGTTGATCTTGAAAATAGGGAAGGTTTATAGCTCAGGTAACACTCAAGAATAGATGAGAAGAATGGATGAGTAATGACTTTGATGAAAATTCTTCTCTATTTATAGGACTCTTGTGAACCGAGTTCGGACAGAGTTCGGACAGAACTCGGTCCGAGTTCGGTCACTTAACGTTCATAAATTCGAACGTTAGAGCCTGGTCATCCGGAAGAGGAGGTTGACTCCGTTTTCTGGTTTGACCCTGACCGAGTTTGATCCGAACTCTGTTAGTCTATTTCCAGAATGTTGGGAACATGTTTGGTTTGGTTCAGACTGTTTTGAGTGGACTAGGTTCTGGTTTAATATGGGTTTGAGTTTCCTAGTGCCAACTGCGAACCCGATGTACATTTAGTCCTATAAACAAAATATAAAATACATAATAAAAAGTGAGACCAAGAGCACTGATGACGCCAATCTTCTGCTGACTCGAAAACGACTTTTTCCTTGACGACAGTTGTCCAAAGATAGCCAGATCTAGAAATCTGAATACCTTTAAGGAGCTTCGCCCCCGAACCCCCACGAGGGGCGCTGCCCCCTCGACCCCCGTCTGCTGACCGGACAGCGGAACCCCCGAGTGCGAAGCTCCGGATAAGTCATAGGCGGTTGGACGAAATCTTCGAGTACAACGTCGTCTTTGGCTCATGATCATGTCTTCATATCATATGTCCATTGCTTTTTTGCACATACATGTTAGACGAACAAAGAATTTATAGAAGCAAATATGATAACATTTAATGCATATATGGACATTGCTGAGTTTAAGTAGAAGTTACTATAGTGATTGATCGATTATCATAATGCTAAACTTAATCGATTACACATATTTAAAAACTCAACTTAAACATTGGGCTAAAAATCTCCTTTTTTATTATGACAAACCAGTTAAATTTAAGACGGATATAATCGATGCGTATATCAAAATAATAAGCACAAATCACTATAAGTATACTACTTAAAGATATACTTACATACTTAAACTCAGTTTTCTAAATAGTGCCCGTCTAGGTGTCGCTCTCCGCACAACTTTTGTTGTTGGCGCCTTGACGATGGAGTAGACGACCAGCAGAGCTTTGACGACATTGGCGGAAGTGAGTACGTGGCACGCGGTATCCTCTAATTCAAATTTTGTAGTAGAATGAGCTAGGCGGCGATGTAAGCGAACGTCTAGACGAAGCAATACCTGACTAGATATTTTGGCAAAATAGTTTTGCAAGCATTATGGATATGAGTCACTTTTATATGACTTAAACTTCATAAATCTTTGTTGTACAACTTGGCTATGCATAAAAAAAATCCTTAAAATATGCATATTATGCAAAAATAGTGGTAAAATAGTAAAAAATATCCAAAATGTATTAAACGCCTAGGCGGTGGCTAGGTATCCTAGGCGGACCCTTTCCGCCGCGCACCCGCCTACCGCCATTTAGAACATTGCTTAAACTTACTTCTCCCCATTTGACATGATCAAAAAGTAGCTCCCCCGTAATAGGAGATATTATCTAAGCTTCTATATGTGCGTAAGCTCTTCCGTAGTACATGAGACGTTGGCGAATATGCACATATTTGACATATTTTTTCTTCTTTATCAAAATAGCTAGTTTACGGCTCGCCCGCAAACGAAAAAAATATATCATGAAGACAAGATGAGAATATAAAGCATATAACATGATCATGTGTTAAATGAAGAGTAAGTAGCTAAAATGTCAACATAAGAATAATGACTTGCATATCATAACAATGACTTATATACTTAACAATTGAAGGTAACTAGATGTAGACATATTCAATACATAGCATAAAAATTACTATTAAACATTTGGTAACAATAATATAAGAGACATAACTGAATATTCAAATCTAGTCATATATAAGAGACAATTAAACAACTTCTCTTAGATATCCCATCTCAACATTAAACTATGTATATCATAGCCTGACATCGAATCATTTAGTAGGAAAGAAATATGCATATCATTGTAACTAGCCAAAGTCTAAACTCAAATTTAAACTAAGTGACATAGTTCTAAAACAATTAAAAATATCCAAGGTGACTAGTAATGCTTACTAAAAGTTGTTAACTTTAAGTAAAAAAGTAGAGCTCAGATTTGTTGTTGTATTCTGAAAACAATTGCAAATAGACCTTAACAAATCTTTATTTAATAAAGTATTGATCATCTTGGATTAGCTGTAGAGATCGGATCCCAGCTAGCGGTGGTCACGAAGACACTTAACTACCGTGTCGCTTAGGCTATTTACGCCTTTTTGACAGAATGACCCTTTCGGCTTATAATCATAAGTAATCTTAACTTTGTATATATGCTAATCATAACATCATACAACATCATAATCCAAAATCCTAATTCTTGACGAATAAAGTTTACTAAACGATATAAAGCATGCATAGACAATTGTGTCATATTAATAGAAAGTAAATAATTGATTCCATAATATGAACTAATCAACAAATAGCCATGAACCAAAAGAGAATTAAGCTAATCATGCTAGTTTCATATATCTCAACTAAATACCAATTAAAAGAAATCAATAAAGAGATAGTGAGAAAACATTGATTAAAAAATGCTAGATTCTATAAATTTATCCATTCTAGAAAGAATCAATTTGCATGTTACCAAAATGGCTCAAGTAGCCATATTTATGTTGGTGCAATTGCATGGAATATGACTTTTGTAGCTTTGCAATCACCAACGTTCTCCTTGGTGCTAAGTCCCGACAAAAGAAGCTTCACCTACAATATTAGGCAAAGACTTTGGTATCCAAATAAATTTGGATCCACATTTGTTAGCTTTGAAAATCTAATTCATATCAACTTGTTTTCTAACATAGCACCGTCTAGATATGTGTCCTTTAAAACCACAATAGTGACATGTAACATGACTATTTGTGTTTGAAGTAGGTGTATATGTGCAATGTGTGATATGAACATTCTTCCGTGGTTGCGTATAGATAAAGGCGTGATTGTGTAAAGCTTTAGCTTTGCTTGCTTCCTTTCGAAATGATCTGCCGTGTGTCTTTGTGATGAGTCATGTGTCTTGTGTTAGACTGAGTCATAGGTTCCATTACCTGTTTCCCAAGTCTAATCTCTAACTTTTTAGAGTTAGCATATAGATCATCATATTTAACAATGAGAGCATCAATTCTTTGTGAAGCAATAGAATACTTCTTTTCTGATTCCAATTCCTCCTTAAGATTAGCATTTTCTTTAGTGCTTTTTCAATGCATTCAAGTGCCTCTTGCAGTCTAAGCTTAAGTATGGAAATCTCATCATAAGCATCAGAAGAGAATCTCTAACATTATCCAACAAACAAGTAAGATTTTCATTCTCAAGCTGATAAGACTTAATATCTTTTCTAGCTTGCTTATAGTTATTCCTAAGCTTCTTGTGATCTTCAAATAAATCATTAAAAGCATCAGATAACTCATCAAAGGTAAATTCTTCATAGAGAGGATTTCTAGATACCTGATCAAATGCCATTAAACATACGTTTGCAGCATTTTGAGGATTTTATTCTTCCTCTGAGTCGCTAGCTTTACTTTCGTGCCATATGCTCTTGTTTGTATTTTGAGGACTTTCTTCTTCGTCTTCGAAATTGCTTGCCTCACTTTCATACATGTTCTCATAAGTAACTTTAAGGACTTTCCAATGTTGTGCAGGCAGAAATATGATTGAATACAATTTTATTTAAAGCACAAAATAAAATATTTATTGCCTTAGCATCAAGGCTAGCTGCTACTTTTTCTTCCTTCGTGTAGTCATAATAAGGTTTGTTAACTACATTGGAAGTAAGAGGAGAAATGATAGTAGACTTTCTGTAACCATCAATAACATTAGTCCATAAGTCAAAGTCAAGAGATTTAAGATAAAAGCTCATGCGTGTCTTCCAATATGTGTAGTTTGTACCATCAAATAGGGGTGGCCTATTTGTGGACTGACCTTCATCATTTGTTGGTGTAAATGAATCCAGTGGTTTCCATGGATCTACTCTAGGAGGTTAGTCCAAATAAGAGCACCTGCTCTTATACCAATTATAGGACAATTGAAATCAGAAATAAATTCAGAGAGTACCTACTCTGATACCAATTGTAGGATCGTGTGGCAACTCTAGAGGGGAGTGAATAGAGTGTAGCGGAAGTAATAACCCAATTAAAAAATTAAGCTATGTAAAGACATTATATGTACCAAGTAAAGTTTAGAATAGCAAACTCAAACACAGAGAATTTTATCTTGGTTTTTCTCTGAGAGGACTAGTCCAGGCCCGAGAACTCTTGCTCGGAGTTGTATCCACTATAATCACTAATAGTGAATCACAAGCTTTGATCCGAAGGCTTGTAGACTTCTTACAACATCAAGCTTTAATCCGAAGGCTCGAAAGACTTCACACGTGCGTTTGATCCGAAGGGCACGCCGACTTCAAACACTGAAGGCAAAACTTGACAAACCAAGCTTTTACAACTCGAGACTTCTAAACCGGAACCACACTTGGCACTAGAAGACTGGGAGTTGATCTTGAAAATAGGAAAGATTTATAGCTCATGCTAACACTCAATAATAGATGAGAAGAATGAAGAATGGATTAGTGAATGACTTGATGAAAATTCTTCTCTATTTATAGGATTCTTGTGAACCGAGTTCGGTCACTTAACGTTCATAAATTCGAACGTTAGAGCCTGGTCATCCAGAAGAGGAGGCTAACTCGGTTTTCTAGTTTGACCCTGACCGAGTTCGGTCCGAACTCTGTTGGTTTATTTCCAGAATGTTGGGAACATGTTTGGTTTGATCAGGCTGTTTTGAGTGGACTAGGCTCTGGTTTAATATGGGTTTGAGCTTCCTAGTGCCAACTACGAACCCGATGTACATTTGGTCCTATAAACAAAATATAAAATACATAATAAAAAGTGAAAGACCAAGAGCTGATGACGTCAATCTTCTGCTGACTTGAAGATGACTTTTTCCTTGACGGCAGTTGTCCAAAGATAGCCAGATCTGAGAATCTGAATACTTTCAGGGGCTTCGCCTCCGAACCCCCACGAGGGGCGCTGCCCCCTCGACCCCAATCCGCTGACCGGACAGCAGAACCCCCGAGTGCAAGGCTCCGGATAAGTCGTAGGCGGTTGGACAAAATCTTCTGGTATAACGTCGTCTTTGGCTCATCATCATTTCTTCATATCATATGTCAATTGCTTTTCGGCACATACATGTTGACGAACAAGGAATATATATATATAGAAGCAAATATGACATTTAATACACATCTGGACATTGCTGAGTTTAAGTAGAAGTTACTAAAGTGATTGATCGATTATCATAATGCTAAACTTAATCGATTAGCCATATTCAAAAACTCAACTTAAACATTGGGCTAACACTTCCTCCTTTTGTGCCTAGGCCAGTACCCGCAAATGCTGATGTCCCAAGTCCCTCTTCTCCAGGACCTTCTTCAGCCCATCCACTTGAGTCACCTGGTAACAATTCTTCCTCCGATGCTTCTAATACTCGTGTCTTTCTTCGTAGAACTTCTAGAGTCAATGCTGAAAAACCTCCAACTAAGTTTGGCAGTTGGGATACTGACATTGCACATTACATTTCATATGAATACACTCCACCTGCATATGTCCTTCCTTGCATCATTAGATTCAGTGCTTGTACCTAACAACTGACATGTAGCTAAGCAAGAACCTAGGTGGTTGAGTGTCATGCAGGAGGAACTTCAAGCTTTGAAGAAGAACGACACATGGGAGCTGGTACCACTGCCAGCTGGGAAGCGTGCTGTTGGATGTAAATGGATTTATACTGTTAAGCAGACTCCAGAGAGAAAAAATGACAAGTACAAGGCCAGATTGGTTGCTAAAGGCTATAGCCAAACTTATGGTATCGACTATGACGAGACATTTGCTCCAGTAGCAAAGATGAACATTGTGCAAGTGTTGGTGGCATGTGCTGCCAACTTCAATTGGCAACTACATCAGCTGGATGTCAAGAACGCATTTTTCCATAGGGATCTCCAGGAGGAGGTGTATATAGAGATTCCATCAGGCGTTGCTAATTCACAAGCAACAAGGAAGGTATGTGTCACGCCCCGATCCCGAAGGTCCCGACAACGTCCCCGCCGGACGCGAATCACCGCGTCTCGGTGCTCCCGCGGGACGTATTGTCGTTTGCCATCGGGACGTGATATCGTGCGAGCCTGGGGTTGCGCCCGCATAAGGCAACATCGTTAAAGTTGTGGCTATCATCGAATCGATCGAGTATGCAGCGGAGGGACAGTGTTACAAACAATAATCAATCTGAGTATACGGGACAAATCACAAGGCCCGAGGTTCTCTGAATACAATGGCATCGTTCCATACATTATGTCCCTCTATACAAAAGCAACTCAAAGCAATCGATACGGCTCAAGGCATCGAAACTAGATTTCCGAATCCTGGGGATGAGGCACGGCTATCGCTTCCTCGGATGATCCAGCACCTGCGAACAAGCAAACTGTTGGTGGGTCAGCACTTAGGAGAAAATACTGGTGAGTCTAAAATCAACGGACATAAGCAACATTCACTAAAACCAACACTAAGTAATCATGTAATAAAATATTACATTACTAGTGATCATTCTATCCTAGGTTCATTACATGCAGCACATGAACAGAGTCATATTACTTCTTTTTGGAAACATCTTTGAAAACAAAAGGCAGTTCAATACAAGCCAGCATACAAGGCAAACAGTTCAAGCACTATGTACCAATCATGGTGTGCGCAGCGTGTCTCGTGAGCTATACTCAAGAACTCTAGAGTCAACGCAGCATTCATGAACTATCATTCAATCAAGCACACAAGTTGAACTATCAATAAGATGTCGGTTCCCGAAAAACTCAGGATCAGTAGCGGTAATCCAGCTAACCAATGACTCCTTTTATCTGATACTATTAGCCATGTCCCCCTTGATCCCGTAGGACCGGAACATCATGAGGCAATATTAGTCTCACTCCATCAATCTCCATCCACCATTCTAATAGCCACGTCCCAAGCTCATGGCGCACTATTAGTCTCCCAACTTGTTGTTTAGCCTCCATCCCCCACAAGCTCCTCGATAACTAGCATATCACATCTTATAACACACACAACGTGACAATACAAGCTTTCAATCCACATATCTCTTATGTAATAGCCGCACCCCCTAGATCCCGTAGGACCGGAACATCAGGACGGACTACTAGTCTCTGCACAAACAAGACAAGCATTTACTCTTATAACAAAACGAACATACATTCCATCAAGCTTTTGCATCCAAGACAAGCAATTATATACACTATGACAAGCAAACATATGAACGATCTATGATTTAAGCAGGCATGACATGGGTCAATTTATTTCTTCACGTTAGCATGCAGTTCTACTCTTTCTTTCTCTAGCATGGCAAGGTTCGTTCGATAGTTATGTCAGTGTAACTAGCATGCAACATTTCTTATACTTAGCATGGCAATGGTTCCATCTCTTTTAGGCAGGCAGGTTCTCGTTCTATCATTCATGCAAACTTATCTTATTAAGCAAACAAGCAATTCAAAAACTCAGATTCATTATTAAGGCGTGCAAAAATCAGAGAATAAAGTTTCTGCTCACTCACCTAGATCAGTCATCTTCTGCTTCAACAAGGAGCTTTTAATGAAAATATCCTTTTTGAGTCAGCAAATCGATATCTTTTGTACATAGTGCCTACGCGGAGCGGGGCACTACAGTATACAAATTGAAGAAGTCTTTGTATGGACTAAAGCAGTCTCCGAGAGCATGGTATGATAGATTCATGGTTGCAGTCTGTGGTATGGGGTATAGGCAGTGCAATGGAGATCATATTGTGTTTTACAGGCACTCCAAGACTCGTATCACTGTTCTTGTAGTCTATGTTAATGATATTGTAATTACTGGAGACGATACTGAGGAGATCCTACGGCTGAAGAAAAGACTTGGAAATGAATTTGAAGTTAAGGTTCTGGGGCAGTTGAAGTACTTTCTCGAAATTGAAATTGCAATGTCACGAAAGGGTATAGTGGTTTCTCAGCAAAAGTACGCTATGGACCTTCTTTCATAGACAAGAATACTGGGTTGCAGGGTTGCTTCTACTCCTATCGAGCAGAATCACAAGTTGTGCTGAGGGTGGTCATCCGGTGAGTAAGGAGCAATATCAAAATTTAGTTTGTCGGCTTATATATCTATGTCATACGAGACCTGATATTACTTATGCAGGGAGTGTAGTGAGTAGATATATGCATGATCCCAGAGAGCAGCATATGGAGGCAGTTCGCAGAATTCTCAAGTATATTAAAGGAAGTCCAGGAAAGGGATTATGGTTCATAAGTTCTGGACATAGGAGAGTTGAAGGCTACTGTGATACCGATTGGACGGGTTGTATGGACGATCGCAAGTCCACTACAGGTTACTGTGTTTTTGTTGGAGACAATCTTATATCTTGGCGCATCAAGAAGCAAGATGTAGTAGCTAGGTCTACAGCTGAGGCCGAGTACATGACTATGGCAGTTAGCCTGTGCGAGATGATGTGGGTGAAGAGCTTGTTGGCTGAGATACGTTTGTTTAGAAGAGTCTCCCTGCAACTTTGGTATGACAACAAATCAGCAATTGATATTGCAAACAATCCAGTTCAGCATAATCGCACCAAACATGTGGAGATTGATCGGTTCTTCATCAAGGAGCAGCTGAATAGAAAAGTTTTGACTTTGAGCTATGTGAAAGCAGCAGAGCAGTTAGCTGATTGTTTAACTAATGGTTTAGGTTCTAGAGAGTTTGACATCTTTTGTAACAAGATGGAGATGATTAATATCTATCATCCATCTTGAGGGGGAGTGTTGAGTTATGGAAACTTATTTAGTCCCACATTAGATAGAAAGTAAGGAGGAGGCTAGCCTCCTCCTCCTATATATCTATCTATCCCCTCTTTGAGAAATAAATCAATTAAGTTTTTCTACAACTCCCAACTGAATAGATACAGAGCATGTGCTATACAGAGATCGTGATAGAATTAACAGCCTTTTATCCTTCCACGAACCATTTGAGGAATTTTACATCCAAGCTATTACAAGATCAAAATGACAATAATACTTGGACAGCCAAAAAGAAGAACAATGTCAAGCTAAGTTGCTAACATGATTACTTTCTGTGAGAGTTTGATCCACTCAAAACCAGAATGGCGGTACATCACAATCAAGAATGCCATATATCATAAGCCGTCTTCAAAGAATCTTCCTCTCCATCTTTATTTTATATTTTTCATTCCACTACTATCTCATCTTCTATGTGCTATATTTCTCTGCATCTAATGTTTATTAATGTATACTTACCACAGTAAAGCTTGTCAATTTGCTAAGTCCCAAGCCGCTCTCAAAGAATGTCACCACATATTTTAAACTTTGTAACACCCTTTCTCCCAGTAAATAATGTAAGTAAACAGTTTGTTTTGATTTCATATAAATCAGGTACCATAAGTTGAATCCTTACAAAATACAAGTTAGGTATGTGGTTGCTAATATAGTAGGGGGTGGCACGAAGAAAGCTGAATTCAGGCAAAGGATTCATGTATCCTACCCTAAAACTTTTTGTACAAGGTTGATTCATGTAAACCGATTCCAAAAACTTTGAACAAGAGTTTATTGTTGTTTATCATCATTAGAAGAGATCATTATATTTCATCTCATGGTTAATCATTATTCTGAAGTTCTCTTCATTCTTATATACAGATCCATGACAAAAATGGCTAGTTCTTTTAAAAATAATTTCTTAGCTCACAAAATCTCCTTAAACATCTTCCAAGCTCACAAATCCTCATTATCCTCAATTCACACAAGAGATCCTTTATCCATGTACTTGTAACTATTTTAACTTACTTCCAGAGAAAGCCATTTCGTTTCTCCAAGAGTCCAAACATATTCAACAGATACGCCTGCAAATTTCCTAAACGTAAACATCTTTCGAGCTCACAAAACCCTCATTGTCCTCAATGCATATAAGCTAACCCTTTTCCCTGTCCTTGTAACTATTTTAGCTTTATCTTCTCAGAGAACCCATTGGTTTTCTCCTAGAATCCAAACATATTCAACAATTGGTCCAACATTTCTATTACCAGTGTCAAAGTATTAGATTTCGAATGTAGAAACTGTCACCAACATGTTTACTTCCACCAATCTGCTCACTGTTACAGGAAGGATAACCTTTAAATCTTAACTCTCTGAACCCTTCCCCACACTCTCAGAACAAGTGGTAAAGCTGCTCTCTGTCTCATCCTTAATAAGCTCTCAAGACTTCCACTCCATTTGGCCATACCATCTTATTAATTTGCACATTATTGCCAACTGGTACAACCCCTTAATTTAAAATATTCCGCTCATCTAGTTTCGTAGCCTTCCTGGTTATAACAAAAGATCACTGAAGCATTTTCAGCAACTTTAATATTTTTCAATCCTTCGCTCAACATTTTAGTTTTATGTAATCCACAAGAGTCAAAGTTAGGCGGCCATCAGACATACTAGATATAGCTCTACACTCAATCCACTTATTCTAGCAACAATTTTGTATCTGATATCTTGTAATTCCTCTATGACACTTCATGCTTTAGTAGCATCTTGTTTGAACAACATTGAGAAATATGTAGTTTAAAATTTTAATCTCTATCAACCAAAATAGTATATATTCACTACATGGAGTATATTTATGCACAAGGAAATAGTTCTCAAATAATATCATCGACCTAATGGAAAGGATTTTATCCATTCATGAGATATACCAACAAACCATGGACTACATCATTTTTAGCATTTAGATAGTTTGATTCTTCGGATTAGTCATACTCGTAATACCATGTAAAACTCAAGGTAAGATTTAAAAATGATGCATTTGTGATCTTCTGTTACACTTCAACTTCACCACTACCTTCGCTGAGGGAGGTTCCAATGTTTATTGTCATTACAAGTTAAAATCTAGGTTGCACAGATACGAACACAACATGGACACAGCGGCATAGTTTCCTAGTGTATTTCCGGGGTTGTCAGTTCTTCCTAGGTTACAATTAACCATTTTCAAGGCTTCGATTTCATATTTGTTGCAAAATACCAACTACAAGAAGCTCAATATCCTCACCAATTGATTCAAGTTCCTAACCCATCGCTAACATTACATTTCCACTAGAACTCTGATCCAAAATACAATAGCACAAAATCTTTCCACACAAAAAAAGATGAGGATGAAGAACAAGCAACTGTTCTAAAATTTCATTTTTTTTTACATCGACGAGCACATAGAGCAAGCAAACATCAAGCATATTCCCATATTTCTACATAAATGTATGCAAGAAGTGCAGCAGGCTACCTTCTTCCTTGGAAGCAGTCACTGGCGCGAGTCGCTCTGTGACAAGCATTCGATCCCCTCCGTCCGGCTCCGCACGATCCGGTGGAACACCTCCCTCACCTGCCTCTCCAGAGGCTCCAGCCCCTCCTTCAAACCCTCGCGGACCTCCTCCAGCTCCCTAACCCCCTCCTTCACCACCTCCCCCTCCCCTTGGCTCCTATCGAGCAGCTCTATCAGGCTCCTCGTCCACTTCTCGATCACGCAAATCTCCCTCATCAGCCCGCTCGCGCCACCGTGGCCCTTCCTCTTCCTGTGCTCCTCGAGTATCTTCTCCTGCAGCGAGCCCATTGCCGCGGCCCACGGATAGTTCCTCGGGACCGGCAGGTGCGCGTGCAGCAGCCTCCGGCCGTCCTGGCACGGGACGATGGCGGCGACCAGCGCCCACGAGACGAACAGCAGCACCGAGCCCATCGTGAATATCGAGATGGCGAACCCCGCGGTGCCCGATATGTCGGCGGGCCTCGGGGGGCTCAGGTTGTTCCCCATGGCCTGCAGCTGCCTGGCGGCGGACCAGGTGCGGGAGACGGACCAGGAGAGGGCGGTCCGCAGGTGGTGGTTCTGGCGGCGGTTCGGGTCGTCGCGGTTGAAGGACCGGTTGTGGCGGTTAGGGAGGAGGACCGGGTCGGTTTCGCCGAGGAGGAGGAGGGAGAGGTCGCCGAGGGACTTCTTGGCGCGGTGGATCCTGCGGCCGGCGACGGCGGGGACGACGATGTCGAGCTGCGCGGAGAGGCGGCGGACGCGGTCGAGGCCGTCGCGGACGGCGTTGAGGAGGTCTAGCGCCTTGACCGACCGATCGAAGAAGTCGGAGAGCAGCCGGTTCAGCAAGGGGCACTTCGGTAAATTCGCGCGGGAGAGGAGGAGGGCGTCGAAGTCGTCGAGGAGGAGGAGGAGGGAGTGGAGGAGCTTGCTGGTCCACGGGACGGAGAGGAAGGAGGAGGTGACGTCAGCGTCGTCGAGGGAGAGGAGGAGGGAGGACACGTGGCGGTCGAAGGTGAGGATGGGGTCGGAGTCCGGGGAATCGTTGCCGTCCATGGAGTGGACCTGCTGGTCACAGCGGTGGCGGAGGCTGCGCAGGGACCGTCCGATCGTGTGTGCCATGGGGAGGGTTGGTTTTTTCGGGGTAGGTCCCTAGATTAAAGGGAAATCATGGAAGAGGACAAAACCTGAGGAAAAGGGAAAGGTCGAGAGGGGGGTGTATATACGACGAAAGGGAAACAACGCGGTGGCCGCGTTGTCTTGTTTTGTTCTTGTTTGAAAAAGGAGTCAACACTTTTTTTGTTTGGCTGTTTTTGTATAACTCCTTATACATTTCCACTTTTTGCATACAAGTATAAGAAGTGGTTTTCAAATTTAAATGTTTTAAAATATTTGCATAGTAGGTCAATGGACGGTAAGAGTTTATTAGGCCGGTTCGACCCGACCAGATTTGATCGGTTTTGACCAAATTTTGATCGATTCAGTCAAATCCGGTGTTGAGAAGCAAGTCGGTCCGGACAGGATTGAAGTCCATAACCCCACATCCAGCCCACCCAAAACATGCCCTTAGTCGGTCAAGGCTAGATCGAATTAGATTTGATTTCTGGTGCGAATTGGATTCGATCTAGATCGGTTGTATTAATACTCTTTATTAACGTTCACAAACGGTTAAATAATGGATATTTTGGTAATAACATACCTCCAAAAAAGATCATTCATTCCTTAAAATATGCTTGTTGGGGGGTACTTTACCAAAATATCACCCCAACGTTGTAAGATATGTTAGTGGGGGTGTGGTGGGATGGAATGGGATGGGATGGGATGGGATGCGGGAAATGTACTTAGCTTCAGGTCGGATAGATCCATCTAGCATGGAAGTGTAAACTCCCTCGACCAGATATCAGTATTTTAATATTATTTTTAGTTAATTAGAATTAGTGCAACTTTTTAAAAAATTTATTTATTATATATTCTATTGATTGTGCACCTGTTCATTACGCAATTAATTAGGGCCTCACACTAGCTGTTAACCCTAAACTAATTTCACATCCCTGTCCTAGACTTGCTAGACTACATTTTCTGTATTTTAGCAACTCCCAGAAACCTCGTTTTGTGGTTCGTTTTAGTCGCACAAATATCGTTACAAACGTACGTATTTAATTCCTATTAAATTTTCTGCTCTTTAACCATCTCTGTACCCTTAGGGATTTGAGGACCAGTAGGCACCTGTTTTGCCCAACCAAAAATACGATAATATTCTACACTAATTGTATTACAATTATCGTATTGACACCGTAGAAAAATTATGACCCTAACTGCCCCTAAATAATTAGTGAACACCGTGCGCAGTATTTATTAAATAATAAATACGGTGACCCGTATCACCTGCAAAATCAGACCCTGCATCTGCCCAGGCTCACCCCACACTGTCCAAAATATTTTTCCCCAGCTATTCCCTCATTTTTGTACAAATCAGTATTTCGGAGAATCAGTATTTAAAATCAGGTAAATTACGAAAATACGCAAAATATCCATTTTAGGCTTTTATGCAATTTATGAAAACTTAGGGGTTTTTATGCAAAAATGCATGTTAGGTGGCATTACCCTATTGGCTAGACAATAGGTGGCCTGGGACCCACAGAAAAATCTGCTGAAAATATCCCAAAAATCCAAATTTACCAAAATACCCCCAAAGTTCCCTATATTTACTAAAATGCCATTACCCTAATTCTATATAAACCCTAACACCTCACACCCTCTCTCATCCCTCACTCCTCACAGCCGACCACCGTGCACCGCCGGCCGCCCACCCCCGGCGAACCCTCCGCCCTGACCCCCTCTCCCCTTCGGTCAAGTCCAGCCGCCTGAGCCGCCCTGCTCCGCCGTGGCCAGCCACCGCAGACCCGAACTCCCCACACTGCCACAGCAGCTACTCCACCTCCGACCGCCCACCACCACCGCCCTAGCCGTCGCCGACCACCGCCACCACCCCCATTCGCTCCGCCTTGACCTCCCCTACCGACCCACCACCATCCCGCGGCCCCACGACGGCCTCCGCCGTCGGCAGCTCCCCCGCAATCCCCACCGCCTCACTCTGCCATCTTCCCCGAACCACCTTCCCGACGCTTCCCACCGCCACCCCGGCCATCCCCGACCTCCGCCACCACCTCAGAACCCTTCGCCACCTCCTCCTCCGCCACCCCGACGGCCTGCACCCCCTCCTCCGCCGCCGCTACCGGCGCTGCAGCTGCCGCACGTTGCTGCTGTTGCCGACTGCAGCTGCTGCTGCAGGCGACTCTCCGGCCAGCCGCCGGCGACTCCGCCGCCGTGCTTCCGCCGGCGGCAAGCCCAGTGGGCCCCTGACAGTAGGTATACCCCCCTAGTATTTATACGTATATATGTATTTATTTATACATGTATATATATATATGTATACATATACTTATATATATATGTTATATATATATATTAATATATACTGTTATATTAATTATATACTGTATAAATAAAGTATAATTATACTAAATACATATTGTATTATTATATATTTAATTGAGTATTAATATATATATATATTTATCTATATATAAATATATATATCACTATGTATATTTATACATATATATGTTATAATTAAGGTATTATATAGTTATGTATATATTGTATGTATTTACATTAAAAATATATATACAGTATATAAATATTCATTATGTATTTTCATTATTTAAATATATATGTATTTCATTTATTTATATATGTATATAATTATGTTTATACTTAAACATATAATATAATATATGTATTATACTTTATATATATATTTATATATAAAACATATATGTATTTACATACATATTATACTTATTATCTTTATGGTATATATATATATGTATATATATATATGCTTTGTTATTTCTGTTATTATATATATATTATATATATATGTATATATATATATATATTTATATATATTCTATATGTATATTATATCATAGTACTGGTTATACAGTACATATATTTTATATATATTTATATTATATATTTATTATAATAATGATACAGTATATATACGTATTTTCTTGCATTTTTCTTTCTGTTATATATAGGTAAATATATGTATTTATATATATATTAAATTTCTGCACTGTCTTTTATTTATACTATATTATATAAATCAGTGGATATACCCTGCTAATATATACTACTATATATAACAGTAGGTCACATATAGACCCTGTTAATATTTATTGTTGAATAGTACAGCATTTGTATTTAAATTATGTTCTGTCATTTTATTTTATTATTATATATATTATTATTATCAGTGGATATACCCTGATTATTATTTATTATATATATATATCTCAGTGGATATACCCTGACTTCTATATTATTATATATCAGTGGATACACCATGATAAATACTATATTAGTATTATATATCTATCGCAGTGGATATACCCTGCTACTACATATCTGCATTTGTCTGTTTTTTATATACTATATATACTACTATATATATTATATCTATATATATACATACTATATATATCTATATTATATATGTGTATATAAGTATATATATACATATTTTATATTACAGCCTTGATATTCACGAACCCTGTCTATTTTAACAGAAACCACCTTCAGCACAGCCAGTGACCCCCTGTCACCAGCAACCTCAAAACCTGACTGCGAGATCAGGTTATCAACATTATCAGGGAGTAGGCAAGTATACCTTGCCAAGTTTTTACTGCTTAAATATTAACTGTTAAATTTAAATTCAATTATTGTCATATGATACTTCTCCTGAAATTACATATAACAGTATGTATCTGAGATTGCCTTGGGTACAGTCAACAGATACGTTGACTTAGGGTAATCAACGTAGTAGTTACAGACTTACCAACAACTGTGAGGATATCCTGATATTCTCCTAGACCCTATCACGGGAACACGCAACATGGTTGCAATGCATATTGGGATGCGAGCTGCGTATTTGATTAGCTACCAGTACGTGTGACCCGCATCACGGATTAGAATAATTCAGAAAATGTACGACTTGATATTTAGTTACATTGGGCAGGGAGAATGACTAAAATACGTATGGGACACCCACCTTTTTACCATGTGCCGCACTCGACGGAGTGATACGGATGATATATATATATATTCATGTGACCATTCTCATCGTAGATGGAAAATTGTATAGTGCCCTTGAACGGGGGCATATGTGGCATATACTAGCCAGTCACTACAGATTGGTGAATTACGTCAGCATATGTCTAGCCACACATTTCCCATACGTACTAGGTTGTCTCAAATTGCATTTCACTTAGATGGTTAGCACCCTGTAGAAATTTTTATTCAGTATTTACATACATGGCATATTATTTTCCTGTATCTTGTTACGTCCCTCTGAGGACCTGGTTCCCTGCCAGGTTTAGCTGAGACATTCCACCCCTCAGTACCTGGACCTGGACAGGAGTCTGGACATGCCTTGAGATGGAGTTAGAGGAGATGCCGTCAGAGTCTACCTGAGTACACCTGGAGTTGGAGCTACATATTTTGAGGATGTTGCGCTAGTTTATCTTATTTCACTTCTGCTTACTTTTTGTAGTGGGATTGTTCCCACCTGACTTTATCTGGGTTGTATATGATATTTCAGATTTAGCATTTATATATTCAGCACTTTCCCTGTTATTCTTGTGGATGAGATAGATTTACCTGTAATTAGACTTGTAGTAGTTTAGGACAGCGTAGCACATCACTTTGGGTCCATTAAATTGGGTATTCCCTTAGTGACGTGTCAGCTGGCCAATGTCACGTGGCCTAGTTCCGTATATTTTTGGGACTGGGGCGTGACACGGTTTTAGTGGTGGCCCATGCAGGTCGAGTTAATTGCTAGTAACATGATATCATGTTCAGCAAACCTGCAATAGGATAGGAATACTAGGTCTCATCCACACTGACTTCATCCATAAATATTGCATCCTGCTTGATTATCATCTATTAAGTCCTTCGTATTTTTCTAAATTTTTCTATTCTTTTCAGAAATATGGACATACCCGGGGAAACTGCGATTGATGGAACTGACCAAGCAACAGACCTCTCGCCAGATGTCCAAGGGACACCAATCCCGAGAGACCAATCTCTGAGAAGGATGCTGGTCAATCCAACAACCTCGTACCTTCACCAGGATCCTACCCAGGAGACGATATCAGCCCGACAAGAAGGGCAAACTTCTCAGGCACCAACACTGCAGGCAGAGATACCTTTGTCTCCACCTCCAGTTCTCGCAGCCCTGATGCCACAACTTGAGGAACAATCTCAGATGTTCCAAGCCATATTGCAGGCTCAGTTGCAACAGAATAAAGTCCTGAGACAATGCTTAATGACGGTTCTGGAGAGGACAGCTGCCCCAGTACCAGCCCCTGTCCAACCAGCTAGTACTGTTCGAGGCTTTAGCCGGATGAGCCCGAGAACCTTTAAGGGCATTGAAACTCCGGAAAAGATCTCAGACTGGATCTCCAACACGGAAATACTGCTAGAAGGTTCACAACTTCACCCTGACCTATGGATGACCGCAGTAAGGACCCTACTCCTCGGCAACGCCCATCACTGGTGGGAATCTATAGAGCGCAGCACGGGCAAGAACCATACTTGGGAGCAATTTCTGGAATATTTTAATGCAAAATATTTCCCAGCCACGGTCAGAGATGATCTGTACTCCCAGTTCCTGCATCTGGAACAAGGAAACATGACCGTCGACGCCTATGATGCAGAATTCAGTCGACTAAGTCAGTTCGGTGCCATCCTAATACCTAATGAGCTGAAGAAGGCCATGAAGTTCCATCACGGCCTTACCCCCGAGCTCCAAGGGTATACTACGGCACAGTCGAGAATCTCCTACGAAGAAGTTCTTTCAGAGGCAAGGATACAAGAAGCCATTGGTCGAGAAGCAAGATGTTCAAATCCAACTATACTAGCCAGAGACCAGACTGGAGCAGGAGAACCAATTCGTCACCCGGGAAATCAGACACAACACCAGATGGGGTCGTACCAAACCAAGAAATTTTTGACTTGTCACCATTGTGGCATGAAGGGACATTATGCCAAAAACTGTCGAAGGAAGTATAGACTATGCTTGATATGTGGAGATAATCAACATAGGGCCAGAGACTGCCCACAACACAGAGAAGCAACACTTCGGACTGGGCAAGGACCAGCAGCACCAGCCCAGAGAATGCAACCTCCTACTAGAGGTCAGCATTCCCCAGCATCTGGAAGATTTCAGAGGGGACCACCCTTAGCCACCCAAGATACGCAGTACTACCTAGCCAGACAACAAACTGGTAGACAAAGGCACGAGCAGGTTTTTGCACTAGCTGCGGTCACAGAAGAATCGGAAGGTGAAACCATTTCAGGTACCATTATAGTTGCATTATTACCAGCAAACCGCATTATTTGATCCTGACACTACACTATCTTCACATCTAGTAGTTTCGTAGCCATGCAAATAGCCAAGTTTACCGGAAGAGGCATTGTTCCAGTTACCAACATTACTAAAGCCTGCTAGTAGTCAGGTATAGTAGAGTAATGAGAACGCGATTCTTGGTACTTTCAATACCAAACTCCAACGTTATCGTAGACATGGACTGGTTAAGTTAATACAAATACTATCCTAGACTACGGGAAGAGAAACATCATCCTTAGACCACCAAGTTACCCATTCAAAAATAGATAGTACCTAGGATAGCAAATCATATTGGTTAACCCTAGTCACCTGATGACTTGTAGTATCCGACCAAAATTATTTTCCATCCTTTAAATAATGGTCAGGACTAAGCAAAAACAGATAGGTAGATTGCTAGACATTGATTGATAAGCTCAATCATATGAATAAGGTGATAGCTGAGTACTACAGGTAGTTTCCAAATTAGATTTGATATACATGACTTATTAGGATAGTCAGTAACTTCTAGTCTTGTGTTTTCACCTACCCGTGAAACTATCAGACTGGGAAGAAGAGGAAAACTAAGCTCGAGGTACATCAGACCCTTCGATGTGTTGAAACGCATCAAAGAAGTTGTTTACAAGATAGCATTACCTCAGACATTGGAAGAAGTACATGATGTCTTCCACGTATTCCAATTAAGGAGATACGCTCTGGATACAAGTCATGTGCTTAAATCTCTGTTTTATGCGAACAACCTATAGTGTATATTAAGATTGTAGAACTTAGAAAACTATACCTCTTTTGGGTCAACTAGCGACCTAGACATGAAGTTAGAATAAATAACTGTAGAGATTGTAGAATCTTGTCTTTTTGTGAAATTGAATTATTTTTGTACATCTCACATCATAATCTAGCGTACTTATATTATACTACCTTAAAAAATGCTCTGCTATTATAGCCTAGTTTTGCAAGCTTATTCTTTATCAAGCTTGTTCATTAAATTATGTATTATTGGAGTACTACACTAATATATTTCAGAATCAGTGTATGACGGTCTGATCAACCATAATGCACTTGGTTCGCCTTTCGCATAACTACTTTACGTGGGTTGAGATATATAATGATTAGTAGACAGATGTACTTACCCTCTGCGCATATCGTATCAGCTACATAACTGTGCTAATACGAATATGTGAATAGGGATTACCAGAATAGCATTTCCATCCACAACTGCCTTGACAATTCCCTTTGAATTCTTTAAACGCCTTGAATCTCCATACTTCTAATCTATTACCTCCCCCTTGAACTCTTGATTACTGTTTTCCGTCTTTCCTTATTTCGGAAGGAAGAAACCTCGTACTTAGTATAAATACGAAGTGAATTGTTTCTATAAGCCATTTCTATTTGTTTCTTAGGAAATTATCAAACCCTATTATTAGATTAGATTGCAATTTAAAACTGTTCTTATTTTCTTAGAATGACTTTCGTTACCTACCTTACGTCGTATTACGTTCCTCTGGTTCATATTGCATGAAAACATCATGCACCAGGCAAATCAACCTGGGAACGGGAAGAGGATATTCGATAATGTTTTCCCCATCTATTTCCAGATCAGGGTATGTCCAAATATTTCAAATCAATCTTCAGCTATCTATGTCCTGATATTTCGAATCAATCAATCTTTTGTTTTCAATATATGTTTATTTTTATTTCGAGGACGAAATATTCTAAGGAGGGTAGATTGTAAACTCCCTCGACCAGATTTCAGTATTTTAATATTATTTTTAGTTAATTAGAATTAGTGCAACTTTTTTAAAAATTTATTTATTATATATTCTATTGATTGTGCACCTGTTCATTACGCAATTAATTAGGGCCTCACACTAGCTGTTAACCCTAAACTAATTTTACATCCCTGCCCTAGACTTGCTAGACTACATTTTCTGTATTTTAGCAACTCCCAGAAACCTCGTTTTGTGGTTCGTTTTAGTCGCACAAATATCGTTACAAACGTACGTATTTAATCCCTATTAAATTTTCTGCTCTTTAACCATCTCTGTATCCTTAGGGATTTGAGGACCAGTAGGCACCTGTTTTGCCCAACCAAAAATACGATAATATTCTACACTAATTGTATTACAATTATCGTATTGACACCGTAGAAAAATTATGACCCTAACTGCCCCTAAATAATTAGTGAACACCGTGCGCAGTATTTATTAAATAATAAATACGGTGACCCGTATCACCTGCAGAATCAGACCCTGCATCTGTCCAGGCTCACCCCACACTGTCCAAAATATTTTTCCCCAGCTATTCCCTCATTTTTGTACAAATCAGTATTTCGGGGAATCAGTATTTAAAATCAGGTAAATTACGAAAATACGCAAAATACGCAAAATACCCATTTTAGGCTTTTATGCAATTTATGAAAACTTAGGGGTTTTTATGCAAAAATGCATGTTAGGTGGCATTACCCTATTGGCTAGACAATAGGTGGCCTGGGACCCACAGAAAAATCTGTTAAAAATATCCCAAAAATCCAAATTTACCAAAATACCCCCAAAGTTCCCTATATTTACTAAAATGCCATTATCCTAATTCTATATAAACCCTAACACCACACACCCTCTCTCATCCCTCACTCCTCACAGCCGACCACCGTGCACCGCCGGCCGCCCACCCCCGGCGAACCCTCCGCCCTGACCTCCTCTCCCCTCCGGTCAAGTCCAGCCGCCTGAGCCGCCCTGCTCCGCCGTGGCCAGCCACCGCAGACCCGAACTCCCCACACTGCCACAGCAGCTACTCCACCTCCGACCGCCCACCACCGCCGCCCTAGCCGTCGCCGACCACCGCCACCACCCCCATTCGCTCCGCCTTGACCTCCCCTACCGACCCTGTAAAACCTCCTTCCTAGAAAATCGTAAATACCCTTTTATTTATTTATTATTAATTAAATTGTAGTAATTAGGTCTAAATAGGAGAAATAGATTTTTAATAATTTTTATGTTAGGTGTTCGGGCACCTAGAGGACTTGTGGGACCATCAGAAATTTTTCGGAATTTATTCCATGTAGGAGACCCCTTGAGCAGTTGCTAGCCTAACGCTGTGCAATACCCTATTATATAAATTTTCTTATGAGTATATATATAATATATATGTATATACAAATATATATATATGTATATATATATTTATAAAGAGAGAAAGAAAAAGAATAGAATTAAATAATACTAAGTATAATACTAGTATTAAATAAGTAACTAATACATATAATAATAATAATATTAATAATAACACAAAGTACTATTCCTCTTAGTACTTAGGAAACCTACAGCAACTTTACTGCTTCCTACGCCCAAGGACCACCCACCTTTCTTAACAACGTGCTCCCAGGGAAACCCACAATAGCCTTAGCGGCCAAACCCGCGGATCCAGACTTCCCTCAACCCTCTCTCTCCCTTAATTATTAATATATATATATATATAATAAGCTCTCTAAAACCCTAACCTAGAAACTCCAGACTTCTTCTTCCCATCTAGAGCCGTCACCACAGCCAGAGAAGCCTCCCCAAGCCATCCAACCATCCCGTCGACGCCGACATCGCGAACTGCAGTCTCCCACTCGAGGCACCTTCGCTCCGGCGTGTTTTTCCGTTGACTCGCTCATCCAAACGCTGTTCCGTTTTCATAGGTATGATCTTCCCTCAACCCTCTCCAATATTTGTTTTATAGTCAACCTCGGAAAACGTGTGCCCCTAGGTGAAAAACAGCGCCCAAGTCAGCGCGAGCAGACAGAATTCTGCAATCGCAGAATTCCAGATTTACCACCCATATTGCCGAGTTCGTATCTCCCACCACAGAGATCCGAATTCGGTGATTCTTTTTGATACCTGTAGATTACATGACCTAGTTTATTTTCTGTATTATAACCCTGTGCTATTAGTTGTTGTGGACAAAATTATATTCGTCACAAAACTGCGCGCACCCACTTTTTCCGGTTTTCCAAAAGTTGGAGATCGGAGAGCGCCCCACCAAACGGGACCGCCCCGCCGTGTGCCAAGTGTACCGAATGGTGCACGCTGCATAATCGGACACATGAAAATTCGTGGGGACTGATTCGGACGCGTGTGCGCGCCAGAATCAGACCGTATCCGCGGACACATTTCGTGTCGCAACTTTTGTGGAACTCGCACGTATTTTTGTGCACGCTTGTCAGATTGCGACGAAACTTGCGCCACTGGACTCGTGGTAACGCGCTGGTCCTGTGACCCAATTTTCACGCATTTCTGAGACGGTTGACCAGATCGCCAATTGGCGGGCCCCACAGTTGACTTTTTGGACCAAATTGTGTTCGGCCCATCGGAATCCACATTTGGACATACCGTTGGATTCGTATTGACATTTAGAGTTGTTTGACCTATAGTTTGTCCCATTTAGAGACTGTTACCCTTGGCACGCTTTTTGGTGCAAAGTTGGCCACATGTGGACCCCACTTTTATCCGAAATTACCGTTTTGCCCCTGTGTCCAAATTGGACGAAAGGGATGTGCTTTTTAGCTATTTTGCTCATTCTATAAACGTTGGTGATATTTATTTCAGCATCTGGAGACATTTGTTCTGTGGCCATAGCTTTTGATCCTGTGCGTTTGACTTCTGGACAGTACACCTTGCAGCTTTCTTACCAGGCAAGATACCTTGCCAAATTATTTACAGTACTTTGCATGCTATTTATATTTCTGTTTATTTATTTTATTTCTGTATAGTTCTTGCATGTGTAGTTTTTCTTTCAGTCATTACTATATATTAGATATGTTGACACACACATGGCACTTAGTATCATAGAGGACAATCATTAGGCGTATGGGCTTTAACCACTCTGGTAACACCGTAGTCACTAGCACGCACTATGGTGGGTCGTGTCCGATGGTCGCTACCCCCGAGGTATGTCGATTGATGGAGTCCGAGGGTCGCTACCCCCGAGGTATGTCGGCTGATGATGTCCACTGACGAGCGTGAGGTTGTGAGGATTAGATCGAGTAGCCTACCCTTGCCCATACGTCGAAAAGTTGTCCTCACTTGCATTCATATAGATTGTCTTGTACAGCGTACTTATTTATTTTCAAATTATATGCATGTTTACTGTATTCAAGATGGCTCGTATTTTCTGTATCTTGTTACGTCCCTCTGAGGACCTGGTCCTCTGCCAGGTATATCTGTTCTTGAGTATTTGCAGGACCACAGATTTGGAAGGATGTAGATGCTCCGTGGATGTCTTCTCTTCGAGCCGTGATTGGTAGCTAGTACTTATTGTTTGAGTGAGTTGTACTTATATTGTATATACTTTTCCCATTTGAGTTGGTAGTGGATTTGTTTCCATCCAACTATCATCTTTAGATACTTCTTGTTGAGATCTAGTTTTATAGATACTGGTTATTTATTTCTATATGATTTTAGTGGATGAGATTTAGATTTTACCCTGTGACTTGTATTACACTTTATACCACTTGTGGATTTTATATTCATATTACAGCGTACGTATGGATTTGGTTTCCATATATTGGAGTTGCCATATCCATGCGACTGGCATGCTTACGTGTCCTAGTCCTACGTATTATTGGGACTGGGGCATGACATGTTTTTGTGGTGGCCCATGCAGGTCAAGAGCATATTGTCTCGGTTACGTTACTGTACCGAGCAAGCCTGCAAATAGGACTAGAGCATAGGATCTCATCCACAATTGACCATGATTCATCTTCCTCCTCTCTGTTCTATTTTGAACAAATGCATCCTGCTTGATTCTTGTGCTTCCCTAATAGTTCTTTAAGTATAGCCTTCTCCTAGAATATAGAAGTTCCTGTTGTTAGATGATAATTCTGGTAGCACACCTATTTAGAATACAACGAGATCATAGATACACCACTAAGTTTAGAATATCTAGTAAACCCTAGAATTCCTTACCTTTAGAATTGGTTTACCATTACCCCTGATGTATTATGAAGACTTAAGAGTAGTATAGACATTACTAGAGTTAGTTAGAAGTTTACCATAATGTTTGACCCTAGTATTAAGGAACCAATGGAGAACCAATATTGAACATTAGGACTGAACCTAACCTTCATAGTTAGATGATATTGGAACTATAAACTTATATCATTGTCTTGTTATTAGTAAACAGCACCCTAGGAAGCCTAGAGGATTGTAATCAACACTTCTCCCTTGATCATACCCCGAACATAGCAACTAACACCCCACTCCACTTAGAGAACCATGATGCTATCTAGAGCCCTCTATCTTTATTTTATATATTGTTTCCCTGCGACCATAGCGCTCGCTATTTTGCGACGGCTAATTACGTTTCTTCTCTTCATCTTTCAACTCGTGCCATCTGACACTTCGGATAGTAGGCCAAGTAATCTTATTCTTTGTTAAGGGCTCATAGTTTTCTAGGATTATAGTTGTAGCCTTGAATGTGAAATTTTATGCTTGGTAGTTAGAACTTGATAGTTAAGTTATTCTTGTAGATTAAGACCTGGTGCTTATCCCTTAGTTTTAAATTGTGTAAATTGTACCCTCACCTCGATACAAGTTAGACCCCTTTCCCCCTTAACGGCCAGTAACTCCTCTATCCCTACGATTGACACATGTTCTATGAGCACTATGATTAGGACGTAAGGTGACCCTTACCTATATAATGCAATAGGAGACCCTAATAAGAGTTTATGTTTTATTTATATGTGCAAGATTATTGTGTAGGACACTCTTAAGACTGTCACCATATTAGTTTAATTCTTATAAGTTGGGTAGTATACCTCACCACCTAGTATCATATAGCCCTTGTGATCCATTGATGAAGTGTAACGGAATGGCATTAATTGTATGCTAACATAAGATGATAGTGTTTATTCAGACTATAGAATTTAGAGGTTCATGCCCTATTTGGTCGACTATCGACTTAGACAAGGAATTAATATGCTAACTGTAGAGATTGTAGAGTCTTTTGTTATTGTTGCTTATGTTGTTTTATTTTTGCAACTTGAATTATTTGTGACTTCTCTCATCATAATCCAGCGTTATATTTTCTGTGCTACCTTGAATTATGCTGCTATTATAGCCTAGTTTTTGCAAGCTTATTCCTTATCGAGCTTGTTCATGACATATGTATTAGTGGGCGCCCACAATAATACATTTCAGAATCAGTGTATGAAGGTCTAGCTAACCTTAGTGCGCTCGATTCGCCCTTCGTAACGCTACTTTACGTGGATTGAGATATGTAGTGATTAGTAGACGAATATACTTGCCCTAGACATGTCTGACATATCGTATCAGTTACATAACTGTACTAATACTAGCAGGCAAACAAAGGATTACCAAAATAGGATTTCAATCCACAACTGCTTTGACAATTCCCAATTGAATTCTTTAAACGCCTTGATCCCAATACTTCTATTCTATTACGCTGCACTTGAACTCTTTATTATTGATCTTCGTCTTCCCTTATTTCGGAAAGACGAAACCTCGTGCTGGGTATAAAGTTTGATACACTGATAGTACTAGCTATACCCCATAAGGCTAAACACATGACTTAGTGACTCTCTTTTATAATTGGTTAAGGGCATATCGTAGGTGATATGTTTGGTGTTAAACCTTTGAGGATTAAAAATCATGATTAAATAATTTGAGCAATAGTTTTTTCTAGATGTATAGCCTTAGGTGGTAGATGGAAAATTTTAAGTTCGGCAGATTGTGAACCCCTCACCCAAAATTTGACCTACTTGGCTGAGTTAGTGAGACTAAGGTTAGCTGAGTCCAGTTAGAGATAAAACACGATATTTTATTTAATTTTACAATAGTTATATCACTTAGCGCCCTTACCGTGCTCCGATAATTGGAGTACTACACTAGCCACTGCCTTCCTACAAATTCTACACCCTTATCCTAGACATGCCCATCATCCAATTCTCATCTTTGTGCAATTTTCCAATTTTTTGACGCTTTTATGCAAAGGAGCATTTATGTGTCCACACCATTGGACATGACACATGAAGAAACCTATTTTTTCGCTCATATGGATTTTTTCCATGATTTTTTTTTTCGGGATGTGCAACGTGCAACATCGCCCACCCATTTAAACCTAACCTTGCATTTTAAACAATGCAAATCTTATACCATCATTGCATTCTATCGTGGCTTAATTTTAATTTCGAGGACGAAATTTTTATAAGTTGGGTAGAATGTAAAACCCCCTTCCTAGAAAATCGTAAATACCCTTTTATTTATTTATTATTAATTAAATTATAGTAATTAGGTCTAAATAGGAGAAATAGATTTTTAATAATTTTTATGTTAGGTGTTCGGGCACCTAGAGGACTTGTGGGACCATCAGGAATTTTTCGGAATTTATTCCATGTAGGAGACCCCTTGAGCAGTTGCTAGCCTAACGCTGTGCAATACCCTATTATATAAATTTTCTTATGAGTATATATATAATATATATGTATATACAAATATATATATATGTATATATATATTTATAAAGAGAGAAAGAAAAAGAATAGAATTAAATAATACTAAGTATAATACTAGTATTAAATAAGTAACTAATACATATAATAATAATAATATTAATAATAACACAAAGTACTATTCCTCTTAGTACATAGGAAACCTACAGCAACTTTACTTCTTCCTACGCCCAAGGACCACCCACCTTTCTTAACAACGTGCTCCCAGGGAAACCCACAATAGCCTTAGCGGCCAAACCCGCGGATCCAGACTTCCCTCAACCCTCTCTCTCCCTTAATTATTAATATATATATATATATAATAAGCTCTCTAAAACCCTAACCTAGAAACTCCAGACTTCTTCTTCCCATCTAGAGCCGTCACCACAGCCAGAGAAGCCTCCCTAAGCCATCCAACCATCCCGTCGACGCCGACATCGCGAACTGCAGTCTCCCACTCGAGGCACCTTCGCTCCGGCGTGTTTTTCCGTTGACTCGCTCATCCAAACGCTGTTCCGTTTTCATAGGTATGATCTTCCCTCAACCCTCTCCAATATTTGTTTTATAGTCAACCTCGAAAAACGTGTGTCCCTAGGTAAAAAATAGCGCCCAAGTCAGCGCGAGCAGACAGAATTCTGCAATCGCAGAATTCCAGATTTACCACCCATATTGCCGAGTTCGTATCTCCCACCACAGAGATCCGAATTCGGTGATTCTTTTTGATACCTGTAGATTACATGACCTAGTTTATTTTCTGTATTATAACCCTGTGCTATTAGTTGCTGTGGACAAAATTATATTCGTCACAAAACTGCGCGCACCCACTTTTTTCGGTTTTCCAAAAGTTGGAGATCGGAGAGCGCCCCACCAAACGGGATCGCCCCGCCGTGTGCCAAGTGTACCGAATGGTGCACGCTGCATAATCGGACACGTGAAAATTCGTGGGGACTGATTCGGACGCGTGTGCGCGCCGGAATCAGACCGTATCCGCGGACACATTTCGTGTCGCAACTTTTGTGGAACTTGTGCGTATTTTTGTGCACGCTTGTCAGATTGCGACGAAACTTGCACCACTGGACTCATGGTAACGCGCTGGTCCTGTGACCCAATTTTCACGCATTTCTGAGACGGTTGACCAGATCGCCAATTGGCGGGCCCCACAGTTGACTTTTTGGACCAAATTGTGTTCGGCCCATCGGAATCCACATTTGGACATACCGTTGGGTTCGTATTGACATTTAGAGTTGTTTGACCTATAGTTTGTCCCATTTAGAGACTGTTACCCTTGGCACGCTTTTCGGTATAAAGTGGGCCACATGTGGACTCCACTTTTATCCGAAATTACCGTTTTGCCCCTGTGTCCAAATTGGACGAAAGGGATGTGCTTTTTAGCTACTTTGCTCATTCTATAAACGTTGGTGATATTTATTTCAGCATCTGGAGATATTTGTTCTGTGGCCATACCTTTTGATCCTGTGCGTTTGACTTCTGGACAGTACACCTTGCAGCTTTCTTACCAGGCAAGATACCTTGCCAAATTGTTTACAGTACTTTGCATGCTATTTATATTTCTGTTTATTTATTTCATTTCTGTATAGTTCTTGCATGTGTAGTTTTTCTTTCAGTCATTACTATATATTAGATATGTTGACACACACATGGCACTTAGTATCATAGAGGACAATCATTAGGCGTATGGGCTTTAACCACTCTGGTAACACCGTAGTCACTAGCACGCACTATGGTGGGTCGTGTCCGATGGTCGCTACCCCCGAGGTATGTCGATTGATGGAGTCCGAGGGTCGCTACCCCCGAGGTATGTCGGCTGATGATGTCCATTGACGAGCGTGAGGTTGTGAGGATTAGATCGAGTAGCCTACCCTTGTCCATACGTCGAAAAGTTGTCCTCACTTGCATTCATATAGATTGTCTTGTACAGCGTACTTATTTATTTCCAAATTATATGCATGTTTACTGTATTCAAGATGGCTCGTATTTTCTGTATCTTGTTACGTCCCTCTGAGGACCTGGTCCTCTGCCAGGTATATCTGTTCTTGAGTATTTGCAGGACCACAGATTTGGAAGGATGTAGATGCTCCGTGGATGTCTTCTCTTCGAGCCGTGATTGGTAGCTAGTACTTATTGTTTGAGTGAGTTGTACTTATATTGTATATACTTTTCCCATTTGAGTTGGTGGTGGATTTGTTTCCATCCAACTATCATCTTTAGATACTTCTTGTTGAGATCTAGTTTCATAGATACTGGTTATTTATTTCTATATGATTTTAGTGGATGAGATTTAGATTTTATCCTGTGACTTGTATTACACTTTATACCACTTGTGGATTTTATATTCATATTACAGCGTACGTATGGATTTGGTTTCCATATATTGGAGTTGCCATATCCATGCGGCTGGCATGCTTACGTGTCCTAGTCCTACGTATTATTGGGACTGGGGCGTGACAGACCCACCACCATCCCGCGGCCCCACGACGGCCTCCGCCGTCGGCAGCTCCCCCGTAATCCCCACCGCCTCACTCTGCCATCTTCCCCGAACCACCTTCCCGACGCTTCCCACCGCCACCCCGGCCATCCCCGACCTCCGCCACCACCTCAGAACCCTTCGCCACCTCCTCCTCCGCCACCCCGACGGCCTGCACCCCCTCCTCCGCCGCCGCTACCGGCGCTGCAGCTGCCGCACGTTGCTGCTGTTGCTGCTATTGCCGACTGCAGCTGCTGCTGCAGGCGACTCTCCGGCCAGCCGCCGGCGACTCCGCCGCCGTGCTTCCGCCGGCGGCAAGCCCAGTGGGCCCCTGACAGTAGGTATACCCCCCTAGTATTTATACATATATATGTATTTATTTATACATGTATATATATATATGTATACATATACTTATATATATATGTTATATATATATATATTAATATATACTGTTATATTAATTATATACTGTATAAATATAGTATAATTATACTAAATACATATTGTATTATTATATATTTAATTGAGTATTAATATATATATATTTATCTATATATAAATATATATATCACTATGTATATTTATACATATATATGTTATAATTAAGGTATTATATAGTTATGTATATATTGTATGTATTTACATTAAAAATATATATACAGTATATAAATATTCATTATGTATTTTCATTATTTAAATATATATGTATTTCATTTATTTATATATGTATATAATTATGTTTATACTTAAACATATAATATAATATATGTATTATACTTTATATATATATTTATATATAAAACATATATGTATTTACATACATATTATACTTATTATCTTTATGGTATATATATATATGTATATATATATATGCTTTGTTATTTCTGTTATTATATATATATTATATATATGTATATATATATATTTATATATATTCTATATGTATATTATATCATAGTACTGGTTATACAGTACATATATTTTATATATATTTATATTATATATTTATTATAATAATGATACAGTATATATACGTATTTTCCTGTATTTTTCTTTCTGTTATATATAGGTAAATATATGTATTTATATATATATTAAATTTCTGCACTGTCTTTTATTTATACTATACTATATAAATCAGTGGATATACCCTGCTAATATATACTACTATATATAACAGTAGGTCACATATAGACCCTGTTAATATTTATTGTTGAATAGTACAGCATTTGTATTTAAATTCTGTTCTGTCATTTCATTTTATTATTATATATATTATTATTATCAGTGGATATATCCTGATTATTATTTATTATATATATATATCTCAGTGGATATACCCTGACTACTATATTATTATATATCAGTGGATACACCCTGATAAATACTATATTAGTATTATATATCTATCGCAGTGGATATACCCTGCTACTACATATCTGCATTTGTCTATTTTTCATATACTATATATACTACTATATATATTATATCTATATATATACATACTATATATATCTATATTATATATGTGTATATAAGTATATATATACATATTTTATATTACAGCCTTGATATTCACGAACCCTGTCTATTTTAACAGAAACCACCTTCAGCACAGCCAGTGACCCCCTGTCACCAGCAACCTCAAAACCTGACTGCGAGATCAGGTTATCAACATTATCAGGGAGTAGGCAAGTATACCTTGCCAAGTTTTTACTGCTTAAATATTAACTGTTAAATTTAAATTCAATTATTGTCATATGATACTGCTCCTGAAATTACATATAACAGTATGTATCTGAGATTGCCTTGGGTACAGTCAACAGATACGTTGACTTAGGGTAATCAACGTAGTAGTTACAGACTTACCAACAACTGTGAGGATATCCTGATATTCTCCTAGACCCTATCACGGGAACACGCAACATGGTTGCAATGCATATTGGGATGCGAGCTGCGTATTTGATTAGCTACCAGTACGTGTGACCCGCATCACGGATTAGAATAATTCAGGAAATGTACGACTTGATATTTAGTTACATTGGGCGGGGAGAACGACTAAAATACGTATGGGACACCCACCTCTTTACCATGTGCCGCACTCGACGGAGTGATACAGATGATATATATATTCATGTGACCATTCTCATCGTAGATGGAAAATTGTATAGTGCCCTTGAACGGGGGCATATGTGGCATATACTAGCCAGTCACTACAGATTGGTGAATTACGTCAGCATATGTCTAGCCACACATTTCCCATACGTACTAGGTTGTCTCAAATTGCATTTCACTTAGATGGTTAGCACCCTGTAGAAATTTTTATTCAGTATTTACATACATGGCATATTATTTTCCTGTATCTTGTTACGTCCCTCTGAGGACCTGGTTCCCTGCCAGGTTTAGCTGAGACATTCCACCCCTCAGTACCTGGACCTGGACAGGAGTCTGGACATGCCTTGAGATGGAGTTAGAGGAGATGCCGTCAGAGTCTACCTGAGTACACCTGGAGTTGGAGCTACATATTTTGAGGATGTTGCGCTAGTTTATCTTATTTCACTTCTGCTTACTTTTTGTAGTGGGATTGTTCCCACCTGACTTTATCTGGGTTGTATATGATATTTCAGATTTAGCATTTATATATTCAGCACTTTCCCTGTTATTCTTGTGGATGAGATAGATTTACCTGTAATTAGACTTGTAGTAGTTTAGGACAGCGTAGCACATCACTTTGGGTCCATTAAATTGGGTATTCCCTTAGTGACGTGTCAGCTGGCCAATGTCACGTGGCCTAGTTCCGTATATTTTTGGGACTGGGGCGTGACACGGTTTTAGTGGTGGCCCATGCAGGTCGAGTTAATTGCTAGTAACATGATATCATGTTCAGCAAACCTGCAATAGGATAGGAATACTAGGTCTCATCCACACTGACTTCATCCATAAATATTGCATCCTGCTTGATTATCATCTATTAAGTCCTTCGTATTTTTTAAAAAATTTCTATTCTTTTCAGAAATATGGACATACCCGGGGAAACTGCGATTGATGGAACTGACCAAGCAACAGACCTCTCGCCAGATGTCCAAGGGATACCAATCCCGAGAGACCAATCTCTGAGAAGGATGCTGGTTAATCCAACAACCTCGTACCTTCACCAGGATCCTACCCAGGAGACGACATCAGCCCGACAAGAAGGGCAAACTTCTCAGGCACCAACACTGCAGGCAGAGATACCTTTGTCTCCACCTCCAGTTCTCGCAGCCCTGATGCCACAACTTGAGGAACAATCTCAGATGTTCCAAGCCATATTGCAGGCTCAGTTGCAACAGAATGAAGTCCTGAGACAATGCTTAATGACGGTTCTGGAGAGGACAGCTGCCCCAGTACCAGCCCCTGTCCAACCAGCTAGTACTGTTCGAGGCTTTAGCCGGATGAGCCCGAGAACCTTTAAGGGCAATGAAACTCCGAAAAAGATCTCAGACTGGATCTCCAACACGGAAATACTGCTAGAAGGTTCACAACTTCACCCTGACCTATGGATGACCGCAGTAAGGACCCTACTCCTCGGCAACGCCCATCACTGGTGGGAATCTATAGAGCGCAGCACGGGCAAGAACCATACTTGGGAGCAATTTCTGGAATATTTTAATGCAAAATATTTCCCAGCCACGGTCAGAGATGATCTGTACTCCCAGTTCCTGCATCTGGAACAAGGAAACATGACCGTCGACGCCTATGATGCAGAATTCAGTCGACTAAGTCAGTTCGGTGCCATCCTAATACCTAATGAGCTGAAGAAGGCCATGAAGTTCCATCACGGCCTTACCCCCGAGCTCCAAGGGTATACTACGGCACAGTCGAGAATCTCCTACGAAGAAGTTCTTTCAGAGGCAAGGATACAAGAAGCCATTGGTCGAGAAGCAAGATGTTCAAATCCAACTATACTAGCCAGAGACCAGACTGGAGCAGGAGGACCAATTCGTCACCCGGGAAATCAGACACAACACCAGATGGGGTCGTACCAAACCAAGAAATTTTCGACTTGTCACCATTGTGGCATGAAGGGACATTATGCCAAAAACTGTCGAAGGAAGTATAGACTATGCTTGATATGTGGAGATAATCAACATAGGGCCAGAGACTGCCCACAACACAGAGAAGCAACACTTCGGACTGGGCAAGGACCAGCAGCACCAGCCCAGAGAATGCAACCTCCTACTAGAGGTCAGCATTCCCCAGCATCTGGAAGATTTCAGAGGGGACCACCCTTAGCCACCCAAGATACGCAGTACTACCTAGCCAGACAACAAACTGGTAGACAAAGGCACGAGCAAGTTTTTGCACTAGCTGCGGTCACAGAAGAACCGGAAGGTGAAACCATTTCAGGTACCATTATAGTTGCATTATTACCAGCAAACCGCATTATTTGATCCTGACACTACACTATCTTCACATCTAGTAGTTTCGTAGCCATGCAAATAGCCAAGTTTACCGGAAGAGGCATTGTTCCAGTTACCAACATTACTAAAGCCTGCTAGTAGTCAGGTATAGTAGAGTAATGAGAACGCGATTCTTGGTACTTTCAATACCAAACTCCAACGTTATCGTAGACATGGACTGGTTAAGTTAATACAAATACTATCCTAGACTACGGGAAGAGAAACATCATCCTTAGACCACCAAGTTACCCATTCAGAAATAGATAGTACCTAGGATAGCAAATCATATTGGTTAACCCTAGTCACCTGATGACTTGTAGTATCCGACCAAAATTATTTTCCATCCTTTAAATAATGGTCAGGACTAAGCAAAAACAGATAGGTAGATTGCTAGACATTGATTGATAAGCTCAATCATATGAATAAGGTGATAGCTGAGTACTACAGGTAGTTTCCAAATTAGATTTGATATACATGACTTATTAGGATAGTCAGTAACTTCTAGTCTTGTGTTTTCACCTACCCGTGAAACTATCAGACTGGGAAGAAGAGGAAAACTAAGCTCGAGGTACATCAGACCCTTCGATGTGTTGAAACGCATCAAAGAAGTTGTTTACAAGATAGCATTACCTCAGACATTGGAAGAAGTACATGATGTCTTCCACGTATTCCAATTAAGGAGATACGCTCTGGATACAAGTCATGTGCTTAAATCTCTGTTTTATGCGAACAACCTATAGTGTATATTAAGATTGTAGAACTTAGAAAACCATACCTCTTTTGGGTCAACTAGCGACCTAGACATGAAGTTAGAATAAATAACTGTAGAGATTGTAGAATCTTGTCTTTTGTAAAATTGAATTGTTTTTGTACATCTCACATCATAATCTAGCGTACTTATATTATACTACCTTAAAAAATGCTCTGCTATTATAGCCTAGTTTTGCAAGCTTATTCTTTATCAAGCTTGTTCATTAAATTATGTATTATTGGAGTACTACACTAATTCAGTGTATGACGGTCTGATCAACCATAATGCACTTGGTTCGCCTTTCGCATAACTACTTTACGTGGGTTGAGATATATAATGATTAGTAGACAGATGTACTTACCCTCTGCGCATATCGTATCAGCTACATAACTGTGCTAATACGAATATGTGAATAGGGATTACCAGAATATCATTTCCATCCACAACTGCCTTGACAATTCTCCTTGAATTCTTTAAACGCCTTGAATCTCCATACTTCTAATCTATTACCTCCCCCTTGAACTCTTGATTACTGTTTTCCGTCTTTCCTTATTTCGGAAGGAAGAAACCTCGTACTTAGTATAAATACGAAGTGAATTGTTTCTATAAGCCATTTCTATTTGTTTCTTGGGAAATTACCAAACCCTATTATTAGATTAGATTGCAATTTAAAACTGTTCTTATTTTCTTAGAATGACTTGGTACGACCCCATCTGACTTAGTAAAAATACATTAATATTTTCGACTTGGTACAACTCTTAAATACATTAATATTTTAAAAAATAGACATTAAAAAATATACTTTGTTTAGTATCATTCATTCATTGAAAAATGAACAAATCTTGATTACAAATGTCTTTTAATCTTTCTAATAATAAATATATGCAACGCACGCACAAATTTTGACTACAAGTGTCTTTTAATGACAAATTAGCACATGTACTCATACCGTCATTACTTCTGACGATTCATTATCTTTCTTGTATTTCAACACATTTTTTTATTGTATATATAATATAATTAAATATTATTATTGTATATGAAATTTTCTCCATGTTTGGTTTTTAATTTTACACATATTTTCTAAATTTGTAATAACTTACCATTTATAGTATCAAAACATGTTTGTTATTAAAAAGTGCATTCGTTGACCTTATTAAAATCAACAAAAAAAATGTAAAGTATTAGTGTATTACCCACTTTGATGGATTTGTAAAAAAAAAAATTGTTTTAATCGGTGGACTGTAGGCCAAAGGAAGCGTTCAGGAGTTCCCGGGGTTATCGATGCGACTCGGTCTGGAGTCTGGACACGTCAACCGCCACGTGTTCACAGCGGTCCCATCGACTGGCACGTGTACGTTGGCGTTCGTTGACTGGTCCGGTCCTCTCGTGCTCGAATTTTTCTGGAAAATTTAACATTGTCTGACGATAATGTCCTCCTTTATTATATGCTCACTTGGCGTTGTGTTATTATGATCGCTGTCAGTGGCAATTTGGAAATGAATGTGTGCGGATGAAAAATGGGTCTCCTATACCGTGTCAGAAGATCGGACGGCCATGAATTTAAGAAAAGTACACACGTCAAGAAGTACAATTGCCAAAACCAACCGTTCATCCATTTTCATAAAAGACATGCAAATATTTCAGATTTTTTTATTCTAAAATATTTGAGCTGTGTAACAACACGAGCACACTACTGTTGTATCGTTTAAAATATTAATTTATTAAAATTTTATAACTATAAAAATATTTTTATTGAACCGTTTAGATGGTTTGTAAATCCACAATAATTTATTAATATAAAAATTTACAGTAAATTAACTAACTTTCGCTATCTTTTTTCCGCTCTAATATATGTATTTAAAAACTAAATTTAAATTTATTTAAAAATTAAATTTTAAATTTATTTAAAAAAATATCAAAAATAATTAAATTTTTAAATAAAATTTTATTTGAATATATTTAAATATTTTAACTATTTTTTAACATTACCATAAAAATATTTAATTTACGTAGAATGCACGTGAATTTACTAGTGTAGTTTAATTGTCACGTACTTCAAATCAAATTTAAAAAGAGAAAATTTGAGTTATCCTCCACTTTATTTATCCATCTTCAGGGTGCACCCTACATTATTTTTATAATATACAAGATCCTCCAGTTTTGACGAAATCTGTCAAGAATTGACGGTAAACCCATTTGACCAAAAAAAATTTGACAAAAATATTCGTCCTTTATTTTCCTCTTCCTCTTCCTCTTCCTCTTCCCTCTCACTCATTCCTCTCCGCCACCGTCGCCGTCCCCCCTCACCATCCCCCGCCCCGCCCTCCCCGCCACCACCGCCTCCCACCCGCCCCCCTCTTCCCTCTCACCCTCTCCTCCTCCCCACTCCCCGCCGCTGCCCCCTGTCCCCAACCCCGCCCCCTCCCTACCACCAGTGGAAGATCATCCATCGGAAGTCGACTTGTCCATCAGTTCTAATTCCAACGAGCCTATGCCGATGTTGTGGTGGCGGGGAGGACGGGAGGAGGGGGGGGGGGGACGACGGTGTCGGGGGAGGGGGTGGGTTCTGGGGACGGGGGACGGCGGCGTGGTGGCGGTGAGGTGGGGAGGAGGAGAGAGGTGAGAGGGAAGAGGGGGGGGGGAGGGGGGGGAGGAGGGGCGAGCGCGACGACGGAAAAGGAGGGCAGGGCCGAGCTCGGGGGGGGGGGGGAGGGGGGGGTATCAAGTGCAGGGGAGAAGATAAGGGTATTTTCGTCCAAAATTCTCGGTCAAATGGGTTGACCGTCATTGTGGACTGATTCCGTCAAAAGTGGAGGAACTTATACATTATGGAAACAATGTGAGGTGCACCCTGAATATAGATAAATAAAGTGGAAGATAATTTAAAATTTATCATAAAAAAATAAAACATAACTGAACAAATATTTTAAATAAAAAATATATTTTTTAAAATTTTTGGATACGATTACAGTCGGACTAATCCTTGTGCTTTAGAGCATCCTTAGTAGATGGTGCTCAAAATTGCATCTTGAGGCCAAAAAAAAAAAGAGAAAAATACAAAATGTGTTGAATTTGTACGAGAATAGTAGAAAGTGATAAAGTGAACTTTGATCCAAAGATTGTATGATAAAACATTAATATAAAATATATAATCTTGAAATTGGAGTTCCAATTTGGGACTTAGTATTCTACACAAACGAATTCTTACATTTAGAATGTAGAAATTTTCAGATCCAACCTAGAGCTCATATGATGGGTTTAACATGAAAATCTAGAAATTAGAACTTAAAAAATGGATCTTACTATTCTACCAAATTAGCTACTACATTCTGAATTAGATTCTAGAAATTGGAATAGATCTTACTAATGATGTTCTAATACTTAAATTTCCAACTGTGATTTATTAAGTCTATTTTTTCTTATAATAAAGAATTTCTTTACCAAGGATTTTCTCTCTCTTTCTTGCTTTCATTGTTGCCAAGATGATTTGATTTTATCTATTAACAATTCTTTTTCCATTGGTCTTAACTCTCTTTTTTTGGTCAAGATTTTTGGATCTTAGTTTATAAGGTTCTTCCCTTTTGGTGCCAAGATTAATTTTCTTGCTAAGAATATTCTTTTTGATTAAAAAATCACGAAAACATTAATGTACTGTGATCTAGTTATATTAAACTATTCAAAATTTTAAACTCCTGAAATTCACAATAACGTTCTACATTTTCAACAAGGACTTGTTTGGTTGCTGAAAGTGGATTGGAACTTAGCTGATTTTGCATATGCGGAGAGCTTGAGTTTAGTGCAGACCACTTTCGCTTTGGTCGAAGGTGTAAGTGGGGACATACACTTGTCAAAATAATTGAGTACAGTTCCTGTCGGCCATCAAAAGGATACAATTTGCTTGTTTGACATCCGTGTTTCAAATGCTGATGTTGACCCAACTGTCAATTTTTATTAGTTTTTAATTGGTACAACTTACTGTTTTTTCTTTTACAAATGTCAGATGTTTATATTTTCGAAAATAGAGATGTTGATAATGCTGATGCTGCCGTTGTTGTTTTTGATATATCAGAAAATTTACTGTAGCAAAATAAATTTATATTAAATTTATTCAAACGAAATAAGTTTGTAAAATTTTGATATATACATAAAGTCCGCCAACAGTGTTGGAGGAAAATACAACAGATGTACACATAGGCAGAAAAAAATTAAAAAAAATTAAAGTGGACCCCAGAAGTCAATTTCTGCCAACACTGTTGGCTGAAATTGGTGGGGAGCCAATTTCAGCCAACACAGTTGGCGGACGGGTTCGGTTGTGTTGGTTTTGTTTGGTTGGTTTGGTTTGTTTTAATAGTTTGTTTTAATTAGTTATGTTTTTGTTTTATTTATTTAGTTTTGTTTTGTAAATAGATTTAAAAAATTTATTTTATTTTAACGGAATAAAATTAAAATAAATTAATTGCATCATAATTTGAATAAATTCTATCTAAATCATCAAAGTTTAAAAAATTACGAAAAAAAGTATCAAAACATTCTTTGGACGTTTATATATTTTTAATATCATATTTCTATCATTATTTTTCTCGCCGTTAACAGACGTTAAAAAAAATTTTAATAATAAAAATCTGCCGTAAGAATATTACGTCTGTCGTCGAGCAGACTTCGAGCGGCCATAACTATTTGTTTTGAAATCGTTTTTCGTTAAACAATAAGTCGATTTGTATGTTTACGACGAGAGTAACACAAATCGTGTAAAAAAAAAATTTATCCGAAACAAGATGTACATGTTACAGGCAAAAATTAAAATTTAAAACTTTAAAGTATCATAACTTTTGACTGAGAGATCGAAACAAGGTCCAGTTTGTGCCAAAATGACCGTATCGAAAAATACTATGAGATAAACAGTTTTAACGTTTGACGGACTTCAAAAAAATTAGAATCGCAAAAAAATGATGTTTCGACTTCCAAATTTTTACTTTCGGTCATTTTATTTTCGAATATTTAAAATTTACTGTAGCGAAATTAATTTATATTGGGTGTGGGGGCCCACGAATTTAAAACGATGTTTCGACCTCCAAAAAAAAATTATGAAACAATTTAAAAAGAAAAAAATTTAAATTAATTATTTTAAATCCCTGAGGCAAAATAGTGGACATGTGGGAAAAAATATTTCTAAATATTTTTTCACAATTAATTAATTTTAATTATATTTTGTTAAAATATATTTTCTTAAATCAAATTCTAAAACTAAACTAAAAAAAAAAACATAACTAATAAACAAACTAATAAAATAAATCAAACAAACCAAACCAACCAAATAAAATCCAACCACGCAAACCAACCCGTGGGTCCCATAAGACCAAATTTTGCCAACAGTGTTGGCAAAATTTGGACTTGTGAGGTCCACTTTTGACTTTTTTGCCTACGTTTTCATTTTTTTTTTCCGCTAACACTGTTGGCGGACTCTGTCTCTATTTCAACATTACTCAAACTTGTTTCGTTTGCATGAATTTAATATAAATTTATTTCGCTACAGTAAATTTTCTGTTGATATATTTCTACATTAGTTTTAATAAGTACACTAATTTGTAATAAAAAGATTTATTAATTTAATTTAATATTAAATTTGGTTGATTAGTTATATGGACCATGTCATTAAACACAATAGATAGAAAGTACGGACCCTCCAAAAATTTGGACCATATCGTTAACACAAATTCAAGAACATATTAGACATACCAAGGATACTCCCACATATAATATATTTTTTTCACAATAATAATATTATTTAGTAATATATCATTAGATAATAAAATATTTATTAATATACATAAATAAAAAAATTTGTTTAATTAAACTTATCAATATTTGGTAATATACATAAATTAAAAAAAT
The DNA here is from genome assembly GCA_036927795.1 of Iris macrosiphon. Classification (NCBI taxonomy): domain Eukaryota; kingdom Viridiplantae; phylum Streptophyta; class Magnoliopsida; order Asparagales; family Iridaceae; genus Iris; species Iris macrosiphon. The sequence continues at coordinate 179,823,217 of JAYESA010000001.1, forward strand.
AAATTATTAGTTAATAATATTTTTAATTATTGTTATAATACACTTTTTACTTCACCGCAACTTTTGTAGCCATGTAAACACGGAATCATAAATTTGGTCCCTTCCAAGATACATAATATCACCTATACAGATATTGAAAGGCAATATTGTAAACCCTCATATTTTGCAAGAATTTTAAATTGGGATTTTTCACAATTTTCTGAAATTTTTTGGGAATTTTTCTGTAATTAAAATCAGGGTTCTTAATTATTGAATGATTTTTAATTGTTAATAAATAATAATAAAATATTATAGAAATAATATTTTTGGGTGTAAAATGAAAAACTGGACTTAGGGTAATTTTTCTGGATTTTTCTGGACCTCAGACCTATTTTAAATGCCTAAAAACTATTTTTAATTAATTAATTAACTGTTTTATTATTTATTATTATTATTATTTTTATTATTTTTATTATTATTTTTATTTTTTTTCCTGGCGCATTGGGCCTGATCCGGCCCAGCCCAGCAGCCCAACCAGCCTCCCTTACCGGGTCGGGTCGGGTCTGCCCGAACCCGACCCGTCCGCCCGCCGACCCGGTCTCCCCAGCACCCCCCCCCCCACGACCGCCTGACCCGCTCCCCGCTTCGCTCCCGCCGGCCGCGCCGCCCGCCGCTCCACCCGGCTCGCCCCGCCCTCTGCGGCCACGACCCCCCCTCGCCCCGCCTTGGCCGGCCCCCTTCAGCCTATTTAAACCCCGAGAACCCCCCTCCGGCCAATCACACCCCCCCCGACCGCCGCCTTGCCCCCGACCTCGCCGCCGCCTTGCCTCCGACCTCGCCCCGCCGTTCCCCTCTCCTCCACCTTCCTCCGCCGCCTCCGGGGTCCGGCAGCAGCGGAGGCTAGCAGCAGCAGCAGCCAGCAGCTCCGGCCGTCGCCCGCCTCGAGCCGCCGCCACCGGCCAACTCGCCAGCCCCCGGCGAGCCGCCGCAGCCCCTCTCCGGCGCGCCCCCGGCCAGCCACCCGCCGGAGCTCAGCCGAATCCCCAAACCCTAACCCTAGATTCCCTGTGTCCGACACGAGTCGGACACGTGTCGGACACGGTTCGACCCCGATTTTCGGATCCCCTTCAGATACTTGTAACTTTTTGCTCGTAGCTCCGTTTTCGATTCCGTAAATTACGTTGCGAAGCCTGTATGACCCTCTCGGTGCCCGGACAAACCGCTCGGGGCATCGCGTCCTGTGGCGATCGCACACCGCGATCCAAAAACAGAAAAAACCAGACCCTGTTTCACCCCGAAACTGAGTACGCCCCGCTAATCGGGACGACTTGGTCGCGTGCGGTCTTCACAGATACGTGCGCGTCATCGATACGGACGTGCAGGATTTCGTAGAAGCTGATTCGGATGTGCGTGCACACCGGAATCAACGCGTATCCGCTGACATTGCCACGTATCCATCTTTTCTGCAATTCATCCTAACTTCGTGCACACACGTCGGATCGAAACGAAACTTGCGCCATCGGACTCGTAGCGATACGCTGGTCCTGTGGATCAAGTTTGGTTCGATTCTGAGAACGTTGACGAAATCGCGTGTCGTGGGCCCCATAGGCCCCGCTCGACGGGCGATTTTGTGATCGGCTCATCGGAATTCAATTCTGAAAGTTCCGTTGGGTTCGTATCAGCGTTCTTGACCTGTTGACACTAAGTTTAGTAAATTTGGAGACCTTTGACCCTGACACATTTTTCGGTGCAAAGCGGGCCCACTGGCGGACCCCGTTTTGACCCGAAACTGTCGTTTTTGTCCTTGTCTCCAAATTGGACCCAAGGACAGGCATTTCTAGCTATTTGATATCTTCCGAGCATGATGGTAATGTCTATTTCAGCTTTTGGACTCATCTCTGGAAAATTTCTCCAAGTACAATTAATTGGATCCAAACAACAGGCAAGTACCTGCACTTCAAGTTTAAATCTTTATATTATGATAATTAATTCTCTGCTCTACTAGTACCCTTGATGATTACACGTAGTATTAGAACACTGGATTTCATGTCTCGAATACTGGTTTTTTATGTCTTATTTTCGTATCGGGTGGGAGAATACTAGAAGGCATGTAGTTTACCCTTCCCCCTACCGTGTTTAATAGCTGTTGGTGCGCGACTGTACCCTCAGCCAGATCTCGATTATTCCTGTTTAATAGCCGTTTATGACGGCCGGATTAGCCTTATAAATCCCTACATGCCAACTATGTATTCTAAAATAAACACAAGTTCACACAGATAGCTTCTGGTCTTGTTATAGTTCTTGCTGACTGTTGTAGTTTCATTTCCTGTCTCATTTATTCCTGTTTTCTCATATTCCTGTTTATAGCATTAACTCTAAGATAATGATGTTTCTTTTATGCAAATTTTCTCAATATGATACTCAAGTTAATTGTCATAGATATTTAGTTTAATCTTGTTGTGCATTGTGTACTTTGCTCCTTTCCTGACTGGATCTGTTGATTTAGACGATGATGAGGACCTTGCCCCTACATATTATGGTCCCTATGAGGGAACAGATGACACATATGAGGAGCCAGATCCCACCCAGGAGACCCCTGCTGCAGAGTAGTTAGCAGTAGCTACTTATTTATTTCCTTTCAGCATATACTCGGGTTTGTCCCCGATTTATCTTCTGGCTTTGTATTAACTATGGATCTGTTGTCACAATTTGTTTCATGAAAGTTAGCATTCCTATTTCCTGTTATTTTCCTTGTCTATTTATTGTGGATGAGATAGATTTAAAATTACTTGTGAGTAAGACCTAGACAGCGTACTACCGTCGACACTACGGCGTAGGCTGGACGTGCCCACACACTCGTGCCCGAATAACCGGGTGCGGGTCGTGATACGTTTTTGTGGTGGCCCATGCAGGTCAACGACTAAAATTGTTCGGTTTTAACTTAGGGACCGAACAGGCCTGCAATAAGATTGAGGATTTTAGGAAAAGCTCATCCACTTGGTTGAATCGTTCTTGATATCCATATCGGCTTCGAATTATTTTATTGACTTGCATCCTGCCATAATTCTTGTGCGCCTTTATCGTTTATTTTTGGATGTAAAGGATCTACCAACAAGCGACGAGGTTCCTACAAGATCACCACGAGATGCTCTACCAGCATGACCGTGGAGAACGCGCAGACTTTTGGAGTAGCTAATTCGCGTAAGTGATTTTTTGCTGTCGTTTCTAGTATTGTTTAGCTCGTGCCTGTTGGTTCGTGACCTCAGCCCCAACCTAGTAATTTTGAACTTACTAATAACCTGGAATGCCTTTATATTTGATAACTGTAGAAATTGTAGAATCTTTTGTTATTGTGCTTATTGTAGGTTATTTTTGAACTTAAATAATTTGTACCTCCTTTCATCATCATCTAGCGCACTAAATTTTGATGTACTTGACTTATACTGCTATTTTATAGCTTAGTTTTGCAAGCTTATCCTTTTATCAAGCTTGTTCATGACATATGTATTAGTGGGTCGGCACACTAATACAATTGTCTATTCAGAATCAGTGTATTACGGTCTGATCAACCGTAGTGCATTTTGATTCGCCCTTCGCACTACTTTACGTGGATTGAGATATAGTTGACTAGTATACTTGCCCCCTAGATATTTCCGAGCATATCGTATCGATTACATAACTGTATTAATACGAGCATGTGAATAGGAATTACCGAGATAGGATTCAATCCACAATCGCTTGACAATTCCCACCTGAATACTTTAAAATGCCTTGACCCCGATATTTCTTTTCTATCACCCCACCCTTGAACTCTTTATTATTGATCTTCGTCTTCCCTTATTTCGGAAAGACGAAATCTCGTGCCTGGTATAAGTTAGTACATAGATAGTACTAGATATGCCACATAGGCCGATCACATACTTGAGGATTAAACTTTCGTAATTGAGGACATATCATATGTGATATGATCGGCGTTGAAGTTCGAGGACTGAATGACATAGGTAAACATATTAAGGAATATTTTCTTAAGGTATATAGTCTTTTGTGATGCATGGGTAAACTCTAAGTTGGGTAGCAATGCATTTGTCAACTCGAGAGGAATGTCCTTGGGATTGTGACCGAGTAAGGTTAGATTGGAAGAAGCAAGCCATTCTAATTTAGAAAATTTAAAGGAGTGACTAAGATGATTAGTGAATTGATATCGAGAACCCAATAGTTATATCTTAGGTTTATGATTTTGAATAATGAAGGTAAAATCATCAATTTGAATTTAGAAGATAAAATTATAGAATTTCAGACTTGAACATGGGTGGACTGCATTTAATTATTTTTCAATTTGATGATTTGAATTACAAATTAAAATTTGATGGTTGGACTAACTAGTTGGATTATTGAGGAGATAAATAAAATTTAAAAAGTTGAAGCATACAGGTGAATGGGAATACTAATGGACTCGAATTACTTCCAGAAGAAATTACGATCGTAAGGTAAATTCATAAGCACGTGCAAATCTGGAAGATGTTATATGGACTTAATTTAAATTTCACCTGTGGATAATTTGAGGAAGTAAGAAGTAATAACCATAGGTTAAAATTTTGATTGGAACAAGTAGTCATCTTAACCATAAAATGATTGCAGTGGATATGATAGGGATTCTAATTATCGCAAGGAGATTGCGATTGACTTGCTTTGTGTACATGAAGGGTTGACAGATTATGGCTTAATTTTAAATTTCGAGGACGAAATTTTTATAAGTTGGGTAGATTGTAAATCCCCAGATTTTGCAAGAATTTTAAATTGGGATTTTTCACAATTTTCTGGAATTTTTTGAGAATTTTTCTGTAATTAAAATCAGGGTTCTTAATTATTGAATGATTTTTAATTGTTAATAAATAATATTAGAATATTATAAAAATAATATTTTTGGGTGTAAAATGAAAAACTGGACTTAGGATAATTTTTCTGGATTTTTCTGGGCCTCAGACCTATTTTAAATGCCTAAAAACTATTTTTAATTAATTAATTAATTAATTAATTAATTAACTGTTTTATTATTTATTATTATTATTATTAATATTTTTTTTCTGGCCCATTGGGCCTGATCCGGCCCAGCCCAGCAGCCCAATCCGCCTCCCTTACCGGGTCGGGTCGGGTCTGCCCGAACCCGACCCGTCCGCCCGCCGACCCAGTCTCCCCAGCACCCCCCCCCCCACGACCGCCTGACCCGCTCCCCGATCCGCTCCCGCCGGCCGCGCCGCCCGCTGCTCCACCCGGCTCGCCCCGCCCTCTACGGCCACGACCCCCCCTCGCCCCGCCTTGGCCGGCCCCCTTCAGCCTATTTAAACCCCGAGAACCCCCCCTCCGGCCAATCACACCCCCCCGACCGCCGCCTTGCCCCCGACCTCGCCGCCGCCTTGCCTCCGACCTCGCAGCCACCTTGCCTCCGACCTCGCCCCGCCATTCCCCTCTCCTCCACCTTCCTCCGCCGCCTCCGGCGTCCAGCAGCAGCGGAGGCTAGCAGCAGCAGCAGCCAGCAGCTTCGACCGCCGCCCGCCTCGAGCCGCCGCCACCGGCCAACTCGCCAGCCCCCGGCGAGCCGCCGCAGCCCCTCTCCGGCGCGCCCCCGGCCGGCCACCCGCCGGAGCTCAGCCGAATCCCCAAACCCTAACCCAAGATTCCCTGTGTCCGACACGAGTCGGACACGTGTCGGACACGGTTCGATCCCAATTTTCGGGTCCCCTTCAGGTACTTGTAACTTTTTGCTCGTAGCTCCGTTTTCGATTCCGCAAATTACTTTGCGAAGCCTGTATGACCCTCTCGGTGTCCGAACAAACCGCTCGGGGCATCGCATCCTGTGGCGATCGCACACCGCGATCCAAAAACAGGAAAAAACCAGACCCTGTTTTACCCCGGAACTGAGTACGCCCCGCGGTGTGCGATCACCACAGGGCGCGATGCCCCGAACGGTTTTTCCGGACACCGAGAGGGTCATACAGGCTTCACAACGCAATTTGCGGAATCGAAAATATAGCTACGAGGCGAAAGTTACACGCACCTGAAGGGGACCCGAAAATCAGGGTCGAGTCGTGTCCGACTCGTGTCGGACACGAGAAGGAGAATTAGGGCTAGGGTTAGGGTTCTGGGATCTGCGACGGGGCCGGCCGGAGGCTGAGGCGGCGCTGGCTGGCCGGAGGCGGTCGGGGACGCTGGGGCACGGCCGGGCGGAGGCACGGCGGAGCGGCTGGGGCTTCTGGAGCGGCGGCTGCGGCTTCTGGAGCTGCTGGAAAGGAGAGGAGGGCGGCCGGGGTCTCGGGTGCGGCTGGGCGAGGCGACGCGGAGCGGGGCGGCGTCGGGAACGGCGGCTGCGGGGCGGGTGGTGCACGGTGGGGAGAGGGTGGTCGGGTGGCGGAGGTAGACGATCGGGCGGGGCGGGGTTAAATAGGGGGAGTGAGGGAGAGGGTGGCGCCGGGCAAGGCGGAGGGCGAGGGGACGTGGGCGCTGAGGGCGGGGCGAGCCGGGCGGAGCGGCGGGGGAACGTGGGGGCGCGCTGGCCGGCGGAGCGGGGCGTCCGGCGAGGGACGCGGGCGGTGTGGGGAGAGGGAGACCGGGTCTCCGGGCTGGCGGGTCGGGTCTCCGGGCAGACCCGCCCGACCCGCAAGGGAACGGCTGGGCTGGGCTGGGCTTCGGCCCACTGGGCGGGGCCGGCCCAGAAGAAGAAAAAAAAATAAAAAATAATAATATAAATAATAATAATAAAAGAAATCAGTTAATTAAATAATTAATTAAAATTAGTTTTTAGGCATTTAAAAATAGGTCTGAGGCCCAGAAAAATCCAGAAAAATTACCCTAAGTCCAGTTTTTTATTTTACACCAAAAAATATTATTTTCATAATATTTTAATATTATTTATTGACAATTAAAAATTATTTATTAATTAAAATCTTGATTTTAATTACAGAAAATTCCCAGAAAATTCCAGAAAATTGAGAAAAATCCAAGATTTAATAATTTGGAAATTCAAGGGATTTACAACCTACCCAACTTACAAAAATTTTATCCTCAAAATTTAAGAATAACAAAGGCACGAAAAGAAAAGCCGAGAAATAAAATATACCTCAGGGTTCAAAAAGATAGGGGTATCGCTCTCTAATCTCGTCTTCTCGCTCCCAGGTGGATTCGCCGGGAGAATGGTGCTTCCAAGCTACACGAAACAGGAAAATGACCTGGTTCCGTAGAACTTTCTCCGATCGATCCAGTATCTCCAAGGGTTGCTCTTGGTAAGTCAGACTTGGGCCTACTTCGAGCTCTGAGTGATCCAAAATGTGGCTGGGGTCTGACACGTACTTTCTCAGCTGCGACACCTGGAAGACGTTATGGACTCCATCTAGAGAGGGTGGCAATGCCAGTCGGTATGTCACTTCTCCGATTTTCTCCTGAATGCCAAAAGGTCCAATAAATCTTGGGCTGAGTTTTCCACTCCTTCCGAACCTAATGGTGCCACGTGTCGGGGAAATATTCAAGAATACCAGTTCTCCAACCTCAAATTCCAAGGGCCTTGGGTGGCTATTTGTCCAATGTCGTTGCCTGTCTTGAGCCACTCGAAGTCTGTCCCTTATTTGCTTTACCTTCTCAATTGAATCGATCACCATCTCTGGTCCCAGCAGGGCTCTTTCTCCAACGTCGTCCCATGATAGCGGGGTACGACATCTTCGTTCATACAGAGCTTCAAATAGAGTCATCTCAATACTTGCTTGGTAACTGTTATTATAAGAGAACTCCACAAGATGTAGGTAGTCTTCCCAGGATCTTCCAAAATCTAGAACACATGTACGGAGCATATCTTCAAGTGTCTGGATTGTACGTTCCGATTGTCCATCGGTTTGGGGATGATAAGCTGTGCTAAATTTGAGTTGCGTCCCCAAGCTGGCTTGTAAGCTCTTCCAGAAGTGAAAGGTGAATCTTGAATCTCGGTCGGAGACAATACTTACTGGAACTCCATGCAACCTAACAATATGTCTGATATATAAATCTGCCAGCTTCTCTGTAGATAGGCCCACTTTAAAAGGTAAAAAATATGCAGACTTGGTCAGTCTATCTACTATCACCCAAATTGCATCCTTTCCACTAGGTGTCCTTGGAAGTCCAGAAACAAAATCCATTGTGATATGTTCCCACTTCCACTCCGGAATGGGTAGCGGTTGAAGCAATCCTCCAGGTCTTTGTCTTTCTGCCTTGACTTGTTGGCACACTAAACAACGAGATACGAACCTGGTTACTTCTCTTTTCATGCCATGCCACCAAACATGCGTCCTCAGGTCCTTGTACATCTTGTTGGCTCCTGGATGTATAGAGTATTGCGATCTGTGCGCCTCTTGTATAATTTCTTCTCTTATGTCTCCTTGAGGTACACATAATCTATCGCCATGCCTCAGTGATCCAACTTCATGAATTCTGAAATCTTCCACTAATCCAGCTTGCACTTGTCCTCGAAGGCTTCGCAGGCCTTCGTCTTGAAACTGAGTCTCCTTGATCTTGTCTATTAAAGTAGACTTATTAAAGTAGACTGAATCTGCAAGTTCATCATTTGGCCTTCTTTTCCTGGGATAATTACTTCAATACCTAAACTTTCCAAGTCCTCTAGCAGGTGTCTGTCCATAGTCAAGTACATCGCCATAGGATATCTGCTTAGAGCATCAGCAACTACATTGGCCTTCCCAGGATGATATTGAAGGGTGATATCAAAGTCTTTCATTAGTTCCAGCCACCTTCTTTGCCTCATGTTCAGCTCTTTCTGAGTGAAGATATATTTTAGACTTTTATGGTCCGTAAATATTTCCACCCTTTCTCCATAAAGATAATGCTTCCATAGCTTAAGAGCAAAAATGACAGCTGCCAATTCTAAATCATGAGTTGGATAGTTCTTTTCATGAGGTCGAAACTGTCTAGAGGCATATGCTATTACTTTCTTGTTCTGCTCTAATACACAACCTAGACCTTTTCCAGAAGCATCACTATAAATAGCGAAACCTCCGGTTCCAGAAGGTAAGGTCAGAATAGGGGCAGTAGTCAGCCTTTTCTTCAATTCCTCAAAAGCATGCTGACATTCATCAGTCCAGGTGAACTCTTCATCCTTCCTTGTTAATTTTGTCATGGGCTCCGCAATTCTTGCAAAGTCCTTCACAAACTTCCGATAGTAGCCAGCTAGTCCCAGGAAACTTCTAATCTCAGCTACAGAGTCTGGAGTGGGCCAGGATTCTACTGCCGCTATCTTCTTAGGATCTACTGCTATTCCATCTCCAGTCACAACATGTCCCAAGAATTCTACTTTGTCTAGGAAGAAAGCACATTTAGATAATTTTCCATAAAGTTTTTCCTTCCTCAAAGTCTCCAATGCTAACCTCAAATGTTCTTCATGTTCTTCGGGGGTCTTGGAGTAGATCAAAATATCATCAATGAAGACCACTACAAATTTGTCTAGGTATGGCTGGAAAACTCTGTTCATTAAGTTCATAAAAACTGCTGGAGCATTCGTCAACCCGAACGGCATTACTAAAAATTCGTAGTGTCCGTTCCGGGTATTGAAAGCAGTTTTAGGGATGTCTTCCTTTCTCACCCTTACTTGGTGGTAACCAGACCTCAAATCAATCTTTGAAAATACCCGAGCTCCACTCAACTGATCAAATAGGTCATCTATCCTGGGCAGGGGATACTTATTCTTAATTGTTAAGGCATTCAAGGCCCTATAGTCAATACACATTCGGGATGTTCCGTCCTTCTTGGGCACAAATAATACTGGAGCTCCCCAGGGTGAGACACTAGACCTAATGAAGCATTTGTCTTCTAGTTCTTTGATTTGCTCATTTAGTTCTATTATCTCCTTCTTGTTGATTCTGTAGGGATTTTGAGATACTGGTGCTGCTCCTGGCACTAAGTCAATGGAGAATTCAACTTCTCGGTCTGGGGGTAAGCCTGAGAGATCCTCAGGGAAGACATCAAGGTATTCAGAGATGATAGGTAGTGGCAATTCTTCTGTTACTAGGGCTCCACAAATTTTGTTATTACCCATTTCTCTAGAACCTCTAGCAAATTCAAATTCTGGCTTGTCAGGGGGCCTGAAGATTACACTACCTCTGTGGCAGTCTATAGTGGCATAATGTTGACTCAACCAATCCATACCCAGTATAATATCAAAACTGGGAACTGGCATTACAAGTAGCCTAGCATACAGTTCTCTTCCACATAATGTAATAGGACAATTGTTACAGGCATCACTAACCGGGATGATTCCTCCACCGGTAATGATCTTATAACAATTCCTAAGAGGTTTAGTGATTAAGCTATGCTTCATAAGAAAATCTACTGACATGAATGAATGTGAAGCTCCAGAGTCAAATAAAGTAATAGCTGGTATTGAATTTATAAGCACAGAACCTGTGATCACGTCTGATGTGGCTTCAGCTTCTTCCAGAGTCATTGCATAAGCACGGCCTTGCTGCGGTGCACCCCTCTGTTGCTGCTGTTGGTGCTGAGCAAAGCGTTGTTGTTGTGTTGGAAGCGGGGGTCCCCTCTGCTGTGCTGCTGGGGGCCTGGCCTGGACTGGAGCCTTGGGTGCAGCGGTGCGTCCTTGAGCAGCTGGACAGTCCCTCATTTGATGCGCTGCTGAGCCGCAGTAGAGGCAGGCACCTAGCCTCTTCCTGCAGACTTGCCAAGTATGACCTGGTTTTTGGCAAAAGTTACAAGCAGCAGCTTGTTGGTTCTGTCCTTGAGCCTGGTGTTGGGGTGCTGGAGCTCGAGGGAGAGGACGCTGAGTTTGCTGCGGGGCCCTCTGTTGTTGTTGTTGTTGTTGTTGTTGTTGAAAAGGGAGTTTGTTGGGTCCCGCATTTTCGGTATCTCTCTCCCGTTTCAGTTTATGCCCCATATCTCTCTCAACGCCTTGTGCCACGCTCAGGATTTCTTCATAGGTGCGAGCTCGGCTGGTGGTGACAGCAAGACGAATATCCGGAGATAGCCCCTTCTTGAATCTACGGGCTCTGTCCTCCGGGGTACGAACCATGTACTCCGCAAAGTGGCTCAACCTGCTAAATTCAGCAGTATACTCATCAACAGACAGGTTACCTTGTTCCAATCTCTCGAATTGGCTTTCGAGAGCTTCCCGAGCCACTTCGGGGTAGAATTTTTCCTTGAATAGCCTCTTGAAGTCCTCCCAGGTGAGATCAGGAGCAGATAGTTGGGGTTCATCTCTGAACCAGGTTCGAGCAATGTCGAACAGTTGCAGGCTTGCGGACTCCACTTTGAGGTCATCAGGGACCGGAGCAGTCTTCAAGAGTCTCTCGATATTCTCTATCCACTCATCGACATAGAGAATGCCCTCAGTTCCGTAGAATTCCAGGGGTCTAAGATTCTTGAAGTCTTTGGCACTCCCTGGCCTCTTGAGTGACGACTCCTGGGACTTAAGAGCTTCTGAGAGGCTGGTCCGCAGAAGTGCAGTCTGTTCTTTCTGGGATTCCACCAATCCCTGGAACACTCCAAGTAGCTGTGCCCCATCCAGAGTAACTGCCGGAACAGATGGAGGCGGCGGGAGTGCAAGAGTCTCGGGCACATTCTGCTCAGTTGGTTCTGATGTGCCTCCTACTGTGTTCCTTGTCTGGACCATTCTGAAAGATTAAGGGATAGGAAGATCAGAATAAATTACTTGGAAATCAAAGGCGATAGAAAAATTGAGCAGAAATGATATCAAGAATTGAAATAAGGACCCTATACTGTGAATGAGCTTTTCCTAGAATCCTCAATCTTATTTCATACCCTGTCCTAGGGTATTACCCTATTTAAGGATAGGACCTGCATGGGCCACCATAAAAATGTGTCACGATCCACACCCGGAAATTCGGGCACGAGTGCGTGGGTACGTCCAGCCTACGCCGCAGAGTCGGCGGTAGTACGCTGTCTAGGTCAATTCCAGATTTACTAAACTAGCTCATTCACAATTAACATAGGCGAGATAATAATGAGAACAGAAACTTAAGATTGCAACTGAAATAAATACGACAACAGATTCAAATGTTTTAGTACAGAAATTCAGAATAAAATCGGGGACAAACCCGATTAATCAGATAAGAAACAGAAATAAAAGATAGCTACTGCTAGCTACTCTGCAGCAGGGGTTTCCTGGGTGGGATCTGGCTCCTCATAAGTATCATCTGTACCCTCATAGGGACCATAATATGTAGGGGCAAGGTCCTCATCATCGCCTAAATCAACAGATCCAGTCAGGAAAGGAGCAAAGTACACAGTGCACAACAAGATTAACCTAAATATTTATGACAATTAAAATGAATATCATGTTGAGAAACTGCATACAAGAACATCAATATCTCAGAGTTAATGCTGTAAACAGGAATATGAGAAAACAGAAATAAATAAGACAGGAAGTGAACTACAACAATCAGCAAGAAATATAACATGACCAGAAACTATATGTGTGAACTTGTGTTTGTTTTTAGAATACATAGTTGGCATGTAGGGGTTTATAAGGCTAATCCGGCCATCATAAACGGCTATTAAACAGGGGAAATCGAGATCCGGCTGAGGTACAGTCGCGTACCAACAGCTATTAAACATGGCAGGGGAAAGGGTAAACTACATGCCTTCTAGTATTCTCCCACCCAACATGAAAATAAGACATGAACTCCAAATATTCAAGACATAAAATCCAGCATTCCTAACACTAGGTGTAATCATCAAGGGTACTAGTAAGCAGAGAATTAATTATCACAATATAAAGATTTAACTTGAAGTGCAGGTACTTGCCTGTTGTTTGGATCTGATTAATTTGGTTCTTGGGGAAATTTCCAGAGATGAGTCCAAAAGCTGAAATAGACACTACCATCACGCTCAGAAGATATCAAATAGCTAGAAACGTCTGTCCTTGGGTCCAATTTGTAGACAAGGGCAAAAACGACAGTTTTGGGTCAAAACGGGGTCCGCCGGTGGGCCCGCTTTGCACCGAAAAACGTGTCCGGGTCAAAGGTCTCCAAATTCACCAAACTTAGTGTCAACAGGTCAGGAACGCTGATACGAACCCAATAGAACTTCCAAATTTGGATTCCGATGAGCCGAACACAAAATCGCCCGTCGAGCGGGACCTGTGGGGCCCACGACACGCGATTTTGTCAACCTTCTCAGAATCGAACCAAACTTGACCCACAGGACCAGCGTATCGCTACGAGTCCGATGGCGCAAGTTTCGTCTCGATCTGACGAGTGTACAAGAAGTTAGGGCAAAATATCGAAAAGTCGGATACGGGGCGATGTCCGCGGATACGCGTTGATTCCGGTGTGCACGCACACCCGAATCATCTTTCACGAAATCTCACACATCCGTATCAACGACGCGCACGTATCTGTGAAGACCGCACGCGACCAAGTCGTCCCGTTTGGCGGGGCGCACTCAGTTCCGGGGTGAAACAGGGTCTGATTTTTCCTGTTTTTGGATCGCGGTGTGCGATCACCACAGGGCGCGATGCCCCGAACGGTTTGTCCGGACACCGAGAGGGTCATACAGGCTTCACAACGCAATTTGCGGAATCGAAAACAGAGCTACGAGGCGAAAGTTACACGCACCTGAAGGGGACCCAAAAATCAGGGTCGAGTCGTGTCCGACTCGTGTCGGACACGGGAAGGAGAATTAGGGCTAGGGTTAGGGTTCTGGGAGCTGCGGTGGGGCCGGCCGGAGGCTGAGGCGGCGCTGGCTGGCCGGAGGCGGTCGGGGACGCTGGGGCGCGGCCGGGCGGAGGCACGGCGGAGCGTGGCGGCGCCGGAAACGGCGGCTGCGGCTTCTGGAGCTGCTGGAAAGGAGAGGAGGGCGGCCGGGGTCTCGGGTGCGGCTGGGCGAGGCGACGCGGAGCGGGGCGGCGCCGGGAACGGCGGCTGCGGGGCGGGTGGTGCACGGTGGGGCGAGGGTGGTCGGGTGGCGGAGGTAGACGATCGGGCGGGGCGGGGTTAAATAGGGGGAGTGAAGGAGAGGGTGGCGCCGGGCAAGGCGGAGGACGAGGGGACGTGGGCGCTGAGGGCGGGGCGAGCCGGGCGGAGCGGCGGGGGAACGTGGGGGCGCGCTGGCCGGCGGAGCGGGGCGTCCGGCGCGGGACGCTGGCAGCGTGGGGAGAGGGAGACCGGGTCTCCGGGCTGGCGGGTCGGGTCTCCGGGCAGACCCGCCCGACCTGCAAGGGAACGGCTGGGCTGGGCTGGGCTTCGGCCCACTGGGCCGGGCCGGCCCAGAAGAAGAAAATAAAATAAAAATAATAATATAAATAATAATAAATAATAATAAAAGAAATCAGTTAATTAAATAATTAATTAAAATTAGTTTTTAGGCATTTAAAAATAGGTCTGAGGCCCAGAAAAATTCAGAAAAATTACCCTAAGTCCAGTTTTTCATTTTACACCCAAAAATGTTATTTCCATGATATATTAATATTATTTATTAACAATTAAAAATTATTTATTAATTAAAACCTTGATTTTAATTACAGAAAATTTTCAGAAAATTCCAGAAAATTGGAAAAAATCCAAGATTTAATAATTTGGAAATTCATGGGGTTTACAACCCTGACACGTTTTTCGGTGCAAAGCGGGCCCATCGGCGGACCCCGTTTTGACCCGAAACTGCCGTTTTTGCCCTTGTCTCCAAATTGGACCCAAGGACAGGCGTTTCTAGCTATTTGATATCTTCTGAGCATGATGGTAATGTCTATTTCAGCTTTTGGACTCATCTCTGGAAAAAATTTCCGAGTACAATTAATTGGATCCAAACAACAGGCAAGTACCTGCACTTCAAGTTTAAATCTTTATATTATGATAATTAATTCACTGCTCTACTAGTACCCTTGATGATTACACGTAGTATTAGAACACTGGATTTCATGTCTCGAATACTGGTTTTTCATGTCTTGTTTTCGTGTCGGGTGGGAGAATACTAGAAGGCATGTAGTTTACCCTTCCCCCTACCGTGTTTAATAGCTGTTGGTGCGCGACTGTACCCTCAGCCGGATCTCGATTATTCCTGTTTAATAGCCGTTTATGACGGCCGGATTAGCCTTATAAACCCCTACATGCCAACTATGTATTCTAAAATAAACACAAGTTCACACAGATAGCTTCTGGTCTTGTTATAGTTCTTGTTGACTGTTGTAGTTTCATTTCCTGTCTCATTTATTACTGTTTTCTCATATTCCTGTTTATAGCATTAACTCTGAGATAATGATGTTTCTTTTATGCAAATTTTCTCAATATGATACTCAAGTTAATTGTCATAGATATTTAGTTTAATCTTGTTGTGCATTGTGTACTTTGCTCCTTTCCTGACTGGATCTGTTGATTTAGGCGATGATGAGAATCTTGCCCCTACATATTATGGTCCCTATGAGGGAACAGATGACACATATGAGGAGCCAGATCCCACCCAGGAGACCCCTGCTGCAGAGTAGTTAGCAGTAGCTACTTATTTATTTCCTTTCAGCATATACTCGAATTTGTCCCCGATTTATCTTCTGGCTTTGTATTAACTATGGATCTGTTGTCACAATTTGTTTTATGAAAGTTAGCATTCCTATTTCCTGTTATTTTCCTTGTCTATTTATTGTGGATGAGATAGATTTAAAATTACTTGTGAGTAAGACCTAGACAGCGTACTACCGCCGACACTGCGGCGTAGGCTGGACGTGCCCACGCACTCGTGCCCGAATAACCGGGTGCGGGTCGTGACAAATATCAGCAGACAAGATCTACCATGAAAATAAAAAAATATGCGCATTTCACTTTTATCAGATAAAAAAATTATTTTTATACTTTCTTATATTTTCAAGCAACCAAACAGCCCCTAAAAAAAGAAGTTATTCCAACTCATTTGATTGAAAATACATGTACGTGGAGTCAAACGAACATGTACAGAAATTCTAGCTATCTACTTCAGTTCCTACCACACTCTTAGACTTAGTTATCCTTCTATTCCATTAATTGTTCCATTCTTTATAACATCTTTAAAAATTATTTGTATTTATCCCTCATTACTAATTTCTAATTTTATTTTCCTCAATTTTAAATTTTATTATTACTATTTCCCATTTCTCAAGTGTTAGTATTTATGTCAGCCTCTTTTCCCGACGCACTTTGGTACATATTGTCCTTGGCTCACTTTTGCGCATATTGTTTGCTAGTCCGGCCATTGTTTAGACCGGACTCGAGAGTTGTAGAGAGATTGGGTTTGGTTGGGTTGGTGGTATGTGTGGCTTGGATGGGTTTGAGTGATCCAACGGTCCACATCTCAAACATAAACATATATATTCCCATTTTTCTCTGCTCATTATTTTCTTTCCATTTCTCTTTCTTAGGTTTTCTCTCACTTTGTAGGCAAGTACATCTTGCAAAGAGAAGAATCATAAATTTATGCATGCTTTTAGTTCTTAATATTTTTTGTTTATTTCTAGCTCATATTGTTGGGACCGGGCACCCCTTCATCTTTAATACTTGTTGTTCTTGATTTACTTGGTTGGAATTGCATGGACCTGAGTTTGGATCTATGGGTTCACTTTTGTTTTCATGGAGTTTGATCTCCCAAAATTTTGTGTTTTACAAAACTAATTAACTCATAGTGTAGAGCACCATATTTTATGTAACTTTACTTTTAGTCATGCTTGATTTCGAGTCCAGCTAAGTTCAGTGCTGAAACTTGATACAATACGTATACAAAAATGGCTGACTGGAGAAGAAGAATAATGCTCTGTGAAGAGTATGCAAGAGAACCTACGTTTCACTTTGGCGTAGAAATACCTATGTTTCACTTTGGGCGCATTGGTGTGCTGTCCCAACTCTATTTTATTAGATCTCGTGAAATCTCAAAATTTTCTCAAATTTGAAATTTTACTACCCGACCGGTATACCGGCGGTATACTCCAGCATACCGTTCAACAGATATTTGTTTTACTTTTAAGATATTTTGAGATATTTTTGTGAATAGTATTCGATACTTTCTATTATCCATTGGTTTCTTGGTTTTATTTTGAGTGGAAGAGATCAATTTAATCTCGTGAATTAAATTGATGATGAGGCAGATCAGACGGTCACAATTAAATTACCTCTTATATATATATGAGTTAATTTTCTCTCTCCTCTTTTTTTTTCTTTCTTCACTTCTTCATTTTCTTTCCATTTTTTGCGGGAGCTAGGAGCTTGGTCTTGAGGCCTAAGAGTGTAGTTTTTGAACCCCTCTTGGTGGTGGAGTTGAAGGTGAAGGTTGGGAGCTTGACTTGAGGCAAGAGTGTATTGGTTAGTTTTAGTTAGTTTTAATTAATATAAGCATTTCTTTTAAAAAAATTAATGAAAACGTCAATTGTATGGACAGATCACTAAGCAGAAAACACACATTGGATGGACGCATTTTGTGAAAAAAAAAAAAAGTCCAACGAAAGAACACAATCTGTGCTCTGTGCAGAAAACACGGTTGGACGTATTCTTCACAGAAAATGTTCCAACCAATTGGCAATTTTTGTTTTATTTTTATTTTTCGTTAGTTTTAGTTTTTTACTGGATTTGGGTTTGGGTGTAAGTTGGAAAAAAATGGGCATCTTTTTTGTGAAATTTTTGTTTCTTTTTTGACAGTGATAGAAATGGTGGGTGGTAAGGAAAAAAGTAGCATATAGAGCAAACCGAAATAAATATTTCTTCAAAAATCCTTTAAAATGTCAACCTACCAAAAAAAGTCCCACAAAATAAATTGCAACCAAATCGAAATAAATATGCATATAAGAAGTCAATCGGATGGGCGTATAGAGCACTAAAATGTCCATATAATTTTTTTTTTCCACAGAATATGTTCTTTGGATGGACGTTATGTGCACAAAATTGGTGAATACACTCATCCAAAGCACATTTTTAAGCAAGATTTGCCTATCAGAAAAGATGTCTTTTATAACCCTATTATCAGCGAAAAGTCCATTCTATAAGCGTTTTTGTTCTATCCTTGTAAATTTTAGAGACCTTGTACTACATGCACAATTTTATGAAACATATGGTGTGAGCAAAAACTCTCAAATAAATATAGACAAAGGGAACTAAAAAATAGATTGCTCCAAAGAAAATGTGTGAGAGAATGTGTCATTTTTCTTCTATTTTCTAGACTATGTTTGCAAAAGCCGTGAATTTGGACTAAGCATTTGTGGCATGTGTCTGCTTCTATTCTATATTTCTATGTATTAATTTAGAGAAATAGTGTGCAAAGAAAAACTTGTTCAATTTTAGTACTCTCGACTCTCAAATTAGTTCTCACTATATCTTACAATTCCAAAACAACACTATGTATCCCTTGCATTCAAATGGTACTCTCTCTTTTTTCAGCTTGTAATATTTGGTGCAAGTAAAACTGCATTCATAATGTAGAGAAGCACATGTTCGAATGTTTCAAGTCTAATATATTCAAGTCCCCTAAAATCCACGTAAAGCTACAGTTCAACCATAGAAACTCAAATAAGAATTCGTAATACAGAACTTTCGATCTGTATATGACACGTGAATTTATATTTCTGTTTAAATTCTTTAAATATTTTATTTAGGTCCTTAAAAAAATTAAAGGATGAAATACATCTAATCCAACAATTCCTCGTTGTCGAATTTTAAAAATTAGTAACTCATGTTTTTTTTATATGTCCAGTACAGAAAAAGAAAAGTACAACTTGATAGATTGGAAGTACATGAAGGGAAAAAAAAACAGAAAATTTACTGTAGCGAAATAAATTTACATTAAATTCATGTAAACGAAATAAGTTTGAATTTTTTTTAAAAAAAGTCACGGTCCGCCAACAGTGTTGGCGGAAAACGCAACTTTTGTACACGTACGCAAACAAACAAATTAAAAAAAAAAAACGTGGGCGCCACGGCCAATTTCCGCCAACAGAGTTGGCTGAAATTGGGGGGGGCCAATTTCAGCCAACTCAGTTGGCGGAATTTGGCCCCATGGGGCCCACGTTTTTTTTTTTGGTTTTGTTTTGTTTGGTTTGGTTTGGTTTGGTTTGGTTTGGTTTGTTTACTTAGTTTGGTTT
The DNA here is from genome assembly GCA_036927795.1 of Iris macrosiphon. Classification (NCBI taxonomy): domain Eukaryota; kingdom Viridiplantae; phylum Streptophyta; class Magnoliopsida; order Asparagales; family Iridaceae; genus Iris; species Iris macrosiphon. The sequence goes on from JAYESA010000001.1 coordinate 179,842,283, forward strand.
GGTTTTTTTCGTTGGTTTATTTTAATTAGTTATATTTTTGTTTTATTTATTTAGTTTAGTTTAGTTTTGTAATTAGATTTAAGTAAATTTATTTTAACGAAATAAAATTAAAATAAATTAATTGGAAAGAAATATTTAGAAATATTTTTTTCAAAACAAAACTAAATAAAAAATAAAACTAAATAAAAAAAATTCCTGAACCAACATCAATCCATAAATAAAAAAACAAAACTAAATATTTAGAAATTTATTTTTTTCAAACTGGGGTGCATCAAACCGAGAAGCATTATTCCCTTCCATGTGAACCAATTCCTGAACCAACATCAATCCATAAATAAAAAAAACCAAAGCAAACCATAATTCAAAACAAAATTAAATTAAAAAAATTAAAATCTAAAACAAAACTAAATAAAAAAAACTAAATAAAAAAATGTTTGCTGAAATTATTGGCTAAAAAAACTAAATAAAATAAACTAAACCAAATAATAAAACAAAACCAATTAAAACAAACCAACTAAATAAAACCAACCAAAACAAACCAACCCAAACCACCCCAAAAAAACCGTGGGCCCCACACCCAAAATCCGCCAACTATGTTGGCTGAATTTTGGTGTGGGGCCCACGGATTTTTTGGATGGTTTGGGTTGGTTTGTTTTGGTTGATTTAGTTGGTTTGGTTTGATTTTTTTTTTTGTTTTATTAGTTCTTTTTTCATAATAGACATAAAATAATTAATTTAAATATTTCTAAATTTTTTTTTGTAGATCGAAACATCGTTTTAAATCCGTGGGCCCCCACATCCAATATAAATTTATTTTCCTACAGTAAATTTTAAATATTCAAAAATAATATTACCGAAAGTCAAATTTGGAGGTCAAAACATCGTTTTTTGACGATTCTAAAATTTTCCGAAGTCCGTCAAACGGTGAAGCGGTTTATCCTGAAGTACTTTTCCATACGATCATTTTGGCTCAAACTGGAGCTTGTTTCGATCTCCCAGTCAAAAGTTATGATAGTTTGAAGTTTTATATTTTATATTTTTGCCTGTAACATATGCGTCTTGTTTCGGATAAATTTTTTTTCTACATGATTTGTGTTACTCTCGTCGAAAACATACAAATCGACTTATTATTTAACGAAAAACGATCTCAAAACAAGCAGTTATGGCTGCTTGAAGTCTGCTCGAAGTCTGCTCGACGGCAGACGTAATAGTCTTACGACAGATTTTTAACATTATTATTTTTTAACGTCTGTTAACGACGAAAAAATTTACGATAAAAATATAATATTTATAAATATAAATGTCCAATTCATTTTGATATTTTTTCGTCATATTTTAAACTTTTATGCTTTAGATAGAATTTATACAAATTTTGATACTTTGGAAACAAATTTCCGAAAAAAATATTTATAAATATTTCTTTCCAATTAATTTATTTTAATTTTATTTCGTTAAAATAAATTTACTTAAATCTAATTACAAAACTAAACTAAACTAAATAAATAAAACAAAAATATAACTAATTAAAATAAACCAACGAAAAAAACCAAACCAAACTAAGTAAACAAACCAAACCAAACCAAACCAAACAAAACCACAAAAAAAAACGTGGGCCCCATGGGGCCAAATTCCGCCAACTGAGTTGGCTGAAATTGGCCCCCCCCAATTTCAGCCAACTCTGTTGGCGAAAATTGGCCGTGGGGCCCACGTTTTTTTTTTTAATTTGTTTGTCTGCGTACTTGTACAAAAGTTGCGTTTTCCGCCAACACCGTTGGCGGACCGTGACTTTTTTTAAAAAAATTTCAAACTTATTTCATTTACATGAATTTAATGTAAATTTATTTCGCTACAGTAAATTTTCTGGAAAAAAAAAAAAGAAGAAGAAGAAGAGGTTTTGATTAGAGAAAAGGAGTGACTAGCAATAATCTACAAATTATTTTAGCTGCCAGGTGAGTGTTCATCGTACATGAACTTAAATGTCAATCATATTTCGTCCACTTGTCAACTAAAGAACGTACAAAAATTATAAATTACGTATGAACGCAGCACACGTTCCACGAATATTTTCTGATTTAAATTTATCAACTTGGAAGCTTTGGCAAAATAAATAAATAATAATTACATGTTCTTGTCCAAATTTAAAGGAGAAGGTATTGATTATGTTTTGTGTAATGGCCATGTGGAAGATGGATGGATAGATGGTTCTTGCCCCCCACTCACTATTTGGTGCCCCCACCACTCTTTTCCTTTTTCTAGTAGGGATAGGATCCATCAATAAAATCCTATATTTCTCTTTTCTTTTTTCTAGTAGGGTCCATCGATAAAATCCTATATTTCTAGTGGGCTCCTAACTGCGCATTAAGATGTAGTGTACTTCAAATTTCATACGGCTGTTGCTGCAACTCGAGTAGATATGCGATGTGAGCGAGAGAAGATTATCAAGATTGGGTTTGACCTCCATATAACCATAGTATGCAGGTCGATACCGATCCAATACTGCCGATACCGATACTATTTGGCATGTCCCAATCCGCTACTGACCAATACCAATACTGACTGATATTGATATCGGAACCTCTTTTTTCCGTCAAAACGACAAAAAAATTAAAACAATTAACAACAATGTAAAAAACACAGAATAGTTGTAAAATGAATATAAAAGAAGAAAATTTATGTATCGGAAGTAAACCAAACCAATCAGCAAGGATGGCTACTATTTCATTTAATTCTAATATTACTAAAAGAACAACATGGAAAATAAAATAAAAATCTAAAATTATAATAATTATTTATTTTTCGATACAAAAAAAAATTCATGAAACAACCGATACTCGATCCCGATACTTATAGGAAGGGTCTGAAATCTCCCGCAAACCTTGCATGTAACTTGTAAATGATTCCTATCATTTTACAAACAAAGGAAATTCAAAACTTAATAAAAGAAAATGAAAGTAAAGATTCTAAACATTGTACAACTTGTAATCAAGTATAAAGAGTTCAATGAAGGCTAGTAGCAATTGTTCTTGGAAAATGACTACATTTTGATGATGCAGGGCTAGGCTAGGCAGGAAGGTTGTGACCTCTCCTTTCTCCCAGCAACACAACAAGATACTTCCAGTAATTCTGGCTCAATACTGTAGAAGAATCAGGCCATCGTCAAAGTTTGTACAAGCAATAATTTAATTGGAGCACAAAATCCAAAAGATACATATCAATTCAAGTCATGCATTAAAATTTGTCATCTAAAAGCATATTATTTTTGCGACCGCCACTCAAGTCATCGATATAGCTCGATATCAATTGACGATTTGTTTCCCAGAAATAATGTGAACAAAATATATTTCTGATAATGACATTGGTAGCAATGTATCACACACTTTTTTTTGTCAATCTACTGATGTCACACAACAAAAAGAATATACATCAACTATCTGCACATTGAGAATACTAAAACTGAAGGGAGCTTCAAACAAATGCAAATACTATCCCTGGCAAAAAGATCTAAAATTTATGATTGAACAATAAATTCACAAGTGACAATACATAACCTTAGCACTCATGGCTGATTTTTTGTAAGTGTCCAATAGGCTACCTTTCCATAGTCTTTGCTCCTAGAACAACATTATAATCTAGCCTGGATCCTGGGACACCATTTCTGCACCAGTTAAGGAGAGTATATAAAGAACCAAATTTATGGCAATATCAATATGTAAATCACTTGATATACTTTAAATAGACAAACCTGAAAGTAAATAATTTTCGAGCCAATCCCAAGTTGTTTATAAACAGCTTGCTCTAATTTAGAGCCCGCGTAGTGGTAGCTAAATATGCAGATGTACCCCTTTCTTGTGGCAGTACAGAATATGGAGTCTGTTAACTACAGCTTGATGCAATACAAGAACCAAGTGATTGTCTACCCACAATAAGCAAGCCTATTATATATTTTAGCACGAATAACAGAAAAACTTGCAGACGAGTGTACATCCTAAACAACTTATTGAGTTAATAAGAGGTATTAATAACAATTAGCAGAAAGTAGAATCAAATAAACCAACTTCACTTGGATCACCTAGCTAGAGCCTACATGGAATCTTGTGTGCAAGCCTAACTGGGTATCCTCACCTCTCTGGCTTCAACCAAGCTCTTCTTGGTAAATGGTTCTGGAAAGTGTTTTCCAATACTTCTCTGCCCTCTGATCTGACATCCTCCTCAAGTCCTACCACTCCAAAAAATGGATTTCTAGAGGTTCTGTTGTCTGGAAGGGTATCACCTCCTCTTCTCTCTCATTTACAATAATATTAGCTGGCCTTTGGGCAAGTGAGACTCCATACGTTTTTTATGAGATGTATGGATGGACTCCTAATGATCTTCCCTAATTTGTTCAATCGGGCTAGGAATCCTTCTGCAACTGTTTCTTCCCAGGGTTTTTGGAGGGAAACAAGATGACATTGGAAACCTGCCTCCTTCAAATCCCCTTATCCATTCTCTCTTGGATTCTGATCTTAATAACCTTATCCTCCTTATTGCCCATCTCTCCTGCAATCCTAACCATAGTTCACATTATCGGCCAGTACCGACCAATATCTGATGCTGACCGATCTTGACCGATACCGACATTGGAGGTCTTTTTTCTAGTCAATTCGGTAAAAAAAAAAAAAAATTGAACGAAAAAGACCAATCATCAATGGGTGTAAAAGCATGTAAAAGAAGAAAATGTATCTATCGTAGGTAAACCTATCAGCAATGGTGACTACTATTTCATTCAATTCAAAACTACTAAGAAATAACACATGAAATACTTAAAATTATACATAAATGAATAAAATATATTTTCTGAAATGTTAATAATTTATTAATAATTATTTGCTTTCCGATACCAAAAATTTCGATACTTTGATCCGAAACCGCCGTTCCCGATCATAGAAAGGGTCTGATACAAATTCTGATACTGCGAACATTGATCCTAACATCCCCGACTACTGCTCTTGTATGGCCAATTTAGAGGACAATTGTTCTGTCAAATCTGCTTACAATATCTGATTATCTTCTTTAGCACTCCCTCCCCCTATCCTTACTCCCCTTTCATCTGGTCTTACTTCAATCTGAAACCACCGATCCTGATCATAGAAAGGGTCCGATACCAATTTTGATACTGGGAACCTCCATCCTAACATCCCCGACCCTACTCTTGAACGACAAATTTAGAGGGCAATTGTTCTGTCAAATCTACTTACAATATCTGATTATCTTCTTTAGCAAACAACCCCCCCCCCCCCCCCCCCCCCCCTCCCACCCTAAAATCAAGGTCTTTGGTTGACTTTTTTTTTTTTTTTTTTGGGAGATGCCCGGCGATACGCACGAGACTTTTTTTGGCACGCTGCGTTGCATGTCATTTGAGCCCACTGCCCCACACCTCCCCCGCAGTTTGATTCCAAGACCGTCCGTCTAGCCAGGGAGGGTATACCTCTTCTCACTGACCACAAGAGCCAAGTGAGTTCAGTTGTTTTTTGCTTGACTCTTTTTTAGCAATAAGCTGCTCACCAAGCATTATTAAGAGAAATAACTTTGTCAATGTCGCATGTTTTTTTCTGTGCTTATATTATCGAAGATAATTATCATTTGTTCATTGGGTGTCCTTATACTCCTAATATTTGACATATTGTTAACAAAGTTTTGCATTTCACATCTTATCCTACTTCTATTCATGATGCCATCACTTCCTGGAGAAATAATAATGTTGACGAGTCCAATATAAAATGTTGGAATGCATTATTTCTTGCTACCTGTTAGGCTATCTGGGAAAGAGAGAAATAACAAAATTTTCAACAACATTGCTAAGTCTACAAATCAGGTTAGACTCGTTGTCATCCACAACCTGATTTCTTAGGGTCATATCAGGCCCCTTTCTTCCGAAAGTGATATCTCATCCACCTTTATTCAGGCAGTTATCATCAGCTTTTGACACGGTCAATCACTCACATTCTTTCAATACTTCTTCTGGCATTGTCCTTCATATTTCCTTCTCTAATTACTCCCCCCTATACTGTTGTTATTTAGTCTTAGTAGCTTTCTTGCCATGTTAGTCTACTGGTTTGGCTTTCGCTTATAAGTATGGATTTTCTTGCTAGTAGCTTCTAATTCTCTGATGTTTGCTGCATATTATTTTTGCTATAGTTTTTTACTCTTTTTTGTACTGTGGAAGTGGACAAAACAGACTTCCATGTTTGGATATTAAATATGAAGGTGGAAAAGTGCATCATAATAATAACATAAGCTTTCCTAACCCGGTGGAAAGGACAAATAATAATAATAATAATAATAATAATAATAATAACATAAGCTAATTAATTATATAACTAAATTGGTAATAATTTATTAATACTGATTATTAACTTGTTTTTAAATTATGTAGTATTAATAATTAATATCACTGCTTTATTTTATTAATTGATTATAATGAGTTAAATAATACTGGTATTGTGTATTATTGGTTACATATAATTATTTTAACTACTAATTTACCTTAATTGCTTAATATTAACTAGCATTATAAAGTATTTGACACATAGGTTGCACAAACACAGATATGACACGACACAGTATAAAAACACGACGACACGAACACATCAACATTTTGATTTTGATCACTATATTTTGGAATGTCCGTGGTGTGTCTGATACGTTTCCGGTATGTATTCGAAGACATGGTCCAAATATGCTTCCTAACTAAAAATTATGTAACTTATAAAAATTAAGATTTAGTTAGATTTATAACCAAGTATTATTACTAATTACTTATTAGTAATTAATACTTAATCTTAAAAAAGAAAAAGCAGTCACTTCCACCCCACATCCGCACAAAAAATATGGACGTGGAGTGGCAGCTTTTGCATTACACTCTTGAAGACAAGAACTATAAAGGCAATGATGTCTTAGTTCCTGTCTTCATTCCAATTTGGAACCAAACATAGGAAGTGTGTAGTTGGCCAAAGACTCCCTCCCAACTACACACTTCCGTGTGACTTGCAAGAAAAAATGAGACGGGCAAGTTGCCCAGCTCTTCTATTAAAAAAAAGGGTGAATCCAGGTAAAGTATTAAAGTTAGCATTCAAACAAGAAATAAAACTCTTCAGTTTGCAGTAAATGAGATGAAATTAAATAAAACCCCAAATACCATTCATCAAATGGTTTCACGTCTGTCCAATTTTAGATATTGAGCCCTCAGATCTCATAGCTTCTGATATTCATCGACAGTTACATGAATGCCTTTTCCAATTGAACACTTTAGCACAAATACAAGAAAATGTTGGAGATGATTGTGTCAGAGGGAATGGTGATGGCACCGACGACGAAAACACATCAATGCTCAAGAAGAAGAAAATCTTAAAAGCCATTCCAAATACATGTTTTCCATCACCCTTAAAAGCTGCTCAAAATTACATGTTTTCCATAATCGGGCATGGCTTCAGTTCCAAAGAAGAAAAAGCAGGGGAAAAAAGTCTAATGAAAATAAGAAGATGAAGTAAGATTTATTAAAAAAAGTTCATGCATCACAAAGCAATGGTGTCTTCATATTTGTAAATAGATTACTACGTCGGATAAAAGAGTACTCCTTTAAGTGGAAACAGATGATGTAAAAGAAAAGCTAGTGTGATTCCACAGAAACATATATCATATAACTTAAAAAAGACTTGAGCAAATATTTGATCAGAAGATAGAAGAAAGACCAAAACCAGTAGTCTTCAGATGAACTTGATAAGATGAAGCAAAACAATTGTTAGTATGCTCTACATAAGAAATTCACAACATCGAACAAATAGTTAGAGAGAAGATAAAGATCAACAATAACTCCCGAAATGGCCTTCATGGACCAACTTAAGGCAATGTCACATAAAAAAGACTTAAGGCAAATATTTGATCAGAAGATAGAAGAAAGACCAAAACCAATAGTTCCAAAATCAATAGTTCCAAAACCAACTTGATAATATGAAGCAAAATAATTGTTAGTATCTTCTCGATAAGAAAATTCAAAACAGTGAACAAATAGTTAGAGAGAAGATAAAGATCAATAGTTCCAAAACCAATAGTCTTCAGATGAACTTGATAATATGAAGCAAAACAATTGTTAGTATGTTCTCGATAAGAAAATTCAAAACAGTGAACAAATAGTTAGAGAGAAGATAAAGATCAACAATAACTCCTGAGATGGCCTTCATGGAACAACTTGATACATCCAGATTCTCTTGTGTGTACCACCACCTCTAGCATAGTCACCTCAGCAATCCTAGCAAAAGCCTCGTCACCCCCTACATCAAGGGACAGCCCTCATGGATACTTAAATTGTAAAAAGTCCTACTTCTAGCACACAATCAGATCCTTAACTAACAAACTTTTGAAGTATAAAAATGTTAGACTCACTAAGGTTGTCCCAAAACTGGAGTTTCCCTCTGCCAGCTACTGGGCCACCATAGTTCTTTGTTTCTGGAAGTTCAACAAAATCACTGAATTTTACACACAATTTGTAAACCTCAATCATAAAGTTTGAACTAAAATAAAAATGTCACTCCAGACAGCATATATTAACTAGTCAATCTTCATTTTGCAGTAAACTAATTGGAAACTGTCAAACTTGTATGAGAAACAAACAGGAATAGTTATTACACAATCATTTTGTTCAATTCACATAATGTGCCCTCAGATCTCATAGCTTTTGATATTCATCGACAGCATATGTAAGGCTTTTCCTAGTGAGCATTTCGCAAGCATATAATATATGATAGTTATGATGGTGAGATTGATGCCTTTGTTGCTGCTGCTGCTGCTGCTGCTGCTGCTGCTGCTGCTGATGATGATGATGATGATGATGGGATCTGATGGAAGCATGCATCAATGCTCAATAGGAAAAACCACTTCAGCATCTCTGAAGTAAATCTTTACATCACTGGGCACCATTATTTGATAGTTCAATTATAAGAAGAAGAAAATGTACTGAAAGATTTGAAGATTAACTAAGATTTGCCCCCCAAAAAAGTTAAAGTACATGTACATTCGGTACTGCTAAACTTATTGATCTATTAGAATGAAATTTGGACGGGATCTCCTTGATCCCATCCTTTTAAAAAAGGTGCATTTGCATTCCAAACTCGAATGTTGTTCCTCTATAGCATTACAGAGTGAGGATAATATATTCTACAAAAATTAGGGAAAACATTAAGACAATTGTTTAGCCAACATCTTGACCTCTGCAGACCCTACGTGCTTGAGCGGCCCTGTGGCACTGGAATGCCCTTTGTTTTAGTATAACAGAAATCTATATGAAAACAAATTAATAAACTAATAGATCAATTTGCTACAATTTGTTCTGCTTAAAGTTTAGCCAATCCAAACAAGAAAACAATGCCTACAAAATCCCAATGACAACAATTTACAGTTCTCCGCCATACTAGAAAAACGACAGTTCTCCGTAATAGTAAAATGTCAAAAGGAAAAAAAAACACAGGGGTCACTCTGTAACAATGAGTTTTCTGTCATTGGGCAATTGGGCACCAAAAACCTTAGGAAAACGTTTCAGTAGCAAGTGTGTATAAAAAGAACGATGATACAATGCACCTCCTAGTTTGCATCTTTGCTGCCACTTGTTGTGATCTTTAGCCCACACTATGTCCTGAGTTTATATATCAAGGTCCTTAATTGAAGATAAAAGTCACTTTCATTTCGTAATGATTAAACATGTAACAGTAAGTGAAGGCTGAAGAAAGGATGACCTAGATTAAATAAGTTGGCTAGAATTTTACAACATAACAAAGCCAATGATATGACCATTAAATCTGCCACCCCATTTAATCATATCAAAAATCTAGTCTGCTAGTTTAGCCAACCAAAACATGAACCAATGCCTACAAAACATGAACCAATGCCTACAAATTTCATAAAACCCACTATTTCCCAAATATTAGAAAGTTTGACCTAATCTATAACGTTAGAAATAGAAGTTCAATGAGAGTCGGCAACTATACTTGGATAAATTGTAATAAAAGCCCAGATTACTCTCTAATGTGACATATTTCAATCTAATTGTAACAAAAGACCTAATAGCATCATATTCATTTCATCAATGGCTAAGAAAGGGTACTTTTTTCTATTGAGCATTTTCACATTCGAAAAAGATGATTATGATGCTGAAAATGCTGGTGGTGGCATAATAATAATAAAAATAAGAATTTAGGATAGATATTCGGAAACCCCCAACTTTTGAAGCATGCTCTAGCAAAAACTGCAGAATCCTTTTAAGTTATGATTTCTCCATCACTGGACACAAAAAAAGAGGTTTCTGGAAAGAAATATGAAGATTCTATAGGAGTTAAGCAAATAGTACCCTAGTTCTTAATTCTACATTTCCAGAACTGAACATAAAAGGGAAATATGAGAAAGTAAATTTAGTAGCAATTTATTATGCAAGATATTGTAAAGATAGCAACAAGTATATGGTAGAGAACGGAAACTAGAAATAGCTGCAAAGGGGAATGGTAAGAATTACCAGATCCGATATGTTCATTCTGATTTCAAGATCCAATTTGAGAATCGGATCCTACATATATGATATGAACTCTACTCAAAAGGACGGCTCTGAAATGCACAACTTTCACAATTCAACATAGACTTCTAAACACCATGTTCACAATACAACCACAAATTGTCAACTAAAATAAGAATTTGGTCTACAAAGCATATAATAACAAACAAAAGGCCAATCTTGATTATGAAGAAAGATGTTGAAACATTGCATAAAAAGAAGAAGTAATAGTAACTTATGAGCCCTCAGATCTCATAGCTATTGATATTCATTGACAGCTATGTGCATGGTTTCCCTTAGTAAGCATTTTTGCAAGAAATACAAGAAAGAGTGGTGGTGGTGGTGGTATTGATGGTGTTGGAGTTGATATGATATGATCAGGTTTGGAGATAGCTTGCAGCAATTACCAGAAAGGAAAAACCATGAAAATGTCTCCAAAGTTACAAGTTTTCCATCACCGGGTGCCATTACTTATACTTCAAATAGAGAGGAAAGGAAGAATAGAAGGGAGGATTTTGGGGTGGGTGGGTTGTGTGTGGGTGGTTGCGGCACCAATTTCCAGAGTGCTTCCTAGTTAAATTAAGCTTTGAAGTCTATTTTCCTTGTTCATGTTTTTAACAAAACTTAGTTAATCCCTGGAGTTGATATGATATGACATGATAGGATGAGGAGATGGTGATGAAGATAGCTTGCAATAAAGCTCAAAAGGGGAAACCATGAAAGTGTCTCCAAAGTAACAAGTTTTCCTTCTCTGGGCACCATTATTTGTATTTCAAACGTAGGGGAAATTTTCAAACAGAAGAATTCAAAGCTTAAGTGCCTTAACACTAAAAAACTAGTCTCTAATCTCTAGTGACGAAGTGCACTAGCACTCTGAAAGTTGGTATAGCATCGTGTTAGACATCGAACACACTCCAAATACATTAGAAAACCAGTGTCATGTCCATGCCACAATGTCTGCACCATGTCGTATTCGTGTCCACACGACATAGCTAGTGACTAAATCCTTCGACAACCGATATATCAATATCTATGGCTGCACAATGAGCGAGCTACTTGATACTCGGCTCGGGCTCGGCTCGACTCAAACCGGTTCAAACTCGTGCCTTTAACGAGACAAGCTTCAGCTCTAATTTATGTTCGATTAGATTAGCAAGCCGAGTTCCATTACCAATGTCCGAGCTCGACATGTTCATGAACATAGTGGTTAGTAAAGAGTTTCCTTTATAAATCCATGTCCATTGACTCAAATATTTTCAAACTTTAATAAATGGGCTTATTAAGGAGCACCTAGAACAAGGGTTAATGTAAAACCTTTTCCAAACACCTTGTTTCAAGCTTTTCAAATCTTTTCAAACCTTAGCAAGATGAAATCTTTTCAAATCAGTTAAAGTTGCTTTATTACGATCCATAATTTTCTCTTCTTTTTTTAGCTAAATATAATACAAGTTTTTTTTCTTCATTTAGGCTAAAGATAACCAAGTTTCAAGCAGGCAAACAAGCTGAGGTTTAGCTCGAGCTTGATTAGCTTATCAAGCTTAGCCTAGCCAAGCCAAGCTTGAACAGTAAAATTCATGGCCAAGCCAAGCCAAGCCAAGCCATAATGTATCATTAACTAACCAAGCTCAAGCCAAGCTAAATTGCATCATTATCTTAACCAAGCCAAACTTGAACCTTCCCTTGTAAAATTGTTCGGCTCGTTGTGCAGCCCTATCAATATCTATATGCGTAGTGTCTATCTAAATCCCACCAATATAGCAATATCTGATCTGTGTTGGCCATCGCAAGCTGATACTGACAAAATCACAGCCACTATTGTCATTCCTACTGGGTTGAACTGACCAATAGAATTAGAACAAAATTTTAAATCAGACTTAGAAAATAGGCAGTCTACAAAATGAAGTACATTGTTCGACACAATCAATTCATGACCTCAATCAATAATTCATATATATATATATATATATATATATATATATATATATATATATATATATATACCATGCTCATAGTTTAGAAAATCCAAACAAGGAAAATTTCCTACAAAATCCTAGTTGAAAAGAGGAATTACAATTTCATTAAAAGAACTGGTTATTAGATTATACCGAATAAATTGCAAACCAAAACTAATCGAATAAAGCAGTTGATTGTCCATTTTGCAATCAAATGAATCAATTTTTTTCAAAAAACAAGAGTAGGAATTAATCTATCCCTAGACACTCATATCAGTTCATATTGTTACAACTGAACCATCAGATCTAATTGAACTACTTCCACTCATGATTAGTTTATGATAATGGAAAATATTTAATACTGATTTAGGGGGGAAATCAGTAAACCCTAGAAATTACAAGAAATTACAGAGGAAAGTCAGATTCCAAACCCTAGAAAACAGCAGTGACGACTGTGGAAGGGGAGAGAACCGCGAGTGAAGTGGAGGAAGTGTATAGTCCACTGACCAGACCTAATGGACCATTAGCCCGTGGGCTCAGTCTTATTCCATTTTGTTTTGATTTTGGTAAATACAAACCCACAAATTAAATAGAACAACCTCAAAGAAGGAATTTGGTAATAAAAGACACTTAATGAACCGACGAGTGAACCGATAACACGTGGCAGTCCTCCATTGTCCAGGATGTGGATCCCACAAAACTGAGCTCTCTTTCTGCTTTCACCGGTGCACAGTCAGACACGTGTTCTCATTTCACGCGTCGGTCTCTTCCGCGGTATGTAAGGAACCGTTGTTTGGTAATACAGCCCACAAAATAATTAGAACAATAGAAGAAAAAAAGGATTTGTCCCAAGTCTCTCTCTAAGGCTCAGTTTGGGACTGTTTTTTAAAAAGTCACAGCAGAAGCAATTTTTTTTGCAACAAAAAATAGGAGGTTGCTGTTAAAATGTGTTACAAAATTAAATTAACTTTTTCACAATATTAAAATTATTTTTACCAAACAACTTGGTGTCGTTTTCCAAGAGAAAAAAAGATAGCATAAACATCGTAATAAGAATCACAAACCTGTCTAAATTTTTGGAGTCAGCTATTTGAATCATTTTCTGGTAATGGTCGTGTTATCTCTAACATTTCCAAAATCAAATCGTTAAGAATGTCCAACATGTATTTTGTATAAACCCACAAATTAATTGTTCGCACAAGTCATAACTTTAGTTTTTTTTCGATCATATTTGGGTTTTATAGTGCTAGAAGACCGAATTTGGGTCAAGGGAATTGCAATTGCCAATAAAGCTTTTACAATATAATATAATATTTGGCACAATCACTAAAAATGCTCCCAAGTTCTCTCAAATTACAAGTGACGTATCTAAATGGTGGGTTTTGTTAACGTGTCCTAAGGGCACATGTTAACACATTAAAAAATGTGTATTTTATATTGGTATTCCAACCAACACATTTATCAATGCATCTTTCACATATATTGTCACGTCCCGCTTCCAGAATACTAAGTAAATTCGAGTACTGACATGGTCAACCACACCTTACAGAATATCGAAATAAGTCGCAATGTGCTAAGGTTGTCTAGAAGACAAATGGGTGAACTCTAGCATGCTATGACGTCTGTCCTAAGGCCGACAATTCCTAGTATCTCAATCCATCAACAACAATTTCAAGAATATATCAAATATGAAAGTAAAGAGGCGTCATAAATTACATGACGCATATGATCATGAAGCTAGTGAATACAAAATATTGCACTAGTAGAGTATAATTATACATGATCAAATATACCAACCATAGTCTAATATATACATCATGTTGACCGAAGTCAAAGGAGTAATCTCAGAACAAAAGGGCTAATACTGGCCCTTGCTAAACACCACAAAACGAGATAAACTACGAGGGGTGGAAGAAAAAAACGCACTCGCAAGCTTCGGCTGCAGACCTACGAGTGCGAGCCATCTAGTTGGAAGTACGGTGTATCCTGTGTCTCCTCAGGATAATCTGGCTAAGCAAAACCAGTGGGGTCAGAACTCCAAGTAACAAATACCACAAAGGAGCTCAAGGTGTTAACCAAAACCACAATCAGCAGAAACAAGAGACAAACGAATAACTAAATAAATGTGGGTCGAGCTTTGTACGGTACAAATGTACTAGTCTCGATAAAATAACTATAAGGACTGGTGCACTGATTACAAACTAACTATAAAGAAAGATAAGGCGACGAGCGGTAAGAGGGCATAGGAACTACTCTGAATCAGGACCACAACCCTTAAACCAAACAAGGATCGGGGTTGCAGACTTTGTCACGCCCCAGTCCCAAAATACATAGGACTAGGAATACGTAAGCATGCCAGCCGTATGTTTATAGAGACTCCAATAGATGAAAACCATAACACATACGTACGCTGTATTATGAACAATAATTCACAAGTGGTATATATTTATCACAAGTCACAGGACATAACTAAATCGCATCCACAAAATCAAATATAAATGAATAACCAATCAACTATATAACTGAATCAAGTATAAGATGCTTAATAAGAATAAGTAGTTGGGTGGAGACAATTCCACTACCAAACTAGAATACAAGAGAAACAAAATAAGTACATCTAATGAACAATGAGGCTCAAAGAGAAGACCTCCTCGAAAGAGAGAGAAGTAGCAAGTCCTTATCCGTGCTCCTGCGAATAGTCATCATCGTCTACATCTGAAAAGGGACCAAGTCCTCAGAGGGACGTAACAAGATACATAGAAGCATGCCAATAAAGTACTGAAAATAAACATCCAAGGGTCGCCTAAGCATCTATGTGAATGCACTTTGAGAACAATTTTCCAACACGTGGGCTATCTGGCCAAAATTGAGAAATGTGCTTTTATGTTCTAGCTTAAGGGAACAACTGAGAATCAATTTCAATTGTCTAAAGAAAACAAAATAAAAAATCAGATGAAATTTTTTGTTTAATATTTAAATCTGAATTAAAAGACTATTGAAACAGTATCAATATTTTACACTAGTAATGGCTTTCTTCACTCAAAAATCAGAGTAATGACAAAGATGTGAAAAAGACAGAAAACCAATTATTACTACTGTTCATTTTGAAACCAATACAAAGTAATAGGATATTGGCTTAACAAGTTTCAAATATAATATAGTATGAAACAACAGTAAGATGTAAATTACGAATTAAATATCAAACACCAGATAACTATGAACCAATAAGACTTCAAACCAATTATATAGTTTGAAAGTTCAAGTTGAATTGACTCTGAATCACGTATAGTGCTGTAATGAAATCCCTGGTTGACTCACAGAACCAAAGACAGAGTAGAAAAATACAAAACAGACAACTTTGAACAACTAAACAATCTGCATAGTTAAGCTTCAATTCTACTCATGAAGCTGACGAGTATTAATCAACAGAGACATTTTAATTACCTCTGTTAGGAAATTATGAATTGACAATGCTACGGAACTTATGTAAAATATAACAATACAGAGTATAGAAAATACCAAAAAATAGTCTTAAGATTGTTTAAAATATATACTTTGTATTGCATATATAGTCAGAAATACAAATAAATATAAATAAACAAAAATGTAAATAAACGATCTAACCGAGACCGAGGCTTGAACTTGGTTTAATTCGGTTTAATGTCCTTAAGATGATATTCGTCCCGCACAGGTGCTTACGGTTTAATGACGTTAGTCTTCCAGGATACAACGGTACTCCTCCTCGGGTAGCAGCACTTCACACCGCAGGAATTTGTCGAAGCAATGGAGGTTGTTTCTCTCTCTTGGACTTGATACTTGAATGTATGAATGAGTGAATGAGTGACCCAAATAACTCTCCTTTTATAAATAACGAAGACGCAAATAGTAAGGACACAATGTTTGGACACGACTATTCCAATATACACACAACAATTGGAAATATTCATTCAATAATTCCAACAAGTGGAACATCCAGTAGAAGAGCAATGCTTCTGCTGCTATGGCGAAGAATAATCATATACTGGTTGACAGTAATTCGAGAGAAATTTGGTACTAATCCCAATTCTTGAGTTTTCATCAACACATGATTTGGGCACGGTCACATGGACACGACACCAATTCTGGCAAGTCCAGCATGACACGACACAAACACGACACCAATTCTGGCAAGTCCAGCATGACACGACACCAATTTCGATGTTTGGAATGCATGTGCTTCCTAGGTGATCACCTACGTAGCCTCCAATTAAGTAACTTTCTGTATCAGCACTTACTTTTGAGAGTAGAAACACCATAGAAAGAGCAATACCCTTTTTCTTTCATTGGCAGAACCCTACACACAAAGCCAGGGTCCATTATATCATAAACAATCTCAAAGTAGTGTACTCTAAAATCTCAAAACTTTTCATTCCCAGTCTAATAGAGCAATAGAAGTCAGTGGCCAGCAAGAGGAATCCTCAATTGGAGTAGCACATATATTTCTATTTTTGCTAATGCTGCATCCAGTCATCCATCATTTGTTTAACCAGCATATCGCCCTCTCCTGGGCCAGCTCTCCCACTCTCCCCTTCTCTCACTGCATCTCAGTCCTCTCATAAATTCCTCACTAGTTATGCACTTAGGATCTCAGAGAAGTATTGCTCACCTCTCTGCATTTGTCACCACTTCTGTGTAACATTGTTCTTGTATAGAACTAGTGTGTTGCCATATCGTCTCAAAGAAACAGGAATTGTACTACTTTTTAGCCTGTATGTTGATCAAATCCTAACTGAGCAAGTCCATAATGTCGAATGACCAATTTGACAATGAAGCTTACGCAACTAGATACAAGCATTCAAGTAACAAACTCGTTGCTCTCGGGTTTTAGTACTATGAAACAATCTGCTTAACCATATATTGATATGTTCTTTACCCCGCCATTTCAAATGACACTCAAGGTCGAACATAATTAAAACTTATTTTCAGGCATGAGGAAACTCACCTTCATCCGACAAACAGAACAGTACTTGTTGCAGCAGTCAATTACATCAAGACAAGCGGGAAAAAAAGAAAATCCTGCATACAAAATGCACATGAGAAGAACAGAAAACAGTAACATGCATTTGTAAAATGTAAGCAGTTTGGATGTATTCACATAACAGCCTGGTCGAACCTGCAATCTGTCCCTGAACTGAACCTCTTGAAAGAAACATCAAAACATACACTGCTGCCCTTGGGTGGTGGCTGCCAGCCTTCTCCCAGCAGCCAAACCTTCTGCATTGAATCTCCACTAAGTAGCACTCCCGTACACTTCTGTATAGTGAAAACAGATATATGAAAGGCCAAAAAACTATAGACAAACACAGTGATGTCCATTAACTTCCTTTGTTGGACCACAGGTTCAGAGGCCACTACTGCTGCAAACTTTTCAGCTGACATCCAGATATGCAGCAAGTAATAAAACTGCACACAAGCATGCCCTCTTCTACAGAGGAAGCCAACATGTGATCTGGATGAGGAAAAAAAAAACTCACCACAGAATTACAAAAGTAATTACATCCTATGAAACCAATTCACCACTTCATTTAGAAGTTTTTACAGAGTCGTGAATAAAAGGATGAAAGGAAAAAATGGAAAAGAAACATAAGACTGGATAAATGCTGCTAGTTTGCACAATACACTTATCAGAGATGAATCAAAACAAACAAAACAACATTCAAGTGGTTCCTTTCACCTAACTATTCATTCTATTCACAAGCCAATTTGGTGTCAAAGCTGCTCAAGCAAATGGCAAAGGCCTGGAATGCTGAGAGGGGGTATCGGTAGTCCATAGTAAACATGTCCTTTGCGACCTTACCGAACTGCAGTATAATCTTATCATGCTCTGGTGGTACCGGCTGTGATGGCGTCGGCGCTCCAGCCGCAGGCTGCGATGCTGCAATGAGTTGAAAGTTCTTGACTGAAGCAACTGTCACCCTTCCACGGAAATTAAGGCACCAGCATTGGAGCTGTTCGTGCCACCTCGGGGCTTTGTTGCGAAGGATTAGTGGCCTCTCCTTGCCCTCTTCATCCTCGTCTGCTATTAACCTTGCCCCTCCGTTGATGTTAGAATACAGAGAACTCTCCATCTCTCTGGATCCTCCAGTGATATCAGAGAACCGAGAATTGTTGATCCTTCTAGATCCTCCGGCAATGTCGGAGAACCGCGAGCTGCTAAAATCAACGGATGATTTGGAGAAATACAAGCTACCAAAGGACTCATCAAGAGAGCGCGGTAGGAGGTGCTCAGGCTGGCCAGGAACTATTCCTCCGGCATCAAGTGCAGACGCTGGAATAGAGTGCATGGTACAGTGCATCCTCCGAGGGCCCCGTGTGCCAAGGACATTCAGCTCGTAGGAGATCTGGGCTATGTTGTAACTGCCTGCAGGGACTTTAGGGGAAACTTTCTTGGAGTAGAATCCCCGGCTAGATCCCCGGCTAGACCGTCCAGGTTGAGGGAGGGATGCTGCATTGTACGGCGGCTGGGTATCGAAGATCATGAACTTTGTGCCAAGGAAATTTGACCTAGAAAGTAGTAAGAAGGAAAATATAATTAGTCTTGATCCTAAAAGGCGTAGAGAAGGAAAGGAAATCATTAGGCCATTACCTCAATTTCCCGATGTAACTGTTGCTTGATCTTGATATATTGTCAGCATCTATGCTTATAACGTACTCTGTGCATGTTGCACGACGATTCCTTTTTGCCGAGAGCAAAAACTTTCCATTTTCAACAAGCACGGCTACAACATTGAGTAAAATATTTTTAAGAACGAGTGATTAGCAATATAGCACATCATTCAGCAAATAATAGAATGAAAAATTAGGAAAAGAAATCCAAGAACCAACTAACAAAGTTGACAAACGCAACCACCTCAAATAAAAAATAATGTCTTGCAATGTTACTATGAAAATGACTGCACATATATAATAAAAATTAAGAGATCATGCACACAAGCTTTCTCATTAGTGCCTTGTTAAGTTCATGCATCTCATATTGCAAAAGGGCATAACAAAGAGTATCGACGGTGAAGTGTGCATTCATGCAAAAAAAAAAAGAAAAAAACGGTGAAGAGTGCAATAATATGGAAGTGGTTAAGAGCTTGACAGGATAAAAGTCAAAATTCTTCTACCTAGGTTAGGAGCTCCAAGTTAATAAGTGGGTGGATAACTAGACTAACAATGAGCTCCAAATGATCCATGAGCTAACTCCAAGTTAATAAGTGGGTGGATAACTAGACTAACAATGAGCTCCAAATGATCCATGAGCTAAAAAGGGCTAAAATGGCCAGGTGGCTAGTGGTGTACAACAACAATTACACAAGAAAGCATATATAGATTGTTGTGGGCATGTGAATTGTACATATAGCTGTCGGGCAAGAGACAAGAATTAAGCAAGGAAACATGACAATCTAGCAAGATGTGCTTTGAAATAAACCTAGAGCCAACATGATATTAATTCTAGATTTTAGATACATGTACTGCTCAACAACTGCATGGTTAGTTCATTACAACAATGCCCGCCATTTTCCATAAGTAGAATCCCACAGGCACAATCTAGTGCATGTTGACAACATGCTACAAATTTTGAAGTATATAATGTCTTTTATGACAACATATTCATGGGCATGCTATAAGATACAAACAGATAACATTCATAAACCAAACCAGTAGAATGTCATTGAGCATAGCATTAACATTTGGTGAAACAATTGGAGAAAAAAGCTTACCAGGGCTAAGACATAGGTAGAGATGATAAGTTAAATTTGATTTGTCCCTCTTAATGAAGCACTGAATGGTACTGTCACGAGGCCCTGGCTGTAAAGAGCAAAAGCAGTATGTCATGCACACACACATACAGCTATAAACTGCGAGATAGCTCATCGATAAATAGTATTCATTACTTTGCTCCCATAATAAAATATTTCTTCACTTTCTGATTTTCACACACACACACACACACACACACACACATATATATAGTACTATCTTAAGTCAAAATCTTCCTAAATATGAAAGGCTAAATTGCAACTTAATACCCTCAACTTTGATAGGTACTAACTTAATATCCTCCTCCAACTAATATTTTCAAGTTGGTACCCTCCATCTACACAGCATCAAGTTTTCGTTAAAAAAAAAAAAAACCTAAAATACCCTCCCCAACAACACCCCCCCCCCCCCCCCCCCCCCCCGCCGAGCGCCCCTGGCGCCGCCGGCTGATCTCTGTTGTGCACCCCCCACCCCCTTTCCGGTTGTTGCCGCCGGAGAAGGGGGGGGTGGAGGGAGGGAAGGGTATTTTGTCATTTTCTATTTCAGTTAACACCATTGGGTCAAAAAAGGGGGAAGGGTATTAAGTTGGATGCCTATCAAAGTTGAGGGTATCAAGTTGAACAATTCGAATAGTTGAGGTTATCAAGTTGTAATTTAGCCAAATATGAAACAATAATAGTTTACAAACATGAAGACCAAAAGCCATTCAGATTGCACTTTCCAATATATGCATTATTTATCAACTACAAAACATCTATGCCAACTGTTTGTGTTAGCACTTGGAACATAAATAACTATCAAAACTACCTCGCATGCAGTAGAATGTAAGTATATGAAATTTAAAAAATGTGTTTCCCCTTACAAAGTGTTCAGCTCTGACAAATTTTGGTGATTTTACCAAGGTTCAAAACTTGGATTCAATATCAATATCAGAATCTTTCCGAGTACAAGGTTTCTGCAGTTTCAGGGGAGTTTCGGTGGTTTTGAATCGATCGCTTTCGGTAGTTTTGGACCCGCCACTTCTGATCCGAAATGGCTGAAACTAGTCGGTTTCAGCCAATACAACCTCGGAATCTACACAGTTATTGTTGACCCCAAATTTTGTTCATGGGATGAATATCCGAGAAAACTAAACTTGCAACAATGCCCATATAAACATCCTACCTCGTAGTAAAAACCAATGAAATCACTAAGCAGATTAAGGGTTGATGCAAACTAAAAAAAAAAAGTAAGAATCACATCATCATTTGCTGGAGAGTTGAGATACGTATTCAGCAAATAATGAGGACAAACTCTTATTTATTTTCAAATAACCATCATCTATGGATGTAGATTGTTTGATTAAAACCAGAGTCAGCAGCTAGCTTGTTAATTAATTGTGATGGTGGGGTTTTGTCACTTTGTGAGTGGTTGTGTTCCTGGTGATGACTTCTTTTATTGGGACTGAAGGGGGTTGAAATAGTGTTAAATACCTGGTGAACAATTTACTCCAAATAACCTAAGCAATTAGAATATTACCTGCTTCAAAGATACAGGGAAAGTAAGCTTCCCACATAACTCAGGGCTTCTGACAATCTCTTTACACATTTCTCTCCATGCCTGGCAAACAGCAGAACAGGCAACTACATGCTTTCGCGAAGGCCATGTGCTCTCACTTGCCTCCAACCTTTTGATCACATCTCGTAGTAATTCGGGAGGGAGATTAGCCCAGCAACTCTGCTGGATCACGGGGACTTGGTCATGCAGCTCATGCACCGCTCCATGAGATTTTCCCCTACAGTGACCCGTGAGCCTCACATCAAAGCTCCGTCTTGATAAGCTCCCAAAACCATCTCTAACATCACGGATAATACCACGGAAAGACATTTACATAACAAACAAGAACCTGCAAAAGCTCCACAGTTTGTAAGCATTAACCAATTTGCAGAATAATAAGGTTAAATTTTTTTAATCAATCTAAGGACATCTAGCTGCATGAAATAGCCAAGTTTACAGACATGTGTCTACTTCTAGTTGTACAACTCACAACAATTTGGGAAAGTCAACAAGAAGATTAACAAGCAAGATTCATACCTATGCATAGAGTTCAATTGCTTTGTAACTAGAAGGCCATATACACGTACGAAGAGCAGAGAAAATAACACTGTGCTACAGTACGCCCAACTAGCTGTAAAAACGCACAAAAAATAGGTCAAAATCTTAGAATAAACAAGCAACTTGCTACTTTCCACCTAAGAAATCATTGACAGCCTATTTTCCGCATGTTTCCATCAGAAAAATGATCAAAAACTCCAATATGCAAAAGCAAAATTTATGAGCTAAATAATGTGGACATGGGCAGTCGAAAGAGAAAACCCCACTCAAGCTCTGAAATTACAACAGGATAAAATTGTCATCTTTTGAAGTTCTAGTGCATTTAGGCTAACAACTGATGCTAACGTGTGCCTGCCTCCGCAGAAAGGCGGTTCATATTATTACTGGTCGGGCCACGCATAAAGGATGAGCACAAAGGTTTAGCTTTTTACTTCTCAAAAGTGGACATTTTTGAACATTTAACATCAAATCTTCGCAATTGGTGAACAGAATGAGGTTTAAACAAAATATTCGTTGGACAAAATTAAAGAAATTCGGCCTTTCAATGACAGTAACTTGTGATATTCTACAAAATTTAGAAATGCTAACATGCGCCTAGGAAAGGAAATGCGAGAACTTTTGAGTTAAAAAACAGTAATCTTGGGGAAATCAAGGAACGAACATATAGTAACTAGACGAAAGAAGCAGCATACCATGTTTGTAGGTGATAGCGTGAGCCTCTCGAGTGGGACAAGGCTTTCAAACACTCTCAAAGTGAATATACAGATACCACGCACGTACGAATTCCGGACATTTACAAAATAAATCCCCAAAAAACAAATTTTCAGAGAATAAATTGAAGAAATTAGACAAGGTATCATCAAAATCCACAAAAGATGCCAACTTTCGACCAACTTTGGTACAAATCGTAGAAGAAATAGGGGAGAAAGTACCAAACTTTCCAAAAAGTAGCAGTTTTCTCTTCGGAAATTTGAACAAAATAACTAATTTACAATAAAATTGAAGAAATAAAAAAAAAATCCCATCAAAATTCAATAAAAGAAGTAAATATTCCGGGCTTCCTACAAAATCATCCCAAACTTTCCGAAACCATAACGATTTATCGACAGACTGAGACCAGAATCTAATTATTTCTTCGGATCTAAGAAAAAAAGCGAGAAGCAAAGGATCTGCAGCTACCTGGAAAATTACGGACAGGTCCTTCGGAAAAGGGTATCGAGAAAGTAATCGCTTGTGGTCGGGCGGTGATAATAAGGGTTTCGGTCCACCGGGCGAACAGAGGAACGCTTCGTCGCCAGCGGAAAGAAGTTGGAGAGAGAGAGAGAGAGAGAGCACGGACGTGAAAGGAGTGAGTTAAATCGAGTTTAGGAGGAGCAGAGAGTGGGAAAGAAAGTGGTTATGTTATTTTGTTCTTTCCTCATCTTTTCCTGTGGGTTGACTTTCTTATCCGTTCCGCTCCGGTTGTCTTTCCGTTTCCGTAGAAATTATTCAGTGGACGGGTTTACCCTAGACAATGATGAAATATGAGTCAGTTCAACGCTATAATTCAGTGATGTTAAAATCGGATCGGACCGCCAACCGGACCGGACCGACATTTGAACCAGATCGGATCTTATCGGATCTGACTAAAAAATTGGTTCGATCTGATCTGAAATTATATTTTTTAAAGAATCGACAATTTTTTTTTGAACCGGGGTTTAACCAGTGAACCGGCCGAACCGTTTCACAATTGAACCAGACATTTTGATTTATTTATTTTTAACTCAAGAAAGTTTATCATATGATATTTGGACTATTTGGTACTTGGTTTGGCTTTGAGAGATCTTATAGTTGTAAAACCAAACCATACAAACTAAGAATCAAACCAAAGCAAGAAGTAAATGTAGATATTCAAGAAGTAAATGTGGATATCTTATATGATTTGATTCTCGTAATGGACCTATTTGAACTCCGTTGAACCTCAGTCCGATCTATACCATATTTGGTTCGATCATCGGTCCGATTTTTAAAACATTGTTATAATTACACCATGTGATAATGATAAATAATAGTAGTATAATAACACATAATAATATTTTATATTTTTTGTAAGGATTAATTAGAGTTTAGATCGTTGATTTTATATCATCTTGAAGTTGAAGTCCTAAGTTGTCAAATTAGAAAGTTTATATCATAATTTTTTATTATTTGTTTTATTTTTCACATTATACCTTCTCTTTCATGTTTGACAATAAAATATTCCTATATAGACTAGAGAGTGTATAATAAAAAGAATGAATAAAAAAAATCTAAGATATAAAATTTTCAATTGGACATGTCAGGACTTAAACTCTAAGTTGATATAAAGTCCAGGGACTAAACTCTAATTAGTCCTTTTTGTAATCTTATTTAGTAATTGTTTGATTAGTTTCTTTTTTAGCAAATTAGTGTTTAGATTCATGTTTTTATACCAACTTAGAATTTAAGTCCTAACATGTCCAATTGAAAAGTTCGAATACTATATTTTTTTTTTTAGTTAATTTTTTTTCCCATTATATCCTCCTTTTGAGCATATGTTGGTTGTTTCCATTATACTCATGTTTAGGATATAAGAAAAAACGAAATAAAAAAAAATGCAATATTCAAACTTTCAGGGACATGCGAGAATGCTCAGTCATGAAACTTATGTCTCCACTACATCCATCATTTTTTCTCTAAAAATTAGTTCTGGTTAGAATCCACAACCTCCTGAGAGAATGCCTCTAGCAGCTGAATTATCTTTTTTGACCGTTTAGATTAGATTAAAATCTTACGATAAATTTGATAGTTTAAGGATCTAATCTGAACAGTAAAAAAAGACATACAACGACTGTTATTTTGAAAAATATTCAAAAAAACTTAAGAACGAGAATTCTGATTATATATATATATATATATATATATATATATATATATATATATATATATATATATAAAGATTACAACTTAAATGACATGATATATAACTCAATTTGTCCTTTCTTTTTATAATTGTCATTTTTTTTTTCGAGATTACATAGAATTTATTCGCAAATGAGAATGAATTAAGGATGTGACTCGAAATATAACATCGAGCATATAACCAAAAGAGTTTAGATATTATGAATAGAAAATTAAACATCAAGAATGTGACTAAAAAAAAAGTTTATAATCATCACAATATACTATTTTCTTGAGAATTAGAATCAAAGGTGGTTATTTTGCTTTCAATGTCTAGAACTATACATTAAAGTATCAAACATGCAAAAATGGTCAAATTAATCCTACAACAGTTATCTCGGATTAGATTAGGGTTTGAACATAATTGCTAGCAAATTAAAATGTAGAGCTAATTAGCGTTTAGATTCTGAATTTTATATCACCTTAGCTTAGAGTTTAAGTCCTAACATATCAAATTGAAAAAGTTTCACCCTAGATTTCTGTTTTTGGTTTTATTTTTTTATTATTCCCTCATTTTCAATAGGTGTGATGGTTGTCTATATACACATTTTGATGATACAATAAAAAATAAAAAATATTTGAGTATAAATTTTTTAATTGAACATGTCAGAACTTAAACTCTAAGGTGATATAAAATTCATGGTCTAAACGCCAATTTGTCCTAAAATATAAGATTTTTTTTTGCTTGACGTGGATACTTGTTTGGAGTAAGAAATCACTATTAGAATTGCATAATAATTCCTATCATCTACAAACAAAAAGGACATGCCCGTGCCACAAAAATAGTACTAATATTTTGGGAAGGTTTTTTTTTTTTGCAAATGTGATATTTTCTAAATGGCACCAAACTTATAGAAAATTTATCCACTCAACGGAGGAAATAAAAATGAGGTTATGCTTTAGCTGAATTTAATTTGTAATTTGCTTTCAGGATTGTATTGTTTCAAATAATAATTAAGACTCATTCTTCGGATAATTGGTGACACAAATTTTAAAGTAGAATTAAGTGCTCAAGAAAAAAGAAATAACAATTTTTTTACATTAGGAGAGGAAAAATTTACGCTTAAAAAAAAATAAATAGCAAGTAATTAATATATTACTCTTGAAAATGAAAATAAAGAAATAATAATAAGGGCTAATTAGCATTTAGATTCTGAGATCTATATCAATTTAGAGTTTACGTTTAAGTTATGACATGACAAACTGAAAAGTTTTGATCATAAATTTTTTATTTTTTATTTTATTTTTCCATTGTATCCTTAACATGAGGACAACCACCAATGGATGTTGAAAATAAGAATATAATGGAAAGAAAAAAAAAATTATGATCCCAAATTTTCAATTTGACATGTCAAGGGTTGAACACTTCGCTGATATAAAATTAAGGGTCTAAACGCTAATTGGTCCTAATAATAAACTAAACACACCCTTACAAGTTTTCAATGTCACTTGCTCAAGTAAAGGTAGTGAAACATTTGAGTAACATATTAACTTCACAAATAAACTATTTCAGTCAGTCAGCTGTAATTTCCACGGAGCAAAATTGTGCATGCACAACATGTTGCACTACGAAATTCAAGGAAAATGTTGTGTGACAAATTGGTGTAAGGACACAAATCGACTGTTTCCGGTTTATCAGTTTTATTCTACATTCAAAATTCCCCTCCATTTTGGCCTTTGAAAATAACATGGATGCAGTATATAGCATACAGTGGCAGAACTAGAATTTTGGAGTAGAATGTTCTAGCTAATAGTTACTATAATGTTCTAAAATTTTATGTCAAAAATTCAACTGAATTTGTTTTTAAATTCGACGATTCAAAACCTGTCATAGACAATAAACTTTTTAAAAAAAATATTCACGTAAATATAGATAACAAGTACTCAATTCATTATTTTCTTGTCAATTATTTTATTTTATCATATACTACATAAAAAATGTAAAGTTAACAAAAACTATGTAGCCATCATATGCTATTTCAAGTATGACATACAAAAAAGTTCATTCCAATCCATTTCAATGAAACGGTGTCATATTGTCTTGTATCCGTCGATTCTTGAATTTAAAAGAGTCATCTATTACCAATTCTAAGTCGACGTCTTCGACAAGTTCTCAATGCAATTCAATAATTTACTACAAAAGAAATATCAGAAGCACAAATACATCATACAAATCCACACAGTACAAACAATGGCATCTGAAGCTAGCTATTTTAATGTAACTCGTGACCATAACCTGACTGTGATTTCAACGAAGATATCGTTAGTAGCAAATCTTTCTTGTTGTTAAAAAACTTCTCTAGGTTAATAATAATTTACAATTGTTTCTCTGCTAGCAGCCTAGCATAGAACACAAAATAAATCACTACTAAACTAAAATAACCCACAATACCCACTTGAAATCGTTGATGGTTACACCTCCTTGCATAAAATAAAGATTGCTAAACTAAAATTGATAATTGGTAGAAGGCTTGAAAATAAAGAATGCAAGATATCAAATACAATCTATGAGTTTCTACTTCTATAAGTCCACATAAATTTACAGTCGAATGAGAATCTAAAATAATCATGTATGTGAAGCAAGATAAATTGACACACCATTCAAAAAGTACCAAAAGTGGAAGAAATAGGCAAAGCATTATAGAACCTTATAGCGTACCAAAATTTTATGCAAGTGTTGCTGAGCGGAGCTACGGAGCCCTAACACAAACTGATTAACTCTGTGTGTGTGTGTGTGTGTGGGGGGGGGGGGGGGGGGGGGGGGGGTGATGGGGACCCATATTATGTTGAAAAAAAATTCAAAAATGAGCACGGACTATAGTCCGGGTGGGCTTGGGCCTAGTTCCGCACCTGATAGTATATATGAAGAGGCTTAAAAACATTGAGAATAAAATTTAAGTTGAGTATATATATATATATATATATATATATATATATATAATTTAAGATGGAAAAAAAAACTATCCTAACCAATAACTTAACAAACTTCTATTTTCTAACTTATATGCAGTATATCTATAACAAATTATAATAAAAATATAAATATATCTATCATAATTAAAATATAAACATGTCTATAAAATATTCTAATTAAAATATAAACATATCTATAACAAATCATAATTATAACGATTCAGTCTAAGTCATTACTGGACATGATGTCATATAAGTCTAAGTTGTTCATGTACAAGACGTGTTCGCGCACATTTTCTAAAATAATTATTTTTTTTGATTTTTGTTCAACAGAAAAATTGAAAAATTGAATCACAACATGATATATATAAGAAATAATTCCGTATTCATAATTTGTAGGGGAAACATAGGCTCTCAAACAAACGAGTAAAAATTGTGTCAAACTTGGCTTACAATTTTGTAACTGCAAATGAGATACATTGTTCTATATATCATATTTCTTTATTAAAATAAAATAAGACCTTCAACTCAAATCTTCTAAACGGAAATGAAAGCTTCAAAATGTAGAAAGAGCTTCGAGTGACTTGGACAAACTTTTAGTGTCTCTGAACGCAAAATTTAACGTCCATTTGATTTTTGGCACATGTAGGAACGTTGATTAGTACATTAAAATATGCACTGGTGCAAGATATCAATCCGACTCACCAATATCAATACAATATTAATATGAAAGCATGCAATATTATTAGTGATATTTCTAACTTCTCTAATATCAATTAACAATTCATAAACATAAATATAAATATAAAACATAACATATCATTACACGGTGATTCTTATCTATGGTCAATTGTCCTTCAATGCAAACCTAGATAATGATACTATTCCCTACAAAATTCATCATTATGTAATACATCTTGTCTATATGAAGATTACTGGTGAACACGTCATCCTAGACTACTATTGAGAAATACGACGTCCCTTTAAGTGCAAGTAACTATTCTCACATAAGGTCTTGCAATTCATGTGTAATGTATATCAACACCAATTATCCTGTTCTCCTAGACTGATCGATTTCGTGGATGCGGATAACGTTCGAGGGAACAAAACATGTGCACAAGTTATCCATGATCATGCATGCATATACAACTTAGCTATAAAATATAACATGCACGGTAATAGAAACTTAAAAGAAGTATGCAACATATTCTAATTTTTTATTGCACACACCTCGAGACGCATCTAATAATTTTTATACTCCCAATCCATGGTTACATGATCATCTGATGATCCAACAGTCCCAAATTAATAATTCTGTTTTCATTCTAAATGCTCAGGTATAACCTTTCTGTAAGTACAATTCCTTAACAACATGCGACATAATTTTATTTATTTATGAGTCTATTTTTGTTCATCCATCAAAACTTGGATCATGTTCACAATTTCACTTAAGGGTTACCACATGTCAATCTAAAACCACTTATTTTTAATTTAATTTCTCTTCCCTCCTAATAATGAGAGAAAAAATTGGTTTTAAGTTGACACATCACAACCTTTGAGTATTTTTATGGTACTTTTTACTCTTTTCAAGTATTTTTTTAATTAAAAGACGATAAAAAAATACGTACAACGCATGCACGTGTATATATATATATATATATAATCTTCAATAACAAAGTTGTTATTTACTTGAAATTTTCTATAGAACTACATGGAAAAAGATTACAAACGACAACTTATATGATGACATGAAAACTTCATTTGCCGGTTCTTTTATAATTATCATTTTTTGTCCACAGCTCCACTGTAACACTTTTTTTGTCGTCGCATTTGCAGAAAGAGAAATGTTATGATGATACATTTTTTTTGACACATTTCATAACCACACTGATGTGACAGTACATTATTGGAGCTTAATTATTATTAATTTTTTAAGACTTTCCATGATATACAATAATGCAATGACACGTCAGTATAGCTATGGAGTGTGAAAAAAAAAAATATCCCTAATACATTTTTTTTCCCTGCGAATTCTATAACATCCAATAATGTACTGCTACGTCAATGTGAGTATAGAATGTGTCAAGAAAAATGTGTCTCCATAACAATTTTTTTATCGTTCTAACAACTTAGATCATGGAAAACTTGTAAATAAACAGAAAATACTACTCTCTGTCTTTTGTCCAAAATTAACACTTAAAATTTAAAAATACTCCAAACGAAACCCGAATGCACATTGTAGTCGAATCGGGTTACCGGGTCTCCCTAGTCCACTAATGCAGCGATAACGGACCGTTACTTTTTGTAACGGTTCCGTTTGTGGCCTTCACGTGTTGGAGGTTTTTGTTTTATTTGAGATGCACGTGTTGGACGTTTGGTAGAAAGGAAGGCACTATTAAACAAATTTAAAATAGATCCCCCCATAAACGAAAGGAGCCAATTTGGACCGGAAATTTGCAAATTTGCACCCACTTTCTGTAGTTAATTTTTTTTTGGAAATTTACACTCAGCTTCTTCGACTTTCTTCGTAGTTATGTTCAATTCTTTGACAAAGAAAACTTGTATACTAAAATGTTCCCATAACTATTACGAGTGAAATTTGCAATTTTGCACCGACTTGCTATAATAGTTATTTTTTTTGGAAAAATTACACTCAAGTATTTTTTTTTTCTTTTTTTTTTTAAATTTTTGACATAACGTTCGGGATCGGACGTAACGTTCGAAATTTTGTACACACTGTATTGCATGTCTTTGGACCCATACTCTAATTTCTACCATTTTATAAATAAAAGAAATAATACGTCTCCGTGGTTCAATTCGTTAGTCTTCTGTCATCTAGTCAAAATTTTATATCTCTTCTCGATAATCGTAATAGTAACTCGAGTTCGATTTTTTCAAACTCAGGTTCAATTCTTTGACAAAGAAAACTTATATATTAAAATGTTCCCATAACTATTATGAGTTATGACTTCAAATGTTTGGGTTAGGTAGCATTATTCCATTCCGTGCTTGTTCTCTTTCCAATTTGTAATGAATTAACATTTTATTTACGTTGTTGACACTGATTTTTTTTTATTGACTGTTTCAAAATAGCACTATTTGTCCATTCCACTTGGACTGGTAAGA
This sequence comes from Iris macrosiphon, assembly GCA_036927795.1. Lineage (NCBI taxonomy): Eukaryota > Viridiplantae > Streptophyta > Magnoliopsida > Asparagales > Iridaceae > Iris > Iris macrosiphon. The sequence continues at coordinate 179,873,684 of JAYESA010000001.1, forward strand.
ACGTCAATAGTCGATGCAGCTCCATAATGCATCTTTGAACCCAAATTTTAATAAAAAACAAATCAAGGATAGGTTGATTTTGTATGGAAAAAGAAAAAAAAATATTTGAGGTCAAAATGGGATGAGTGGGTATGAGCTAGGGGTCGAACATTCGGTTTATTCGGTTTCAACAAAATCGAAATAGTCAAAACTGAATAAATCAAAATTATAAAAATTATAAATCGAAATCGAACCAAAATTAGCCAAAACCGTAATCAAACCGAACTGAATAAGATATGCGGTTTGTTCAGTTGGACTGTTGCTATTGTTTAATGAATCAGACCAAAAGTTAATGTCGAGATTAAAATATATTAAATATTATAATTTTATACTCATATTTAGGGGTGAGCAATTCTCGGTTTTTAACCGAAAACCGAACCAAACCGGACCGAAATTGAAATTCGGTTCGGTTTTTAATCAACCGGTTCGGATTTCGGTTTTATCATTTGATTAATTTCGGTTATTGGATCGGTTTTCGGTTTTGGATTCCGAAATCCGAACCGAACCGAAAACTGAATCACTACATTATAAAAGAAAAAAAATCGGTTTTATGAATTTGGTATACACTCACCACTTGGTATACAATTAGTTTATTGTTATTTTTGGGTACACAATTTTGATTTTTCTCAGTTAGGTTTGATTTTTTTTCGGTTTTTATGAATTTGGTATACACTCACCACTTGGACATAAAAAACCGAACCGACGGAGAACCGAACCGATTTAATTCGGTTCATTTTTTTTCGCTCTTTACAATTTCGGTTCGGTTTTCGGTTTTGGAAAAAGCGGTTTTCGGTTCAGTCGGTTTTTAGATATTCGGTTCGGTTTGAACCGAACCGAACCGTTGTTCACCCCTACCCATATTTGTTATATTTTAAAATTTTGTCCAAAGTTGGACTTCAAAACATATACATAGAATTGTTGTTTTTAAAATACACACATTTTTAATCACAAAATATATATAGAATTATGATATTTACATAATTACATAAATTTTATTTGGTTTTCATTTTTTGACCGAAATCGAAACCCAAAACCAAATTTTTTTTTTTTTTTTTTTCAAAACCGAAACGGAATATAATTTTTTTTTTCCAAATCGAACCGAATCTCTTATTCGATTCGGTTTGGTTTAATTTTCGGTCCAAAATCGAAGAATGTTCACCTCTATATAGAACAAGTTGTATCATTTTTTTTTCCAAAGAATAATATAAAATCTAGAAATTGAAACTCCAAATTGAGTCATATTATTCTACACAATGAGTTTCTACATTCCAAATGTATAAATTCTGAGATTCAAACGACAGCTTGTGTCGCTAGAATGGAATCATCGTAGCTCTAATTAATTTAGTCTTACTATTTTACAAAGTAAGTTCTTATATTTTGAATATAGAATCTTGAGATTGCAATGAACCTTAATATTGATGCTCTAAGACCCTATTATTTTTGTATGGACCCGTTGTACTATTTTGAAGTTAGTTGTTTGTGAAATCTAAATACTTAGCCCATAAAATAATTATCTATTTTGTTTATATATATATATATATATATATATATATATATATATATATATATATATATATAGAGAGAGAGAGAGAGGTTGCAAGTGAAAAATAATAAAATTTGAAATTTTGTTGGTTGTTGAAATAAGTAAGTAATATATATATATATATATATATATATATATATATATATATAATATATATATTTTGTTAAAGTAGAGAGAAAGCGGTCCTCCAACAAAATGCGCAAAGTGAAAATGATATTTTTTTACTTTTATGTTCCACTTCGAAGGAAAAAACTCTGATGTCTAAATTTCTATTTAGTGGCAGATAAGATTTACGTACTGTTCATGTCAAATCATAGTAAATATTTCAAATCCTCCATCCAAACACTTGAAATGATCTATAATCCAAATTTTTGCCACTTTCGTGCTCCAATTAGCAAACCAAACAGGCCCTTAGCATCCCAAATGTTCTCCGAAATAACATTCGTTGAATTGTATTTTTTACTGTTTAGATTAAACTTTTAAACTATCCAATTTCTCATAAGATTTTGATTTAATTTGATTGGTCAAAAAATACAATCCAACGACTGTTATTTCGGAAAACACAAGAGAGATGCACATCTCTCATCGTGTGTATATATATACCTTATAAGTTTACAAAGTCCCATATATTTTATAAGGACTCTAAAATTTTAACATAGAGACCCACAATCGTCTAGAATCCCATATTTTTGGTAGAGTTCCTCTTGCCAATAACTGAGGGATACTAGTAGTGGCAAATGAGTAAAATTTTGATACTGATAGTTGTATCAAAAAATTGATACATGCACTATATGACAGGTGGATTTTTTCTTTTCTTTTCTTAAAACGTATATATATATATATATATATATATATATATATATATATATATATATATATATATAGAGAGAGAGAGAGAGAGAGAGAGAGAGAGAGAGGGGGAGGGAGGGGATCAATTATTTGATACAGTGGCAAACTTGTATTTTTTTTTTCGATTTTTTTCGTATAAAGTAATAAAATTATATAAAATTATAAAGAAAGGAAAAAGATTGGAGTAATTGCAGAGATGAGGACTACTCGCCAACTGAGTTGGCGGGACGCACTCCTCGAGAGGCCGCTCGCCAACTCAGTTGGCGGGGCGCAGTCCACGAGAGACTGCTCGCCAACTGAGTTGGTGGGGCGCAGTCTACGAGAGACCGCTCACCAACTCAGTTGACGGGCCGCTCTCTTCCCTCCCCTTGGATCCCTGACGCCTCCCCTTCCTCGGAGACCACCCTCCCAACGACCGCTCCCCTTCCCTCGGAGACCCCCCCATCCCCTCAACTTCCCCCCATCCCCTCCCCTTCCCTCCCTATAAACACCCCCACTACCGAGAGAAGCTCCTCACAACACATTCTTCTCCTCCTCCTCCTCCTGTTTTCACAACAATCCTCTTTCTCCTCCTCCTCATAGTCACATCTTATAATCAACATTTTTTGAGATGGCTACCCACAATGACGGTCGTATTCCTGGCAGACCGACTACACAACTTATTATTAAGCAACGTGAAGACCACATTTCTAGTCAGATATTTACTGGCGAGGTAATTTTTGAAATTACAAGTTTTCAACTTTAGTAATTTACACACAAAATATAATGTATATATTTTTTTATAGTTATACGACCATGATCTTGGTTTACGAACCCGGATCCATGTACATTGACGGACCGAAAGAAATTATCGTACGTGGGAGCTAAATTCGGTCCAAAAGGCTTTGGTGGAATCCTTTGGATTCCACTATATAGATCGTGTTAGATATTTAATCCACGATCTTCATTTAGTTGTAAGTCTTGCGGAGCGTTGGTGGCCCGAATGCAACACTTTTCAACTCCCATTCGACGAGATGACGATCACCCTTTTTGATGTGGCAAATATACTAGGGTTACCTATTAAAGGTAACGCTATATATTTTGATCCGCACTTAAAGGGATCTGATCTGATCAGGAGGTATCTCGGTGTTAGCCCTCCATCAGGTATAAAAGACGGTAATTTTGTGAAGTTTACATGGCTCCGTGGCAGCTTCATGGACCTACATCACATTATTGATGGGGTGGTTGATGTAGATGAAATGCGGGTATGTATTTTTATTAGTAAATTTGTTTATGACTTAATTAAGTGTCTATATAACATTTAATATATTCAGGTCATTTGTTGCACTAGAGCGTATTTGTTCTGTTTATGTGGTACAATTCTATTTTTCGATGCATCAGGAAATATGGTAAATGTGTAGCTTCTACCATTCTTGGATGATTTGACAAAACCTACTGAGCATGCGTGGGGAGCTGCTACTCTTGCGTTTTATACGCCAATCTGACAGAATTTGTGAGATCAAATCGCAAGAGTATTTGTGGATGTATTTCACTGATTCAGGTACGAATGAAAGATCTTAAAAAGTTAGAGTAATTTTATACGCAAATTTTGTTTGTACTAATGTCATATTTTTGTTTTATAGTTCTGGTCCTACGAGCACTTCTATATTGGTAGGCCTGTTACCAGCATTCTCAGTGATGTTGGAGTATTTCCAGTTGCTATGCGCTGGCCTACAGATGTAGTGGATTATCAACACTACCAATACAAGAGTGTATCACTTTATCGTAGCCAATTTGATACACTGCAGTATCATGAGGTAATTTTTAAATATGCAATAAATATCTTTAAATTATTTAAGTTTTGATCGTAGATAAACATCACATCTAATTGATACAATATCTTTAAACAGGTTACCTAGTTACCGTACTCACTTGAACCTGATGCTCCAGAAATCAAGAGGACATCATATGCATTTACTTTACACAGATATCATATTATATATGATCGGTTCACCATGTACCATCCGGCAGACCGTGTTCTTCGGCAATTCGAAATGAGTCCAATAATTTTTGATGATCCACCGACACTCGGTTATGAGGCATCAAATGCATTACAACGAATCCTTGGTCTCGTTGCTGACTGGAATAATCGGTTCGAGAATTATAGTGTGAGGGACATGTCTCCCAGACTAAATTCTGCTGAGGAATGTAAGTTATAAGTTACTCATTATTCGTATTGATTTAGTGTAAATAGTTTGCTAAAATTTTGTTTACATTTTGCAGACATGAGTAGCCTGGACTATAGGCAATGGTGGGGATGCCCTCTTATGAGCAACCGAGTATACCACTATGAGGAGCAAAGGTTCAAGACTAGATCTGTAGACGATTCTACTCTGCGTGCTTTTGTCTATGGAATGCATGATTTGGTATGACTTCATTATACTTTCAAAAATACATATACATAGATATGATAAATATATTAATTTACAAGTTTTAAATTTCAGAGTGGTGTATACCGACAACATTTACAACGACCTCATATGGAGGAACATGTGACTCGTCGTCTTATGGAGGAACTTATGACTCGTGTTGAGCATCTGGGTATTGGACGGGAACCGAAAATGCCTGCAGTACAATCTCGTCTTCCACCGGACTATCCGACCAGCTTATGTAAACCCCCTAAATTTTCAAATTATTAAATCTTGGATTTTTTCCCAAATTTCTGGAATTTTCTGAGAATTTTCGGTAATTAAAATCAAGATTTTCAATTAATAAATGATTTTTAAATATTAATAAATAATATTAAAATATCATGAAAATAATATTTTTGGGTGTAAAATAGAAAACTGGACTTAGGGTAATTTTTCTGGATTTTTCTGGGCCTCAGAACTATTTTTAAATGCCTAAAAACTAATTTTAATTAATTAATTAAATTAAAACTGTTATTATTATTATTATATTATTATTATTATTTCTATTATTTTTATTTTATTCTTATTTCTTCTGGGCCGGCCCGGCCCAGTGGGCCGAAGCCAGCCCAGCCCAGCCGCCCGCCTTATCGGGTCGGGTCGGGCTCACCCGAACCCGACCCGCCGCCAACCGACCCGCATGAACAGTTCTCCCACGACCCCGCGTCCAGCGCCGGCCGCCGCGCGCAGCGCCGCGCGTTCAGCGCCCTCGCCCCCACGTCGCCCCTCCGTTCCGCCTTGCCCGCCCCCCCTAACCACCGTCCCCTCCTTTAAAACCCCCCCCGAGCGCCGTCTTCCTCCTCCAGCCTCCCCCTCTCCAACCCTAGACGCCGCCGCCGCCTCCCAAGAGCTCCGTCGACCGGCCAGCGTTTCCGCCCCGTCTCGCCCACCACCGTAGCTCCCTCGCCGACCTCGCCCTGCCGTCTCCTCCCCTCCGACGCCCTGCTCCGCCGTCCCCGACGCCAACAGCAGCAGCGGAGACAGCCACAGCAGCCGCAGAGCCGCCCTTAGCCGTCCCCGGCGCGCCGCCGACCACCAGCCGCATCCCCAGCGCCCGACGAACTTTCCTCGACCCCCTCCGGCGCGTCTCCGGCCGGCCCCCGCCGCCTACGGCCGCCACAGCGTCGAAACCCTAACCCTAGCCCTAATTCTTCTTCGTGTGTCCGACACGAGTCGGACACGACTCGACCCTGATTTTTGGGTCCCCTTCAGGTACGCGTAACTTTCGCCTCGTAGCTCCGTTTCTATTTCCGCAAATTGCGTTGTGAAGCCTGTATGACCCTCTCGGTGTCCGGACAAACTGTTCGGGGCATCGCGTCATGTGGTGATCGCACACCGCGATCCAAAAACAGGAAAAACCAGACCCTATTTTCACCCCGGAACTGAGTCCGCCCCGCCAAACGGGACGACTTGGTCGCGTGCGGTCTTCACAGATACGTACGCATCGTCGATACGGACGTGTGAGTTTTCGTGGAAGGTGATTCGGGTGTGCGTGCACACCGAAATCAACGCGTATCCGCGGACATCGCCCCGTATCTGCTTTTTCTGCAATTCACCCTAACTTCGTGCACACACGTCGGATCGAGACGAAACTTGCACCATCGGACTCGTAGCGATACGCTGGTCCTGTGGGTCAAGTTTGGTTCGATTCTGAGAACGTTGACGAAATCGCGTGTCGTGGGCCCACAGGCCCCGCTCGACGGACGATTTTGTGTTCGGCTCATCGGAATCCAAATCTGGAAGTTCCGTTGGGTTCGTATCAGCGTTTCTGACCTGTTGACACTAAGTTTGGTGAATTTGGAGACCTTTGACCTGGACACGTTTTTCGGTGCAAAGCGGGCCCACCGGCGGACCCCGTTTTGACCCGAAACTGCCGTTTTTGCCCTTGTCTCCAAATTGTACCCAAGGACAGACGTTTCTAGCTATTTGACGTCTTCTGAGCGTGATGGTAATATTTATTTCAGCTTTTGGACTCATCTCTGGAAACTTCCCTAGAACAATTAATCAGATCCAAACAACAGGCAAGTACCTGCACTTCAAGTTAATCTTTATATTGTGATAATTAAATTCCCTGCTCTACTAGTACCCTTGCTGATTACACGTAGTGTTAGAATACTATATTTTATGTCTTGAACATTGGAATTCATGTCTTATTTTTCATGTCGGGTGGGAGAATACTAGAAGGCATGTAGTTTACCCTTCCCCTTGCCGTGTTTAATAGCTGGTGGTACACGACTGTCCATCAGCCGAATCTCAATTATTCGTGTTTAATAGCCGTCCATGACGGCCGAATTAGCCTTATAAACCCCTACATGCCAACTAAGTATTCTAAAAACAAACACAAGTTTCACACAGATAACTTCTGGTCATGTTATATTTCTTGCTGACTGTGTAGTTTCATTTCCTGCTCGTTTACTTCTGTTTTCTCATATTCCTGTTTATAGTTTTGACTCTGAGATATTAACATTCCTTTATGCAATTTCCTTAACATGATATTCAATAATTAATTGTCATAAATATTTAGTTTAACCTTGTTGTGCACTGTGTACTTTGCTCCTTTCCTGACTGGATCTGTTGATTTAGGCGATGATGATGACCTTGCCCCTACCTATTATGGTCCCTATGAGGGTACAGATGATACCTATGAAGAGCCAGAACCCACCCAGGAGACCCCTGCTGCAGAGTAGCTAGTAGTAGCTATCTTTTATTTCTGTTTCTTATCTTATTTAATCGGGTTTGTCCCCGATTTTATTTTGGAATTCCTGTACTAAAACATTTGAATCTGTTGTCACATTTATTTCAGTTGCAGTCTTAAGTTTCAATTCTCAGTATTATCTTGCCTATGTTAATTGTGAATGAGTTAGACTAGTTTAGATGGATTGACCTAGACAGCGTACTACCGCCGACTCTGCGGCGTAGGCTGGACGTACCCACGCACTAGTGCCCGAACTTCCGGGTGCGGGTCGTGACAGCTTAGTACGACAGAGACACTCTCGTCGTCGTCGGATGGATATTGCAGAGGACCATTATGCTGGAGCGGGCCCGAGTGACCAGTATGCTGGAGCGGGCCCGAGTTACCAGTATGCTGGAGCGGGTCCGAGTGACCAGTATGCTGGAGCGGGCCCTAGTTACCAGTATGCTGGAGCGGGTCCGAGTTACCAGACTGCTGGAAATGAAAGCTACCAGATATTCACACAATTTTTTCGACTCCATCAGCACCGCTGCCTACCCAAACTCAACAAGACGAGGACGAGTAGATAATTTGTAACATTGTATGATTACAATATTTGTATGATTTGTAATGGTTTTTTATTACAATATTTGGGTATTGAACAATTCTATTTTACTCTCTCGGTTGACTAGTACATCTTCTTCGGTTGTGTCCCATAGCACCACAATTACTGCAACGTAGATCTCTTGTCGATGAATTCCGGGGTTTGATGCGGTTCTTCTTTGGTCTTCCGGCTTTGCGTCTTACATCTGGCACCCCAATTTGTCCTCTTACCAAAGGAGTTTGGATCTTGTAGGGAACTGAAATTGGCTCCATTTTTGGTGCGTATACACTTTTCAAGGTTTCCGTCGAAAATACTGCAGGATAAAAATTATCAATACTAATATTGCAATATCTACAAACAAAACATGCATGTATACATGGTATATAAGTATGGTACCATCTAAAACATGTACAAGATCTGTCAGTTATATTAACAACATAGGTTTTACTTGTTGTCCGGTCTATTATTTCCAACTTATAACTATCAATAGCTAATATTTCTAGGTGATTCTTCTCTTTGATAATAGAAGCCATGTTCTTTAACATCTTCGGACAATAATCTGTGTCTATATTTTCAGCATTCTTTCTACGATTGTCATGAAGTGTAATAATCTTGGCTCTAATACCATCGAGAAGTATTGTTATTGGCTTATCTCGTAATTTCTTAATCCAGCTATTGAAACATTCAGCAAGATTAGAAGTGTTAATATCTAATCTAGGACAAGTAGCATACGTTGTTATCCAATGTTCAAATCGACAACTTTTACCGTTTACACCAATAAGCCAATCGTACAAAATTATGTTCTCGGCTTTAATTATATCAAACACACTCTCTGCATCCGTTTTATTATATGATCTAGCAAGCGAGTCTAACAAGTGTTGAAATACTTGTTCTTTGCTAACTTTTTTCATGTTTTGTTTAAAATGTTGAATAAAAAAAATGAGGAGATGCAGGAAAAATAGCACGAACAACATTTATTAATCCCTTTTGCTTGTCAGATATAAATAAAATTGTACTCCAGTCATTAAAACAACTTTCAAAAGATATTTTAAGAGAATTTAAAAACCAAGACCAAGAATCACTATTCTCACCTTCAGCAACAACATAAGCTATAGGATATGTCACGCCCCAGTCCCAAAATGACGAGGGACTGGAGAAGCGTGCAATGGCCAGCAGCACGCACCGATGGACAACCCAATTTAATGGATCCATCAGGGCATGCTTAAGCTGTAGTCTAGCAGTAAAGTGTTACAGTCTCAGGTATTTCTAATCTCATCCACAGATAACACAGATTGAAGCCAGAAATAATGTAATGAAACTAAATATGCAATAGGAAATAATGTTATCTCGGGAAACAAATCCGAGAATTATTCTGTTACATTTAAGGAAAAAGACAGGAAATAAATGCTGGAAATGGAAAATACTGTGTAGCTGAAGCCGGTGCTCAGGTGAAGTCTTCGGCCACTATCTCGTCCTCGGTTCCGGGTTCTGTTCCAAGGAGTGCTCCTGTACCGTACACTTCTGGGTAGTTCTCTTCAGCTGTACCTGGGGACATCATCCATTCCAGGTCCTCAGGGGACATAGCAAGGTACAGAAATATCTCAAGCCATAGTGAATATCAGTGCAGCAATGAAATAAACAGCAGGGTAACTATGTAAACCAGCTAAGTGATATGCAAGTGAGAGTTTAGTCATACTCAGGCTGACTACTACAGGATCAGTGTCGAAGAAACCATAGCAGTATTATCTCGAGGAGCCAGTAAGGAACCAAAGCTCTGTATCAGAGTCTAAGGCACCGCCAGATATAAGTATTTATATTATATTATATTCAGCCTTGATATGACAATACTCTCCCCACCCCATGAAATCTCACGTCACAGTTCCAGAATATATCAGGTACCAGTCACGCAAGTTTTAACTAATGCAATGAGTCAGGGTAGAATCTAAGCATGTAACTATAAATGTCATGGAAATGTAACCTATACGGAATCACCAGGTATATCTCAGGCAATTCCGTCACATGAAATGTGTCAGGTGTCCTGGGTTGAGCAGTTAAACAGGTTTCATAAGAAGCTACCAGAAAATCAAGTAAAATACTATAACCAGAAATATCTGAGAATTGGCAAGCTTTACTTGCCCACTGATGTATAACCAAGTCCAGGAAATATGTAGCAAGCTGCAAGTATTGGCGAGGTACACTTGCCTGTGGTTCTGGCTATATTCGCGGTTCTGACTTCGGCGGGAATCGCAGGCGGTACTCCGGTTGCTGAAACAAACATCACCATCAGATCCAGAAAATATCAATCAGCTAGAAACGCCTATCCTTGAGTCCAATTTGGAGACAAGGGCAGAAACGACAGTTTCGGGCCAAAACGGGGTCCACCGGTGGGCCCGCTTTGCACCGAAAAATGCGTCAGGGTCAACGGTCTCCAAATTCACCAAACTCAGTGTCAACAGGTCAGAAACGCTGATACGAACCCAACGGAACTTCCAAAATTGGATTCCGATGAGCCGTTTACAAAATCGCCCGTCGAACGGGGCCTGTGGGGCCCACGACACGCGATTTCGTCAACGTTCTCAGAATCGAACCAAACTTGACCCACAGGACCAGCGTATCGCTACGAGTCCGATGGCGCAAGTTTCGTCTCGATCCGACGTGTGTGCACGAAGTTAGGTCGATTTGCAGAAAGGGCGGATACGGGGCGATGTCCGCGGATACGCGTTGATTCCGGTGTGCACGCACACCCGAATCAGCTTCCGCGAAAACCCACACGTCCGTATCGACGAGGCGCACGTATCTGTGAAGACCGCGCGCGACCAAGTCGTCCCGTTTGGCGGGGCGTACTCAGTTCCGGGGTGAAACAGGGTCTGGGTTTTTCCTGTTTTTGGATCGCGGTGTGCGATCACCACAGGACGCGATGCCCCGAACAGTTTGTCCGGACACCGAGAGGGTCATACAGGCTTCGCAACGCAATTTGCGGAATCGAAAACGGAGCTACGAATGAAAAGTTACACGCACCTGAAGGGGACCCGAAAAACAGGTTCGAGCCGTGTCCGACACGTGTCGGACACGCGGATTCGAGAAATTAGGGTTAGGGTTTACTGTTCGCTGCGGCGGGGCTCCGGCGGCTGGGACGGCGGCAGGGGGGCTGACTGCGGCGGGGGTCGGCGCGGCGCTCGGCGAGACCGGTCGGAGGCGGCGCAGGGGCCGGAGCAGCGGCGGGAGCTGCTGTCCCTTGCTGCGGGCAGTGGTCGACGGCGGACCGGCGGAGCTAGGCGGGAGGAAGTGGCGGCGTCTCGGCGAGGGGAGCGGTGGCTAGGATTAGGTGGCGGAGCACGGTGGCGGGGCTCGGTGGCTGAGGCGGTGAAGGCAGTGGCCGGGAGGGTATTTATAGGGAGGGGGGCGGTGGTCGTGAGGTCCGAGGGAGGCGGCCAGGTGGCGGGGCAGCCGGGGGTCGCGGGGGCGTGGGCCGAGCGCAGCGGGCGGAGGGCGCGGTCGTGGCGGCGGAAACCGCGGCGGCGGCGGAGGGATCGGATCGTGGGGGGGGGGTGCGAGGGAAGACGGGTCGGCGGGTTCGGGTCGGGCGGCGGCGGATCCGACCCGACCCGCCAGGTAATTGGGCTCGGGTTGGGCTGGGCCGGGCCGGCCCAACGGGCCGCGGGCCAAAATTTAAAAAAAAAAATAATTATAATATTTAATAAAACAGTAATTAATTTAATAATTAAATAAATAAATAATAAAATACTATTTAGGCATTTAAAAATAGGTCCGGGGTCCGATAAATTCCAAAAAAATTGCCCTAAGTCCAGTTTTTCATTTTACACCCAAAAATATTATTTTCATAATATTTTAATATGGTTTAATATCAATTAAAAATCCTTGAATAATTAAAACCCTGTTTTTAAATTACAGAAAATTCCCAGAAAATTCCAGAAAATTGTGAAAAATCCAATTTTGAAAAATTTGAAAAAAATCAGAGGGTTTACAGGATATAATTCATAGTTAGGATCGTAAGCACAAGCAATAAATAAGATACCTTGATATTTAGACGAAAGAAATGTAGCATCAGTACTAATAATTGGTAAACATTCACTTAAAAATCCATCAATACATGACTTAAAACAAATAAAAATTCGTTGGAAGTATTGTTTTTGGCAGTTTTAATAAAACATGTACTACCTGGATTTGTCTCCATAATTCTATAACAATACCCCTCAAGACTAGCGTATGCTTCATCATAACTACCATTAATTTCAGCTAATGCTCTCTCTCGGACTCTCCATACTTTGGAATAACTAACTTGTATACGGTGCTCCCTATATATATCTTTAACAATTTGTGATGGACTGTATGACTGGTTATCTCTAATAATGTCAATTATCATGGTCTTAATCCATGAAGCGGTAGCTAGTCGATGATGTCCTGTACTAAGTCTTCCTAAACAAGAATGGCGATTTTTTAATGTACTAACTTTAACTATATCGCAATTTCCAATAGATTTGACATATACTCTCCAATTACAATTCGGTTGATCACAACTATATATATATAATTCCACGAGCATTATTCATAACACTAGCTGAACAACTAAAATTATATTTAATTGCTAAATTACTTATAAAGCTTCTAAAGTGAGAACGACTAGGAAATGATTGTCCCTTAAATACTTCATCAGTGATAGCTTTTACGACATCATCATCTACTGTATAATCTACATTTTCAACTAAATCATCACTATTTCCATCGTCGTTGTCACTATCATAATCATGGTTAGATTCATCTGATGAATGACCTTCTTGGATAAATAAAACTATTTGTTGAGAAGAACTAGCACCCGAACTAACATGCTGATATTCAGAAAAATATTCATTATTTCTACTATCTAAGGTTGCTGGTACTTTAATAACATATATTTTTATATACCGTGATTGTGAATTAATCTCAAGAATATAATTCCATGCATCTTCACTATCTATCAAAAAACAATTAGAACAAAATATAGACTTCAGAATAAAATCATAATGAATAGAACAACGTTCAATAATATGATTACGTATATTTTCAAAACTAATATTCGGATAAAAGTTAAAAAATTATACTTTCTCCTCCTTCGTAATTTAACCCATTTACTTTACCGCCGTGCGAGCATACAATTCTTACGCTACGATCCATGACGGTTGAGAACTTTTGCTACAGAAAACTCCAATGAACTTTAGCTGCATGCAAAACTTTGACTGAAGCTTTGCTAGTGGCAGAGAGACAGAGAGAGTGTTGGAGACTTTGCTAGAGGGAAGAGAGGAAATAGAATGAGTGTGAGATGATTTGGTTGAGATAAAAAATATATAGAGGGAGAGTGTTGAATGTAATAGCCGTGTGCAACGGCTAATTGTGGGAACGGATCCTTACTCGTCAACAGAGTTGGCGAGCAGAGTGCAACGGTCACTGCCCCGCCAACTCAGCATCACTCGCCAACTGAGTTGACGAGCGGCCTCTCGAGGAGTGCGCCCCGCCAACTCAGTTGGCGAGCGACTCTGGACCACTGCACCCCGCCAACTGAGTTGGCGGGTCCTCCTCCTCCATACAATTTTATCAAACTTTTTTCTTTTCCTATAATTTTATATAAATTTATTACTTTATATGAAAAAATCTGTTTTTTTTTTTGTTTTAAGACTTCTACGTTGTATTATTGTTTGTTTGTTTGTTTGTTTGTGTTTGGGTGTTTGCTTCGTAGATTTTTACCACCATATAAGTCTAAATAGCAAAGAATTCAGTCTTCATTCAATGGAATAAAGTATATAAACATTTTCTATATGGCAAAAACAATAAGTTAATTGACAATTTGATCTCCACCTGCCAACAAGAATAAAGTTGATGTTTTTGTCTTATTTTCGTACGTAGTGGCCAAATGGAATCAATCAAACAGATTTTGGCCGGAACCACAACAACAATGACAGACAAATGTGCTACATGCAATTTAGCATAGGCACTGATTTTTGTACTTTGATAAAATAAAAGCCAAGCAAGCATATTGGAATCATTCTTATTCCTTTGTTACTATTTCTTTCCATCAATGGACCGAGAAAATATAAGGCCTTTTTGGCCCGTCAATACATTTGATTTTTTTTTCATATCCATAAGTTCTAGAATTTTACCACTTCTTCTAGTACATTTTTCCTTCTATTTCTATTTCTCTTTTTTTTTTTCTTCTTCTTAATAAAACAAATATTTGAAAAACTTTTTTTTACTTGAACAGAAATTTTTTTTCTCTTCAAATTTCTCTCTACAAAATTTCAATTGTGTTATTTATCTATTTCTATCCTTATCTCAACATCTTACAGAACCCAACAATCATTCTCTCTCTCTCTCTCTCTCTCTCTCTCTCTCTCATCGTCTTCTTCTTCTTGATTTATATCCAAATTAAGTAAGTTTAATTTTGATTCCTTGACTTTACGAAACAAAGTCAGTAGATCACTTGTATTATATATATGGGACGAAATATTACACCCAAACTTATTGCATCATTTATTGCACCAATCAATCTAAGTTGTACATTTTTTTGAAATGTGTGGTTATAAAGTATGCTGACATGACAACAACTTTATGAAATGTATTGTTGAAATTGTTTGGTACATTATTACTTGGTGCAATATCCCGTCCATATATATATATATATATATATATATATATATATAGAGGTGTATATTCCGTTTTAACTAATACTAAAGTACAGTATACTAAAGTACATGTATATATAAAGTATATATATAGATGTATATATTACTGTGTAAACTAACTCTTATTTTCAAACAATATAAAATAAAACCCCTTCATGAAAAACCCTTAAAACCAACCAACCCACTCTCTCCAAAGCCAATCTTCATTCTAAAAACCATTCCTTGGCCACTGTTCCCCCCACACACACCCTTCCTCCTATTCCGAACATCCCTCTTTCCATTCTCCCATATCTGTTGCGTACGTAAGAGAGAGAAATTCAGCGACAACAACAATCTGACCGTTGGATCCTTTGTTCGCTTCCTCCGTCGCAATACTGGCATATATAGCTCTCTATTCCCTCCAATTTTGGACCGTTAATTTCTGAAGTCAATCCAATTCTTCCGTTCTCATCTCGGAATTACCCTCTCCCTCCACCAAGTTAATTCGACTGTTTAACGTATCAAATCTGGCCACCAAGTTGAGCGTTCAAACAGTATTTATTTTTGACATTTTCGTGCGCCAATTTCGTGGATTTGTTTCTCCATCATCGTACCTCCATTCCGTCCTTGCACAACGGATATAACCACCTTTATGTCTAAATTTTTTAATTCTATTATTCGGTCGTTTGATCAGTTAAATTTTACATCAAAATTGGCCGTTCAAATTCGCATTTTTCTCAAAAATCGTTTAAAACGTATTTCTATTTTTAACAATGGTCTTCAGATCACGAATCCGACACCACCATTGCACTCGTGGCGTCATTTTACACTAAAATGACATATAATTTGTTGATTTTGGGCACCTTTATTCTGGCTCATTTTTTGTGCAACGTGGGTCTGCCTATGAACCTCGATTTGGTCTGAAACTACCATATTTGATCATGTGTCCAAATTGGACTTGCGGATAGGCTTTTCGGACTATCTCACCCATTTTGAATACGTTGATGATGTTTATTTCAGCATCCAATTAGTTGTCCATTTCGCTTCCACTTTTTGTGCTACTCTGACTTGACGAGTTCGTTGCCAGAACACCGTCACAACTTCATTCCAATTCCATGTAAGTATACCTTGCTATATTGACTATTTTTTTATTTATATTTCAGCATATGCTTTTGTTATGTACTTGTTTATGGTTATTGGTATACAAATTATGTGCGTCTGAGCTAGACTTTGATGCGATTGACGATGCTCGTCGATATACTTATTTTTATTTTATTTTATGCATTTTGATATAGTTGCTATTAGACCACCATATATTTGTGGAATATTCTCATATCTCCATGACATTGGGACACCCATGCCACAGTATATGATATTCATATTATGACATGACCCATTGTATCCGACTGATTATTGATACGTACGAGACATATGACAGATAGAACGTAACTGCTATGATTAATATGTAGATACTCAAGCAGTTACAAATTAGACATGTTGGGTATACGTCTTGGTCAGTCTATTGGGAATGAGGAGGACACTCACTAGGCGTATGTGTAACGCCCCGCAACCGCTCGGAGCGTTACGCTGAGTCGGATTGAATGAATCAAATGCTGGTTACATTTGAAATGTTGGATTTTGGGAAGAAGGATTAATCGAGTTGGTTTCAATGTGCAGATGGCTAGCGGGTTCGATGGAAATCAGGTTCTCGTTCAGAACATTTCTGAATAGCTGAATGGAAGCGATAATGCCGTCTTCCTTAATCCGATCGGTCGGATGATTTGGAGAGCACAGTCTGCTCGCACGGTCATACCAGTTGAGTAGATCGCGCTTGCATCGGACCACGGGTTCAAGGGATTGGCCGTATCGGCAGGACAGGATGCCTAACGGGATCGATCATTGTGAGTAGGCTCTTTCCCTTCTCCTCTACTCCTTCATGCCTAATAATATGGAAAACACGTAAAAGGCTTGAACACTTGGGCTGGAACATTGAGAATCACTACACTGAGGCGTGCATAGAGTGTACGTTGTTGGCTTGGTAGGACTGTGGCTTGAAACGATTATGCGTTGGATAGTTGGATGCGATAGCTGGATTATACAATTGAGGCAGTTGGTTGGATACTTGGGATTTTACTTGGACGGTTGGAATGATACCTTTGAGGCAATGGGAATATCGGGAATTCGGGCGAGCGAACGTGCATCCGTGCGTGAGTATCACTGAGTCGCTTTGTCTTGCAAAGCGAGCAGTTGTGGTTCGAAACCGAACAACTGCATCGGCGAGGGCGTTGTGTCGTTTGATAGGGCATCGTGCCACGAATGGGGCATTGTGCCACTGAAACGGCATTGTGCCATGGTTTTTTCTTCGAGCAAGGGTATTGCACCAATTCGGACTCTGTGTTGAGAAGAGGCATCGTGCCTATGGAAACACTTGCCTTGGGCTATATCTTGAGGTCGAGATTTGGATCTCTTGGATGGATATGTTGGAAGAATGGTTATGGATATTTGGTTGGATATCGGTTGAACGAGTCTAGGATCGCTTGGTGGGGCGAGAATATTCGATCCTCTCGTCATACCTACTTGGTGTCTGCATGTCACGGACAACCTGTATTGCACAGGATTTGGTCTCCTCGAACGGGATCTCCGGGGCACCGGGACCGTTCGGCCATGGAGGAGACAACTGGGTAACGCGTCTTGGGCGCGGTGCCAGCGGTTGGCAATCGATTCAGGTGGGTTAGCTACTTAGCGCTGTTTTGAGGAGAACCGCATATGATCAGTCCGATCATACGTCCTTTATGGCTTGGCCAGTGACTTCATATAGATAAGAGTTGGTTTGCTTTACTTTGGATGGTTTGTGCTTCGCGTAGGTGCGGCCACCTTGCCTCGGCAAGAGTGTGCACTCGAGATTGGGAATATAAACTTTGGTTGAGGATGGATATTGAGGCGAGACTGATGGTTCGATATGTTATCGTACAAGCGATGACATTGAGTTAGACGGGTCGGTTATATAAATGCTTGTCGTTTGGTTTGAGATTGAATGCTTGCATGCGTAAACTGCTTTACTGCTTTCCTTAACATGTCATCCATATGCCATAAAACGAATCTAGGATTCAACTAGAAAGATCACCATATAACTGTGTGCATTCACTATTTTACTTAGTGTCGGTTTAGGCGAGTGGGTTACCCCGCTCACCAGTACGGTTGTGTACTGACCCACGTTTGTGGGCAATATTTCAGGTACACAGGCGTAGTGGCGTTGCTTGGATATACGGGACAAGATGTATGAACTGTAAGTACCTTTGTGGGCTAGAGAAAAGAGCAAGAGATTTCATCGTCTCCGTGGCATCGCCTTTGTGGCATTGACTCGGGGCATTTCATTTGGACCCTATTGTGAGCTTCGCTGCGTATACTCTGTTTGTGTGCTTGGTACACTAAACGGCTTTCGCTGTAACTTGGTTGTTTCGATGATAACATTGGTGTTTGAAAACATCGCCTTGTACGAGCGCAACTCCAGGCTCGTACGGCATCACGTCCCGATGGGAACGATTGTCCTGCGGGAGAGCTGCAACGTGGTGATTCACGTTCAGTAGGGACTATCGAGCTTGCGGGAGATTGGGGCGTGACAGTATGGACTACCATATTGGTGATCCATAGTCTCCAAAGGAACTATGGAAGTTTATGAGCTTGATATCATGTTGGCCTCTGACGTTCGTCGAACGTTATGGACAGTTTCAGATGACTGCTTGCAGTATATGTACAGCTTTTACTTGAGCCTACACCTGTCCATGCATGCAAAAGTTGTCCTCAAATTATACACCTAGGTGGTTAGAAACACCCTTTACATAGCTTTATGTTTCAGTTTATACAACATATTGTTTCTATTTTGTTACATCCCTATGAGGACCTGGATTCCTTCTAGGTTGGTTGAGTTGTATTGCGGAGTTCTTCTGATTAGTTGTTGATGATTATCCTTCCATTACATGCATCTTTTATTCGTTAATATATATTTCATTCTGCTATTTCTATCTGCTTGATAGCCTAGTGTTTGTCGACTCATATTGTTTCTTTCGAGTATATTCGGACAAGTATGTTTATTGGGCTACAAACTGGTATTTATATTTTTTGTTCTTTATGTTTTTGTTATGTGGATTAAGATATAGAGACGTTATGATTTAGAGATAGTTACACTATTCTTGAACAATGTATACATATTCGAGTCGGGTTAGAGTCCACTTGATACGTAACTGGATATTGTTACATATCATAATTTTACATATTTTCGGACTATGATGTGACATAATTTTTGTGGTACCCAAGTAAGTCGAGATCATATCGTTTCGGTTACGTTACTGTACCGAACGAGCTTGCGTTAGGATAAGTGTGCTAGAAACTCAATCCACAATTGCTGTTAAAATTCTCTTTAGATTCTATCATCGTCCTTGAACTCCTTATTTGTATTTGATCATATCCTTCTTGAACTCCTTTTCATTGTTTCTTGTCTTTTCTTATTTCTAAAGGAACTTCTGGAATACTCGTTTTATGACGAAAACGAGGGCCTCTTCTTTGTTTGTTTGTTGTTGTTGTTGCTGAAAAACTCACTCCAAAAGCTTCCAAGTTTATATGAAAAGACTTGACTTTTATAGAGGACTCAATCCCTTTGGCAGCCATAACCGTCCACCAAAAGCTTCTAAGTTTATGAAAAAACTTTATTATGGGACCAATTTATTTGGCAGACACTAAGTGGGGATTACATAATTAACCGCACCCATTAAGAACAACCAACCACCAACAACGAACCACACATAACTACTGAACTCGCGACCACACCGAACCGCACAGAACGCATGAACTGTGAAGTGCATCATCAAAGTCTCACTTTACATCCTTCGTTTGAGTCGTTTTGGGACCTGCCTCCTAAGAAAGTTTTTCAAGAAATGAGTGAAAAAAATAATTGTTTGTTGGAAAATTTGAATCTTGTTCTCTAGTAAAATCTTCATCATACTAACCACAAAAACTACAACTCTTTGTGTGTGTAAGACAATAAATGATTACTCATATGTTAAAATATGCATTTGAGGTGGTTTTGCTATATAGTGTGGGGCCGGAGCACTAGAAACCAAATTCAAAAATAAAACCCCATTAGTTCCCCTGGAACTAGGAAAATATATTAACATTTGTTCCTTTTTGCAGAACATATCAAGTGTAGGTCTATTTCATACTTGCAGAACCAGTTGCTGTTTAAGTGGGCGTATATCACAAAACTACATACACATCAAGCAGTATGCAGTCACTGATGTCTGCTATGAACACAGTTCTGAAGATTAAAACTTGCTCAAGTTTGAGGAATTGAAAAGAAGGGGGGGGGGAGACGAACGAAGAAATCATGTAACAAACCATTCAATTGAACCCAAATAAAGCATTAAACATACAAAACAGAATCCCCACAGCATCATTCAACTCCCTCCCAAAACAAAAAAAGAATACAAATAATAGCTACCTCCCCTTCATTTTCATACATGATCTTTACCAAGTCCCCCCATGTTTTTCCCTGTTTTAAGCAACCTTAGTCGATTCCTCGACGCCTTCTTTCTCTGTTGAGGAAGTAGTAACTGACACAAGTGCTTCTTTTTCTTCAACTTTAGGCGACGATTCAGCAACCACTGCTTCGACCTCTGCCGTCTGGGCATCGACAACATTCGAACTTGAATCGACATGCTTCTCTTCTGTTGCAATGGCTTCAGAAGAAGGAGCAGGGGTTTTCTCAGGAACAGGGGTGGTCATGAACTTCTCATCTGCAGGGGGTTCTTGTGTCTTGGGCTGTTCATCTTCTTTGGTTTCAACTGCTGGCTCTACAACGGCTTCCTTTACTGCAACCTCTTCGGTTTCAGGGGCTTCTACTTTAGTCTCCTCACTCTGCAAGGGAGAAAAAAACCCTAAGTTTTTAAATGAGTGCCAAAGATTGTGCTTTGCAGACCTAATAAGGTTTTCAGTTGAGTTTTGCAAATCTGTTTTAACCAAGGAAAAGCAATAGCACTCTAAAATCAGTGACATTCCATATCATGTCATCACGGAATCAAACAACAAGGACAGTCCAAAACCAAGGTTCACAGTATCGGACTTTTTCGTATCGGAAAACAAATAACTATTAAATTTTAAAAAATATATTTAAACATAATTTTAAGTATTTTTTATATTGGACACATAAAAGATATTTTATATATTTAAGCTTCGTTCCACATATGCTGAGTCTCTCACAGATCCTACTCGCTACAGATGACTAGTGATATTCCATATCATGTCATTACAGAATCAAACGACAAGGACACTCCAAAACCAAGGTTTACAGTATCAGTATCGGGATTGCTACAAGACACTTTCTACGAGTATCAGGATCGCCGGGTTCGTATCAGAGTATCGAATTTTTTTCGTATCGAAAAACAAATTACTACTAAAATTTTAAAAAATATATTATATATTTAAGCATAATTTTAAGTATTTTTTTGTATTGTTGCTTAGTAATTTGGAATGAAATGAAATAATAATAACCCTTGCGATTGGTTTATCTGTGATAGTTTACCTGCTTTTACAACCTAACTATATTTTTTTACATCTTTGTTGATTGATCCTTTTCGTTCAATATTCTTTGTCGAACTGACCAAAAAAGAGATCTCATGATATCGGTATCGGTCGGATCGAGACATGTCAAATCGAATCGGTATCGACCGTATTGAATCGGTAGATACTGCAAACTATGTCCAAAACATACAAGGCTTCAACAACAAAAGTGCATGGTGCCTATTTCGTGTCATATTCGTGTGATTGAGCAACATGTGTTGACCGACTCAAAATCTAGAAACAATCTTTCATTCAAAATGGTCAATTGAAGATACTGTTGGTGTTGTTTCCTTTGGACTAGTAAAGATAGTCCCACATTGGCTATACCACCAAGTGGGTATCTCAATATAATACTTTGTATGAGTTGAGGTGTGCACATGGGATGTGGTGGGACAGACGGGTGCCATATAGAGGTATTTTTCTAGGAGAAAAAATGATTAACTCCTCATGAAAACATTTATGCTTTTTGTCATGCTCTTGGAATTATTTTCATAAGAGTTAAGCCCCTTCGGACTTAGCGACTCGGACTCGAATTTAGGCTCAAGGGCGCAAAGTGGCACTTTGTTGGCACACTTTGCACTTAGCACGTCAGCATCATCGCATGTCGCTTATGCGCATTTTATGCGCTCGTATATGCGCGAGCTGCATGCGCTGCCGCATGGGCTGCTGCTTGAGGCGGCCTCATATGAGGGTGCTTGCGTGGCCGCTGCTTTCAGAAATATTTGAACGGTTATGAAAATATATGGACTGTTATTCATATTCATTTTTTGTGAAATTTGAATTAATTCATGCCTATCTTTTAGGAATTCGCAATTAATTTGTTCCTATCTTTCCGTAACTAATGGACGACAAGGGTTTCCATCCTCTCTCTATAAATACTCTTTTCGTGCCTCTTGGAGAACTTACTTCGAAAATCAGGAGACGCAGAGAGGTGTTGTTGCTGCCGCCATTGGAGTCCAAGAAGTTCGTGCTTGTCCGAAAAAGAGGTGACATCGAGCGTTCCAGAAGTTCTACGTGAACTTGCTAGTTCCTGAAAGCAGATCGTATGGGGACGAATCTTGCTTTGAGCAACGGTGATCTTCATCACCCCAGCAAGCCGATTTTTTTCTTCTCATTTCTCTTCTTTTCTGCTAGTTGTAATTTCGTTGTCCGACTGCAACTGCGAGTGCAAGGAAGAACGTAAAGTTTATTTTTTCTGATTTCTTTGTAATCATGAGAGCAAGTTGTTATCAGAATCTTTATATAGTTCTTCGTGGTAATCGAGAAAAGTCAGAGTGAAAAATATTGTGTGAACCTCTGATCTGGACCACGCGTTCTTCCATCTTTGGCTAAGCCTTGGGAATAACAATCTCAAAGCAAACTCCGAAGAAAGATGGAGAACTTCCGATCAAGTCTTCTGGACACAAGTTTTCACAAACTTGAGAAGATTGACAGAATTCACTTTGAACATTTGGATGAGGGAATGAGTCATTTGTTAAATATTGAAAGTCAGTTGTCGAAACCTACCATTCCCGAGGATGGAGGAGATAGCGTATGAAGGATGCGCATTTCAGTTGAAAGAAAGATTACAAGATGACCAAGGATTGCAGAGTATGCACACAAGGGACAGACCTTGGCGCATGGCAGACCTTGGCGTATAGCAAGACTTGACGCATGGAAGTGAATTGGAGGTCTTGGCGTATGGTGGCTTATATGCTTGGATTGGCGGATGGTAGCCTATGCACATGAAGGTCACAGCATAATTCAGGACTTGAGCATAGCTGAAATTAGAACTTGACAGTAGAACCAATACGAACCAATATAGCAAGGTATAACTAAAGTTGGTTACTTTAATTACTTAACTTGGTTGCTATGATTGAGCAGGTTAAGTCCTATGGTATGGTTGCTGACCAGTGGATAAAAACTGGTGCATCAACCCACATGTGCTTTAGGAAGAGCTGTTGATCAAGGTCGAACCTTTCTGTGGTAAAGGTCTTGATGGCAAGCAAGGATCAAGCAGATGATCTGGGAATTGGGACATTAGTTCTGAACTTCGAGAAGTTACTGTCAAAGGAGTGCGTGTATCAACGTACCAGTGATTACCAAGGACCTAGTCTCAGGAAGTATAGTGCAGACTTGAAAGTGAACATCCATGGTCGCTAGATGATGATATCTTGGCAGGAGACATACTTTAAAACAAGACGTTCAGTATCAAATGGATGTTCGAGCTTCTGCATCTGAGAAAAGTCTAATTGTAAGAGTTGTGGACCCCAGACTAGGACATGTACTTCGTACTGCAAGATGTCTAGTCTAGGGTTTATCTCCAAATGTAGAGGTATGGAGGTGGAGAAGTGTAAGGTCTGTGCGCAGACAAAGATCACAAGAAATTCGTTCAAACAGGTAAACCGAAGTACGGATCTTCTGGAGTTGGTTCACTCAGATATTTGTGACTTCAAGTAGTTCTCCACAAAGGTCAAGAGGAAGTACTTCATTACTTTCATCGACGACTACTCGAAGTACGCGTTCGTCTATCTGCTCAAGTCAAAAGACGAAGCATTCGGGAAGTTCAAGGAGTTCAGGGTTGAGTTTGAACGTCAAATGGACAACAACTCAAGAGACTCAGAAGTGATCAAGGCGGAAAGTATAGGTCTATTGTATTCGTATCGTTCTGCAAAGAACATAGAATTGTCAATGAGACAACTGCTCCGTATTCTCCTCAATCAAATGTAGTAGCTGAAAGGAAGAACATGTCGTTAACAGAATTGATGAACTCAATGTTGTTGATTGTGAATCTTCCAAACTACTTCTGGGAAGAAGCTGTGCAGACGGCTACGTTCATTCTGAACAGAGTGTCATACGCAACTTCAGATGTCACTCATCAGGAACTCTGATTCAGCGTCAGACCCAACTTGAATGTCATTCGAGTGTAGGGGTGTCTAGCATCTGTAAAGCTTCCGAATTTAAAGATTCAGAAGCTGGAATCAAGGATTATGAAGACAATCTTTCAGGGTGATGCTGAGTAGAGTGATGCTCAGAAATTTTTTGATATCGAATCTAATCATATCATTGAATCTCGCGACGCAAAACTCTTCGAAGATAAATTTGCAAGACACAAGTATATTGTTATTGCGGATATTACGAAAAATAGTGTGGGTGCACAGGAGGCTGAAGGTTCCAACGAAGATGTAGTCCAAGAAGAAGTTGGCATCCCAACGACAACGATCGAACAAGAACTCGCAGAGCCTGTGTCTAAGCGAGTGAGGAGAGTGAACGACTTCGAAGAAGATTTTGTTACCTATCATATGGAAGCAGATCCGCTTACCTATGATGAGGCGATGAAGACCAGAGATGTTGTTTTCTGGAGGAAGGCTATAAATAATGAGAGTGACTCAATAACCTCCAACCATACTTGGGTGTTGGCCAATCTGCCTGAAGGAGTTAAACCAATTGGATGCAAATGGATCTTCAAGAAGAAGATGAAAGCCGATGGAACTGTTGACAAGTTCAAGGCAAGGTTGGTGGCCAAAGGATTTTCTCAGAAGCAGGAGATCGACTACTTCGACACACATGCTTCAGTAGCGTGGATGACGACCATTATGATATTGATTGCTCTGAGTGCAATTCACAAGCTAGTTATTCATCAGATGGATGTTAAAATAATATTTCTGAATAGAGAGTTGACCGAAGAGATTTACATACAACAACCAGAAGGATTTGTCGTCAAAGAGCTTGAAGACAAAGTCTACAAGTTGGTAAAATTACTATACGGTCTGAAACAAGCCCCTAAGATGTGGCGTGAGAACTTTGACAAAGTTATAAGGTCAAACGGCTACAAGGTCAGTGAGACGGACACGTGTGTTTACACAAAGTTCGCTAACGGGAGATGAGTCATCGTTTGTCTGTACGTGGACGACATGATGGTCCTAGGTACGGAACTAGCACGTGTCACTGAAACAAAGGAGTTTCTCTCATCTAAGTTCAGTATGAAGGACTTAGGGAAAGTTGATGTTATCCTCGGGATAAGGTTATTCGGACGGACACTGGAGTGGCACTGTCACAGTCCCATTATAGTGAGAAGATGCTCACACGCTATGGATATCAGGATCATCCAGGGATCGATACTTCGTACATATGCGACAAGAAGCTGAAGCCAAATCCTAGGGAAAGCGTCAGACAGCTGGAGTATTCAAGCGCCTTCGAAAGTTTGATGTATGCAACAACTGCCACAAGGCCTGACATTACTTTCGTTGTGGGGATGCTGAGTCGATTCATGAGTAACCCAGGTGTGGAACACTGGAAGGCTGTGAAGAGAGTGATGAGACATCTCAGGAGGACTCAGAAGTATGCGCTGCACTACAGCGGGTATCCGACAGTAGTGGAAGGCTTCAGTGATGTAAGCTGGTGTTCAAAAGTAGAGAGCGAAATGTCCACAGGAGGATACGTCTTTTCCATGGATGGAGTTGTTATATCGTGGAAGTCGAAGAAGCAGACTATGCTCTCTCATTCCTCGATGGAATCTGAGTTTTATGCACTGGCGGCTGTAAACCCTCTCGATTTATTCTGTAGATAGTTAGAGTGGTTTAGGAAAATTTTGATAGAAGATATCGAGGTTTAGAGTAGAGAATATTTACCTGGAATTTTAATCCAATTAATTTAAACCATTGGCACACCCTATCTTTGTCTAATTATTCGGAGCCCATTATCAGCCCATAAATTCCGTACAAATATTGTACACTCGACTCAACTCGCCAAATTAGGCACTGGACTTTTCTGACTGTTAAAATCAACTCTTGTGTGCTCTAAATTAATTGTACAACATTTTCGAAAATCGTAACCCGTATTTAATTCTGTATCGGACACCTGTGTCGTTACCATCGATTTTGGGGTACCAACTTAACCCGTTGAGCCGGACCAACAAAAGGGTCCAAGACCGACTCTAAGCCCCCACCATTTTTGGCCTTTGCGCCGTTTCCAGATTTTGACCCCGCGGACCCCAATTAAATTAAATTCGCGGAACGCGTTATCTTTAATTAAATCGGGATTTACCAACTCTGTAAATTCTATTTTAATATTAAATTAATCCCAATGCCCATTTAATTAAACCCGTTCCTCACCCACATTACCCCCTCGTCATACATTTTAATAAACGAAATTTTCGGCACAATTTTTGCGTCATTTCATGTGCCCATGCAAATTTCCGAATTTACGGGGGCTTATTTGCAATTATTGAATTGTTGGCTACACCTTATTGGTCATGATTAATTGTTGGGTCCCAATATGGGGTCCCAAACCCAAATCCCTC
Organism: Iris macrosiphon; assembly: GCA_036927795.1. Lineage (NCBI taxonomy): Eukaryota > Viridiplantae > Streptophyta > Magnoliopsida > Asparagales > Iridaceae > Iris > Iris macrosiphon. The sequence continues at coordinate 179,900,383 of JAYESA010000001.1, forward strand.
ATTCCTCACATGAAGAAACCCTCCCCTCTTCATGATGAATCTCAACCATCCATTCTATTAATTCAAATCATTCTCCACCCTCCATCCAACACAACCCTTCCTATAAAGCATCACATCACCCACCCTCACACTTCCCAACCGGCCCTAATCCCAACATTTGGGAAACCTCATCCCCACTCTCTCTCCTCCCTCCTCCATTTCATACGTAGCAAATCTTCTCCTTCCCTTCTTCTTCTTCTCTTCCATTCTTCTCCTACCTTTCTTCTCCTTGAAAGAGTTGCTCCGGCCGGCCACTGTACTTCCCCGACCGCCCGCTCCGACCAGACCCGCCCGCGACTGCGGTGGTGGACAGCAGCTCCAGCGGATGCACCCCGCTCTGGCGGTGCACTGACGGCCCCCGCGGCGGCTCCGGCCGGCCAGCCAGCCTCCCTGCCGACCATGGCAGCACAGCCAGCCTCCCTGCCGACCATGGCAGCACAGCCGCCGGACTGTGCTGACTCCTCCATCTCCCCTCCTCCATCTCCACTCCTCCATTACCATCACTACCACCACCGGATACCATCACTACCACCACCATCACCACCCATACTCCAGTTGACTGATCCCGACTCCGACTTCACAACGTCCGCCGTATCCTGCTGCTCTCCGTCGACTGTGCAGTCCGCGGTCCAGCGATGAACCGACTGCAGAGCTATCATCTTCCTTGTCCTCGTCCCATCCTCGTGTAAGCTTCCTTCCCCTAGTGTCCATCTCCATTATAGCTTGATACATGAGTTAGGTTTTCATGCTTATGCAGAATATTGTTTCTATTAGGGTGATGAGTTGGGTTATTAATTTTTGCTGTGCTATGGGTTGTGGAGACAAGGGGTGATGCAAGGATGATATTGTTTGGAAGAAGGGGAGTACTGTTTTACATGAGTCATGAAGTTGAGGAAGGTCTAGAAATTGAGGGTAAGTGAATGCATCGAGATTTAGGTTTTCTTTTACATCATTTTTTTGTGTGCATATTAATTATTACTGATGAGCAGGTGATTTATGGAGAAGAGGTGGTGATAACTTTAAGCTGTTAATTATTTCAAGGATTTGATTACTAGTGACAAAGTCAGTCGAGGAATACAATTATATATATTTGTGTACTGTACATATATGAGATTTTAGGATTTATTTCGTAAGTTTAATGGGAAATTAGTGGTTAAATGCTGAGAAGAGATTTTAATGATGTTGTATGCAAGTGATGGTAGATGCTAAATCAATTAATGAAGATTAATTTGATGAGAAATGAGATGATGATATTTTGAACACCGATGAACATTAAGGAGCAGGTATTGGCGGTGAACTAGTGTGTAACATCAAACCCCTAGTCATTCTTTGAGGATTGAAATAATGTCGAATTTAATTGAATACTAGTTATTGTGTAATGGTAAATGTTGTATATAACTGAGGGTTCAATAAACAACTATTTATTTATTTCGAGGATGATAGAAACCGTGCTTGTTAACATCTGTGAACACTGAGGTAAAACTGAGGATTGGATCATGTGTCGGACCACGAAATATTGTGATGAACATAATAAGATGGAGGTTTGGATTGATGATAGGGTACTGATGATTAGCTGATTTGACCATCGTACCGACAGTCAACTGTGGTCAACCCCCCCAGGGTCTTGTCCCTGGGAGTCGTAGTTGAGACAGAGTTTAGATGTAGATGTGTGTTGCATCCCTGTCTGTTATGGAACGGATTATTGATTATTGGTTTGTATCTTATCTCTAGGTACTATGGGACCTGCGGACTTGGACGTGGTACCGGATCCCCGTCATCAGTAGCTGGACGCAGGCAAGTGTACCTTGCCACCCTGTATTTCAGTTTTCAGATACTTGTTGTTCTTTATGTACATAGTGCACATAGTTATGTCGACGTTCGGTACTTCGCGTCCGGTTCACAACCGGGTGAAGACATACGTCGTAGCGTCCTAGGAAGATTGTTGGATGATTCGTAGTTTCTCGATATGCGTACCTGAGTTTATCGATACCCCAGGACACACTCATACACTGTGATCGTGCCAGATTCCTGTATCCTGATACTGACATCATGACCAGAGACTGGGACGACCTTAGGGTCGCGTCTGTTGAGTTATTCCTTGTGTCGAGACTGTTAGCTAGAGGTTCAGGGTCAGCGCACTATCGCTGACCACTTGGGAAGGGGAAGACAGTTACTAGACGTTTGGGCTACTCTGCACGCGCTTATATATGTACCTGTTGTAATCCTGCTTGATAGTGTAGTGGTAACACCCGTGTGTCTCTGTGCTCGGAGCTGCGGTACGACCCGTGTGTCTCTGTGTTCGGAGCTGCGGTTTTATTTTGGACAGCCCACGCGTCGAACGTTGTCTTTAAACTGAGTCACACTAGTTGGTTATGATAGAGTACCCTGTCGTGCACTTGTACTTTCTGTTTACTTGGCATGCTATATTTCTGTACCTTGTTACGTCCCTCTGAGGACCTGGTTCCCTGCCAGTTTTGCAGCATAGACGGTTTCGGAGCACTTGGAGATACTGATGGAGTGGCATATCTTGCGAGCATGGTAACAGGTACTCACATTATATCTACCGGTATTATGGTTATTTTACATTGATTATTCCTCTGCTGTTGTAGCCTAGTTTTGTAGACTCATACTTCTTCTCGAGTCTATTCGAGTTAGTGTGTTATTGGGCGGCCGACTTTAGCACATATAGCTCTTTCTTGTATACTGATGTACATTGTGGATTGAGACATAGAGGTTTACATTTATGGGATATCTAGATTGTGCCCTTTATTTTACAGCTTATACGTATTCGAGTCAGACCAGAGTCTGGTCGAATGCGTAGCTGGCGTGTCACGTATTCCTGGTCCTACGTATTTTGGGACTGGGGCGTGACAGCGGCTGCAGCAGATGAAACAGAATGGCTTCGGGAGCTCATGTATGATGTTCCATTGGTTGGTGCACAGATTTCGGCGGTACCGATATACTGCGACAACCAGGCGACTGCAGCAGTGACATCAAATGACCTCTTCAATGGTAAGAAGAGGACTTTGCAGTTGAGGCACATGACAATGAATTATCTGATAAAGACTGGAGTCATTGTCGTGATTGATGTTCGGAACCAGGAAAATCTGGTGGATCCATTCACCAAGGGTCTTAAGCGTCAGCTGGTCGAGGACACATCAAGAAAAATAGGCTTGAAGACATTATGATATTGAGTCTTTATAATTCTACCATAAAGTTTTATGCTATTAGTTCAAAAAAAAATCTACTAGACATCTAGCTTTTGGTTCAAAGAAGGACCATTGACTGAGAGAATATTAGTTACAGTGGATAGTCCTCAGGGATATTATGGGATACGTACCTGGAATCACTGTGGTATACTATTTGTTCTTGAACAGAACATTTCCTGTGGGAGGATGGCTTTGACATCTTAATGAGTTCTAAGATAAAGTGAATATCCGGTGTGCATTACAGGAAGTACGTAGTTTCAGCACTATAAGGGACTTGTATCTCATGCTACAGTGGCATGACACCACAGAGGTAAAAGATGTAAATTATCGGCATTAAATCATGTCATAACGGCGTAGCACCGCACATAGGCAGGTAGCCTAATGCTGTAGAATTAAGAGTGGTAGGCAACACTACAAAGAGGTCGATGACCTTATGTTACAGTAGTGTGACACCACAGAGGTAAAAGATATAAGTCCTCGATAAAAAATCGTCACAACGGCGTAACACCGCAAAAAAATGCAATGCTTCATGCTGGATAGTTTGGCACTACAAAGAGGCTGAGACCTCATGCTACAGTGGATGATACCACATGAGGGCGTGAACCTCGGCTTTAGACCATGTTATAGCGGCGTAGCACCGCAAGAAAGCACAAGTCTTCATGTCAACGACTCTTTAAAAGAACTCACCTATAGTGTATGGAAAGAGATACATGCCGTCTCTTGTAGAAAAACTTATAAACGACCAAAATACATACACCGAAACCAGGAGTGCACAGGGCCTTCAATGTGCAACCAGAAGCACAGCTGATGTCATTTTGTGAGTGGAAAAGAATTGCAGCTATGGTGCAAAATTCAAGGCTTAGTCCATTCTTGTATTATACTGCTATTCGACTCATGCGGAAAGATTCAAGTCAAAGCGGCATCTATCCTAATGCATGATGGACAGTCACTGTGGGGAACGCTCAACCCAGATATATTGATATATGTGGAGATTGTTGGTGTTATTTTCTTTGGACTAGTAAAAGATAGTCCCACATTGGCTACACCACCAAGTGGGTATCTTGATATAATACTTTGTATGAGTTGAGGTGTGCACATGGGGTGTGGTGGGGCACATGGGTGCCATGTGGGAGTATTTTTCTAGAAGAAAAAATGATTAACTCTTCATGAAAGCATTTATGCTTTTTGTCATGCTCTTGGAATTATTTCCATAGGAGTTAAGCCCCAAAGGGACTTAGCGATTCGGACTCGAACTCGAACTCGAACTCGAACTCGGACTCAAGGGCGCAAAGTAGCGCTTTGTTGGCATAGCATCGTCGCATGACGCTTGTGCGCATTTGATGAGCTCATGAGCTTGGATATGCACGAGCCACATGCGCTGGCCACATGAGCTGGCCACATGGGCGGCCGCATGTGAGGTTGCTTGCGTGACCACTGCTTTCAAAAATATTTGAACGGTTATGGAAATATATATATTGTTATTCAGATCCGTTTTTTGTGGAATTTGAATTAATTCGTGCTTATCTTTTAAGAATTCGCAATTAATTTGTTTTATGTTTCTGTAACTAATGGGCGGCTAGGGTTTCCACCCTCTATCTATAAATACTCTTTTCGTGCCTCTTTGAGAATTTACTTCGAAAATCAGGAGACGAAGAGAATTGTTGTTGTCGCCGTCATTGGAGTCCAGGAAGTTCGTGCGAGTCCGAAAAATAGGTGACATGGAGCGTTCCAGAAGTTATACGTGAACTTGCTGGTTCCTGGAAGCATATCGTGTGGGGACGAATCTTGCTTTGAGCAACGGTGATCTTTATCACCCCAGCAAGCAGATTCCCTTATTCTTTCTCTTCTCTTCTGTTAGTTGTAATTTCGTTCTGTCCGTCTGCAACTGCAAGTGCAAGGAAGAACGTACAGTTTATTTTTTTTTCTGATTTTTTTGTAATCTTGAGAGCAAGTTGTTATCAGAAACTTTATATAGTTTTTCGTGATGATCGAAAAAAGTCAGAGTGAGAACTTTTGTGTGAACCTCTGATCTCGACCACGCGTTCTTCTATCTTTGACTAAGTCTTGGAAATAACAGATACTACGTTGCACACTACATTGGAAAAAGTGAGAAAGGGCTTGGGTGTTTGGGGCTTTGATATCAATTGTGAACTGTCACAGCCAAAAAGCAGCAGAATGATAAGCTGGGAGCCTCACTAGAAGCTTTGAAATACTTGATATTATTTGTTGTTGCAAAAGTTATGGCAACGAGTAGTACGAGGAAAAGAGTAAAGGAAGAGGGGTGTCATAGAAAGCTAAAGAAGTATTTACCATCATGGATTCATGTGATGGTCTTTGGCTAAAGGAGGAACAATTTTCCATAGAATATTTCAAAATTTAAAACCTCAATCTTCAATTTCTTTGCATAAAATCTATGTTGCAGAAATAAGAATATGATATGCCATGTGGACACAGCAATATTACTCTGGTACATGTTTTGGTATATTCTAGTATATTCTGAAATGCGATCACATTATGTTGTATATTAATCTTTATATATAGAGGAGTCTGACATATTATGTTAGACATTGAGTTTGATGTGAAAAAGACAGGAGGATTGAGCAAAACTAAACTGAAATAATTATAGTTATATGACTAAGAAATAAGTATTTAATAAGTTGGAAGATTTTGGATTATATGCGGATGTAACCAAAACCAGATTTTGGCAGCTCCTTGAGGCCATGTCCCATCTCCCATCTCTTGTGGTGTTATCAAGTAGCAGATGCACATGAGCCACGTGTGTGCATCAGGAATCTCATGGTTGGTCGTATGTAAAAAAAAAAAAAAAAAAAAAAAAAAAGAAAAAAAGAAAAAAAAAAGGACTAATTAGAGTTTATATTCTGGATTTTATATCAGTTTAGAGTTTAAGTCCTAACTTATTCAATTAAAAAATTTAGACCTTAAATTTTTATTTTTTGTTTATTTTTCTATTAGACTATTTCTCTCGTGCTTGACAATAAAATCTTCTTATTTATACTAGAGAGGGTATAATGAAAAAATAAAACAAAAAATAAAAATTTAAAGTCTAAATTTTTTAATTGGATATGTTAGGACTTAAACGCTAAGTTGATATAAAATTCAGAGTATAAACTCTAATTAGTATAAAAAAAAAACACTGATTCAAGTTTTAAAAAAAATGAAATTTAGCTGATAGTGATTAATGCTACATCCTCCAATTGAATTTTGTTATGGAAACTACAACGTTGTTCGACCCGGCCTCTGGAGGCTGCCCGCGCAAGTCCGCAACCACGTGGCGGCCGTCCATTGGCTCCCCCGACCGGGTAAGTTTGAGCTAGCAGGGGGACCAATGGCTGCCGACCACGTGGGCGCAGTCCAGTATGAGCAACCCTGAGGGCGGACAATTTTTTTTCTTTTGATATTGGCCCCACAATTGGCAATAAGCTGATTAATTATCTTAACCAATATTTAAGTTGGTTTTTGGTATTGACGTTGCCTTTCAAAAGCAGCAAGTTATCCTATAAGAGGTTGTTCGGTAAATCTTAAGGGAAAAAAAACTTAGATTTGAACCTTCAGGAAAAAATGGATATGAATATATACACTTTCTTATCTCTCTAGTAGGGAAGAAAGATATTTGGTTAGAATAAAAAAAAGTAAAAAATAGAAAATAGAAGAATATATTATAATAATAAAAATTATGATAATTATTTTAGTAAAAATTATAACAGTAGTTAATCCAATAAAAGTTATCGAAAAAGTAAACAGAGATTGGTGTTGCCAAATCGATTTTGCTGTAAGTTGTAGCAGATCAGATCCTCTGTGTTTCCAGAAGCATTCAATGACAAGTGGGCCAGACATCACAGAAGAGACTTCTGTAGTGGCACGTCATGGAATGCTTGCGAAGACACTTGGTGATGCTTATGCGTTTCTGAAAGCTACCTTTTCATTATATTATTGTCTCAAATTCAACACAGTGTTTTAAAAAATCGGATCGAAAATCGATTGGTACAAGAAATTGGATTAGGTCAAACTGGTTCAACCAGTGGCTCAACAAATAGGTTAATCTAAATTGTTAAAGTTTAATTTATTCTATATACTAATTTTTATAAAAAAAATTTATTTACAACCGTTTTAAAAGAAAAATAGCGGATCAACACGCATTCAACTCAAAAAAGTTACCGAATCATGGGTGAATCCGTTGAACTTCTTATGGTCAATATCTCATGTATTTACATGGATAGCAAGGTGTTCAAACCATGCTGCTCTTTAAAGCTTTGAATTCTACTTGGATTTGATTCAAATTTCAATATCTTTCTTTTTCACTTTACTTTTATCAGGGTGTTCAAACCATGCTCTTTGAAGCTTTCAATTCTACTTTGATTTGGTTCAAATTCCAATACTTTTCTTTTTCACTCTACTTTTATCTTTCTCGCTAGATTTGTTACTTACAACCATAACTTGAAACATAGATGATACTATATTGAAGCTAAGTGGAAAAACAAAATTAAAATTAAAATTTTTAAGTGGATTATCGAAACTATTTTAAATTTATTACAGTTTAAAAAAAACATCTTTGATACATTAAGGATATTTTTGATAACCTATTTTAATCCGTCTACATTTGACCATTAAAGTTAAACCCAAAAGTTTTGTGGCACACTATAACTAAATATGTATTTACGTTATACACATATCCACAAGCTATCAAGCCCAACAAGTAATATCAAAACCAAACTAAAACTTATATGGATTAAGCATAAATTCATCCTTCCAACTTTCATACAAATATAGTTAAATAAAATAAATGAATAAAAATTTGCAAAATACTATAAATAAACTAACCTATTTGTTTCCAAAGATTTATATGTATTTTTATTCTATTTGATGTGAAAACTAGAAAAAATAAATGAAAATCTCTACTATTGTAATTATTGTAGTGCTGGATTAGAAATGACTGAAAGATGAACCGTATAATTCGTATATATATCATCATTTAAATAAATTAAAAAATTAATAAAAAGATAACTAAATAATTACCTAAATATTTCATTAATTATTTAAAAAAAACTTAACAAACATTTAACTATGTAATATGATATATTTAGGTCTCGCATAAATTATAAAATTAGTGTTTGGATCTCCAAAAAATAATAATTAGTATTTTGGTCGCGAAAGTGTCGCAAAAAATAATTAGTGACACTTTTGATACACTTTTCGTGACCGTTACTAATTATTTTGGAGATTTAAATACTAATTTTAACTCCACTAAGTTTGTAGGAGTCAATTTCTTTCGTTGCTTGAATTCAATGTCTAAAAATAATATTTTTATGTTTAATTTTTTATAATATTTTTTTAACGTAAGTGCAAATAACTAGTGCGATTAAAAAAAAAAATCAATCATGTACCTCCTTAAACAAGTGACCGAGGGACTTGCGTTCGTCGACGACGACGACATCATTTGTTACATTGGTCTCCTCTGTCACCGTGACCTCCTTCTTCTCCTCCTCCTCGTCCACCTCGACTGCAACGACCTTGGGCTTCTCTTCGATGGGACGAGGAGCCGCAACCTCCTCCTCCTTCAGCTCCCTTGGCTTCGTCGCGCAACCACCCATTAATATGACGATCTATTCTCTCTCCTCCTCAAATCAACAACAAGAAGAAGAGCTATAGAGAGAGAGAGAGAGAGAGAGAGAGAGAGGAGAATAAAATTGGTAGGAATGGGAAATTGGTAGCGGGAATAGAAAGGATTTATTTATTTATTTATTTATACAGCGGATGGCTGAAAGACGTAATTATTTGGAACTCACGTGGGCATTCATGGGACGGGGGGTTGTAAATTTAGTAACTACATACAGGCTGTCGCGCCTTGTTTTCAGGTGAGGTGCGGTACGTCTATCTATGTTGGTCCGCAATTGCAGGAAGGGTGCGGGGACCACGTTTCCCATATGGACCCACGGGGTTGGCTCCGTGAGGCCTACAAGCTGTGTGTGTCGACTAAAACTTTTATACATCTACTGTATGATACGTGGGCTCTCTTTTATTTTCGTAAAGTGTACAAGTATATTTATATAGAGGAGGGTTCATCTGTCATACAGTCATATGTATCAAATATTTGATACAACCATCTGTATTAAAGTTTTACTCGTGTGTCATGTCATCTGTGTCGTGGGATGCACTTTCTTTTTTTACTTTTAATTTAATTAATTAACTAATTAAGGATCGGAAATAGGTATGTCAATGTGGACCTTCCGAATGGACTGGAGTAGGGGTGAGCGTCAGTTCGATTCGGTACAAAATCGAATCGAATAAGGAAAATCGAATTCGATCGAAAACCAAATAAGCAAAATCAAAATCGAACCGAATTAGACTATAACCGAACCGAATTAAATCGGTTCGATTTTCGGTTTATTTACAATTTTTTTTAATATATATATATTAAATAAATATTTCTTGATATATTTAGTTTATATATATATATATATATATATATATATATATATAAACTAAATTTTTTTATTAAGTTTTCGGTTTTTGATCGAAATCGAAACTTAATAATTTTTTTTAATATTTTCAAAACCGAACCGATTTTTTTTTTGTTTTTTAAACCGAACCGAATCTTTTATTCGATTCGTTTCGATTTTTGGTCTAAAATCGAATAATGCTCACCCCTAGACTGAGTTGGAATTTGGAGGTTTATTTTACTTATTTTTATTAGAGCCCGGCAAATGGAAACTAGAAAGTATAGGAAGATAGTGTCACGACCCGATTCCTTAGAATCGTTGGGGCGTCCCCCGAATCGTGATGCCGTGCGGGCCTGGGGTTGCGCCCGCACAAGACTAAAGTATTTTCATAGCAAGCACATATTCAGAGTACGCAGATAAATTGAAACACATATTTGAAACATGAAAAAGTTCTCTTTATTGATAATGAACATCTATTACAAACTCCTGAACGAGTCAACTAATATGCCGAACGGCTTACAAAAGTGTTGACTCAAAATGAGATAGCAGTCCTGTACATTACATCCCTTTATAACTCAAAATGATAAAGACCTCCTGGCTGGAGGACGGCTTTGCCACGAAGTTGTATTTGTGTATGAAGAGTTGCAAGCTTCTGGCTCCAAAATGCTTCAAGGGGCGCGGTGAAGATGCGCCAACAGCTGGACTGGATCGGGAAGACGACTTCGGCTCCTCGCTCGGTTCGCCTTGGTGCGGAGAACCTGTTTTCTACGAGGGTCAGCATGTCGAAACATACTGGTGAAGGCGAGCTAACCGAACTATACCAATCAACACGTTGTTTAATGAAGCATGCATATTTTGTGGGTTTCTATCTTGCCTTAGTTCATTTACAAGTAAGCAGCATATATAATTTACTGAAATGAACGTGCCACCGTTCGGTGGATTTTACCTGTCCGTCTGAATGACCTGCACAATACTTACCATGCCTTCCCTGCCACGAAGACACAAGTTAGTATGCAACAGGTTTAAATATACACAGGGATCACTGGCTTAATGCCACAAATGGACGGTTTATAGTCTCGGGACAAGAATGTTATGCAACGCAGGTGGCGAGCCCCGCTACATAGCATCCCGTCCATGACAAACGACTATACGAACTCTTCCGCCCGGATCGGATCGGCCCCAGTGCCCTGGCGGCCGTCCGTGAAAGCCAAAATACCTTGTGCACAAGTTGTCCGTGATCAAGCACATTTAGTTCGAATTATTTCACATGAATTTACAAACGAATTTCAAACGAATATAGGCAAGCTCCATAGCACAAATGTTTTGCATAGTCTTACTGACAGTTTGTTTCATAACAAGCATATATTTCCATACTTAGCACGATTCATAGAACAGTTATAAACGAACTAGCATACAGGATGATAACCGTTCATAAGTTTAGTTGACAAGCAATATTTCCAAGTCTATTCCCTTTTTATCTTGATCTCTTTTATTATTACTTGGTATCGTTTGATCGGGGCAAAGAAGAATGCAAGATTTAGGGTGTGAAGCTTGGAAGCAGGGCTAGCTAATCGGGTTGGTAGCCACTCACTTAGAAGTTGGAAGGGAGAAGGAAAGAGGCGCTTCACGACTCCGCTCGCAAGACGCCTACTGCTCGTTCACCTGCATACGAACAGCTCGATTAATATTTCTTCCTCTCTTTCCAATCTCGGAATTGAAGTGCAGTTCAATGAACGAAAACAATGAAAACCATCGAAACCGTTCAAGGAAAACAAGCAAATCCCAAAACCAACTCAAAGCACGAAAGCAACAAGCGACATCGAAAACCGAGGCAATAAAAGATAGCAGCGGAGAGGTCCCTCCTGACTCTGCCGCTAAGTCGATCCTTGGGATGCGGTCCACTGAATATGGGAATCGATTCCGAAGAAATAAATCCATTACGAGGACGAGTTCTTAATTCAATCTATCCCGATCGAACGATACCGTCTTGTGTTTTTTAGCCGCGCTCCTCGAATAGGAGGAACGGGGCGCTACAGATAGAACTAATTTCTCTTTTAGTTACTTGTGTTTAGTATTTTTTATTTTATTTTTATTTTTGTCATAATGCTCGGGGTCCGAAGTAGCGCTCGAGACTTTGTGCATATTGTATTATATGTCTTTGGGCCCACTACCTTCAAACTCCCACAATTTATAAATAATACGTCCCCGTGGCTCGATCCACTGATATTCTGTCATCCAGCCAAGGTCTATACCTCTCATCTGTAACCACAAGAGCCACTCGAGTTCGGTGCTTGTGTTTAGTAATTGAAAACTAAATTTAAAAAGTTGTAGCACTCACCCTCAAAATGGAACATTTTTACTTTTCATCCGAATAGATAAAAATTCATCTTTACTTTATTTTTATAAAGATGTTTAAAAAACAATTTAAAATTAACCGTCTAAGTCGTATATATATCATCACGTAATTTAAAATAAAAAAAATTATAAATTCTAATTTATTATTTAATTATATAATATTATATAATTATAGCTAAGCACATCTAATTTATGTGGTTAATGTGAACGGTATTTTTTAACTGGATGGGTTCGATCCCACAGAATAGTCTATAACAAATTTTAGTTAAATTTTTTTTACGTGCCTGTAATGCATGTTACTATTAAGAAGAGTGTAAAACTTTGATACAGTCGGCGGTATCAATGTTTTGATACCGTCCATATATGACATGTGGGCCTCTCTCTCTCTCTCTCTCTCTCTCTCTCTCTCTAAAAACAAGGGTGGCGGTGATGTGGCACAATCCTAACCACATAAACGAGAGGAGGGGGTTAAGTGCAATTTGCCAATTATGTAATGTGTGGTTGGAATTGTGCCACGTCACCGCCACCCTTGTTTTGAGAGTGAGGTGCCATCTCACCTCCCTTATTCTCTCTCTCTCTCTCTCTCTCTCTCTATATATATATATATATATATATATATATATAGTGTACGAAGAAAGAGGGAGGGCCCACATGTCATACATGAACGGTATCAATGATACCGTCTATTGTATCAAAATTTTATTAGAAAGTAATGAGAAGCAACAATAATTACTTTTTTATTACTCTTTATTTTTGAAAAGCAAAAACTCACACATTAAGCCCTTCTTATTATCTTTTATTATTAGGATGTTATTATTAGCTACAAGTACCATTTTATAATTTCTCTATCAAACAAACGATATTTTACGTTGAAAATTTAGTTTCATTAGGTTTCTAAAAATCGCTAAAAACTAAGTTTCTTATTTTCTACAAATTTCCATTTGCCTAAAAGGAGGCATAGATGGAGTTGAATATTCTTGATGTAGGTGGAGGTGAAGGTAGATGTTTCAACCAGTGTTTTAAAATATCGGACCGAGCTGACCGGTTGATTTGTGAACCAGAAATTCTTTCGGATCGGACCAGTGTTGACACATGTTATTTTAAAAACTGGTTGTAAATAAATGTTTTTAAAAAAAATTATGTCTAGAAGGAATTGAACTTGGTTGAACCACTGGTTGACCTGGTTTGATCCAACCCGATGTCTTAGTCGGGTTGATCTCCGGTCTGGTTTTCAAAACATGATTTCAACCTCTGCCCCCATATATCTCTTGGCTACTACTAATCGGATCTGAGAACCTGGACCTTAGCCTGACGCGATGTTGCATTATTTAGATCTAGACTTGTCTTTATTCGGCTGCAGTTTAATCCCATAGACATGGTCCCTAGTAAGAGTAGGATCATGATACATAATCCATATACTTGATCTGAGTCCAAGCTCAAATACACCCAGACCAAAAGTATAAATTTGTAAAATATTAGTTATTTTAGTAATAAATCTGATTCTAATATGATATACATAGCAGTCCATGAGATCGTGGCCTGTTGGTTATGATGGAAAGCTTTCGTGAAGATGAACACAGTCCGAATCCTTCTTGAAAAAGTATTTTCTAATCCGATAAAAATGACATATGAAAAGAAATAAAAAATGATATACATAGCAGTTCCGAGTTTTATAACAAAAGATGGTACAGTCTCTCTAAATCCTTTGGACCCCACATAAGTTTCATATTCGAGTTGCTATTGCCGGAAGTGACACAACCCTGATCTAAGAACAGAATCAGCCAACTCGGTTGGCAAAAAATACAAGCACAATTTCGGCCAACTGTGTTGGCAAAAATTGGCCATGTGGGGCCCGCGGTTGGGTTGTGATAGTTTTGTTTGGTTTATTAGTTTGTTTTATTATTATTTTTTTCAATTAGTTATATTTTGGGTTTTTTTATTTAGTTTTTTCTATTTCGTTTTGTTTTTGTTTTGGATTTTGATTTTTTTGAATTAGTTTTTTTTGATTTAGTTTAGTTTTGGAATTTGGTTTAAGAAAATTTACTTTAACGAAATAAAATTTAAATAAATTAACTGTAAAGAAAAATATAGATTTTTTTTCTTAAAAGAAACGGTTTGTTTTTTTTTTAGAAAATTGTAAAGAAAATTTTTCTTTTTGCAATGTTTGATAATAAAAAAAAACTAAATAAAGAAAAAAATTAGTATTTTTTTTGTCCTCTAAACGGTGTTTCGTCAACGTTCTCAGAATCGAACCAAACTTGGGCCACAGGACCAGCGTAACGCTGCGAATCCGATGGCGTAAGTTTCGTTGCGAAACGACAAGCACACACGAAGTTATGACAAATGTCGGAACAGGTCGATACGGTATTTTTCGACGGATACGCTTTGATTTTGCTGTGCACCCACATCCAAATCAAGTTCTGCAAAATCTCACAAGTTCGCGTTGACGATACGCGCCTTTTGGTGTAATCCTCACGCGACGAAGTCGCCTCGTTTGGCGGGACGCATTCCGTATCAAAATTTTTTAAAGTTTTGAAAACAGATTTTTCTTGATTTTGGAAGTTGATTTTACAGAAATTGAGGGCAAATAAAAATAACTAAAAGATGAGTTTTAAACTTGGTTATGTTTTCTAAAAGTCTATTTAAGTGGATTTGTAAAACACTAATCGAGTTGGTAGAAAACTGGACGTGGACAAGGGTAGTTGGACTGAAATATGACAGTTTTGAAAAATGAGTTTTCGTCCAACTTTCGATTCGATTCTCTCTTAAAATAATCCGTTTAAAATTAAAATACTTGAAGGGGATTAAAGAGGGTAGGGTTGTGAATGTACCAGCGAAGAAAGATTAGAATTTGGTTGACTGACGGAGGAGAAACGTCACCGCAAAGTCGGAGTCGGAGGATGTCACGCGCGCAAAATCAAACCAAACCAAAATCCAAATTTTAAACCCAAATAAAAATCAAACAAAAATCCAAAACTAAACTAAAAAAAAAAAATCAAAATCCAAAACAAAACTAAATAGAAAAAATAAATAAATAAAACCAAAACATAACTAATTAAAATCCAAAAAAAAACCAAAATCAGCCACTGATTTTGTGCAAGTGGGGCCCGCGGGTTGGGTTGGGATGGTTTGGTTTGGTTTGATTTGTTTAATGAGTTTTTTTTTAATTAGTTATGTTTTGTTTTGTTTTATTTATTTATTTTTTTCTATTTAGTTTTATTTTGGATTTTGATTTTTTTTATTCAGTTTAGTTTTGGATTTTTTTTTTTTTTTTTTTTTGTTTAGTTTGGGATTTTGGTTTGATTTTTTTTTGGGTTTGAAGTTTGGATTTTGGTTTGGTTTGATTTTCCGCGCGTGACATCTTACGATCCCGACTTTGCGGTGACGTTTCTCCTCCGTCACTTGACCAAATTATAAATTTTTTTTTTGCCGGTATGTTTACAACCCTACCCTCTTTAATCTCCTTCAAGTATTTTAATTTTAAACGGATTATTTTAAGAGAAAATAGAATCGAAAGTTGGACGAAAATCCATTTTCAAAACTGTCAGATTTCAGTCCAACTATCCTTGTTCACGTCAAGTTTTCTACCAACTCGATTAATGTTTTACAAATCCACTTGAATAGACTTTTAGAAAACATAACCAAGTTTAAAACTCATCTTTTAGTTTATTTTTATTTGCCCCCAATTTCTGCAAAATCAACTTCCAAAATCAAGAAAAATCTTTTTTCAAAACTCCAAAATATTTCAATACGGGGTGGGTCCCGTCAAACGAGACGATTTCGTCGCCTGAGGATTATACCAAAAGGCACGTATCGTCAACGCGGACGTGTAAAATTTCGCGAAACTTGATTTGGATGTGCGTGCACACCGGAATCAACGCGTATCCGTCAAAAAATAGCATATCGACATGTTCCGATACTTGTCATAATTTGGTGTGTGCTTGTCGTTTCGTAACGAAATTTGCGCCATCGGATTCGCAGCGTCACGCTGGTCTTGTGGCCCAAGTTTGATTCGATTCTGAGAACGTTGACGAAACACCGTTTAGACGACAAAAAAATACTAATTTTTTTTTCTTTATTTAGATTTTTTTCTTATCAAACATTGCAAAAAAAAAATCTTTACAATTTTCTAAAAAAATCAAACCGTTTCTTTTTTTAAATTTTTTTCTAAATTTTTCTTTACAATTAATTTATTTAAATTTCATTTCGTTAATGTAAATTTTCTTAAACCAAATTCCAAAACTAAACTAAATAAAAAAAAACTAAATCCAAAACAAAACAAAACAAAACTAAATAGAAAAAAAAACAAAAAAAACAAAACATAACTAATTAAAAAAATAAACTAATAAAATAAACCAAAACCAACCAAACCAAACCACCCAAACCAAACCAAACAAATCCACCCCAACCCAACCGCGGGGCCCACAGGGCCAATTTTTGCCAACATTGTTTTTCGGCCAACAATGTTGGCTGAAATTGGCCCTGTGGGGTCCATATTTATTATTATTATTTTTGTCTACGTGTTCGGTCTGTTGTGTTTTTCGCCAACTGAGTTGACTGACTCTGTCGTTATTTTTAATTTTAGTTAACTTGTTTCGTTTGCATTAATTTAATATAATTTAATTTCGCTACAGTAAATTTTCTTATCTAAGAATTATGTACGAATGTAAAAAAAAAACTTTTTTTAACCATTATAAGAAAATAATTTTTTAACATTCTAAGGACTATGTTATTGTAGTTTGTAAAAAATAAGAACATATAAAAATAAAGATTTCACATTAGTAATATTAATGGAGCTCAAAATTTTTGGAGCATGTTCGATCACACAACTTGCACATGCTCATAAGCTTACAAATGTTTGGAAAGGGCCATGCCCTAGCTATATATGATTATTGGTCCATTTGCTTTAACCATTAATAATTTAGGTATTCAAGTAGTTGGCATTGTTGGGATCCAGTCTGAATTTTATAAATTTTGGAGTTCAAATATAGTCAAAGATTTGATTTGATATAATTTAAAAATCTACCTTAAATGTAAGATTTAATTACATTTCAAATTTGTAAGATAAATATTCTATTTTCCTTCTGCTGGCAATGAGCTAAGGTACGCTCCCATCATAGAGATAAAATGAGAAATAGTTCGTTTTCTATTCCAGGTCAGGATGGAGGACTTGTTTTCTCACTCGGGTGGGTCTTACATTCTTCCGCAAATATTTAATTTGACCATATTTGGACGTCCATAATTGACGTTGAGCTGTTTTCTCACTCGAGTGGGTCTTACATTCTTATTTTAAGGTTTTCTATTTAGAAAATTTTATTATGACCTAAAATATAATTTCTCATCCTATAAATATAGGAGTAGGGTGGAAGCACAAAATATAGCACAAGTTGGAGATCCGGGTGCTCGTCCACATAAAATCTAAGAGAAAGTTCGTGCTTTGTTCTTTGGACTTCGTCATCCAAGACAGAAGGAAGAAAGAGATATGATCGAGGAGTCGTCACCTTCGCTCAGGGAGATTGTTACGGGTTGGTGAGTGATTTTAATTGTAATTTCTTTCTTTACTTCTTGAATGTGGTGAGGGTTGATTCTATTAGGACAAATGGTTCAACATTGATTTTGTCAATCTTGTAATTTCACCTGAGTTATAAATGTTGAGATTTTTTAAGGTGATGTAGTCACCGTCATATACTTGTCTTTATCTGTGCTTAGTGTTCGTTAGACAGGGATTTGTTATCTCAGGTGGGTTGGCCTAAAGTTTTCGCTGCGGGCACTCTCAGACAAGGTGTCGGAACGCTTGCAAGGCGTGTCCGATTTCTAACATCTGGTATCAAAGCTACTGATTTTGGTTCTGGCAACTATGTCTACGGAGCAGATGAACACTCGTATGATCACCCTCACATGGGAGAATTGAGCGATTTGGAAGCCAAGGATGGAGGATCTACTCTGGTGGAATGACTTGCATGGTCCGTTGGAGGACGACAAAGCTAAGCCATCGGATAAAGCTGCTGAAGACTGGAAACGACTGGATCGGAAGGCCGTTGGATTCCTCCGCCAATGGCTGGACGACTCGGTGTTTCACCGCGTGTCCATGGAGAGTTCGGCAAAAGCATTATGGGAGAAGCTGCATTCGCTGTACGAAAGGAAGACGGCTGGCAACAATGCATTTTTGATTCGCCAACTCGTCAATTCGAATTACACGGAGGATGCCCCAGTAGCACAACATCTGAACGAGGTTTAGGTTATTATCAATCAGCTGCCTGCGATGAAGATGGTGATTGATGATGAGCTTCAGGCCCTTTTGCTTTTGAGTTTGCTGCCGGAAAACTGGGAGACGTTGGTGGTGTCGGTGAGCAACTCCGCTCCTGGCGGAGTTGTCACGATGAAGGCAGTCAAAAGCAGCTTATTGAATAAGGAGATCCGACATAAGCAAGTGAAATCGTCGCAGAAGTTTGCTCTGGTGGCTTCCTACGGGAAGGGAAGACCCAAGTCATAGGCGAGGACATGAGGGAGTTCTCGGGATCTTGCGATTATGGACCGCAAGGAGGGCTGCTATCACTGTGGCAAAATGGGTAATATCAAGAGGAACTGCATGAAGCTTAAAGTTGAGAAAGCCAAAGGCAAGGATGATCAGGAGGATCTCACGGCTATGGAAGATCTCATCATCGCAGCAACCGACGCAGAGAAACCTTGTGGCATGTGTCATAATGGCAATTGGGTCCTAAACACGGGGGTGTCGTATCACGCAACTCCATATAGGATGATCTTCACGTCATACCACGACGGCATGTTTGGATGTGTGAAGATGGAAAACAAGGAAACGGCTGCAGTTGAAGGCATCGGTGATGTGCACTTGACAACGGAGCTTGGTGAGAAGCTTGTTCTCAAGGATGTGCGACATGTACCGAGTTTACGCTACAACTTGGTTTCGGTAGGGAGGCTGGCGGATGATGGTTGTCGCAGTTTATTTGGGGACAAAGATTGGATGCTTACGAAGGGTGGTTTCCAACAGCTGGCTCGAGGAGATTTATGTTGTGGCATGTACAGGCTCAAGCCACTGAGTTTTACAGGCAGGCAACAGATATGGAATGGAGGCTCGAGGGATATTCGACAGTAGTTGGATCGTCGGGAACTTGCTGAGGAGGGACTTCGAGATACTTTGAGGATTACAAAGGATTCGATTCGTCGAGACAAGGCGACGAATGGTGATGAGCCAAAGATTGAGGATCAGTATGTCGGTCCCATGACAGCTGGTCAGTCTCCAGGTAGGGGTTGCTTCACAGATCCAATTTTGGTGACGGGTGGTTTGCCAAAGCTGCACAGAGCGATATTGGTTTCAGCAGTTCGAGGCTAGAAAGTAGATCAAGGTTTGCAGCAAACTCAATCTGAGACGGGAGCGTCACCATTCACACAGTTCCGGAGGAGCTGTGGGTCATCGATAACATGCATAGTACGTGATGTTCTGCTCGAGGACACATGTGTATGGGGGAGCTTCAAGTTCGGACAGGAATATAAAAAGATTAAGGAGTTCGAATCTCGGAAGAATCGCACCGTCCGCTTGGATGGACCATCCAAGGGTGAAGAAGCTCCTCGGAATGTTAACATGTTTAGGTGGAAGACAGAAGTCGGGGACAGGCAGCCAAGACTCACGGTGAGGCTGATAGTTAGGGACTTTGGTCTCAGTCGTGTCATTGATGTCGACAGGATCCCAGTGGTACAGAAGGTGCTACGCATGGCAGCTAGTGTCGACGTGACGTACGAGGAGCTGGAGACGAAGGAAGATGCAAAGCAACTTGGGGGATCGGAGATCGGTGGCATGGGGGAGTAGAAACTCTGTCGCGGGACGACATGCATGGAGTCCAATTGAGAAGTCATGGGTTCGACACTCTCTCATTAGACTGGAGGGAGAGATTGTTGGGGTCCAGTCTGGATTTGGTTAATTTTGGAGTTCGAATATAGTCAAAGATTTAATTTGATATAATTTAAAAATCTACATTAAATGTAAGATTTGATTAGATTTCAAATTTGTATCAAATATTTAATTTGACCATATTTGGACGTCTATAATTAGTGTTGTCCTATTTTAGGTGTAATATGATTCTTATTTTAAGATTTTCTATTTAGAAAATTCTATTATGATCTAAAATAATATTTCTCATCCTATAAATATAGGAGGAGAGTGGAGATTCGTGGTGCTCGTCCACAAAAATCTAAGATAAAGTTCGTGCTCTGCTCTTAGGACTTCGTCATCCAAGACAGAAGGAAGAAAGAAATCTGATCGAGGAGTCGTCGCCTTCGCTCAGGAAGATTGCTACGGGTTGGTGAGTGATTTCAATTGTAATACCTTTCTTTTCTTCTTGAGTGTGGTGCGGAGGATTGAATCTATTAGGACAAATGGTTCAACATTGATTTTGTCAATCTTGTAATTTCACCTGAGTTATAAATGTTAGAATTTGTCCAGGTGACGTAGTCACCGCCATATACTTGTCTTTTTTTGTGCTTGATGTTCGTTAGACACGGATTGATTATCTCAGACGGATTGGCCTAAAGTTTCGCTACGGACACTCTCAGACACGATATCGAAACACTTGCAAGGACGTGTCCGATTCCCAACAGGCATTATACAGAAATGCTTGTATGTTGTAGATCCCACATATATCCAACATATTAATAAAGAAAAAGCCAAGATACCTCTTGGCTGTATTTTAGAGGTTACTTGGGAGGAAAGGTATTAAGAATATTATGATTAGCTTTGTCGTGAGAAACATTAACTCAAAAATCTTATCATTGATTTTCCAGAAATCATAAATTATATACTATTTAAAGCAAGGGGAAAGCTAGTTTAGCTCCCGTAAATATAATATTTATTTATTTATTGTTTCTTTCGATATCTTGATCAAAGAGGTAAATAAAATTTGTTCGACATCAGTATAAAAGTAGTCGAGAAAGTACCATTTGACATTTGCCCTTTGAAATAAAAAGGTTTAGATATCTGGAATTGAACCGAAAATCAACTGCAGAATATGTAATCAAGTTATTGGATAGGTGTTGGGAGTGTACGTAAAAAGTGCAAACAACCACAGAAATCTCTGTATCCAAAATATATTTGATGATATCACATTAAAAAATTACATATTAAACTTCACTTTAATTTTTAAAAGTACTTTAACGTCTAGCAATAGAAATATAAAGAAGAAGAAGTAGAAGAAGAACCCAGAATGATGTTGTTACTTGGCCACTTTGGTTAATTTCAAAATGCCACAATCATGCTCTACTTATATTTCTAGTTGGAAAAAAAAACACTAAATTACAACATTATACCCTCGACTTTTGAACAAGATATCCTAAAGTTTTGAAAGGAAATAACGTGATATTCTCCCTTATCCCCTCTGCAACCAACCCCCTGGTTGCATACTCCCCTACACCATTTTATGATTTTCTGTTAACACCAGTAGAATATTAAGTTGTAAAATTATAATTAAGGTATCAAGTTGTCTCCTATCAAAATTTAGGATATCCAAATTGAAAAACTTGAATAGTTGAGGTATCAAGTTGTAATTTAGCCGGAAAAAAAAAGGTCATGAGAACAGAGTTAGAAGGGCTAAAAAGGTTTTAAAGTGAGGAATCGAATGATCTCCATGAATCATGATTCAGCATGGACATCTCATTAACACTAATATTTCAACAACATATACCCATACTTCTTACTAGTATGCGTAGTATATAAAAAAAAAAAAAATAGGACCAGCTCAGTTTTGGTTCTAAAAGCTCTGTAGCCATGGCAAGTTCCCCAGTACATGTGAAGCTAGTACTCAGAACATCCATGTCCCACTCTACATAATCTTCAATGTAATAACGTTGCTTGCCTTGTCCCAAGACTCCCAACCCCATATGCAGAAAAAAGGCTTTGATTTAGCCTAAGCCTGCAAAATCTGGGATTCATGAAACAAATACTAATATGCATTTGGAACTGTTGCCACCATCAGCATCATCCTCCCTCTGGAGGAACCATGGTCACAACAATTTGGGCAGGCTTAGGAATGTAAACACAACATACTCTCATCAAAAAGCAGCAACTTTCCATGTTTACTATTTCTTCCAAATTAAACTCATGTAACAGCTCACAAGTGAAGCAGAATCTGACCATAAGCTAAGTTCATATCTGTCCTCTGAATCGTCACCCATCCATTTTTGGTGAGATCTGGAAAGAAGACCCGAACCAGAAATAAAGCTGTAAATGACATGCCAGAAGATCCAACTTCAATCTAGCAAAAAAAGAACATTTGAGACCTGTCAGGTAAAATATGCAGTATAAGTTTAATATATAAAGACCAATATTTTCTTTTGAGATAAATATAAAGAATAATGTGAACTAAATGAAAAGGATAATACGAGTTACTTCTCTCTATGCTCACATATTTTTCTCGCCTTCCAGTTCTCCAGATACTGCAGCACTAAGCCATAATTCCATTTCAAGACGGCAACAAATGTGATACCATCAATGTATGATAACTCAAAATGGGCTCTTCTTGATTTAGTCTTATGAGAACAAATATGTACAGCTATAGCTACCAGCTGTTTGAATCCCAAAAATTTACTAGCAGTAACTAACACATTAAATCTAGAGATATACAATAAAGAACTTCCAATTGCACTTACTAGTCTAGATAGATAAAATTTCTCTAGAAAAATCAACCTTCTTTAGAACTCTCTTGATTTTTCAACTAGATAATTAGTCTCTAGCAGAATTTGTATTTTGAAACATTCTAGACAGATAAGACAGTCCTTGGACATTTTGTGAGTACACCTGAAACAGTTTAAAGGGGATGTAGTACACTTCAAAGTCCTTTGACATTTTTCTTAGGACACTTCAAGTAGTCCTTCTGCACCAAGAGATGGTTGACAAAAAATCGAAATGTGTTTGTAAACTTCCTGCGTACTGAGCACCAAGAGATGGATAGAGCTAGGATGGACACTGCTTTACCATTAAGTTAGCAGTTTGCTAGGCCGAACTTAAAACTGTTTTAACAAAACAAATAAATAAATAACTGACTTTAGACCCGTTGTGAACCTCCAAAAACCTAATCTTCTGCCATTGTTGTGTTGACCAGAGAGAACTGGCCTCTACATCTAATCTAAAAGATATGTTCAGGCAGAGAAAAAGCATACATATATAAAATGTGTTTACAAATGGAACATATTCTAACAGTAAAACACTCTTTAGGACAAATATCCATTCCACATACTTTTGTGTATAATATATTATATCACTATCTCAAAGAAAAGATATTAACAATGCTGTGTATATTATATAACACACCTGAAAAGCTACGTTGCAGGGACACATATACGAGATCACATGGTAGAACACGGTGACACGACCACTGCACTCCTGATTGTGTCCAATACATGTACGACGCAAACCGGACCACATTTTTGGAGTGTCCTTGCTTCTTAGATGAAAAGGATATTTTGAAACTGGAAGGAGCCATTTTATTTATCATCTAACTAAATATACATAGCAGATTATTGAGTGACTATTTAAATAGCACAGATTATTCCTGAAAAGCTGAATATGGTAACTGTCTTTTTCAGTCTTTCAGATATAATCAATATTTTCTAACTTCCAGCAGAAACTCAGCAAATTTGGTTAGCACTTCTAATAATCAGAATCAGATATGGATGTTAAGGTATTTCCTAAGTATCCACTCTGTTTACTCCCCTATAGAAAGCACATCAGATAGGAAAAGCCTAGAGTGGTACCAAAATGGAAAATTTGTGGTATGAAACATAGTCAGCATAGGGCACATAAAAATTAGAAAAGTAACCCAGCAAGCAGCATCTCTGGAATAAAGGGCCTGACACTGATGCCATCAATGTTGAAGGAGAAAAGATCAAATGAAACAATAGTCACTTAAGTTTAACAGCAAAGTAAGATTGACTGATTGTAAGAGTAGATCTTTTGTACCAAGACATTATGCAAACTTCCTTGTAGCACACAGTACATATTGATTTCACAAAAACACTCTCTTCCCTTTGCTTTTGAAGTCCAAGCTACCACTAGGTTCTGGATATACACATCAAGCATAATTGCTTCCTTATAAACATACACCATTCAAGAGAACCAGAACGTGTCTCAAATTCTAAACAATAGAATGGTTTCAGCTTGTGAATGTCTATCAACAAGAAATAAGCTGTTGCAAGTATACTTTGACATTTCAACATGTTAATCCATTCTCTCTCTGAGCAGAACAGGCATTATTAAATAAAGCAAAAGATAATTGTTTCAACTAGCACAGAAAGAACAGAACAAACAATTAAATGGAAAAAAAACAGAGAAATGTGGAATATAATCGTAATTAAGAATATGGACAGATTAGAGCACCAGCAATAATTCGAATAGATGCCTATCATCTGCATATATAGAGAACATTGAAATGCATAAGAAAAACAAATCAATAAAAATTAATCTTATCCCGTCAGCATAGGTTCAGCTATGCAGCACAGTTTTACCTACATGGTAACATCATAATTGAAGTGCAGAAGAAATATTCACTTTCATATGACACACAAATGAAAAACAAATATTATTAATCCAGAGACGCAAAACTGACCTGTCTCAATGTGGCCAGAGCGAGATCGTATAGCATAACAAAGTTCTCAAATATAATAGAAGCATCCTACAGAATATAGCTTATTGAGAAGTATTTTTTTCCCTGAAAGAAAGGATTATCATCTAAGTATTTTGGCCACTAAATGGGAGTACCATATTTGAAGCTTTGAATTAAGCAGTATCTTCAAAAAAAAATGTACAGCATTGAAACTCCATTCAATTACGATCAAAATCTAATTCCTTGCGCTTCAATTCCAACCGTAATTGTTCATTCTCAAGCTTCATTCTTTTGTTCTCCATCTTCATCTTATCCAATTCTCTGTCTTTCTTCCTACTAAAACACAGCCACTTGAAACGCTGCCTTTTAAGTTCCAATGTCTGGGCTTGAATTTGTAGAGACTGCTCTTCCAGCTGAAGTTTACGAGACATCATAAACTGTTTTTGTACCAGATCAGCCTGTGATCCTTCTGGAAAAACGTTGTTCATGTCAACCGACACTCCTTGGGTTTGAAGCTTCAAACTGCAACCTTGAGAAGCCAAAGGGTTTCCATAGCCCATTTCTTCCTGGCCTAACCCTTGCTTCATCCTTTTATGAGAGCACAAACCTCCAATTTCACCATGCAGAGCGATATTATCTTCAGCATCATCTTCGGCATCATCGGAATCTTCTTCCTCGTCATCAATATCATCTTGCATGGCCTTCTTCTTGTTATGCTCATCTCCACTTCTAAGAGCCAACTGCAGTGACCGATGAAGAGCAGGGTCAGCAGGTAGATGCAACCTGTTCCCATTATGGTACGAGCACATCTCCTCGTAAAAAAGATGCTTCGAGCTCAATATCTTCCTCACATCATCTTTGGCCTTATCGGAGACATGGTCCATCACATCCAACAGTGTTGGATTCTCCACAACCTTACAAGATGTGCCCCTGCCAAGAATATCCGTAAGCCTCTTATACCTCTTGTTGAGGTCGTTGAACTTATCTTCACACTGCTGAGGCGACACATAGCATCCCCTTTTGGCCAAAACTTTGGATATCGACTTCCACTTCCCCTTCTTCTGCAAAATCGCATACTTCCTCCTCCCGCCGCCTGCGCAATCAGCCATGGCGTCTTCACCTAGGTAGGACACCGCAGTTATCAGAAGCCTAACCATCTGATCGGTCCACTTCACCCGCTGCCAGGGTGACGCCTTCTTCCCTTTGCTCGCTTCGTTGTGGCCGTCCGCTCCCTCCTCGGTATCAAAGCTCGGCTCGTCGTCTTCGCTGGCGGAATTCTTTCCGCGATCCCCTGTGAGGGGGAAGACTTCGTGCATTGGCGGGTGGAGCATCGAGCCCTGGATCTGCAGATTGTTGGGGTTCTGGTGGAGCTGCTGCTGGTGAAATGACTGGCGCGGAAGTTGTTGGTGGTGCATGAGGATTGGGTTCTGCAGATCTAGCATGCCTAAAGTGTCGTCGCCGGGAATCATGCTCCCGGCCGGCAAATTCCCCTCCATTCTCAGTAAAGTTTGACCCTTTTCCTTCTACTACTACTACTACTACTACTACTACAAAGAGGATCTATTGCTAATTAATGAAACCCATTAATTTTTCCATGTCTGCAAGAAAACACACTTGGAATTTTGCCTCAAAATCACCATTAGTGTCTTAAATCACAAGAACCCTCGATTCCAAACATTAAAAGAAGCCATTTTAGGCACGGATACAACTACGAAGTTCAATTTTTTTCTACTTATTTATGGAAAAATAAGAGGAATTTACTTATCTGGAGCGAAATCAGAACATTTGGGAAGAGACCCATACTGAGAATTAGGGTTCGAGGAAGAGATTGGGCGAAATCTGGAGCTTTGGAATTGGGGCGACTGGCAAAGAAAGAATGTAGAAAATAAAGGAAGAGAGTTTTGGTCGAAAGCACCAAATGATAAAAGTGAGAGGGCGTGTGCCGGTCCCGCTTGGATGGAATGTTTTGGGTGCCAAGTAGCCAAAAGGTTAAAAGGTACTGCTTATTTTGGTACAACTATGGAGAAATTTTACAACAGGGGTCTCGATAAAAGCAATACAAAAAAAACTTTTAAATTTTTAACATTAATAATTATAAGTTTATTATTTTCAAAAATTAGTCACTAGACTGCTTATTTTTAATTAAATTTTTTTTTATAATCAGAACCGTCTGAAAGTCCTATCAATTGGAAGGACTATTAAAATTTTAACAGTCCTAAAAAAATATGTTAATTTTTTATGACTGTCAAAATTTCGACAGTCCCTCCAATTGGTAGGACTGTCAAAATTTTGACAGTCCGGAGGATTACACCGAAAGTATGCTCGGTAATGATGTTTTCAACAGTTTTGGGGTATTTTTAAACCGATCGTTTATGAAAATTACTGTTTGATAATTTTTATGAGGCATTGATTTTGGTCGGCTCAAAATTTTTTCAAAATCGGTGTAATGTAATTTTTGGTGGCTTTATAAACATCCAAAATCGATAGATTTTGAATAATTTTATTACTTTATTTTATTTATTCTTGTAAAAAAAAATTCAGAATCATTCGTTACCAAATATAAATTAGATTGGTTTAAAAGTCGCTACTTAAAATCACTCAAAATTGGACATCTCATAACAGTTCATAACTGTTATTCTAAAAATACATCATATTTGCTACTTTCAAAATTGTCAAAAGATCCTTAGAGCAATTTGGCAATTATAATTTATTTACATCCTGAATTGTTGGAAAGTGTGGCCATTATTATTTTAAAAAAAAGTGGTACCACCCTCCTCTCTTTCTTTTCTTTTCTTCATTTTTTTTTATAGCATATATTCATTTGAGAAACTAGTAGTACATGACACACTGATACACAGTACAAATCGTACGCGGATTGAATCTATCAAATATCTAAAGCTTTGTTTGAGGATCAAGAAAGTAAGAGAAGAGAAAGGAAAATATATCTCTATTAATATAATATAGTTTAAAAATAGATCAAAATTAAATTAAATTAATAAAAAAATTTACTGTAGAGAAATTAAATTATATTAAATTTATGCAAAAGAAATAAGTTTATCTAAATTAAAAATAAAGACACAATCCACCAACTAAGTTGGCGGAGAACAGACCACAGCTGACACGTGGTCAGCAAAAAGCAAACGTGGGCTCCAACCTGGATCCACTGTCCAAAATCTGCCAACTTAGTTGGTCCAACCAACTAAGTTGGCGGATTTTGGGCAGTGGGGTCCGCGGGTTGGGTTGGGATGGTTTGGTTTTGTTTGGTTTGATTTGATTTGTTTAAAGAATTTTTTTTTAATTAGTTATGTTTTGGTTTTTTGATTTAGTTTTTTCTATTTAGTTTAGTTTTGGATTTTAATTAATTAATTAATTTTTTTATTTAGTTTAGTTTTGGAATTTGGTTTAAGAAAATTTACTTTGACGAAATAAAATTTAAATAAATTAATTGTAAAAAAATTTTTAGATGAAATTAAAAAAAGAAACCGTTTGGATTTTTTAGAAAATTGTAAAAAAAACTTCTCTTTTTGCAATGTTTGATAAGAAAAAAAACCAAATAAAGAAAAAAAACTAGTATTTTTTTTGTCCTCTAAACGGTGTTTCATCAATGTTCTCAGAATCGAACCAAACTTGGGTCACAGGACCAGCGTAACACTACGAATCCGATGGGACAAGTTTTGTTGCGAAACGACAAGCACACACGAAATTATGACAAGTGTCGGAACAGACCGATACGGTATTTTTTGACGGATACGCGTTGATTTCGGTGTGCACGCACATCCAAAATAAGTTTTGCGAAATCTTACACGTCCGCGTTGACGATACGCGCCTTTCGGTGTAATCCTCACGTGACGAAGTCGCCTCGTTTGGCGGGACGCACCCCGTATCGAATTTTTTTAGAGTTTTGAAAACAAATTTTTCTTAATTTTGGAAGTTATTTTTACAGAAATTGGGGGCAAATAAAATAAACTAAAAGATGAGTTTTAAACTTGGTTATGTTTTCTAAAAGTCTATTCAAGTGGATTTGTAAAACATTAATCGAGTTGGTAGAAAACTGGACGTGAACAAGGTTAGTTGGACTGAAATCTGACAGTTTTGAAAAATGAATTTTCGTTCAACTTTCGATTCGATTCTCTTTTAAAATAATCCGTTTAAAATTAAAATACTTGAAAGGGATTAAAGAGGGTTGGGTTGTGAACGTACCAGCGAATAAAGATTAGAATTTAGTCGAATGAAGAAGGAGAAACGTCACCGCAAAATCGGGGTCGGAGGATGTCACGCGCGCAAAATCAAACCAAACCAAAATCCAAACTTCAAATCCAAATAAAAATCAAACCAAAATAAAAAACAAAACTAAAATAAAAAAATCAAAATCCAAAACAAAACTAAATAGAAAAAAAACTAAATAAATTAAAACAAAACATAACTAATTAAAAAAAACTCATTAAAGAAAACCAAATCAAACCAAACCAAACCACCCCAACCCAACTCGCGGGTCCCACTGTCCATTTTGTGCAAGCACAAAATCGGCCAACTTAGTTGGCGGATTTTGGGCAGTGGTTCCAAGTTGGGGTCCACGTTGGCCTTTTGCCGTCCACGTGTCGGCTGCGGTCTGTTCTACGCCAACTCACTGTGTTTTTATTTTTAATTCAGATAAACTTGTTTCGTTTACATTAATTTAATATAATTTAAATTTGCTATAGTAAATTTTCTCTTATTTTATTAATTATTTAAACAAATTAATTATTTATTTAACTATCTAATATAATTTAATTATATCTAAACACTTCTAATTCAGATTAAGATGAGAGATATTTTTTGTTGTTGTTTGAGTTCAATGTATAAAAATAAAAAAAATTATAAAAAATTATATTTATTTATTTTAATAAAAAATTTATACGCGTACAATATACATGCACGTTATTAGTGTGTATAAAATATATCTAATTTTAACAAGATTCTAGTTTTACATGAAACAAATTTATTTGTATTTACTTTCCACCCAACCAACAAGCCACATGAGCCTTCCAAGGTTTGAATTGTCTCTAGCATAGTATGAATTAAATCACAAAAGAAATGATTAAGGGACAAATCTAATATCTTATTATCAACATAACATTTTCAATTAAAAATTTGAGTATTGTTATTCTGCCTTTCTCGATATCATGTCATTTTAAATAACATTAGACTAAATTTTAATTAAATATTTTAATTAGTCAAAATTTTTAACTTGATATTCTATGCTTTCATATTATACCACTAAATATCTCAAACTATAATGAGACAACTTAATAACCTAACAAAATTGACAAAAGTCGAACTCGAGTGACCCCTTGTGGTTATCGAGGAGAGGCATAAGATCCTGACTGAGTCTCAGAAAATTTGTGGATCGAGTCACAGGACGTCTTATTCCTTCAATTTATAAATGTTGGTAGTTGGAAACAATGAGCCCAAAAGACATACAACGCAACATGCGAAAAAGTTCCAAACTTTAAGTCGGACATCTCAAAAAAAAAAAAAAAAATTTGACAAAAAAAATTTAAATAACAAAAATACCATCCACTTAGTACCTTTATTATTATTATTATTATTAGTGTGGTTTCTCTCTTAACTTTCTTTCCTCTCTATCGCTCAGCTCTTCCTCTTTCCATGTCTTCTCCCCTTCCCAGTGCCCCGACCCATACCTTCATCACCACTCCGCCTCCATCATGAATGTAGTGTCCCGCTCCTTCCGGTCCATTATGTGAGTCTTGCGGCTAATATGATCCAGCAATATTGGAAAGATATTTCGACATCTAAATTGATCGAAACAAATGCATAGAAAATATTTTATATTCATGAAATTGCTTCTGTTAAAATGCAGTGGACGATGGTCTGAGATCTAACTCAAACCATTCAAGTAGGCTAAGAAGCTACTGTTATATTGCAATTGCACTCATCTGTTCTTTACATCCTGCAATATCAAATTTTTTGTGACAAGATCTTTCAGTATTGAAAGGTATGTAGTGTTATGAGCATTTTGTTTATGTAAAAGCTGAGAGGCAGGTTCAGCTTGAAATGCCTTTTTTCTACAACGGGAAAAGGAAGCTCGAGGTGCTACTAATTTGCCTTAAGCAATATAAAGAGATTTTAATCCAGGCATTATTTCTCCAATTGTACTTTTCTTTTTCTTTTTTTGTTAATGTTGCTTTCACTTTGCCTATTCCTAGTTTCAGGTTGAAAGTGGACTTGCCCACTTTTGGAAATTACAGTTTCCTCATTGAGTAACACAATTAGGGATGTAAACGAAGATCTGAGGGCAGACTGATCAGTCGAAGTTTTTACTAAGATCACAGGTGCTCGTTCTCCATGGAAACATGTTCCCTACTGCAATATGGAACTAGTCAATATGACAAAATTGTCATTTAGGATGTCTCCATCAACCTCTGCTTCCATGAATTAAGCTGACTATAGCTAATTCTATCAAATCAACTGATTGAGCCGATCCACTCATGTTGTAATTCGATTAGCTTCGCAATGATCTGTCAGTTGCTGCAACTTGCAAATCCCACCAAAAGTTTGGACAGTACATTACCTGGTGTTACTGCAGTCTGAAACAACTTTTATTCAGAACAGGCAAAAAAATTTCTCTGTGCTGCCTTCAAATTCTTTCAAATTTCTTCATTCTAATTTCTACTCTCTCTCTTCAAATTCCCTCCTCCCTAGTTATGGCTGCCTCCAGGTTGGACAAAAAGACCCTCTCTCTAACCCTCCTCGTCCCCTCCCTCCACCGTGTCGTTTTCGCCGAGGCCGACTCCCGCTTCGTCGACGTCCTCTTCGGCTTCCTTACCCCCTCGGCCGCCACCGTCATCCACCTCACCCGCTCCTCCTCCTTCCCCGGCTCCCTCTCCCGCCTCTACGAGGTCGTCCGGTCCCTTGACCCCGACCTCCTCCGCGCCCCTCTCATGAAAATTTTTGACAGTCCTTAAGTTGACATTTCTAAAGATGACATCATGTTTATTTTTTTTTTGATTGTCAAAATTTTTAACAGTCCACTATATTGATAGGACTGTCAGAAATTTTGATAGTCATAAATTTTTTTGAACAGTTTTAAATAATTTTTTTCCGTAGTAAACTGGTAAATTAAACAAAAAAAATTGAGTTGTCCTGATTAAACAAAAAAATTTGAGTTGTCCTGATTCACTTTCGTAGTACCTTTAGCAAAAATCGGAAAATATTGGGCATAGTATGACGCAACCAAGTAGCACACAACCTGATGATCTCGGATTGTGAACTAGAAACTACTGAAACAAACATCCCAGTATAGTACAACACAATCAAGTGGCACACATTTTTCTATTACATTGTAAAGTTACTGCTTACCAAATTGCTCCTTACCAAATTGCAACAAAACAAAGTAAAATTGATATGCATAACCAATGGGCACAAAAATAGGAGGTAATGAAAAATCTGATGCTGGAAGTTATACACGAGAAGAATCACAGCAAGTCCTGACAGGTAAGTCGTAAGTTTATAGTAAAAATATATTATTGCCAATTCCAATAATGGGATAGAGCAATATTCTAAAACTTCAATTCCCAGAGCTTACAGTTGAAAACTTGAATACAATTACATCTCGTATTTACAATGAGGTCTGCTATTGGATATTGCTGATAATTCAAATAACAGCACAAAAATAGTGGGCACTGAAATAACCATATATGCAGCAGACACTAATCTTTCCATTGTTGATGAGAGAATCTCAAGGAAAAACAATAATGGATACAAAGTTAGTTCTACCAAAACTACATCACTGGCAAGCATTAATTGAAACACTAATCCTGATCCCCCGAACAGTAGTCACTAGCAGACAAGAGCAGATGTAACTCATCCGAGTGATATACTGCATCGGCTAATATACTCCACTAATAACTTGGCAGGATGACCAGGACGAGTCTAGATCTTCTGCAGCAAAGCTTTGAAAGATTCGGATGAGCACCGACTAGGGGCTGAGTACTGAGAATATTTCATATAACAAGATCACCTGATGAAAGAAGAGGTGGGTTAGGAATTTCAACTCGAAGTGACCAAAAGCCATATATCAAAATAGGCTACTAACGTTGGACGTCTTCATAGTTAAAAAAGTAACGCATTGTGTAACTAGTCTGGTCAATAAACAGCATTGCAAGTTGGAAGCATATTTGATTCGTCAATGGTGACATCGGATAGCCAGATAGCTTATATATATACTTGTTCAACGAATTCCAAGAAATCTAATAGCTGAAGTGAGATTATACCTTTGACAATAGAGTGCAATGGTAATATTATTTAAATATCAATATGAATTGCAAAGTCACCATTTTAAAACATAACACACAACCAAAACACACCATGTTTTGTAGTGGACAATTTAAGCAAAACAGAACATCCAGCACTAGTTTTTGAAATCAACATCGGTTTTTGGAAATGAAAGCTTATTTTCCTAGAGTGAAGAGTTAATACAAACAATAGCACTGCAATAGTTAAAAGATGACTAATTTTTTTTTTACAACATAACAAATATTGAACATGAACATAAACAGTAATACTTCAAACCTTTCATATGACATAGTTTATTATGGACCAGATTTATCAGCATAGACAAGCTTAGAACCTAACAGAAATTCAGAATCACCTATTGCTGAACGGACATGAGAAAATGGTGTTCGTATCCGTATCGTGTCCGTGCAATATAGGTGATTACACTGTAAATATTTCAAAATGTCCGTATCCCATACCTGTGTCGTGTCCTAATCTGTATCCGTGTCTGTACTCATGCAACATAGAGAATCACTAAACAGTCATCAAGCTTGCGACATGAACACATGACCACCCTTGGTCCTTAAAATAGGGCATATAAGTGAAAGAAAAGAGCACCTAAAGAGTTCTAACAAATAAATAGTGGACAACCAAGACAGGCCAGCCAAATAAAACATTTTACCTGAAGAAGTCACAAGTGCTTGGACTCCAATCATGCAAAACATACAATATGATATGTAAAAAGAATTAAAATTTGCTAACTTCTACCGTAATCATGATAAAAGTGCAAGTCTGGAAATATGAAACAAATTCACAAAATATGAGAAGCTTTATCGCTCTACATTGAGCATAGCCTTTGCTTCGCTCTGCTCCTCCAACAAATTATCACTCGTATACTTACTCAACAGCTCCATCTTCTTCTTCTCCAGCACCATCTTCTCAATCTCCTTCTCGTCTGGCAATGGAACATGAACCACAAACTCATACTTCTTCTTCTCATCCTCCTTTTCCCTCTCCATCCTCCTCTCTTCCTCCACTACATCTTCCACCTCTTCAAACAAAATATCCCCAACTGCAGTCCCCACACCTGCCACTTCTCCACTCTTCACCATCTTCCTTGCCTCTCTCCTAATTGCATCCATCCTTTTCCACTCTTCTACAGCTCTCTTCCTCATCTCAGCTTCTGCTGGCCCTTCCAACTTCTCCAAGATCCCATCTTCATCATCCCTATACCCATAATAACTTGCATTGATCCTCTTATATATATCATATCTCGATCATCTCTTCTTAAGCTCGGGAGGTTTCTCTAAGAGTTCTTTAACGCCTGGCAACTTCTTGGCAGCACCAAAGTAGCGGTAACCTGAATAGTTAAAATATGCTCTGAATTAATAAACAAAAGATCAAACTGTTTCCTACCGCAGATAACTATTTCTCCAAATAATATGTCAATGGCCAACAATAATTAATAGACCATGGTAAACAGTTAATAATTCGAAGTTAATGATATCTTATGTTGTTGATATTGCAATATATATTCGAGACAATAAACTCGGCTTATTAGTGCATTCTTTCCCAACAATCAAAACTTTCCTATCTTGGTAAAAATTAAGGGGTCAAAATTTATATGCAAAGTATTCAAAAGAAATGCTGCATTGCATTCCCTTTTTAATGAATTTGGTCTTAAGTGATCAACTGATCAACAATCCATCATTTAAAACTTCACAAACAAGATTTTGCTTAATCTTGGTATGGGGCTATATGCAAAAATGTTCTTAGGAAAGGTGGACGTCATCTTCCGTGTTTGGAAACTCTTAAATATTTTCAATCACACAGAAATCAAGAGATCGCAATGCACGACAAAATAAAAAAACATAAATAAAGGCTTTATCCCAAAATGTTGGGATCGGTTATTGCAATCTTTTCTTTCATTCAGCCATATCGTGTAATTTTCCTATTGGACTTCTTATGTAGGAATATGGATTGATAATAGCTTTTTAGGGTCATCTCCTCTGTGACATTAACAAAGTTATTCTTCTTTACACCCTCGATCCAAGTACATCTTCTACCTCTAGTTTTACCGGCTACTTCAACTAATATCTTATCCTTTCTTGTAAGTAGAGCATAGTTCGGTCAACATTCCATATGTCCAAACCATCGAAGATATTTTCTCTTTTCTTATCCTAAATCAAGGCCACCTTCAAGTTGTTAGAAATATACTTTTTTCCTATCATATATTTCCTTGAATTGAAACATAGGATAAGAAATGATAAACTCGTAGGAAGTTAAAGGTGCCACTAATTGAGGACAAGATGAGAAAATCGTCTTAGGTGGTTTGAACATGTACAACCTAGACTAGTAATGCTTCGGCCCCGGTGATGAGGAGCGATAAGACAGTAGTTAAAGGAACTGCTAGGACTAAAAGTAGGCCTAAACAATCATAGATTGAATTTTAAAGAAGGCTATAGCTTTTGTTAGTGTTACATAGGACTCGACTCTTAAAAGAGTTGAATGAAAGAACAGAATTTGAACAACCGACCCCAAAACTTTGGAATAAAAGCTTTGTTGTTGTTTTTAATTGCCAGACACTAAAGTGGCTAACATAAACCAAATATATCACAAAAGAAATTAAGGAGCCATAAGAAAAATAATCACTAAACATCAAGACATTTATCTTTGAAGACTCTTTTTTTTTAGTTATATAATGCTTTATATCACAAAATTTCCCTAATATGAGAAAAACCTCCCACCGGGTGGTTTGGACATGTGAAACATAGACTAGTAGATACGCTAGTTAGGAGGATAAGATATTAGTCAGAAGGAGCTGCTAGAACTAGAGGTATACCTAGACGACCAGTAACGAGTGTAACAGATGATTTGGTTCTTGCTAATGTTACATCAATCATCGACTGGGCCAGGTAGGGGCGGCGCTCCTTGGGCTTCCGCTTCTCCTCCTGCTTCATGGTGATGAAGCGGTTCAACATCGACTGGGCCTTCTCCTCGTTTCGAGCCATGGCGATGGCGGTTGTGGTGAATGAGTGAGGATTTGATGGAGGAGAAGTAGAACCCTAATTCTGGAGACGAAGGGGAGTGGAGCGATGGAGAAGTAAACTCTAGTTTTGAGCGGGAGAAGGGAAAGGGCAAATAAAACCCCGACCAGCAAAATGAGGAGAGAATTAGGGATGACAAGTATATATATATATATATATATATATATATATATATATATATATATATATATATATATATGAGCCATACACTCATATTCCTGCATGACAATGCACATGTGGAACCAAAAGGAATAAAGTGTACTAGTGCACACGAGATTTAGAAATTTATTCCTATTGGTCCACGTGTGCATGGTTCATATAAGAATATGAGTCAGGCTCATATCCCGTTTACCATGTATATATATATATATATATATATATATATATATATATATATATATATATATATATATATATATATATATATGTGTGTGTGTGTGTGTGTGTGTGTGTGTGTGTGTGCGCGCGCGCGTGTGTGCGCGCGCGCGCAGTAGTATCCAGTTTACACTAGTACACTACATTTTTATTGGTCCACATGTACATTGGCTCATATTGGAATATTAATATATGACTCATATCATTTTTTCATATATATATATATATATATATATATATATATATATGAGGATATTGCACCAAGGTTTACTGTATCATTTATTGTACCAAATAATCTCAGTCACACATTTTTTTGAAATGTGTGGTTACAAAGTAGAACAAATCTGCTGTCCCACTATTTCTGTCCCATATTATGTTCCCATTCTATTAAATGTGGATCCTCCTTTTATTTTATACCGGCTGGGACCCACATGTAATAGGTTGGAGACAGAAATAGTGGAACGACAAATCTGATCATATATATATATATATATATATATATATATATATATATATATATATCATAACTATTTGAAAATAGTAAAACCTTTCGTTTAAAACATCTACTTTTAATTTATTTTTTTCTTGTATAATTACATAACTACTCAGATTAAATTTAATGAATAATTTTAATTAGTAAATATAGATAATAATATTTTTAAAATAAAAATATCGACGATAAAATCTGACTTTTTCTATTATATAATAGTATATATAAATGGATGGGACGAGCAAAATATCCAAACCCGGTTTGAGAATGCTTATCATGGTTACTTCTACTTATTTCTCTAAAAAACAGCTCCAAAAGCTGTGTGGAAAAACTTTTGAGAACCTAGGTCGATCTTGGGACATCTTTTGAAAGCATAAGGAAAGCTGTTTTGGCTACTTTTTTCTAATTAAAAAAAATTGTGTTGTGCCAATACCTTATCTCGCCAAACCTAAGCCCGAACCCCGCACGCCATTCGGGTCTGTCTTATCTTTAGGGCTGGTCTAAAACTAATCTTTCATCCGAACTCTTCTCAATCCAAACCCAACCCTAGCAGAGCTGGACCCAAACTCGACATGAAATCAACTCAGCCCGAACCCAACCCTAACTCGAGCTGGACCCAAACTCACACGAAATCAATCTGAACATGTCATGACAAGGTAAAATTCTAGGAAATATTACATATTACACCAAACAAAGTGATGCAGAATTTTCAGAAATTTGAGCTGTCAATAAAATTATGAGACTGAAAATTTGCAATTTGCATACAAACACAACATAAAAGCAAAAGAAAAGGGTAAAAAAAAAAATCAAAAGTTAGCTAACATAAACAATACAGGACGGAAAGTTGCAAATATGTGAATTTTGAAGGTATAAAAATACAATTAGCCAGGCCAACTGCGAGTAAGCTGTCAGATTGTGGGGGCGTGGTCAAGAACCAGTCTGCTGTCTGCAGTTATGATTCTAATGCCTGAACCAGCACTTTTGAATCACTGCAACACTAACTAAAATGTATAGTGTCAGGAAAAAGGAGTAGAAAATACAGCAATCTGAGATCTTGATACATTTTCCTCTAAGAGAATAAAAAAGATCGTACAGATCAGCAGTGAAACAACTACTTGAGGGAAACAAAAATATAACAAAGCCTTTATTATCCCAAATCTTTTACGATCCGCAAACATCACCAAACATCACCACAAAGCTGGTACAAAGTTTAATGAAATACACAAGGGTAGAAGTAACGTAATCTGTGACACAAAATTGGAGGGAGAATAGATGCATTGCCCTCATTAAATGCATGTTTGGATGCAGGAAGAATGGTTTAGATCATAGTAGGCTAATATCTGGCTTCTCTATTAGTGGCACCTTGAACAGGGCTAGGCTGATTTCTCCATTAGTTTGGAGAACTACTAGCCCTTGACAATGAAGTTTGGCAGGCTCTGTGGTCCTGTGAACTGAGCCAGCCTGAAGGAGCAATGTTCGTTTGTTCAGTGCTCCCTGGTTCTCTTAGCATTGCTTTGATAAATTGTTTTAGAAGTACCTGAAAAAATATATGCACTCATGTATTAGTACTGAAGTTAGAACCAAAAGTAAAGTAAGAAACTTCACCATCTGTTCCACACAATATTCAGAAGAGAGGTGTACCAATGCCAAGTTAGAAAGAACAAAACCCTCCGGATTTATTGCTCAGGAAACCATTTCAGATTTCCCAGTAACTTTTGTTGCATCGAGGTAAAACAAATTCAGACCAATTAAATTTCTTGTTTTTGTGCTTCTGGAATCACTCTCTCTGGACAGGCACTTTAATGAAAGTTTAGAGCAATGTCTGAAATACCGGACTTCAAAACTCACTACTGTTTGTAGCATAGTGGTTGAGTTTGCTACATAACAGGTATGTGAAGCCCACTCCAAGAGAAGCCTACCCTATATGGGTCATAAGCCTATGCTTCATAACCAGTAGCCTATATCCAAAAAAGAATACACTACAGTCTATGAAAAAAAAAAGAAACAAAATAAAATAAATCAAGGGATGAAAACCCCGTGACCTTGAGAATTTCATATTCTCTCCTATCTTTCTCTTCTGTCTTCTCTCATAACAACTAGGGCAGCATGACGAAATCTGGCCACCTCCGATGGTACTCATCCTTCTACAAAATTTGGTCTTTTTCGATGGATCTGACAGTATCTCATCCTCCCTGTACCTCCAGCCACCTCCAAAGAGGTCTAGTTGTCTCCAACTACAATTGATCTCCGACACTCCTCCATCTTTACGGTCTCTCTCCCACCCAGTCCCAGCCATCCTGACCAGGTCTCCAACTTTGCTAGATCATGATTTGTAAGTTTCATGTTATGAAGGAACTTGTAGGCTAAATTTTCAACTTTCCCTATTGCAGCTAATCTTGAAACTGGACATTGATACACTTATAGCTTTCTAGACTCAAGAGGAATTGGATAGTCTGTGAGGCTACCAGCAGTGGAGGTGCCCAGAAGGCCAGAACTCACACTCTCAAAGACTTCATCCAATTCCTTGTGGACTAGGAAACTCCATGAGCATTAATGTCTCCAGTGATGAGCAATTTTGAGAAACAATGTACCCAGGAGTGTTTCTCTGGTAAGGAAAAGTGACCATAGTCAAACCCGTTTCATTAAAAGAATACAACGAAACAACAAACATATACAAAGTTTTTTCTCTACTACAAAACTAAGTAGATAAAAAACAAAATACAACACAAAAAGCATTCCACGACTACACTATTTCAATGCTAATTTTTTTTTTAACTAAGTAGAGATATTCCAGAAGTGTTAGCAATGGATAAAGACTAAACCGCATCGCATTCAAAAATCGATGTTGTCCCAGGTTAGACGTGAAAATTTATATAGACTAATAGACAGCCATTTTCCAAGGGAATTCAACGGAATTCAATCAACATAGGCTAAAGGTAAACGATGAAAATAACAATTGAACACATATTGATGGTCTCAAGCAAATCACCATAGTA
Source organism: Iris macrosiphon (assembly GCA_036927795.1). Classification (NCBI taxonomy): domain Eukaryota; kingdom Viridiplantae; phylum Streptophyta; class Magnoliopsida; order Asparagales; family Iridaceae; genus Iris; species Iris macrosiphon. The sequence continues at coordinate 179,940,234 of JAYESA010000001.1, forward strand.
AAAGGTCACTTTGGACAAACTAAACTCCAACATTTTTTAATTTTGAGATAACATATTAAATAATTGTAAAAGCTTAACACATAAAAAATCTCCATTTCTCACCTCTCTTAACACATAAATAACCTCATCCTCTTCTTCCTTCATTGCTCTCAACCACACACTCACCTCTCTTGCAATTCTCTTCCAAATTCACGGGCATACCATATGTTATACTCATGTAGCGCCTTCTGCATCATCTCCGAAACTTATCCTTCACCACACCATCTGATCCCTCTTGATGAGCTCAGACTCCATGTATCCCTCCATCAACACAGACACCTAAATATTGTATAGTTAACTATGTTTGTGTAAGCAAGCATAGGCTAAAGGAAAATGATAAGAACTGCAATCAGACACCAATTGACAGTCTCAAGCTTGTCACCGGTGATACGTCACTTTAGAAAATTTCCATTTCCCGATAAGGCTAATCGTGAGAATAATATAGTCAATCCCAAGTTGATGGACATTTGAGCTTGCACTTCATGCTTGTGTACTTAACTAACTAAAAATGTTGTTCAAGTTCATTATCATGTTCAACTAATAATACTACACTCAACACTTAACAAACTTAATATATCAAGATATGCCATTGCAATTTATACCTCCACTTGATCTCCTCACTGATCCTCATCGAACAGAACCTTATAAAACCTCCTCCTCTCCTCTCTCTTCTCGACCTTCTCGCCCTCGTCCTCCTCCTCTTCCTTCTTTGCTCTTGCTCCAATCTCGCCCCTCTTCCTCTTCTTCTCCAAATTCGCAGCACACCTCCTCCTGTTATACTCATGCAGCCCCTCCTGCATCAACTCCCCAAACTTATCCTTCACAACCACCATTGGATCCTTCTCGACGAGCTCTGACCCCTTGTATCCCTCCCTCAGCACCACCGTATAAATCTTGTACTTGTTCGACACATAGAAAATACACGGATGCCTCATCAACAACCGGTTCAGCTTCTCCGGCAATCCGAACTCCTTCCTAAAGTGCTCCAGCTTCAAGATCGACGCCTTCTTCCACAGCGTCAGAGACAGCAACTCATGGACCACTCCCACCGCCCTCTTATCCGGATCCGAATCCAAATCCACCAAATTCTTCGAGTATGGCGAAATGTACGGCGTCTTATCATTAAACTCGTCGAATTTCTCCCTCGACTTGATCCACGTCTCCGGAAGAGAGCACGAGAATCTCGGCAGCGCTCCATTGGCCGCGGACTCGACCGTGGAGACCGCGAGATCAGGGTCCCACTTGACAAGCTCGATCTCCATGGAGCTGCGGCGGCCGGTGCCGCTGAGGACCCGGAACGTGTCGGGATGTTTCGGGACGAGACGGAGGATGTAATCGTCAGGAAAGCCGAAGCTCTTCCTCAGTCCGTTGAACTTCACGACGTTCAGCCTGTGGCCGCGCGACATCATGAGGAGTTTGGCGAGGCGGGCGGCCATTAGAGGCTCGGCGAGGTCGGCGGCGGAGAGATCCTCGTCGACTAGGGCTTCCATGCGGGGGGAGAAGCGGAAGAGGGGCTCGCCGCTGGTGTCGGTTAGGGTTTGGAAGCAGCAGGGGTACTTGTGGAGCCAGTTGAGAGCGCTTCCGCGGAGGCCTAGGGTTTTGAAGCGGGACTGGATGGAGCGGACGGTGGAGGTCCGGTCGGGGGAGCGGAGGAGGAGGTTCTTGATCTGGTTGTTGACGGTCCAGCGGCGGTTGCGGGAGAGCGCGGACTCGAGGGAGGGGTCCTTGGACATGGACCACAGGGAGAGGGTGCGGATGGGGGTGAGGAGTAAGCTAGGGTTAGGGTTTTGGAGGAGGAGGTGGTGGTGGTGGAGGAATCGCTTGGTGGCCATGGCAGGTTGGAGAAGGGAGGAGGAGGTTAGTGGTGGGTATGTGAGTAGAAATTTTACTGAAAATTGTGGGGTGTTTATGCATATTACTGAGTTTGTTTGGGGTTTATGTAAAATGAGGTTTAGGTGCATTGTATGTTAAAAAAAGAAAACTATAATGTTATTAAAAAATTAAATAATATTAAAATATTTTAAATACGATTTGAATATATTTTATTTAAAATTTTATATATATATATTTTTTAAATTATGGACATGTGTTTAATTAGATAATATTATGTACTTAATTTAAATATAATTTAAATATTAAATATTTTTAGAATTTGTTTTATGTTAAGGTTATTAGAAAGATTTAGAATTTTTATTTTTATTTTTATTTTTATTTTTAGGAAAATGCTAAGTTTACTACCAAATGTTTACAATCATCTACCCTTCCGCTATGTTGGCCACACCCGGCCCCACCTCTCTCCCAATTAACGGCTGCCACGTAGCATCGGCCACCCGAACAGCTACCGGATTCCACCTCTTCCTCCTCCTCCAATGAGTGGTCGTCATGTGGCCGCCACGTGGTGGTTGTAAGTGGGTTGTAAGCATTTGGTTGTAGTTGTAGCATTCCTCTTATTTTTAACTACGTAAGGAGATAGCTAGAATTTTTTGAATTTAAAATTTTTTTTTTTAAATTTTTTATTTAACAAAATATATATATACAACGTGGACTGTTCGTTTTTTAGCCGTATTATAGTAGTACAAAATTTTGGCTTTGTTCCCATTTAAATGCTTTCAACTTTCACACATTTGCAGTTTGCTATACGGTATTATTATTTTATCTTGGATTTAATATAGTGTAAACTTTTGTTTTCCAGTTTTTAATAAAATTAGGTGTTCCATTAGTCTCTCTCTCTCTCTCTCTCTCTCTCTCTCTTTGTTTTTATGGATCTTACTAAAGCATTGTTGTTAGGGGCATCACAATTTTTGGAGTAATGTATATTCACAATTTTGACTGTCCATTTTTTTTTTTTTTTTTTAAGTGTGTAAACTATTGACAGTTTTAAACACAACAAGGACCGTCAAAATTTTATAGTTCTGAATATGCATAATTCATGTCCTTACCGTGTATCATCATCGAGAGAGCAGTCGGTGGCTTGAATATGGTGAAATTATATGGTCTACTTGGGACCAATAATTTATAATAAAAAAATTACCAGCCCTTTCATGTCCAGCAAACAAACATGTCGGATAGTGACATGCATCATCTTCAAGCGGCCGACGCCTCTCTGCAATCAGATCCGAATGACAGCTCGTCGCCTGGTTAATTTACAAAAGTTTATGCATCCACTTCATTGTTCGATTTGGGAAGATGCTTGGGTCGTGGTGGAACCGTTGAGCTATGTTCTTGTTGCACCGTTTAGAGAACTATTGCCTTCCATTGGCGTTGGAGCCCCTCAGGGACCATGCATTTGAGGGGTGTGTCAATTTATAGGGCTATTATTGAGTTCGCTTGTTCAATGTGTAGTCTCTCATGGTGTCCACTCGGGCCTTCTCAATATGCTCCATTGGTGGACTATATTAGGACCTTGTTGCAACCGATATCGATACTAACCGATATCGATATTGAGGTTTTTTTTTGGGTAAAGTCGGCAGACAAAAACTGAAAGAAAAAAATAGAATAATAAAAAATTAGTGTCAACACAATAAAATTGACAATGTTACAAATCGATAAACTATAATTATTATCATTTGTCAAAGTTGTATATGTATAAGTTCACAACATTTATCCATATTAGTATTATTTGATTAAAATTATTTATTGTTGTTATATTATGTCTAAATGCACGTAAATAAACAATAATATCTATTCCAAGTGGAATATTTATTTCATTTAAAACTAATAAGAAACAACATATAATATATACGAATATTATGTCTAGATATACCAAATATTTTTCTAGCTAGCTTTATTAAAATACTTTTTTTTTTGGCTTTCCCAAAAGAAAAAAAAAACCAATATTAACACTAATACTCCAATTCAACTAGGGGATATTTTGAACCTTAAACCCTTCACATTTGTTTTAATTAAGTTTTTTATAAACTTTTGCCAACACCAGTAGTATTTAGGATATTGGCCATGTCAGACTAGTGGCTATATATATATATATATATATATATATATATATATATATATATATATATATATATATATAGTAAAACTGTATAATTATCTGTTGTTGTAACAGCTGTAGTTTATCGATTATAATTTGTATGATTGATTATTAATCCAAAGGGCGACCAAACTGCTTAATTGGGCAAATGCCGAGTGGTATCAAGTATTAACCAACTCTTGTAACGTCAGACAGTTGAAAATAGTATAATTACATGATCAATTCAAATATCAACCACAACAGAGGAAATTGCAGTACCATTAACACAGCAAAGAAATTTTTATGAAGTCATTAGTTCAGCTAACACACGTCCAATTGTCAATGAGTATGTAACCACCAACCCTTCGGTGTGGAGATTCTCTTACAGTAGTAGTTCAACAAATACAACACGAAATGATCGTCGAGTAGATATATAATGAACCAACTGTTTTTGTTGTAGTTTAGTTGTATTTGTTTAATGCTGAGAAGCTAAGCAGCCAAACTGCAGTTTAAAGTATAGTACAGCATTGGTTTGTTCTCCTGGCCTGCCTGTAGAATATCTGTCAGTAAAGAAAACCATAAGATTTGTTCAGTTTCTTCAATTCCTCAGAAACATATCATTTACACTGCGGAAAGGGCAAAACAGCATTAGAAATGACATCTGTGTTATGTCCAACTTACTTGAGAAGCACCACTAAGATCATTACTCTTCTCGACGAGGGTATTCAAGTTCTCCCCACGTTCCAGGACGCTTTCGATGGTCTTGTGCTGCATCAATTTTCACAAAACAATCAGCTCCCCCTCGCAATGAATAACTACCAGCATATGCTTACACAAAAACCATCCAAACTTCTCAACTGAGGAAAATCTTAGCGACTTGGTCCTTTCTGATAGCATGCTTACCAAAAATTGAAGCTTGTACTTGAAATTATCGAAGTACCCAAGTATCACACTTACGTATATATAGCTAGCAATGCAATTTTCCAGGAGACAACCAAGGGGAACATCTTATAGATCAAGCCTGGTAAAAATATTGTTCTTTATTATATATATATATATATCAAGAGGATTGCTTTTCTGTTTAAATCAAAGTCAATCACTCTGATGCATTCATCGATCTCATTCATATGCCCAAAAGATGACATTGCTTGTTATCTATCCTGAGAACGCCTCACTCAGCCATGAAGTATCTGTTACATTGTTTTCCTTGACCCATCTTTCATTGTTTTAAAAAGGAAGATATTGAGTAGATTCTAGCATATACTTTACTCAAGTTGTCATGTTTATATTAAATACTAAGCAGTTCTGACAATTTCTTCAGCAGCAGCCAACACAGTTCATAAGGTGAGTGTATCCATCACCATGTATACAAAATGAAAATACCAGAAACCAGAAACTCCAAAGTCAAATGGATATTTAATTTATAGTTAAGACTTACAAGAATAATTTTAGTTTCATCCAAATCCCTCTGGATCTTCAGCAACTTATCCGCCTCTGCAGGGTCCTATGGGTAAATCTAACTGAAGAGTTAGTATTAAAGAATATATCATCAGAACATGAAATTCCAAAAATAAATAACAAGTTCAATTGAGACAGACGAAGAAGCAATATGAGTATAGGAAAACTTAGACAACAAACTTTAATGGGCTTGTCTTGAGGAGAAAAATCCCTTCGGAGTCATATTTAGACAGTTCTTCAGAACACGTAAAAGAAGAAAAAGAAAAAAGAGTATAATTAGTGTTAAAACAGTTGTTTTGTTCTAATACTTCTGTCCGGTTAAATATGTTTGCCAGTACAGGATGTATCCACTTGTACAAAAGGAAAAGGAAAAAAAGCATCCAAAACACAACCTCCTATATCATAGGAAATCAACCATGTTGGTTTACAACACAAAAAGAAAAGAAAAGAAAAGAAAAGAAAAGAAGAAACTCTCTGCTCAACCCAAAATCAATTTTCAAGATAGACATTCAAAGATGAATCTAATAGTTGGCAACTTCATTAAGTAACAGAAAAATGACAAAAAAACCTGATATCTAGTTAATGCCTCATTCAAATATGACCATGGTTTCGTCACATCTGTCTGTACTGCTCTCCATGATTCGCCAAACGACTTCTGATACTCATCTAGTACCTTCAAAACAAGTTAATTGCCTAAGCATTTATAACTTAAATTTGATTTTCAACAAAATGTGGCCATGATAATAAAGTTCCGTCATCAAGACATAAAACACAATGAATTCAAATTACCCTTTAAGATTTTTAAGGAACCATAACATGCAAATGCAAGAAACATATTCAATTGTCCTGTTTCTTGCAGCAACCACCACGTCAAATGAGTACATAAATTATATGGTAGTACTGGACGCTTACTCAAGAAATTGGAAGGCATGCAATCATTTTGTGCTTATTCAGATCTATGAATGAAGAAAGCATTGCAGAACTGAATGGCTAGAATCATTAAGAAATCCCCAATGCAAACAATCAAGGGCAGCCAAAGAATTCGATGAGGGTTATATGCAGAGAAAGGGCTATGCATGATCCATTCCCTTCACGGTGAGTTACATAAAACATGCAATTAAGGCTTACTATGTTATCAAATTATTCATCTAGAACTTTAACAAGCTTTTAAAGTGATTATAACCGAAGAACAAAATACATGCTAGTTTCACATGCATATCATGACATTAAACATTTTACTATAACGTAATTTTAGCATTACCACTATTATACTTTATATTCCTTTTACAAGTTGTAACTCAAATATACAATAATAGAAAAAACTAAGATCCAGTTAATAGCAATACTCTGTCTCTTTATGTGCCCTAAATTCACAAATGTATATTGAAGCTCCTATACTGTGTCGGTTTGTATGATCTAAATTCATACTATACTTGATTTTCCTTTTCGAAGTTGTGAACCAGAATTACAATAAAAAAGATCTAAGGTCAAGGTAAGAAGAGCTAATACTCTCTTTATGTGCCCTAAATTAATAGATGTATGATGAAGCCCCTATAGTCTCTCTCCTTTCCTCCCAAATGGTAATTACTTCAGTACATATGCAACTTTTGGCTTAATCAAGGCTTGCAACCCTAGTTCTTTATCCTAGAGTCTCTTTGAAATGATTAAGTTCTTAGGGTAGCAAATGTGAACTCTCTTGTTAAAAGTTAAAATCAGTAGTCTTAGAAGGATAAACAATTAAAACCATAGATAGAAAGAGTTTAAAGTTAATAAGTGGATTTTGTAACAAATTCTTTCTGCATTCATAAACTGATTCTGGTTTGAACAAAGATCAAGTGGATCGGATTCCGATTTAGATTCCTGACCCAATTCCATTAGGATTTGGATTTTGATTATGCCTAACCCAATCCAAACCAGTCCACTTGATGCTTTATAATATCTGACTACAGACATAATACGAAGGCTAAGCTTCAACAGAGTCATCCATGAACTCTATCTGAACCACCTCCACGTGTTCCTTGACAGTCTCTTGAATCACAAGGGAGGCCAAGCTGAGCTTCAGTCCAAGAGTGGTTCAGTAATAGTGTCTGTTATCTGACCCTATAAGTAATATATGAAACCTTTTGAGTTACTGATCTTCCTTTATGGTTATAATTCGGACCTAAATCAATCCAAGACAGGAAGGTGGAAGGAAAAAGGAGAATCAAACTCAACTATTAATGCAGTTCTACAATTTCGAGTAATCTGTGTCATGTAGTTTTTTTTTTTTGGAAGATTGGGGGAATCACCCTTTTTAAGTGTATCATGTCGTACACTTTGGGATAATTGACAATCATGTTAAGTCAAGTAACAGTAGGCTTCATTAAAAATAGAATTCAGTTTGTGAAAAACACAACAGTACCAAAAACCCGACCTCTCTCTCCCTGACCTGATTGTTACAGTAAAATTTAATCACAACTAAGCCTTCTTCAAATATATTATTTAGATCTTCAGATGTTCAATATACTAACAATAAACCAATATCACCACCAAGGGGATGGTCTAGTGGTAACACTACTAAGGGAGGGGAGGAGTGGGCAGGGGGTTTGAATCCCAGCTTGGGTAAAATAAAAATGGGAATGGGAGGTGGTTCTAGTAGCCCATTTCCTATCAGTAGGAATACTAGTGGCAATGACAATAACCAGATTATGAAATGTTTACATATGTCATGAAAGCACTCTATTAACATGAGTTATTATCCAGTTTTTCAAGCTTCGATCTGCTACAGTTTATCACTGATATGTTGCACCGACATGGATATGATATGGCACATTGAGGACACAGCTATATGGAAACGGCACAGTATTGGTGTGTCCTAGTGTATTTTCGAGTGTCGTGTCCATGCTTCCTACTCAGTGACTTTGAAAAAATGTGACACCTAACAAGTTAAATACGCTACATGATTCAATTTTCACCATTAGCTCCAAGGTTTTTTGTTAAAGCATGGGGTAACCACTGCCTGTGACAGAATTTAGTAAATGAAAAGTATCAAGAATACCTAGAAGATACTAAAGTTAACTGTGAACAAGCAGATGCAACCTGTTAAATATCAACATTACAACATTTACACAACAGGAATTGCAAGATAGACACAGAATTACAAAATATCATCTATAGCCTTGTCAACTCTCAACCAAATAGCATTACTAACAAACACCTGATGACTGAGGACATAAGAAGAAATTACCGTGTTAAGTAGAGAAAACGCACTTCTTACAGGATAATGATCATCCATGAATCCCAGTGCACAAAGGCCATCTCTGTTGTAAGCATGAACCTTATACTCTAACAAAATAAAACCAACTGAATTGGTATGGAAATTAAGATTCTGAAAATATACAATTCGTTCGAGCTTTCATATGTATGTCCCATTTTTTTATTAACAAAAGGAGGCATCTGTGTTGTGTGTATCCTTACTTACTTTTAGGCTGTGTTTGATTGGGGTTTTTTTACACGGAAAATATTTCCATCACAAATTTCCACCTATGTGTAGTGTTTGATAGCTTATATTTTCCATTAAATTTCATATTTTTCTCCAAAATATTGGAAAATAAAACTAGTCCAACCCATAAGAAAATATTATTTTCCATTGAAATTAACTATTTTTCGTGGAAAATAATGACAATCACACACCCAAATTAAATATTCCATGGAATTTCTTTTCCTAATAAAATAATTCCGTAGAATTAATTTATTTTCCACATATTTTCCACCTTGCAACGAGAATATAAGGCCTATGTAGCAGGGAAAGAAAAACTTAAATCATGATGAATAAGCACGTGTCCGTGTCGGAAAATATGGAAATCCGAAATGTCTCAGATACACTTGTTGAACTTGTTAACGATGGGGGTTACGAAGCACGGACAGTCCAACAATCCGTGACACGTCCGTGTCTGCATCGTGTCGGTGTCGGACATTGACAGTGCTGTAAAATACTACAGATTATAAGAGGGAAAAGAAGGGGGAAGCGGCCGATCACCTTCGTGTTGGACGGACTGGCGGAGGCCGGGGGAAGTTCTCTTGGAGACGGTGCGAGCGGCGAAGAGTATGACCTCTCTGGCGGTCCCTCGCTGGAAGAAGCCGAAGCCGCTGACGTCGGTGGCGCTGGCGAGGACCACCGGATCGGAATTGGAGGGGCATTTGAAGACGAAGATCGCTGTGATCTTCATCAGAGACTCACTCGAGAAGAAGAAGAAGAAGAATTGAGAAGGAATTTATGGGGTCTGTACGTAAATATTTGAACTTTCTTGGTGGGGAAGGAATATAATTACATACAAATGTACCAGTTGGAGGGCGTACTAGATACGCAGAGCCTTTATTTAGTTAGACCCATTAAAAAAGAATTTTTATTGGCACACTTCATTTTTCACTCGCAGTTATTTCAAAATAGTTACTTTTATTTATAAATTTACCACCATAAAAAAATATTCGGAACTAATCTACTACATAGTATAAAAGTCAAATTTTTTATATTTTTTTCCTTTTCAAATTTTGTTTTATTATAGGACTATCATATTTTTTTACAGTACTGACTATTTGTTAGGACTGTCAAATTTTTTTGACAGTCCTACATTTATACAGGACTATCAAAAAATTTGACAATCCTATATAAAGTCAGGACTGTCAAAATTTTTGACAGACCTTCATCGTCCTCGTCGCGACTGTGGACGATTTTTTGAAGTTCAAAACTCTAAAATGGATTCGAAACTTCAGAAATTCTTCCAAAATGAATCATAAACCAAAATTTTCTCCCTAGAAGATGAAGTCTATGCATGAACATTGAACCCTAAAATATTTGGATTTTGGGAGAAGAAAGAAGCAAAATATGAAAAATGGGGGAAAACATAAAAAGTTGGCTTACATTTCGAGTAATTTTTTATGGTGACAAACTTGTAAATAAAAGCAACTGTTTTGAATAGTCCCAAATAAGAAATAAAGTGCCCCGATAAAAACTCTAAAAAAATAACAATCTCTAATTATTTTATGTTTATTTATTTATATTGACAAAATATTTCTATTTTTGATGATTGCAACATTGATTTCTCCATAATGAGCAAATGAACAGTTGTGACTACAAGTGTCTATTTGGATGCTTGTAGCTCTTCGAAAGTGTAAAATTATTATTTTTAACATATTGTAATGTAGTGCACTTGTACCATGTATCACTTTTTAAAATATGTTTAGATATATGATTTTTTTGTTCTCTGCAAGTGTATATGAGAATTAAAAAAGTAGAAAGCATAGTCACTGGCAATGGAGTTTCTCTTCATCTCTCATGCATCTTAGAAATGAAGAAATAAGGACAGTTGCAATAAAATGTCATATTACAGCCACTTGTAATAGAATTGTAATGTCAATCCAAACAAAAAAAATAGTCTCCACGTAGCGGCAGTTGTAATAAAAAAGAGTGTAAGTTTCAATGCACTCTCACCAGTCCTAAACATACCAGAGTAAGGAAATGTTCAAACAAGTTTGCCGCTAAATTTATGATTGTTAGATATATCAGTCGTTTAGGGACATCATTGACTTGCCTATTAATCTATGGGTCTGGCAACTCCAGCTAGTCAGTCCTCAGTAGTATTGATGTTATCTAGATCTGGACCAGGGCAAGGCTCTGGAGTCAACCGAGGTTAGAGTGCAAGCCATGATCATGTGAAGTGATTAGCGATGGTGGAGTTGGATACTAGATACAATTGTCTGTATGTATACGTAGTATTTCTGTGTCATTGTTAGATATAAATTTGAATCGTTTTTCACAATTCATGCATTTAACATGAGCTGCATCCATAAGAAAATATTTTCATTGTAAATTCCGCTAAAAGTGTTCCCAAATATTGGACCAGTTATTGTTGAAATTAGTTGATAATTTTATTGATTGTCTCATTGGCATTATATAGCCTTACAGTCATTAATACAATGATCTCAATCATTATGACAATAATCTCATAATGGAATATCCTGTGACATATTCTGGCATCCCAAATATGTCCTCAGGATATTTCCATGTGCTTATACTATACTTAAATATGACACCCAACATACCATATCAACACTCCCCCTCAAGATGGGTGAAAGATATTCACTAAGCCCATCTTGTCACATCCTCTAATCATGCTCACTGAGGCGAGTCCCTTGGTTAGTCCATCTGCTACTTGATCCCTGGTTGGAACATGGCCAAGCTCCAGTAATCCACTATCCAACTTCTCTTTGATGAAGAATCTATCAATCTCGATGTGTTTGGTCCTGTCATGCTGTACTGGATTGTTGGCGATACTAATAGCTGACTGATTGTCACACCACAGCTTTATCTTGGCTCCTTGATCCAGCTTCAGCTCCAACAGCATATTCTTCAACCATAGCAGCTCTGCAACTCCCAAGGCCATAGCTCTGTACTCTGCTTCAGCTGTCGATCTGGCCACCACAGACTGCTTCTTACTCCTCCAGGAGACCAAGTTACCTCCTACAAATATGCAATATCCCGAGGTAGACCTCCTGTCATCAGCACAACTAGCCCAGTCAGAATCACAGTAGCCCTCGATGCTCACGTGATTGTTCTTCCTGAATATTATTCCCTTCCCGGGAGCACCTTTCAAGTACCTCAGAATCTGGTACACTGCATCCATATGACCCTTCTGTGGGTCATGCATGTAGCGGCTCACCACACTTACTGCAAAGCAGATATCAGGACGTGTGTGGCTCAAATAGATCAACTTGACAACCAGTCTCTGGTATCTGTCCCGATCAACTGGTTCTCCAGCCTCAGCATCAATCTTGAACCTCTGATCTATTGGTGTCGCTGCATGTTTGCACCCCAACATCCCAGTTTCTGTGAGAAGGTCCAGTGCATACTTCCTTTGAGAGAGAACAATCCCCTCTGCTTCTCGAGCAATCTCAATCCCAAGGAAGTACCGAAGAAGGCCGAGATCCTTCACCTCGAATTCCTTGCCAAGCTTTCCTTTGAGTTGGGCGATCTCCTGCTCATCACCTCCTGTGATAATCATATCGTCCACATACACCGCAAGCATGGTGATGTGGCCTCCACTCCTACGGAAGAACACAGTATGATCAGCATTGATCTGCTGATATCCTATCCCTATCATCGCCCTTCTGAATATGTCAAACCACGCTCGAGGAGACTGCTTCAGTCCATAGAGGGACTTCTTCAACCTGCAGACCTTGCCTACTGTCTGATTGGTGCCAAATCCTGGTGGTATCTCCATGTACACCTCCTCCACTAGATCTCCGTGAAGAAACGCATTCTTCACATCCAGTTGGTGTAGCTTCCATCCACCATTCGCTGCCAGAGAAATCAGAGTCCTGACAGTGCTCATCTTTGCAACTGGTGCAAATGTCTCGTCATAGTCGATGCCGTACGTCTGACTGTATCCTTTGGTTACTAGTCGAGCTTTGTATCGCTCAACCTGTCCATCTAGGTTCTGCTTCACGGTAAAGACCCACTTGCATCCAACTGCTCTCTTTCCCTCTGGCAGTCTCACAAGCTCCCAAGTGTGGTTCTTCTCCAGAGCTCCCAACTCCTCGTGCATTACCGCTTTCCACTTTGGATCGTTCTTGGCAACCTGCCAATTGTTAGGTACAGTAATACTATCCAAAGATGCTATAAATGCTCCATGAGAAGAAGGAATATGGTCATAAGAAACAAACTGAGCAATATCCCAACCATATCTGTTTGGAGGATTTCCTGCATTGCTGCGAGTGGTCCTCCGTACAGATAGTGGTGTGGGAGGAGTAGAAGTAGGAGGAATGATATCTTGTGAAGGATGGGGTATCACCTAAAGGGGGGTTGGTGTCGGTGCCTCAGGAGTTGGGACGAACGCAGGCAAGGGACTTGGCACTGGCACTGTCGGTACTGGTCCTGCAGTTTGCTTCTCTCTCCTGTTGTAGGTGAATAATTCTCCCTGAGCCGTAGGCCTAACACCTTCACCTTCTTGTCCATTCTCCGTGCCTCCATGCCAAACTTCTAAATCGGTTACCACCAAGTTCTCCATCTCCCCCTCTCGCCTAATACTGGCAGTATTAGGCGTGTTGTGTGAAGTTTCGTCCTGGTGGTAGTATGGCTCATGCTCCCGAAAGTGGACATCCATACTGACAAACTTCTTCTTCTCTACTGGACTCCAGCACACATACCCCTTCTGGGTCGTCGAGTAGCCTACGAAGATGCATTTGACCGCTCTAGGGTCAAGTTTCCCAACTGATGGCCTGTTGTCCTTCACAAAACACACACACCCAAACACCTTCAGTGGAAGTATCCCACTATTATTGCCTTGCAATACCTCACATGGAGACTTCCATCCGAGGACCTTCGAGGGCATCCTGTTGATGAGTTGAGCTGCTGTCAACACTGCATGCCCCCACAGACTCTGTGGGACATTCATGTCGATCATCATACTTCTTGCGACCTCCAGAAGGTGTCTGTTTTTCCTTTCTGCAACTCCATTTTGTGCTGGTGTGTATGCACAGGTGGTATGATACTGTATTCCGTGTGCTGACAAGTATTCTGCAAGCGTCCTGTTGGTATACTCCGTTCCATTGTCAGACCTCAGTACCTTCACAACTGCTTTGTACTGAGTCTGGACATGCTTATGGAAATCCCGAAAACAAGCAGGTACATCATTCTTATTTTTCATCAAATATAACCAGGTAACACGAGAGGCACACTCAATGAAAGAAACAAAGTACTTATAACCATTCATAGTGTTAGTAGCACATGGACCCCAGACATCAGAATGTACTACCTCAAAAGCAAAAGTGTTCCTATGACCCGTGCCAACATATGAGCTCCTAGTAAGTTTTCCTAACTCGCACGCATCACATACTAATTTTTCTTTATTTGTTTTTGCATAAATCTCTGGATACAACTTACTTAGAGTATCAAAGGAAGAATGTCCCATCCTCCGATGATGGAGTATCAAGGTATCCTCAGTCCTCTGCTGCAGTCCTTCTATGCCAGCCTTATCTGCCATAGATACCAATGCTGAGTCCAGTCCTTCTCGATCTAGGTACCACAGTCCCTCATGCCAAGTGCCAGTCCCAAGTCTTCGTCCTGTCCCTTTCTCCTGGAAGGTCACCTTAGGAATATCAAAAGAAACAATGCATTTAAGTTGGAGGATTATAGAACTAATGGACAAGAGACTGACTGGAAATGATGGAGCATGTAAAACATTGGATAATCTTACTAAACCTGTACAATTAACAGTACCCTTACCGACCACTGACTGAAAAGTGTCATCAGCTGTCTGAATGCTGTCTGCTGATGCTAGGTGAGTGTAGGAAGAAAACTCACTAGCATTCCCCATCACATGCCGAGATGCTCCCGAGTCGATAATCCTGTCTGATAATTTAAGGGAAGAGATAGACGCAAGGGCAAGTGATTCGTCAGTACCTTCTGATGGATGGGCATACATGGCAGTGTTGCCCCTAACAAAGAATGAGGTGGACGCCTCCTCTGTTCTACTCCTCATGTCTTTCAGTGTCTGGTCCTCCACAGTAAAGGTGCCATCAGCTTCTCCGTCCCCTTCTGATATCAGGAGGTTCGCCCGATAACCTCCTCGGCCGCCTCGTCTACCCCCTCGACCACGACCACGTCCTCCATTATATCCTCGTCCGCCGAACGGTCCTCGTCCACCACCTGAATCTCCCTCCCTAGGTGGTTTGGTACAAGCATACCGATGATGACCCATCTCCCCACAGTTGTAGCACTGCCGGTTATGCTGCCAGGGCTCTCCCTTAGATCCTGTGTTACCTGAGCTGGTGATCGCTAGTGCTGACTTTGCTTCGGGGGGACCACCTGTCCCGGCTTGCAGCCTGATGCGTGTCTCCTCCTGGATCATGGCTGAGATAGTTTCCTCAAGGCTAGGGATCTTTGGTTGGGCTAGAAGTAGGGCCGTCCTCTGTGCGAAAGCTGCAGTCAGCCCTTTGAGGAACTTCATCGTCCTCTCCTGCAGACACACCTGTCTCTCCTTATACTTAGGGTTCCCGCAGCTCGCCCGATCTGAGGAGTGATCATAATCCAACCACAGACGCTCCAACTCCGTGGCATACTCCTGCACCGTCTTCTCTCCTTGTACGGTGTCATCAATCTCCCCCTTTATCTGGAAAATCCGTAAGTTATTCCCCACACCATCATAGGTCCTTTTCAACTTCTCCCACACATCTTTCACCATCTCAATACCGTCTACTGTGGCGGTAATAGACTGGACTAAGGAGTTGAGAAGCCAGATGTAGATCACCATATGAGTGGACTTCCACTCATCGCGTCCTGTCGAGCCCTCGTCCGGCTCTGTCGTCTTGCCCGTCAGGAACCCCTCCATGTTTTTTTCTGCGAGGGTTCTTCTCACCCGCCGTGACCAACTCAGATAGGTAGCTGGTCCATCTAATTTCAGATCGATGGAGGGAAGCTTCAACTCCAGCGACGTTCGTGTCGTGTTCTCACCAGCCGACATCGTCAACAACTTCATCAACGTCGCCACCTCTGCAGAATCTAGCTTCTTGATGATCTCCTCCATCGATGCGTCGTCTATCCAATCACGTCATGTCCGCTCCACGACTCACGCTCGTCCTCGTCGTCCGCTCTTAGATCCGAACATGTCCTCCTTTTTTCAGATCTAGGCATCCCTATTAGGCGCTGTCTCGTGCTGGTGCGGAGGAGGCGGCAGCACGCATGTCACAGTCGCCGTCGCAGCAGCAGCAGCAACAGCGAAGGGAGGCCTGCGAAGGGCGGAGAAGGGAAGAAGGGGGGGGGGGCGTGGAAGATGTAAACCCCCTGAATTTTCAAATTATTAAATCTTGGATTTTTCCCAATTTTCTGGAAATTTTTGGGAATTTTCTGTAATTAAAATCAAGGCTTTTAATTAATAAATGATTTTTAGTTGGCAATAAATATCATGAAAATAACATTTTTGGGTGTAAAATAGAAAACCGGACTTAGGGTAATTTTCTGTGATTTTATTGGGCCTCAGACCAATTTTTAAAAAGCCTAAAAACTATTTTCTAAAAATTAATTATTTAAATTTCTGTTTTAATTATTATTTATATTATTATTATTATTTTTCTTTTTAGCCCAGCCCGTTGGGCCGAGTCCATTGGGCAGCCCAACCCAACCCCTCACTCCTTAGCGGGTCGGCCGGACCCGGATCCGCGCCCGACCCGACCCATTACCATCACCCCTGTTCCCCGACTCCCCCACGACCCGGGATTTCCGCCGCCCGCCGGAAATCGCGCGCCAACCGGCCACGCCCTCCTCCACGTCGCCTCCCCTCCGGATCCCGCGGCCACGACGCCCCAGCCAGCCCCTATATAATTCCCCTCTCCTCCGCCTCGTTCCCCTAAACCCTAGCCCTAACTCCACCCACCGTGCCCTAGCTCCGGCGACCGCCGTCCCCTCCCCTAGCACCTCAGCCCTCCCGCAGAGCCTTCGCCGAACCTGACTCCGGCCGCCCTCGACCGCCAGCACCCGACGCCAAGGCCCGAGCCCCTTCATCTTCCTCCCCTCTTCTTCTCAGCCCTCCGCCGGCTATCCCGAGCCCCCTCGACGCCGCCGGAGACCTCGCCGCCCCTCGCCTGAGCCGCCGCAGCCCCGGCCCGACCTCGCCGACCGACGGCCTGTCCCCCAGAGCCCGGACACGCGGACACAGCCCCGGACACAGGGAACCCTAGCCGTAGACACGTGTCCAGGACGCAGAACCTCGTGTCGGACTCGAAATACCCCGATCCCGAGTCCGAGGCCTCCCCTCGGTGCTCCTCCATCAGCTTCCCGGTAGGTGCCACTATCAGAATGTACTGTCCCTTCCAAAACCACTCTCCTGTCCGACCGGGACTGACAGAATAAAGCTCTGTCAATCCCGGGATAGCTTAGAAATTTATAGGCTATAGTTAATTAGTAGGTTAATGGCTTGTTAGTTTTTGGTTGGTTAATTAGTTAGTGAATTGATACAACGATCTGCAAATATGTATATTAATTATATATAGATAATAAAAACCTTATTAAATATTACGTAAATTAGTAATTAATTAATAGATAATTCTGAAATGATTTTTAGTATTTATAATACGTAGTATTTAAATAAGTTTTCCAAAATATTATTCTCTTACAAATTGATTTGTAATATTACCAAAATAAAAATTTAGTAATATTTTTCCCCTAAGCCTAGTTTATTAGAAAATAAATTGATTGCTAAAAACAAACGATATTATTTTTATAATTATACTTCCCTATTTTACCCTATTAGAAACAAAACGATACTTTACCATAAAATAAAAATATAATATTTTCTATGATAAAATAAATAAGTTTTATTATTATTAAAAAAGGGTTTTGTTTTACTAAATTACTATTACAAATAATTATTATTATTATTAATCGATCGTTGGATTGAATCATTAACTTAGTTAACTAATCAAGTCAGATTAAAACCCTTTGTTTTAATTCTAAAAATCGGATTATTAATAAATGTAGGTTCCTGTCACTAAGGTTGAGACCGTCGCGACATCTCACTCGCGTCACCAACCAACTCCAGGCAAGTTTCATATAATTCAAAACCTGTATTTTAGTTGTAATTAAATATGTTGCATGTCATATAGATATATTGGGACGACACTTGATTTCACGGAACCGACTGATTGGCTGATTGATTGACTCATCGACTCATTGACTATTGCCTTGGGAACTGGGGAGTAAAAGTTAGCACCCGTGGTCAAAGCCCCCTTATTGCCTCATTGTGGATAGCTGAAGTCCAACCTCACTGGACTGACGCCGCACCGTGTTCACTAGAACACAGATTGCCTCCAACCCCAACCGGCCACGGGATGCTACCTTTCTCAAAACACTTTTAGTGATTGTAGTTTGTCATCATTTGCTTCATCGACATTTACTGTTCTTGTCTCATATTTGTTGCATACAAAAATATAAATATTGTTCAAAACTATTTCATTGCATCATTTTAATTATCATTAAGGTGCTGGAATTGGATATATGTTCTTGCTCCCTCCTGACTGGAGATTAACAATTTTAGGTGGTTACGGTGACGATGAGGCGTATGACACCTTTTATGGTCCGGACCAGAGTACTGAAGCTCTAGCTGAACCTAGCCAGGAGGCCGATGTTTAGTTGTTTCCCTTTAATTTTCCAAATTGTAATAATCAGGGTTGAAGTAATAACCCTGGACCATGTTTTGTTTGATATTTGCTTGTAAAAGGATTTCTCTTTCGGACTTAGCAATAAAAATTGAATTTCCTTCATGTATTCTGGATGTCTGTGTGTTACTACGGATTGGTACAGCTTACTGCCGCCGTCTCACAACGGTGCAGGCTGGGCATGATCCGACTGGACCCAGATTATTGGGATCGGGTCGTGACAGAAGAGTTCGGTGGAGGAGATCTAGGAAATCCTCCTGTGGGTTTGTGGAAGCTTGGGACTAGGGTTTGTGGTAACTTGGCTCTGATACCATGTTGAAATTAGTTGATAATTTTATTGATTGTCTCATTGGCATTATATAGCCTTACAGTCATTAATACAATGATCTCAATCATTATGACAATAATCTCATAATGGAATATCCTGTGACATATTCTGGCATCCCAAATATGTCCTCAGGATATTCCCATGTGCTTATACTATACTTAAATATGACACCCAACATACCATATCAACAGTTATAACGACGATGACATCTCCTCCGTCATCTTGTATCCTCTAAGGTTGTGGGAGTTAAGGTTGCGAACTCTATAGTTACTACAATGGTTGTTTATTTTTCATGGCAGTGAAGAGCATGATAATTTACCGAATAAAACTTAATTAAAAGTATTAGAAGAGAGAAACAAAATTGTTGCAATATATGTAGATTAACTGATCACTTATCACTGTTTATAAAAAAAAATTCGGTTGCCAAATAACCACAAATATTTTTGGAATATAGTTATAGATTTTTTTTTTGGGTCATTTTCAATAAACTAACCAAAATATCCTTAATTAATGTTCATAAACAGCTAATTTACGGAAGTATTTTGATACAAATATATCTTCAAAGACCAAAATACGCTTATGTAATCCCGACCTCTTGCACATCACACTAGATCTTCTCGGGGGTTGTCCAAGTTTGGAGTCTTGTCGGACTTACCCATGGAACAGTTCTTTCTGCTAATCTTGCCTTTTTATTTGAATCCTGATAGATCGACCTACCAAAGACAAATTTGGATAGTGTGTTCTTCATATACTGTATGTTAGGAAGGAACAACCTGAGGAATCAGTCACCAATATAGGCTAGGGTACCTGGAGCAGTAATAATCCAAATTCCAGCTCTAGCTAATCTAGAATTGCTGGTAAGTATCTGTGGCTGGTGTTCAAATCACTTCAACGACCAACTGCAAGTTACACCGAGGACCCAAGGTTAGATAACAAAAGGACTTTTGACAACCATCTCACCATGCATATAAATCAACTCATTCAACCATGGCAGAGAGTTCACCAAGTTGACTGGTGGTTAATATAGCCTGAGATTAATATTTCTAAGAGGTAGTAGCACCAGAGAAGATAGGTACATGAAAACCTGGTCAGAATGACAGTTATGCTGCTTTCATCTTTTAGTTCGAAATCATATTCTCAGAAGATCAGGAACTTGATTAGTAAGAGCTTTTCCAGATCGGAACTGTAAGATCATATAAAGCTCATCTCGGGCTGTCTTCAAATTTTTTTTTCTTCCACAATATCATATATGACTTGAAGAATCCATCTATCTCCATGTTACGGAGTTTGTAAGCCTGAAACGAAAATGCAGGTCCAATTTGAAGCTCAAGCTACATGAACAATTATACAGGCTTGCTACTGTACACAGCAATTAGCAACATGAAATCTACTTTGCAACAGAGTAGGAAAAAAATAAATAGAACTACTTGGCTACAAAATCAAATTGTAGAGATTTGCTGTATCACAAGCATAATCCCACCAAGAATAATTTTCCGAAAGAACATGCAAGCAGATGAGCCACCAGAATATACATAAACCACTGGCCTCCATATTATCTTCTTCTTTTTTGCAATTAGAACATGAATTTTACACAAATTCCAGCAGCAATCTCAATTCAATAACCATACACTTACTCAGACTCAGAAGCTGAAGTGGCTCGCCACAACCATCTAATGCTTAGAAGCACTTGCGATGAACAATTGAAGGGCCACATTCATCATACTCTGCCTTTGATATCCACATCTGTGAATCCATATTATAAGAGATGAGCTTGGGATTCAAAAGAATTAATCAAAGATCAATTTTGACATAAAATAATTGTGAAGATAGCAGTCACGGCTTTGTCTCTTCTTTTTGGAGGGGGGGGTCTTAAGGAAGAGACTTTAAGGAGAAATGGCATCACTATCAAATGAGGGCAAGGCTCTACTAAAATGTTCTGAAGAGATACTTCATGTGGGCTGGATTATTCTCCTTCAGTATATACCAAACTTTATGTTATTGCTATTGATCACGACGACTTAGTTTTAAAACGAGGAACTTGGAGGATGGTAATTGGAATCTAGGGCATGGGTTTGAATGTCAAATTCACAAGGATCATCATCCAGGAATTATATGGAGAATATGAAAGTTTGTCCTTTTTCTATGTGTTATGTCCTTTTCTACGTATTATGGTCTCTTGAAGTCGATGTTGTGTTAGCCCAATGATTAATTGAGTATTTTGATCACGACTAATCGATTTAAGTTTCTCATTATAACATCACTAATTGTTAATCCTTGATTGAGGCAGTTCTCTTCATCCACACTTATAATAACGAGATCTTTATTAGTGTAAGATATGTATATTGTCTTAGTTCATATTTATACTCACGAGATCTTTATTAGTGTCTGATACGTATATTCTTATCATCCACACTTGTAATTTCATGATATTTTATTACTGTGAGATACGATACAGATTCTTGCTTGCTATTATGCATATCGCTTTCTATGTCTAACTTTATTTTGTAGAAAAGCAAGTCGGTAATCTGAAGCAAAATTTGACATGGACGTATGCCTATGCAATGACAAGATGCTATGAATATCTCTATTCGTCAAAGACAAAAAACTATAAAGATACGAGAGTCTTGATCTAATCATCAAAATCTACAACACTAACAAAGACGGATACACGTCAAGTACAGACATATGAAGAAGCCAAACTATTTGAGAAAAGGATCAAGATACTCAACTCATATTGTATCTTTTCTTTATTATGGTATAATATGAGTTATTGTTGAAATTAGTTGATGATTTTATTGATTGTCTCATTGGCATTATATAGCCTTACAGTCATTAATACAATGATCTCAATCATTATGACAATAATCTCATAATGGAATATCCTGTGACATATTCTGGCATCCCAAATATGTCCTCAGGATATTCCCATGTGCTTATACTATACTTAAATATGACACCCAACATACCATATCAACACTCCCCCTCAAGATGGGTGAAAGATATTCACTAAGCCCATCTTGTCACATCCTCTAATCATGCTCACTGAGGCGAGTCCCTTGGTTAGTCCATCTGCTACTTGATCCCTGGTTGGAACATGGCCAAGCTCCAGTAATCCACTATCCAACTTCTCTTTGATGAAGAATCTATCAATCTCGATGTGTTTGGTCCTGTCATGCTGTACTGGATTGTTGGCGATACTAATAGCTGACTGATTGTCACACCACAGCTTCATCTTGGCTCCTTGATCCAGCTTCAGCTCCACCAGCATATTCTTCAACCATAGCAGCTCTGCAACTCCCAAGGCCATAGCTCTGTACTCTGCTTCAGCTGTCGATCTGGCCACCACAGACTGCTTCTTACTCCTCCAGGAGACCAAGTTACCTCCTACAAATATGCAATATCCTGAGGTAGACCTCCTGTCATCAGCACAACTAGCCCAGTCAGAATCACAGTAGCCCTCGATGCTCACGTGATTGTTCTTCCTGAATATTAGTCCCTTCCCGGGAGCACCTTTCAGGTACCTCAGAATCTGGTACACTGTATCCATATGACCCTTCCGTGGGTCATGCATGTAGCGGCTCACCACACTTACTGCAAAGCAGATATCAGGACGTGTGTGGCTCAAATAGATCAACTTGCCAACCAGTCTCTGGTATCTGTCCCGATCAACTGGTTCTCCAGCCTCAGCATCAATCTTGAACCTCTGATCTATTGGTGTCGCTGCAGGTTTGCACCCCAACATCCCAGTTTCTGTGAGAAGGTCCAGTGCATACTTCCTTTGAGAGAGAACAATCCCCTCTGCTTCTCGAGCAATCTCAATCCCAAGGAAGTACCGAAGAAGGCCGAGATCCTTCACTTCGAATTCCTTGCCAAGCTTTCCTTTGAGTTGGGCGATCTCCTGCTCATCATCTCCTGTGATAATCATATCGTCCACATACACCGCAAGCATGGTGATGTGGCCTCCACTCCGACGGAAGAACACAGTATGATCCGCATTGATCTGCTGATATCCCATCCCTATCATCGCTCTTCTGAATCTGTCAAACCACGCTCGAGGAGACTGCTTCAGTCCATAGATGGACTTCTTCAACCTGCAGACCTTGCCTACTGTCTGATTGGTGCCAAATCCTGGTGGTATCTCCATGTACACCTCCTCCACTAGATCTCCGTGAAGAAACGCATTCTTCACATCCAGTTGGTGTAGCTTCCATCCACCATTCGCTGCCAGAGAAATCAGAGTCCTGACAGTGCTCATCTTTGCAACTGGTGCAAAGGTCTCGTCATAGTCGATGCCGTACGTCTGACTGTATCCTTTGG
Organism: Iris macrosiphon; assembly: GCA_036927795.1. Lineage (NCBI taxonomy): Eukaryota > Viridiplantae > Streptophyta > Magnoliopsida > Asparagales > Iridaceae > Iris > Iris macrosiphon. Next base: position 179,963,531 of record JAYESA010000001.1, read on the forward strand.
CTACTAGTCGAGCTTTGTAGCGCTCAACCTGTCCATCTGGGTTCTGCTTCACGGTAAAGACCCACTTGCATCCAACTGCTCTCTTTCCCTCTGGCAATCTCACAAGCTCCCAAGTGTGATTCTTCTCCAGAGCTCCCAACTCCTCGTGCATTGCCGCTTTCCACTTTGGATCGTTCTTGGCAACCTGCCAATTGTTAGGTACAGTAATACTATCCAAAGATGCTATAAATGCTCCATGAGAAGAAGAGATATGGTCATAAGAGACAAACTGAGCAATATCCCAACCATATCTGTTTGGAGGATTTCCTGCATTGCTGCGAGTGGTCCTCCGTACAGATAGTGGTGTGGGAGGAGTAGAAGTAGGAGGAATGATATTTTGTGAAGGAGGGGGTATCACCTGAAGGGGGGTTGGTGTAGGTGCCTCAGGAGTTGGGACGAACGCAGGCAAAGGACTTGGCACTGGCACTGTCGGTACTGGTCCTGCAGTTTGCTTCTCTCTCCTGCTGTAGGTAAGTAACTCTCCCTGAGCCGTAGGCCTAACACCTTCACCTTCTTGTCCCTTCTCCGTGCCTCCATGCCAAACTTCTAAATCGGTTACCACAAAGTTCTCCATCTCCCCCTCTCGCCTAATACTGGCAGTATTAGGCGTGTTGTGTGAAGTTCCGTCCTGGTGGTAGTATGGCTCATGCTCCCGAAAGTGGACATCCATACTGACAAACTTCTTCTTCTCTACTGGACTCCAGCACACATACCCCTTCTGGGTCGCCGAGTAGCCTACGAAGATGCATTTGACCGCTCTAGGGTCAAGTTTCCCAACTGATGGCCTGTTGTCCTTCACAAAACACACACACCCAAACACCTTCAGTGGGAGTATCCCACTATTATTGCCTTGCAATACCTCACATGGGGACTTCCATCCGAGGACCTTCGAGGGCATCCTGTTGATGAGTTGAGCTGCTGTCAACACTGCATGCCCCCACAGACTCTGTGGGACATTCATGTCGATCATCATACTTCTTGCGACAGAAGGTGTCTGTTTTTCCTTTCTGCAACTCCATTTTGTGCTGGTGTGTATGCACAGGTGGTCTGATGCTGTATTCCGTGTGCTGACAAGTATTCTGCAAGCGTCCTGTTGGTATACTCCGTTCCATTGTCAGACCTCAGTACCTTCACAACTGCTTTGTACTGAGTCTGGACATGCTTATGGAAATCCCGAAAACAAGCAGGTACATCATTCTTATTTTTCATCAAATATAACCAGGTAACACGAGAGGCACACTCAATGAAAGAAACAAAGTACTTATAACCATTCATAGTGTTAGTAGCACATGGACCCCAGACATCAGAATGTACTACCTCAAAAGCAAAAGTGCTCCTATGACCCGTGCCAACATATGAGCTCCTAGTAAGTTTTCCTAACTCGCACGCATCACATACTAATTTCTCTTTTTTTGTTTTTGCATAAATCTCTGGATATAACTTACTTAGAGTATCAAAGGAAGAATGTCCCATCCTCCGATGATGGAGCATCAAGGTATCCTCAGTCCTCTGCTGCAGTCCTTCCATGCCAGCCTTCTCTGCCATAGATACCAATGCTGAGTCCAGTCCTTCTCGATCTAGGTACCACAGTCCCTCATGCCAAGTGCCAGTCCCAAGTCTTCGTCCTGTCCCTTTCTCCTGGAAGGTCACCTTAGGAATATCAAAAGAAACAATGCATTTAAGTTGGAGGATTATAGAACTAATGGACAAGAGACTGACTGGAAAGGATGGAGCATGTAAAACATTGGATAATCTTACTGAACCTGTACAATTAACAGTACCCTTACCGACCACTGGCTGGAAAGTGCCATCAGCTGTCTGAATGCTGTCTGCTGATGCTAGGTGAGTGTAGGAAGAAAACTCACTAGCATTCCCAGTCACATGTCGAGATGCTCCCGAGTCGATAATCCAGTCTGATGATTTAAGGGAAGAGATAGACGCAAGGGCAAGTGATTCGTCAGTACCTTCTGATGGATGGGCATATATGGCAGCGTTGCCCCTAACAAAGAATGAGGTGGACGCCTCCTCTGTTCTACTCCTCATGTCTCCCAGTGCCTGGTCCTCCACAGTAATGGTGCCATCAGCTTCTCCGTTCCCTTCTGATATCAGGAGGTTTGCTCGATAACCTCCTCGGCCGCCTCGTCTACCCCCTTGACCACGACCACGACCACGTCCTCCATTATATCCTCGTCCGCCGAACGGTCCTCGTGCACCACCTGAGTCTCCCTCCCTAGGTGGTTTGGTACAAGCATATCGATGATGACCCATCTCCCCACAGTTGTAGCACTGCCGGTTATCCTGCCAGGGTTCTCCCTTAGATCGTGTGTTACCTGAGCTGGTGATCGCTAGTGCTGACTTTGCTTCGGGGGGACCACATGTCCCTGCTTGCAGCCTGATGCGTGTCTCCTCCTGGATCATGGCTGAGATAGCCTCCTCAAGGCTAGGGATCTTTGGTTGGGCTAGAAGTAGGGCCGTCCTCTGTGCGAAAGCTACAGTCAGCCCTTTGAGAAACTTCATCGTCCTCTCCTGCAGACACACCTGTCTCTCCTTACACTTAGGGTCCCCGCAGCTCGCCCGATCTGAGGAGTGATCATAATCCAACCACAGACGCTCCAACTCCGTGGCATACTCCTGCACCGTCTTCTCTCCTTGTACGGTGTCATCAATCTCCCCCTTTATCTGGAAGACCCGTAAGTTGTTCCCCACACCATCATAGGTCCTTCTCAACTTCTCCCACACATCTTTCACCATCTCAATACCGTCTACTGTGGCGGCAATAGACTGGACTAAGGAGTTGAGAAGCCAGATGTAGATCACCATATGAGTGGATTTCCACTCATCGCGTCCTGTCGAGCCCTCGTCCGGCTCTGTCGTCTCGCCCGTCAGGAACCCCTCCATGTTTTTTCCTGCGAGGGTTCTTCTCACCCGCCGTGACCAACTCAGATAGGTGGCTGGTCCATCTAATTTCAGATCGATGGAGGGAAGCTTCAACTCCGGCGACGTTCGTGTCGTGTTCTCACCAGCCGACATCGTCAACAACTTCATCAACGTCGCCACCTCTGCAGAATCTAGCTTCTTGATGATCTCCTCCATCGATGCTTCGTCTATCCAATCACGTCACGTCTGCTCCACGACTCACGCTCGTCCTCGTCGTCCGCTCCTAGATCCGAACATGTCCTCCCTTTTTCCAGATCTAGGCATCCCTATTAGGCGATGTCTAGTGCTGGTGTGGAGGAGGCGGCAGCACGCATGTCACAGCCGCCGTCGCAGCAGCAGTCGCAGCAGCCGTGAAGATTTTTTTTTTTTTTTTTTTTTTTTTTTTTGAAGGGAGGGGGGTAGACGAGGCGGGAAGGGAGGGGGGCGTGGAAGAGTTCGGTGGAGGAGATCTAGAAAATCCTCCTGTGGGTTTGTGGAAGCTTGGTGACGGCTAGGGTTTGTGGAAACTTGGCTCTGATACCATGTTGAAATTAGTTGATGATTTTATTGATTGTCTCATTGGCATTATATAGCCTTACAGTCATTAATACAATGATCTCAATCATTATGACAATAATCTCATAATGGAATATCCTGTGACATATTCTGGCATCCCAAATATGTCCTCAGGATATTCCCATGTGCTTATACTATACTTAAATATGACACCCAACATACCATATCAACAGTTATCCTAGGTAAAGAATGTAACTCAAGCATGTAAAGGTAATTTATAACTCAAACTTAGCCTTAGGGTATTCTAGAGTTAAAGCCTAAATCCTAACCTGTTCATATCTCTCATTCTAAATCTATCCTTAGAATTGAACCCTAAAACCCTAAGCCATTTCCCTGGAACCTTTTGAAACCAGTCCATTTCTAGACTTTATCCAACTCAGCGATATGCTAGTGGCACGCCGTCGATGTCGTCGCTATACTTAAAAGTGCACTTTTGTTCTGGTCAACTTTTAGAATTGACAGTGATTGAAAAACAACATACCTGTGACATATCGGTGCCGGTACATGTAGAAATGCAAAATCCTTTCAGTAAGTCTTCAATGGCTTTAGTGAGCACCTAACGACATGCTAGAGGCACACTGGTTCACAATTGATATGTTGTTGAGTCTTATTCTCTTGCAAACTCAGTCTGTAACGACTGTAAAAATAGTCGTTACTATGCATAAATGCATGCCAACGATATGTCGTTCTGCACAATAACAACCTGATTTTTGGAGTGTTATAAATTGGAATCACACCCAACCTTCAAACTTACTTCTTGAGCCGAAACTTGCTAGTTTCTATATCTAATTTCCATGATCAAGAGCTTTCAATTGCCAATATTTACTTGCGATGAGTAAAATTCGAGTTGTAATTGAGATCTTCACTTGTTGTAAGAAGATTATCTATCTTTCTTGAAAGAGATTGAAGTACTCCACGAGCATTCGTATCAAAGCTCGTGCTTTAAGTCGGCGAGCTCTTCGTATAAAAACTATTGTGTTTGACGTTGGCGAGTCATTCGGATCAAAGTTCGCTAGTATAACTATTTTCATAATAGTATATTAAAGCTGCAGAGAGTTTCGAGACTGGATGTGCCTCACGGAGGATACCAGAACACATCAGGTGTATGTAATCTTGCCTTAATTTATAGCACTTACTTTCAATCACTCATTATTATCTTATATTGTGCTTATTTTTCATAAAATTCCTATCCCCCCCCCCTTTCTCTCCCTCTAGGGTGCCTTAATGTTGGAGATGGAGATGGTCTAGTGAGGGCTCATATAACGTTAAATCACTTGACAAGGTAACTAACTAAATTGGTAGAACTTGGTCAATTAACGAAGGGATATAAGTTCCGGTACCTCTTAAGGAATTTTGATGTTGTGAAAAACAAAATGATTTGGTGCTCATAGGCCATGGTCCTTTTCATGATATTTCTTCAAGAAAGAAAAATATCATAGCTAACATGTCTGCATTGCCTTGTTCAATTGCGATTTGTATGTGTTACCACTTAGAAAATTGCATTGTCATGGATCAGAACAATATGAAGAATTTTTTTTGATATGGCCTGCAACTAGAAATAATCTTATTAATATAGACTACTTCAGAAAAAGAGATATATTTTTGTTGATCATGTTATAAATATTTATAATATAAATATAAATATATTATTTTTTAGAGAACAAGGAAACTAAAAAACAAAATTGTTACCGGCCTCCGGGGAAGTCGTGCACGAAGCACTGCCCTAAGAGTTGATCCGAGGTCTATGTGCAAACGTTTCTCGGAAGCTCCTAGTGGTAAAACCCCCTGACTACCGGGTTCTCTTCGTCGCATACAACTCGGAGAGAGAGACCGAACTTAGCTCTGTCCAGAGCAAGGTTTTGGAGATCAAAATGTGGTTCGAGAAAGGAATGAAAGAGAGGTTTCACGTAGGATGATTTTCTGTAAAAAAAGAATGAGGATGTGACCGCAATATATAGGCAGATCAAATGCACAGCCAACCGACAAGAGATTAAATGGCTCATAAAACTAGCCATTAAAGAGCGATAATAAAGTGAAAGAAAACGTAGAGGAATGGCTGTCAAAATTAGCTGTCACAAGGGTTCAATGAACCTGGACAGTGTCTCAACATTCAAAATTTGAATGAGCTAAAACGGTTCAAAAAATAAAGGAGAGCAAAAAGATTTTTTGAATCCCAGCCCGAACCCGAAGAGTAAATTGGATCGGCATTCGGCGCCTGCAGGTGTGGGCAAGTCCCCGCACCCGTTACGCTCGCCGAACCGAACCGAGCCGAGCCGGGCCGGACGGCGGCGGCGGCGCGCGCATGTGGCCCAAGGGGTTCCCCACACACATATTTAAGAAAGCAATGGAGAGGAACTAATATATACAGACAAGGAGGGGTTGGCCCATCCAATGTGGGACTAAAGGAAAGAAGAAAGTTGAGCTTTTGCTCAAGCAAAGCTAACAATCCCCCTCCCCCCCCCCAAAAGGTCAAGTTTCGAAATAGAAGTGACAAAGAAATTAAAAAGAAGAGTTTCTGGGCAGGTATATACTATGCATAAATGAGATGGACTACAGCCTTGAATCTCACTTAGTGACTATTATCTTTGTCTAAAGAAGTGCTTGATGGACTATGCCTTGAATCAGACTTCTTTCACCAGATTTAGAAAATAGCACACATATTACGCTAGAGGTTCTGGGTCTAACGGGTGGCGCTTTTGGTTGGCCATGAGCACTAATTCCAAATTTCTGAGAGTTGTCTGGGATCGTCCTGTCCCATAGTCGCGGCCTTCACGACCTCTCATATAGGTAAGTCCTTAAGGGTTGGTGATAGGTTTCAACCCCGCACATCAGCTTGGACCTATTAAGAGTTTTAAAACTCATCCTAACCATATCACTCAAGAATACTGTCACCAAAGGGATGGGGAATCATTGTACGCATGTTCAGCCACTTGGGCAATATAGAATGAGATTTTAATCTCGGGTCAGTGTTCCATAAAAGTCATAAGTCCAGCTTGTTCCTACCTATTGAACCGGCTTCTTAGGATCTCCAGTCAGACTCGGTTGGGTTGCCACTGCTGGTGACTTTACTTATAGGCTTAACTCCAACCCCCTCGATAATTCTAGGATCAAAGTCCTAGACAGACCCTTCGTCAAGTGGTCTGCAAGATTCTTTTCTGACTTTATATAGTCAAGAACCACACATTTGAAGATTCTACATTTGAAACAACAAAAGAAGGATCTAAAATTTTATTCACGGTACTCAAAATAAAAAGACCATCTCTTACAAATCATTTTCCAATAAAAGAGTCATTCTTAGAGAATACTACTTTATTTGCTTCCATAACAATCTTGTACCCTGAAGCTACAAGGAGAGACTCACTAACTAAATTTCTTCTGATAGATCATGAAGAGTCAGAGTTTTTTCTGATGTCATCTTTAGATCTATTCTTCCTCTTCCTATAATCTGTGCCGCTGAGCCATCTCCTAGAGTAACACCTCCTCCACCCGATTCCTGAAGGAACTAGAAAAGCCGTTGAGAAGCATGTTTGCTTCTGGTTTGGCTGAACGTTTTCCTTTGTAAGAAGTCTGGACAGCTTCCTTCTTCCTATGGAAACAGTTGGTGACAATATGGTTTATTTTACCGCACACAAAACAAAATCTCTTCTGATCTTGAGTTTGTCCGAAGTTTCTTGGTTTATTGTGGTGATGGTTTTGGTGGTGAGGCTGAGGGTTCTGCTTCTTCTTGAAGAGGTTCCTTTTGGGTTTGTGGTGATGATGAGGCTTGGGGTTGCCTTGGGATTCTACTAGATTTACCTTAGCTTTAGATTCAGACTTAGGGTTAGACCTTAACCTAATTTGTTCTTCTGTTCTAATTTTCTTTAGTACTTGAGCAAAGGTAAGGTCACCTTGTGTATGAATAAGATCTTTCTTAACATCAGACCAAGAAGGAGAGAGTTTGTCTACCAAACAGCCTATTTTATACTTAGTAGAAAAGAAAGTACCTTTGGCTTGAATATGCCTAAGATATTCTTGGAATTCATGTATTTGGTCATTCATAAGTTTATTATCTACCATAAAGTTTTTGTTGAATGAGGAGTAATTGAATCTTTCAATTCCAGCATCATCACAGCTATATTCATCTTCCAGAGCATCCCAAAGTTCTTTTGCACTTTTGTATTCAAAGAATATGTCATATAGTGATTCAGACAAAGCGCTTAGAATTCTATGGAAGCAATGGTAGTCTATTTCCTTAGGGGTCTTGGGTCTAGAAGAACCAGAGGACTTGGATACACCTACGTCAGACTCAGTGTCATCAGAGTCATTTGTGATTTGTGTGGAACCATCAATGGCTGAGATTTATCCTAAGGTAGTGAGCCAAAATTTTATCTGACTTTGCCATCTCTTAAAGAAAGTCCCGTTCAATTTTGCAGGTTTAGCAGTAAAAGTCTCATCCTTGCCAGTCATGGTTGCAAATGAGAAAAGTCTGAAAGATACGAAATTACTCAATAACAATGTCCAATGATTTAGAATAATAGTTCAAGTGATTTTGCTAACAAATCTTAAAATCTTTAGTCTATCAAGTGTAGATTGATTTTGGTTAGCTGTATGGGCCGGTTTCCAGCTAGCGGTGGTCCGAAGACACTTAAATATCGTGTCGCTTAGGGCTATTTACACCCGGTTGACAGAAGGACCGTTTCGACTTGTTCCCAAATTGATCTTTACTTTTAGAATCCAGACTCAAAGAGATTTGCAATTATACTTAACTTTTATTGTCTTGATGTTGTTTGTATTAAACAATATTGTAGTTAACAATAAGTAAATGTAGAGCTAATAATAATAATGAATACCAATGATGGTATATATATATTAAGCAAGATTTTATGTGCTACAAATACTAAATTATAGTAGTTAAATTGAATCACAAGATTATATGTGCTGGCAAATATTTAACCAAAAATTAGAAATATTCGTTACAAATATTTAAGACAGTTCACAAATTTTCTAATAGAAATATTCGTTACAATTACTACAAATATATATTTTTTTATTTTTTTTATTAACAGAATAGTACTTAGAATAATAATTTTTTAATACCAATTCTTAATTAATATATGAACTAAAACAATTAAAAATTTATGTTGCACTTTGGTATGTAAGCAGTAATACTCGTTAAACAAATTTGCTAAATGAACAGTGAACTACAAGGTTGCTACAATAAATATTCGTTAACAAAACAAAATCTTTGTTTGGTAAGCAATTAGAAAAATATTTGTTTGCTACAGTATTAGTTTTAGTGGTGACAAATATATTGGTGACAAAAATCAGAATCCCGTAGTAAAATTGCTACAAAAATATATATGCTCACAGAATATTTGTTTAGATCAACTCTTAGATTATTATAATTATTTATAATATAAATATATATTTTTTCAGAGAACAAGGAAAAAAATAAAATTGTTACCGGCCTCCGGGGAAGTCGTGCACGAAGCACTGTCCTAAGAGTTGATCCGAGGTCTATGTGCAAACGTTTCTCGGAAGCTCCTAGTGGTAAAATCCCCTGACTGCCGGGTTCTCTTCGTCGCACACAACTCGGAGAGAGAGAGATCGAACTTAGCTCTGTCCAGAGCAAGATTTTGGAGATCAGAATGTGGTTCGAGAAAGGAATGAAAGAGAGGTTTCACGTAGGATAATTTTCTGTAAAAAAAAGAATGAGGATGTGACCGCAATATATAGGCAGATCAAATGCACAGCCAACCGACAAGAGATTAAATGACTCATAAAACTAGCCATTAAAGAGCGATAATAAAATGAAAGAAAACGTGGAGGAATGGCTGTCAAAATTAGCTGTCACAAGGGTTCAATGAACCTGGACAGTGTCTCAACATTCAAAATTTGAATGAGCTAAAACGGTTCAAAAAATAAAGGGGAGCAAAAAGATTTTTTGAATCCCAGCCCGAACCCGAAGAGTAAATTGGATCGGCATTCGGCGTCCGCAGGTGTGGGCAAGTCCCTGCACCCGTTACGCTCGCCGAACCGAACCGAGCCGAGCCGGGCCGGACGGCGGTGGCGGCGCGCGCGTATGGCCCAAGGGATTCCCCACACAACATCTTTAAGAAAGCAATGAAGAGGAACTAATATATACATACAAGGAGGGGTCGGCCCATCCAATGTGGGACTAAAGGAAAGAAGGAAGTTGAGCTTTTGCTCAAGCAAAGCTAACAATCCCCCCCCCCCCAAAGATCAAGTTTCGAAATAGAAGTGACAAAAAAATTAAAAAGAAGAGTTTCTGGACAGGTATATACTATGCATATATGAGATGGACTACAGCCTTGAATCTCACTTAGTGACTATTGTCTTTGTCTGAAGAAGTGCTTGATGTACTATGCCTTGAATCAGACTTCTTTCACCAGATTCAGAAAATAGCACACATAATACGCTAGAGGTTCTGGGTCTAACGGGTGGCGCTTTTGGTTGGCCATGCGCACTAATTCCAAATTCCTGAGAGTTGTCTGGGATCACCCTGTCCCATAGTCGCGGCCTTCGCGACCTCTCATATAGGTAAGTCCTTAAGGGTTGGTGATAGGTTTCAACCCAGCATATCAGCTTGGACCTATTAAGAGTTTTAAAACTCATCCTAACCATATCACTCAAGAATACTGTCACCATAGGGATGGGGAATAATTGTACGCATGTACAGCCACTTGGGCAATATAGAATAAGATTTTAATCTCGGATCAGTGTTCCATAAAAGTCACCTAAGTCCAGCTTGTTTCTACCCATTGAACCGGCTTCTTGGGATCTTCAGTCAGACTCGGTTGGGTTGCCACTGCTGGTGACTTTACTTATGGGCTTAACCCCATCCCCCTCAATGATTCTAGGATCAAAGTCCTAGACAGACCCTTCGTCAAGTGGTCTGCAAGATTCTTTTTTGACTTTATATAGTCAAGAACCACACATTTGAAGATTCTATATTTGAAACAACAAAAGAAGGATCTGAATTTTATTCACGGTACTCAAAATAAAAAGACTATCTCTTAACAGAGAAAGATTTTGGAGATCAGAGTGTGGTTCGAGAGAGGAATGAAAGAGAGGTTTCACGTAGGATGATTTTCTGTAAAAAAAAAGAATGAGGATGTGACCGCAATATATAGGCAGATCAAATGCACAGCCAACCGACAAGAGATTAAATGGCTCATAAAACTAGCCATTAAAGAGCGATAATAAAATAAAAAAAAACGTGGAGGAATGGCTGTCAAAATTAGCTGTCACAAGGGTTCAATGAACCTGGACAGTGTCTCAACATTCAAAATTTGAATGAGCTAAAACGGTTCAAAAAATAAAGGGGAGCAAAAAAATTTTTTGGATCCCAGCCCGAACCCGAAGAGTAAATTGGATCGGCATTCGGTGCCCGTAGGTGTGGGCACGTACCCGCACCCTTTACGCGCAGCGCCGTGCCGCGCCGAGCGGCGGCGGCGCGCGCGTGTGGCCCAAGGGGTTCCCCACACAACATCTTTAAGAAAGCAATGAAGAGGAACTAATATATACATACAAGGAGGGGTTGGCCCATCCGATGTGGGACTAAAGGAAAGAAGGAAGTTGAGCTTTTGCTCAAGCAAAGCTAACAGATCATCTCTTCCTTTGTTGTAGTTCCGTCAACATTCTGCAAGAAAAACCTAATAATGCCATCAATACTACAAATAGACCTATTGATATGATGGATTACTGGACCACTTGGAGAAATATTTGTCTTAATGGTGATTCATTACTGATTAGTGATTGTGCCCTAATGCATATTCTGTTGGCATGTAAGAAATCAATTGAAGTTTATTCAACATACTTAATATTATTTGAAAAGGTTCAATCTTTCTAGTTAGTTGATTGATTCTTCAAAAAGAAACCTCAATTAAAAAATGTAGACTCATCCTTATAGCTGATGTTGAAGGCCTCTTTAGTGTTGCTTTGTTTAACCACTTGTTTTATGGCTTTATGGAGGATAGAGTCCGAAGGAGAACATGTTAATGGATATTCCTGCGGTGCTCAATTACCTATGTTGAGTAGCTGCTCATATCCGAGATCTAATCCATGACCTTCTATCTTGATATTAGACAACGTATATTACTTATCTTGTACTGGTGAGTATATTGCTTTCATATGGATGAAGTTTGGCTGGGATTTCTATAGAATATTTGGAGTTCTCTTATTATAATAATCTCTTGGCTATATATATATATATATATATATATATATATCCAAAAAATTATTATAATAAGAGAACTCCAAATATATATATATAGCCTTACAACCCTCCATCTTACATAAAACCCCCTAATACATTATAATATACCAACACTCCTCCTTAATGGGTGAAAGATATTTACTAAGTCCATCTTGTCACATCCTCTAATCATATCTACATAGCTAAGTCCCTTGGTCAGACTGTCTGCTACCTGATCCTTGGTTGGAATGTGGCCTAACTCCAGTAGTCCACTGTCCAACTTCTCCTAGATGAAGAACCTATCGATCTCGATGTTTTGGTCCTGTCATGCAGTACTTGATTGTTGGCGATACTGATGGCTGACTGGTTGTCACACCACAACTTCATCTTGGCTCATTGATCCAGCTTTAGCTCCACCAGCATACTCTTCAGCCATAGCAACTCTGCAACTCCCAAGACTATAGCTCTGTACTCCGCTTCAACTGTCGATCTGGCCACCACTGACTGCTTCTTACTCCTCCAAGAGACAAAGTTGCCTCCTACAAATATGCAATAGCCCGAGGTAGACCTCCTGTCATCAGCACAACTAGTCCAGTCAGAGTCACAGTAGCCATCGATGCTCACGTGATCATTCTTCCTGAACATCAACCCCTTTCCGGGGGCACCCTTCAAGTATCTCAGAATCTGGTACACTGCGTCCATATGACGCTTCCTTGGGTCATGCATGTAGCGGCTCACCACACTCACTGCAAAACAGATATCAGGACGTGTGAGGCTAAAATAGATCAACTTGTCCACCAGTCTCTGGTATCTGTCCCGGTCAACTGGTTCTCTAGCCTCAGCACCCATATTGAACCTCTGATTGGTCGGCGTTGTTGCAGGTTTGCATCCCAACATCCCTGTCTCTGTGAGAAGGTCCAACGTATACTTTCTCTGAGAAAGAACAATCCCCTTTACTTCTTGAGCAATCTCAATCCCAAGAAAGAACCAAAGAAGGCCAAGGTCCTTCACCTCGAACTCCTTGCCAAGCTTCCCCTTGAGTCGGGCAATCTCCTGCTCATCATCTCCTGTGATAATCATATCGTCCACATGCACCGCAAGCATGGTGATGTGGCCTCCACTCCGACGAAAAAATACAATATGATCAGCGTTGATCTGTCGATATCCCATCCCTATCATCGCCCTCCCGAATCTTTCAAACCACGCTCGAGGAGACTGCTTTAGTCCATAGAGGGACTTCTTCAACCTGCAGACCTTGCCCATTGTCTTATCAGTACAAAATTCTGGTGGTATCTCCATGTACACCTCCTCCACTAGATCCCCATGAAAAAATATATTTTTCACATCCAATTGGTGTAGCTTCCATTCACCATTCGCTGCCAAAGAAATCAGGGTCCTGACGGTGCTCATCTTCGCCACCGGTGCAAAAGTCTCATCATAGTCAATGTCGTATGCCTGACTGTATCTTTTTGTCACCAGTCGAGCCTTGTAGCGCTCAATCTTTCCATCTGGGTTCTACTTCACAGTAAAGACCCACTTGCATCCGACTGCCCTCTTCTCCTCTAGCAGTTTTACCAGTTCCCAAGTGTGGTTCTTCTCAAGAGCGCCTAACTCCTCGTGCATCGTCGCTTTCCACTTTGGATCGTTCTTGGCAACCTGCCAATTGTTAGGTACAGTAATACTATCCAAAGATGCAATGAATGCTCCATGAGAAGAAAAGATGTTATCATATGAAACAAACTGAGTAAGGTCCCAACCATATCTATCAGGAGGATTTTTCACATTGCTGCGAGTGGTCCTCCGTACTGATAATGGTGTAGGAGGGGTAGGAAGAATGATATCACCTGAAGGAAAATATGATGTTGGTGGTGTAGGTGTCTCAGGAGTCGAGACGGGCGCAGGCAAGGGACTTGGCACTATAGGCACTATAGGTACTGGTCCTGCAGTTTGCTTCCCTTTCCTGTTGTAGGTAAGTAGCTCCTCCTGAGCCGTGGGCCAAACACCTCTCATCTCCTCCCCATGTTCCTCTTCACTCTTCTCCTCAACCATTCCTCCATGCCATACTCCTAAATCGGTCACCAAACTCTCACCAATCTCCCTCTCTCGCCTCAAACTATCAGTGTCAGGTAAGTTGCCCATGGATGAGGTTCCCTCCTGACGGTAGTATGGCTCAAGAACCCTGAAGTGAACATCCATGCTCATAAACATCTTCTTCTCTACTGGGCTCCAGCACACGTATCCCTTCTGAGTCGCCGAATAGCCCACGAAGACACACTTGATTGCTCTAGGGTCAAGTTTTCCAACAGACGGTCTGTTGTCCTTCATAAAACATACGCAGCCAAACACCTTTAGCAGGAGTATCCCACTATTATTTTCTTGCAATATCTCACATGGAGACTTCCATCACAGTACTTTCGAGGGCATCATGTTGATCAGTTGAGCTTCTGTCAATACTGCATTCCCTCACAGACTCTGTTGGACATTCATGGCGATCATCATGCTCCTTGCCACCTCCAGAAGGTATCTGTTCTTTCTTTCTGTCACTCTATTTTCTGCTGGTGTGTATGCACAGGTGGTCTGATGCTGTATCCCTTGGGCTGACAGATATTCCTCAAGTGCTTTGTTGGTATACTCTGTTCCATTGTCAGACCTCAGTACCTTCACCACTGCTCTGTACTGAGTTTAGACATATTTATGAAAGTCCCGGAAACATGCAAAGACATCACTTTTATTCTTCATCAAATACTGCCAGGTAACACGAGAGGAACAATCAATAAAAGAAACGAAATACTTGTAACCATTCATAGCAGTTGTGGCGCACGGCCCCAAACATCAGAATGTAAAATATAAAAAACAAAAGAGCTCCTATGGCCCGCACAAACATATGAGCTCCTAGTAAGTTTGCCTAAATCACATGCATCACATACTAGTTTCTCCTTATTTGCTTTTTTATAAATAGATGGATACAACCTACTCAAAATATTAAAAGAGGAGTTCCCCAACAGCCTGTGGTGGAGTATCAGTGTATACTTGGGACTCATCTTCAGTCCTCCCATTCCTGTCCTCTCTGCCACAGACACCAATGCCGAATGTAGCCCTTTCCGATCCAGGTACCACAGTCCATCATGCCAAGTTCCAGTCCGAAGTCTTCGTCCCGTCTCCTTCTCCTGGAAGATCACCTTAGGAATATCAAAAGAGACAATGCATTTTAGTTGGAGGATTATAGAACTAATGGACAAAAGACTGACCGGAAAAGTAGCATGCAAAATATTGGATAATTTTACTGAACCTGTACAATCTACAGTACCCTTACCGATCACTGGCTGGAAAGTATCATCGGCTGTTTGAATGCTGTCTGCCGATGCTAGGTGAGAGTATGAAGAGAACTCACTAGCATTCCCTATCACGTGTCGATACGCACCCGAATCGACAATCTAGTCCGACGAACTAAGGGAAGACATAGATGCAAGGACGCGTGAGTCGTCAGTACCTTCCGATGGATGGGCATACATGGCAGCGTTGTCTCTGGTGAAGACTGAGGTAGACGCCTCCTCAGTCCCATTCCTCATGTCTCCATCGCTTGACGCTCTCTGCTTTCTCCTGAGTACCTCCAGCATGCCCAGAGTGCCTGATCCTCCTCAGTATAGGCGCCATCAGTTTCCTCCTCTCCTTCTGCTACCAGCAGGTTCGCCCGATAACCTCCTCGACCATCCCGTCGACCCCCACAACCACGGCCACGTCCTCTAAACTGTCCACGTCCACCATCTGAATCTCCCTCCTTGGGTGGTTTGGTGCAAGCATACCTCAGATTGCCCACCTTCCCGCAGTTGTAGCACTGCCGGGGGTCTCCCTTAGGTCCTGTGCCGCCTGAATTGGCAACCGCCAGTGCTGTCCTCTGAGTGCGACAAGAACACCGGCAAAGATAGCCTCCTCAAGTGTAGGGATCTTCGGTTGGGCTAGAAGTAGTGTTGTCCTCTGAGCAAACACTGCAGCAAGTCCCTTAAGAAACTTTATCGTCCTCCTGCAGACATACCTATCTCTCCTTACACTTCGGGTTCTAGCAACTCGTCCGATCTGAGGAGTGATCGTAATCCAACCACAGACGCTCCAACTCCGTAACATACTCCTGCATTGTCTTCTTTCCCTGTACGGAATCGTCGATCTCCCCCTTGATCTGGAAAATCCTCAAGTTATTTTCCACATCATCGTAGGTCCTCCTCAACTTCTCCCACACGTCATTTACCATCTCAAGTCCATCCACTGTGGTGGCGATCGACTGGACTAAAGAATTGAGGAGCCAAATGTATATCACTATATGAGTGGACTTCCACTCGTCGCGTCCTGCCGGGCCCTCATCCGGCTCTATCTTCTCTCCTGACAAGAAACCCTCCAGGTTCTTTCCTGCGAGGATTCTCCTCACCCGTCGTGACCAACTCAGGTAGGTGGCCAGTCCATCAAGCTTCAGATCGATAGAGGGAAGTTCCAACTTCGTCGGTGTTCGTGTCGTGCTCTCACCAGCTGACAGTTTCATCAACGTTGCGACCTCCGCATGGTCCAACTTCTTGATGATCTCCTCCATCGATCCTCCTCTTCTCCGATCACCTCACACCCGTCCCACGATTCACGTTCGTCCTCTTTGTCCTCTTCTAGACCCCATCATGTCTCTCCCCCATCGGGTCTAGGCCTTCGATGTCAACGTCCGGAACGAGAACCGCGGCAGAAGGCTCCTGCGGGCTCCGCAAGAGTCGCGGCTTCGCGGTGGTGGCGGAAGTGTGGTGGCGGCGGCGGCGACGGTGGTGGTGGGCGAGCGGTGCGGCGGCGGCTGCGGCGGTGGTGGTGGGCGAACGGTGCGGCAGCGATGGCGGCAGCTAGGATTTGTGCTCTGATACCATGTAGAATATTTGGGGTTCTCTTATTATAATAATCTCTTGGCTATATATATATAGCCTTACAACCCTCCATCTTACATAAAACCCCCTAATACATTATAATATACCAACAATTTCCTTGATCCAGTCCTTTTTATGAAGAAGACAGAAAAATAAGCAATTTCCCAAATGTGTGTATCCCGCAAAAAGTTACAAGTTCAGCATTTCTAAAATAATTCAGTAATACAGAACTTTCAAAAGTTGCTATTCCATAAACTAAGGAACATAGCAAGAACTTATAAGGATGTGTAGGACAGGAAAAAAAAAAAACTAAAAAGGGATGAACAACAACTAGCATCACTAATTGGCTTTCAAGTTTTATATTATGTAATACTTTGCGGGATAACATTATACCCATGAACTTCCTAACCCAAAATACATTAGACTTTTACATACTGGTTTAAGAACCTTGAACAGAATTCAAATAAATTTAGGATCTTCCCCTGCTCAAACCAAATTTACTGTTATCAGACAATATAGCGAGACTACATTTCCTACATAACAGGAGACAATTTTTAATTGCATAAATGAACAGAGTATTCAAAATTGTACCTGCTGGAAGGAGTTGAGAGAGGCAAGGATGGAGCCCCCAATCCAGCTAGAGTACTTCCTCTCAGGGGGAGCAACCACCTTAATATGCGTGCTGCTCGGAGCAAGGGCTGTGATTTCCATGCAGATACGGTCGGTAAATCCAGGGAACATGGTGGAGCCTCCACTGACTACAATGTGACCATACAAATCCTTCCTGATATCCACATCACACTTCATGATAGATTTGCAAATTGCCTCGTGGATTCCAGCAGCTCTCATACCAGTCAGGGATGGCTGGAAGAGAACCTCGGGGCACTTGAACCTCTCTACTCCAATCGTGATCACTTGACCATCGGGAAGCTCATAGCTCTTCTCCACAGAGGACGGCCTGCTGTTAGCAGTTCTAAGCTCTTTCTCATAATTAAGAGCAACATAAGCAAGTTTCTGTTTCATATCCCTAACCACTTCAAACTCTGCTGCTGTACTCATATAATAGCCTCTCTCGGTGAGGATGTCCTTCATTATATCTGTGAGCTCATGTCCTGCTAGGTCCAGCCTGAGGATAGCGTGGGGAAGGGAATATCCTTCGTAGATGGGGACAGTTTGGGTGACACCATGGCCAATTTCCAGCACAATACCTGTACAGCAAGTGATGAGCAATTGAGAATTGTTTCATTAATTATCTTTACGGTGATTTATTTCCATCGTTTTATCTCGGAGGAAACAAGTGAAGAGAAATATGGTTATAGCATATTATTAGATGATTATGAAGCATGTGGATACTTCAACAGAGTTGTGGAATCCACATCTGGCATGTGCCATATACTTACCGGTACTCCAACACTACAGATGCAGTGTCGCCTTCTTAGGTATTTTTATGTATCAAAAAAAAAAACAAAGTTACAAAACGTTGCAATGTTATTACGATACACAAATCATTATGATTCTTGATGAAGTTTTGAAATTATCATAAGGCTTTCTAATTAAATTGAATCAGGATGTTGAGTACTTGCACATACATTACATATACGTACGTACACATGCTGTCCTGTCCCTCTCTTCTACACACAGTAGATGAAGAAATTGTGAACTCTGACAAGAATTGTACCTCCAGTACGGCCAGATGAAAAGAGGGACAAAACACCCGAGAGGGCAAGATACATGGCAGGCACATCAAAGGTTTCGAACATGATATGAGTCATCTTCTCTCTGTTTGCCTTGGGGTTGAAGGTGGCTTCTGTGAGGAGGACCGGGTGTTCGTTAGGGGTGACACGGAGCTCATTGTAGAAGGTATGTTGCCAGACGTTCTCCATGTGGTCCCAGTTGTTGATGATGCCATGCTCTATTGGATGCGTCGAGGTGACCATTAATCGTTTGGAGCCAGGTTTGCCCAGGGCGGTAGGGAATACGACTCTAGGTGAATCATCACCAGCAAATCCACACTGCAGATGGGCCATGGATGGTTGGTTGGTTTATCATTTCAATATAGCACAATATTGATGATGATGGTAAACATATATACTTGGAGAAGATGTGAAACTTACTAACCTTAATACATCCAGTGCCATTGTCGATGACCAGAGGCTGGATTTCCTCATCAGACATTTCCTATAGATCTGTATTAAAAAAAAATGCTTGTTAAGGTCATCTTATTAATTGTTGATGATCACTTTCAGAATCTGTTCCGGAAAACAGAACCTATCAGAAAAATTGATGCTCTCGAAAGAGATTTTATTGAAGCTCTAGTCTTTTGGGATTTAATTAAATGGGATGTCATAAACCTCTTCGAGGAACTTCAAAAGGGAAGACTAGAGCTTAACAGTATGCTCTAGTAACCTTTTCTTATCCCAAAGAGAGAGGAAGCAAAGTGAATAAAAGTGATTTCGTCCTAACATTTTGGTGAATGGTCTAATCTAAAATTGCCACTAAAGTGCTGGCAAACAGACTACAAAATGCAATTGGTAGATTCTTTCTTGATAGTGTACCTATGGCCGTCCTCAGGTTCAAGAGAAAACGTAGAGAACGAGGGATATTTACTCAAACTAGATTTTGAGGGGGTGTGATAGAACTGATTAGGAATGTATCAGAAAGTCTTTGCTCTGATAGCAGATGGACTTCATAGAATGCTGGAACGAGCTAGAGAGAGCGGTCTATTGGGACATCGACAATTCATCTATATATGGTAATCTTAGATATGCAGATGATATATTGTTGTTTGGGGTTAATGACTCTTTTCAGACGGGGTTCTCTGCTCCTTTGAATTCTGGTCTTGGCTAAAGATCAACTATGAAAAAAAGTATGTTTATCGACATGGAGGAGAATGATAATTGTATGGTCACACAGAAACAGCTGAAATACTTGTACTACAATTTAGAATAGTGGGAAACTTTCAGGGCCCAATTTAGAGGTGCGCTTCCAAACTTGGGTTACTCAATCTTGTGTTTTTCCTCCACCCCGATTCTCTCACCTTGATCTCGATATCGTTTTGCCTCATGCAACCACTGAACCATCTTCTGCTTGATCCAAACGTGCATCTCTCTTGGAAACTCCGTCAAACTCGCCACTGCTTGTTGATCGTCCGATTCTAATTTCGAGGACGAAATTATTTTAAGATGGGTAGAATATAAATTCCATGTCCAGAATTTTCTAGATTTCACTTCATTTCATTTCATTTCATTTTCTTTTCTTTTTTCTTCTTTTTTTTTCCCCAAATAAACTAGTAGAGTCGAGAAGCCTTAGTAAGTAATAGCCTTAAATAATTTGCCAATTTAAGGAAACAAATGGAATGAATAAAAAACTAAATTTTAATAAGAATTTTCACATTTCCTTAATAACTAGCTAATTAATAGATAAATCAGTAGAAACAAATAATAGATACCTTAATATTAGGTGTTGGGTTTTGATATTGGAGATAAGATGAATGGATAATACGGATGAGCTTGCATGGGAGAATACCTATAAAGCAAAAAAAAAAACATGGCAGGGGCAGCCAAATTCCATGGGTCACTCCTTTCTAGATTGTAAAGAGGATTTGTTTTCTTGTTCACTATGTAGCAGCAGTAATAATTTTACAGAGTATAATTAATATGTTTCATAGTTCATATATATATATATATATATATATATATATATATAAAGCTACTCTCAACAGTGAGCAACGACATTTCTCAAACCATGACCCAAAATAAAGCTCATATTGATCTCTTCATCCATAGCATCAAAAAAAACACAAACAACAAGAAAGAAAGGAAGAAGAAGAAGAAGAAGAGGATGGTGAAGACATAAAATCAAATTAAGTAGCCATCAAAATAGATATGATCAGAAAAAGAGGAGAAAAAGAAAATTATAACGAAGAAGGATTCTCACAGAGAAGATATTTTCTTTGTTGCAGAAACTTATACTCGCTAATCAGAAAAGGAGGCTGCCATTGGAAGGTCTATTTGGTTATTCATAGAATAGCTAACAATGACTGGAAAATAGTTTTTAAACTAAAAGTCGTCTGCCGCTACATATTTCTATGCAATTATAATGTAAGTCAATGGTTTCCATGTTGTAAGAATAATCGGCTTTAAAAGTGACTACCAAGATTCCAAAATGCACTGCTAATTAGATGATGGCGTCATAATACTTTTTATAAAAAGGTTAATACTGTATGTTTGGTAGAATTTAGTAATTTACACTCAAATGCTCTAATTTAAGCATAAGGATAATTTTATTCGTCATGCTTCATGTTGATAGAACTGAGCTGCTGAGTCCTACTTGACCCAAATCCCATTCACAGTAGCCGTAGTTTTATAACTTGACAAATGTGGCTCGATCAGCCATATTAGACTTGGCAAACAGTCATGTTCTAACTGAGTGTAGAGGAATCCGTTCAATAAAAGGATATAGAGTTACAACATGACCTGAGAGAGAGAGAGAGGAGAACACACGATAACAAGTACCATTACAAAGAAGATGGTCATGAAGAAGAAAAAGCAGAAGATACAATAACCATTCATGACTCCGACTCAAAACCCGTTTCATGGAGAAAGCAGAAATGGCTCAAGAAGTCTAGTAGCACTTGCTGTGAATAATTGAAGGGCCTGATTCATCATATTCTCCCTTCGATATCCACATCTGTGAATCCAAATATATATGAAGTAAGGCTCTTAGCATGACATACATAAACAGACATACCAGCTAACAGTATGAGCAACAAATTGCATAAATAATAAGTTATCTTAAAGTTCGAGATTATTTATTTTAGGAGCTTAGGAGCAGCTATAATTAGGGCTAGGGCATAAAGAAAGGATATGCTTTATGTAGATGTTGCAGAGGACATGGCCCTTAACATACCTGAATGTTAGAGGACTCAATTAGCCAAACAAAGAAATTTGGTACCTGATTCGTGAAGTTGGCTTACGAAGACACTGATTCTTAACTATTTACGTCAAAAATGACTTGGCAAAGGGAAAAGGCAGTCAATTTACGGTGTTTCCGTAATTCAAATGTTGTTTAGTAAATGAGACAAAACGTTGACCATGTTCCTAAGGCCATAAAGGTAGTTAGAAGTACTAAGGATAGAGTAAACCAAAAGTTCACCTGCTGGAAAGTGCTGAGAGAGGCAAGGATTGATCCTCCAATCCAGACACTGTACTTCCTCTCAGGGGGAGCAACAACCTTAATCTTCATACTGCTTGGTGCAAGGGCTGTGATTTCCTTGCTCATACGATCAGCAATTCCAGGAAACATGGTGGACCCTCCACTGAGCACAATGTTACCATACAAATCCCTCCTCATATCCACATCACACTTCATGATGGAGTTGTAAGTCATCTCATGGATTCCTGCAACTTCCATACCGATCAAGGATGGCTGGAAGAGAACCTCAGGACACCTGAACCTCTCCGCCCCAAGCGTGATCACCTGACCATCGGGAAGCTCGTAGCTCTTCTCCACAGAGGAGCTACTCTTAGCAGTTTCCAGCTCTATCTCATAATCGAGAGCAATATAGGCAAGCTTCTCCTTTATATCCATAACAACTGGCTGCTCTGCAGTAGTAGTGAATGAGTAGCCTCTCTCGGTAAGGATCTCCATCAGGGCATGTGTGACATCACGGCCAGCAAGGTCCAATCGGAGTATAGCATGGGGAAGGTAGTATCCTTCATAGATTGGGAAACTGCAGCTGACACCTTCACCAGAATCCACCACGACACCTGTTCAAAAAGTGAACCAATTTGGCTGAAAAAGATACTTCAGCAACCAATCATATTGTCTAAAAAAAGAGTTTTGACGACGCACGTGAACGTGACTAGTGTAGTTTAAAGAATCAAAATATTTAAATATATCCCTGTATTTACATATGTTGTCATATGCATGTCATACCTATTGTCTATACTAAGGCTGGGGTTGGATTGCTTATTGTTGGCTGTTTTTGCCTTTTTTTTTGGGAAAGCGGTCCAAGTTGTTTGGTAACAACTTATCAAAAAACTTCTGAAAAATTAGTTCAGTTTTTTAGCTGATTTTGAAAGCAATAAACGGTGCTTCCAAAAGCTTCTGCAGCTTACCAAGTACTTTTTGCATTGATGCCCATTATTTAGTTTTTTGAAATCCCCATCATCTATCCTTGTACATGTAAAATTTTGTCATTCCAATCATTTCAGGACTGAAAAGTGGGTTTTACTAAACACCTTAGTGCTTTTTACAGCAGCTTTCATTATGTATTTTCCAAACAACTTTAGATAACAGCTTTCGACAGCAACTTATAAACTGCAGATTTTGACAGCACCTTTAAGAAGCTTCAGCAATGCCAAAGCAAGCCTAAGGCAACACTAAACTCTAGCAGGATTTATACCTGTGGTACGACCGCCGCTATAGAGGGAAAGAACAGCCTGGACGGCAACGTGCATGGCAGGCACATTGAAAGTTTCGAACATGATCTGGGTCATCTTCTCTCTGTTAGCCTTGGGGTTAAGTGGGGCCTCCGTGAGAAGCACAGGGTGCTCCTCGGGGGCAACTCGGAGCTCATTGTAGAAGGTATGATGCCAGATCTTCTCCATGTCGTCCCAGTTGCTGACGACTCCATGCTCAATTGGGTAATTCAAGGTGAGAATACCTCGTTTAGACAGGGCCTCATCACCAACATAAGCATCCTTTTGCCCCATCCCAACCATGACACCAGTATGACGAGGTCGGCCTACAATGCTAGGGAACACTGCTCTAGGTGCATCATCACCAGCAAATCCAGCCTGCAGGGATATTTTTGATAGATCATTGTCATTTCAATGTACTGTAAGATGACGGTCACTAGCATCTGAAAACATGTGAAGGTCACTAACCTTAACAATTCCAGTACCATTGTCCAAGACGAGAGGCTGGATATCATCAGCATCAGCCATTTCTATAGATCTGTATATGAAACATATACTTGTTAAATCATTCATTCTAGAAAATAAGAATACAGCTGATAACTTTAAGCTTATTTAATGCAGTTTCAAGCTTCACCTTGATGATGTATATGGTGCCTTTTTCAATACAGATTGAAAAAGGAAACATGACAGCAGATCCCGCACATTAATAGTTGAAGTAAACACCTAAAATCGCTACACATAGAAAACATTCCGTTTATATTTTATATGCCCCTCAACTTAGGATAATATGATTCAGTTTCGTATTATGAACATTTCAAGTAGACAAATCAGATGGGTGGCCTGATCAACCTTCTATCTTTTTGTTTATCCAACACACCCCTGAGGCAAGTTCAAGCAACCATACTATCTTTGTAACGGTGAAGATAAGCTACCAATGATTAATCTATCACTAGAAAGTAGTAAGTGGATCTTAATTGCTTAGTAAAGAACTTATTTTTCCTCCACAAAACAATCCAGACGCTATACAGCCTCAGTTCATATTGTGAACCATGACTACTTTAGATCAATTGGTTCATACCAGATATCATACACCAAACGGTATAATGCACCTTGACAAAAAGAACAGTACCACTCGGTAGAGAGAAAGAAGCAAAATAATATTAGTAATTTCACTAAACAGATCTCAAGACACCTAGTTTGAGGACCTCTTCTTATTTAAAAAAGGCTCACACTAGGCAGGCCAAGCTAGAAATAGAAGAAACAGATAATCAAATGTTTCTCTCAATTGTGAATAACTTATTGAGATATTCCAAATTTGTTACCTGACAATCAACTGTGTATCTCATAACTTTATGTTAGTACAATGACAGTGTCAACTGGGAGCAGGCATCTGAGCACAATCCTTTGCCTATTCTCAGCCTCCATCCTGCTCTTTCCAGGAGTTGGAAAATACTTCTGCAGTCATGCAACTCCAATTTTGATTCCTTGGATGTATTCAATTTACATATTCACTAATGGTGACAATTAGTACTTTCATGCAGGTTCGAGAGTTTTATTTGTCCATCTTAACTATTTTAATTTCCTGTTGTTGAACCTTCTACATTTACAACAAACAGGTTCTAGTGTTGTCCTAAACTATGGGACTAATACCATTATATGGTGAAGGTTTATGTCCTACTCAGACCCACGACACTCGTTTTTCTATTAAAAACTTAAAAGATACGTGAAAATTGCAACATATATATCACTTCTACTTGCTGATTATCCAAGTTACCTATACTTGAAAGTTAACTTATAAAAAAATGCATGTAAACATTGCGGCGATCTGGATGCATATTATAATACATTTTAAAATTACATTTGATTGTTGTTGGCCTGACTAAGTAGTTTAACTAGTGTTTCACTCATGCATAATTATGTTGCTAAGACAGCATTATATTGTAGCATTTCAAGTCTTTGCACTCCGTTGGTACAGTTTAGCTTCACTGTACGGGACCTCCTGTCTCCAACACAATGTTAACAGCATAAATTTAACTTATAATTACCTACTTAAATTTTTCTTTGCAGTCTACACGATAGAAACTGTTAACTATTATCATTTTCTAACTACCCAAAAGGTCGAGAAACATTAGATCTCTGCTCTCTCTTCATTTCATACAACACTTTGATTGAAGATCAGTATCATAATTGTCCATTCACCAAAGTTGTCTACTCTATAGCACCACGCTTAGGGATAGGAATAAACAGGTAACTCTCTAATAGTCGCATCAATTTCAGATCTATGCTATAAATAGCATAATTGATGATAGAAAAGTTATTACATGAACTGATCATTTGGATCCAAAATTAATATAATCATGACAGTATGTAGAGCATGCCATACAGAGGACTAGTTACATGTTTACATGCTCATGTCACATGTCAGGCGTGACATGAGAAACAATATCACAAGCTCCCCAGAGCAATTTCTAAATGAACTTTCAAACTATTAACAATTCGAGTTTGTGCTTGCAATTATTCTGAGTTGCACTAGTGCACAAAGAGGACTAAACAAACCAACCAAATAACAAATATCAACACAAGAGACGGATGAAGAGAAAAAAGAGGAATTTAAGAGAACATACAAAATATCAATAGTTTTGATAGCATAACTAATGTTGAGAGCATAGTTTGCACCGATACCGATTCGGTTTGGCATGTTCCAATCCGAAACCGACCAATCGATACCGACATTGGAGGTCTCTTTTCCGGACAATTCGGCAAAGAAACTTGAACGAAAAAGACCAATCAACAATGATGTAAAACATAGTAAGGTTGTAAAAGCATGTAAAAGAAGAAAATTTATCTATTGCATGTAAACCAATTGGCAAGGGTGACTACTATTTCATTCAATTTCAAAACTGCTAAGAAACAACACTAAAAATACGTAAAATTATGCCTAAATGTATAAAATATACTTTCTAAAATGTTAATAATTATTTGCTTTCCAATACCAAAAAATCCTATTCTACGATCCCGATACTCATAGGAATTGTCCGATATCGATACTGATACAGCGAACTTTGGCTAAGAGTCACCACTGACTCTTCTTCTTCTCTCTAGAAAATCCTCTCTCTCTCTCTCTCTCTCTCTCTCTCTCTCTCTACAGATTTTTCTCCTCTGTTACTCTTCCAGAAATTTCTCCTCTCTTCTATCTCTAGGTCCTTCTATGATCTAGACTCTTCCTTCTCTATCTATAAAAGAGGCTATCTATCTATAAAAGAGACATGACCAACCCATTTAGGATCACCCGAGCATAGTGTCAAAGTGAAGTGTTTGCAAGCGTAGAGAGTGGTTAGAGTGTTGTGTGGTGTAGTGTTGTCAGTCCTAGTGAGAGTCTACAAAAGTCTAGTGTGCGAGTGTTGTAGACATAATTTCTTTATGAGTTCAATAAAATCATCCAATCTTTTACTCAAATTAATCCCAGCCGCATTCCTACCTGATTAAAAAGGAGCCCATGATATTGAACAGATCCAGCTCGGGAATGCCAATCCAACTCCCAAAGTTAGTCTATGAAAAGCCTATATAGGTGTATTAGTTAATTTCTTTCACGCGATACTCACTAATCAGACCAGATTTGCTGTCCTCATGCATTGGAATTTGGACACCCAAGCAATCACTCCAACAACTAAGTAGATCCGAGGGACCAGATAAAGTAAAATCCTAAATCCCTACAGTGTATTTCAATGAGCTAAGAACAAATTAAGTTATCATCAAACTATATATGATCTATATAGAGCATGTAAAAGAGGATAAAAAGAAAACAATAAGAACGAAGGATTCTCACAGAGAAGAGATTTTTCTTTGTTGAAGAAACTTTCTCGCTAATCAGAGGAGGAGGAGACCATTGGAAGGTCTATTTGCTTATCATAGAGTAGCTACCGATGACCGGAAAATATATTAAACTAAAGTCGGCTGCCGCTGCATTATTTATATGTAATAATTATAGGCCTTTGACAAAGGCAATAAAAAAAAGGACACGGTCCAAATTTTCATCCATGACAAATTTTTCACTCCCAAAAATTAATCATCAAGTTGTCCACTTTTAATTAATTTTTTTTTATAATCAAGACTATCAAAATTTTGACAGTTCTACTAATTGGAAGGACTGTCCGGAGGAGAAGGCTACGCGAGGAGACACGAGGACGGGAATGTGTGGAAGCCGGAAGGAGGGGGGGGGGGGGGGGGGTGCGGAGCTGCACGAGGTGGAAGAGCGGAAGGAGGAGAAGGAGAGGGTCTGGAGAGGAGGAGGAGGAGGAGGAGGAGAAGAAGGCCAAGGAGGAGGTCGAAGGGGGGTGGAGGAGCGGGAGGAGGAGGATGCTGGAGGGGGCGGGGGCAACGGAGCCGACCTCGTCTGCCTCCTCCATCCCTCCGAGGAGGACTCCGACGGTGACGGAACCGACGGAAATGTGCTCGAGGTGCGGCTCGGCGGCGACGACGCGGTCGATGGCGAGGTCGACGACGCGGAGAAGCGGAGAATCACGGGAGGAGGGAGGAGGAGAGGCCGGAGGTGGGTGGGAGTGGGGGAGGAACAGGAGGAGGTAGGTGAAGATGATGGACAGTCCTAGTAAAATTTGGACTAGTCTAAGTAAAAATTCTTTCTAACTGGACTAGCACCAATATTGAACTAGTCCCAAGTCATTTTTGTAGTGTCTTTATCATAGGCCTAATTATAATGCAAGTCTTCAGCAATACTGTTACTTAAACCAATTGGAATAATCCGGATTAATTTGCATTTTAGTACATTGAATTATCGTGGTTTTACAATTTAATTTCCTAAACTATTTTTATAAATTAAAGTTTCTCATTGACATGTTGTTTAAATCTCCTCTCACTTGGGTTAATGTGCTTTCACATATCTAAATTAAAGTTTATCATTGACTGCGTGTTCTTTAATAAGAGTAATCCACTCAATAAAAGGATTCAGAGTGACAGCACGAGAGGAGATCACACAGATAGCAACTACCACTGTTCTCTGATGTTGTCGGCAAAGAAGATGGTCGTGAAGAAGAAGATGAAGGTAACATGTATAAATAAACTCATTCCATCATGATATAGTCGATTAGTCATCAGAATATACAATAACAACAAGCTCGACCCAATAACCATACATGAGTCTGACTCAAAACCCATCTGGAGAAAGCAGGAGGAATGGCTCAAGGACAATGGTACGAAGTCTAGAAGCACTCGCGGTGAATAATTGAAGCGCCACATTCATCATACTCTCCCTTCGATATCCACATCTGTGAATCCAAATACATACGAAGTAAGGCTCTTAGCATGACATAAACAAACACAGCAGCTGCAGCTAACAGTATGAGCAACAAATTGCATAAATACTAGGTTATCTTAAATAAAGTTCGAGATAATTTATTTTAGGAGCTTAGGAGCAGCTAGAGGTAGAGCTAGAGCTAATGCTAGGACATAAACTAACTTGGATAGGGGTTATAAAGAAAGGATATGCTTTATATAGATGTTGCAGAGGACATAGCCATTGGTAGAGAACTCAATTAGCCAAAAAAAAATTGGTATGAAAGGTTCATTGTTGTTTTACAATATATACGTAAAGGTGACTAACGAAGACACTGATTCTCAACTATTTGCGTCAAAAATGACTTGGCAAAGGCAAAAGGCAGTCACTTTAGGATGTTTCAGTAACTCCAATGTTGTTTTGTAAATAAGACAAAACGGCGACTATGTTTCCTCTGGCCAAAAAGGTATTTAGAAGTACTAAGGATGGAGTAAACCAAAGAGTTGCCATGTGTCAAACTAGATGAAAATGACACTTGGCAACCCCTCGAGTAGAATGGTGAACGTCAACACTACTAGTTTTGGTGGGTGGACAAAAATGGACTTGTAAACCAAAAGTTCCCCTGCTGGAATGTGGTGAGAGAGGCAAGGATTGATCCTCCAAGCCAGACACTGTACTTCCTCTCAGGCTGGAAGAGAACCTCAGGACACCTGAACCTCTCCGCCCCAATCATGACCATCGGGAAGCTCATAACTCTTCTCCACAGAGGAGCTACTCTTAGCAGTTTCAAGCTCTTGCTCATAATCAAGAGCAATATAGGCAAGCTCCTCCTTTATATCCCTGACAATTTCCCGCTCTGCAGTAGTAGCGAAGGAATAGCCTCTCTCGTTAAGGATCTTCATCAGGGCATCTGTGAGATCACGTCCTGCAAGGTCCAAACGGAGGATAGCGCAGGGAAGGACATATCCTTCGTAGATTGGCACAGTGTGGCTGACACCATCACCAGAATCCAGCACGATACCTGTTCAAAAATTGACGACCAATTTGGCTAAACAACCTAGATAGATCATTTGGAAGTAAAGATATATACTTCAATGAGGTGTGATATGTGACAGATCATTTGGAAGTAAAGATACTTCAAGAACCGATCATATTATCTAAAAAAAGAGTTTTTACTAACACACATGAATGTGACTAGTTTTGGTTAAAGAATCCAAATATTTAAATATATCCTTGTATTTACATATGTTGTCATATGCATCTCATACCTATTGTCTATACTTAAGGCTGGGTTTTGATTGCTTAGTGTTGGCTGTTTTTTGCTTTTTTTTTGGAAAGCGGTCCAAGTTGTTTGGTAAGAAATTATCAAAAACTTCTGAAAAAATAGTTCATTTTTTAGCTGATTTTGAAAGCAATAAATGGTGCTTCCAAAAGCTTCTGCAGCTTACCAAGTCCTGTTTTGCATTATGCCCATTATTTAGTTTTTTGAAATCCCCATTATCTATCCTTGTACATGTAAAATTTTGTCATTCCAATAATTTCAGGACTGAAAAGTGGGTTTTACTAAACACCTTACTGCTTTTTACAGCAGCTTTCATTATGCAACTTTAGATGACAGCTTTCGACAGCAACTTATAAACTGCAGCTTTTGACAGCAATTTTAAGAAGCTTCAGCAATGCCAAAGCAAGCCTAAGGTAACACTAAACTCTAGCAGGATTTATACCTGTGATACAACCAGAGGGAAAGAACAGCCTCGATGGCAACATGCATGGCAGGCACATTGAAAGCTTCGAACAGTTGGTTTTGGTTATGTTTTCTTGCAAAAGTTCATATTCCTCTTTCTTTCTTTAGTCCCACATCGGATGCACCAAAGCCTTCTAGTGTACATATATTAGTTTCTCTCCTTTGCTCTATTAAGTTGTTGTGTGGGGAACCCCTTGGGCCACATGTGCGCGCCGCTTGGCCCGGCTCGGTTCGGCGTGTAACGGGTGTGGGTACGCGCCCACATCTGCGGGTGCCGAATGCTGATCCGATTTCCTCTTCGAGTTCTGGTTGGGACCCTAAAATTCTTTTTGCACCTTTCATTTATTTTTTTCTGAACGTTACAAATATTTTGAACCGTTACAATTTTTCATGTCCAGATTCATTCTTTTAATACTCCTGTGTAACGGCTGAATTAATCGGAATTAATTCAGACCGTTACACATCAGTCTTATATATTGGTCTGTGTGTTTCTTTGTAAATGTCTCAGAAAAATCTCTGTCAACATTCTCTTCGATCTTCATCGTCTCCAAGCTCTGGGCAGAGCTAAGTTCTGGTCGTTCTCTCCAAGTCGTGTGCGGCAACGAGATACCGGTAGTGCGGGGGTTTTACCACTAGGAGCTTCGGGAACGTCTGCACACAGATCCCGAATAAACTCTTAGGGCAGTGCTTCGTGCACGACTTCCCCAGAGGCCGGTAACATCTAATTTTATTTTTTGTATTCTGAAATTTTCCAGTAAGTAAAGACAATATATTCTAACAATCTAAGAGTTTATTCTTGTTAGAATTGTTTCAATACTTACTGTTAGAATTTTCTATACTGTTACAATTGTTAAAAAAATTTTAATAGTCACTTTGTTATAAAGAATTGATAGTTTAATTTGCTTTGATTTGCTTCTCACTGTAAAGAATTGATAGTTTAATTTTGATCAATTACTTCATATTCTAAAGAATTCATAGTCTAAAGAACTAATAGTTGCTTCACTGTTTTCTAACAGTAAGAATACTTACTGTTGCAATTGACAATTTTTGTTTCAATTGTTTCAAAATACTTACTGTTGCAATTGACAATTTTTGTTACTGTGTAAGGAAATACTTACTGTAGCAACATACTAATTTATTTGTTAGAATTTATTTCTAGAAATTTGTTCTATAGCAATTCAAGTTAATACTGTTTCTATAGCAAATTCAAGTTAACAGTAGAAATCTTCTAGAAAGTTTTTTAATACTGTTTCTATTGCAATTTTGATCATAAAATTTCTTTCAATTGTAACATACAATTTGCTTCATTTTTAATCACTTAGTATTTTTGAAAGCAATCTAGGACCAAAAGAAAATAGTTTAGTAAAAGGAAATTGCAAATAAAATCTTCAAATCTAAAGTTTCAAAGTAGAGACAAACTCGGGCACAAGCCGAAAGGGTCCTTCTGTCAACCGGGTGTAAACAACCCTAAGCGACACGGTACTTAAGAGTCTTCGGACCACCGCTAGCTGGGAACCGGCCCCTACAGCTAACCTGAGTTGATCAACACTTGAAAAACTAAAGATTTTAAGATTGATTAGCAAAGACCACCTAAACTATTATCTTGGACATTGTTATTAAATAATTTATATTTTTCAGACTGCAATCATGACTGGTAAGGAGGAATTCTCTACTGCAAAACCTGCTAAGTTTGATGGCTCATACTTCAAGAGATGGCAGAGCCAAATGAAATTTTGGCTCACGACCTTAGGACTTATTTCTGCCATTGATGGGTCCACACCCATCACAAATGATTCTGATGAAACTGAGTCTGACATAGGAGTGTCCACCTCGTCGAAACCAAAAACCCCAAAAGAGATAGACTTCCACTGCTTTCATAGAATTCTAAGCGCATTATCTGAATCCTTGTATGATATATTTTTTGAATACAAAAGCGCTAAAGAACTGTGGAAAGCCTTGGAAGATAAATACGGCTGTGATGATGCCGGAATAGAAAGGTTTAATTCTTCAACCTTTAATAGGTATTTTATGGTAGATAACAAACCTATGAATGACCAGCTCCATGAATTTCAAGAATACCTTAGACATATTCAAGCCAAAGGGACATCTTTCCAATGAACATAAAATAGCATGCCTAATAGACAAGCTACCTCCCTCTTGGTCTGATATGGCTAAGGATCTTATCCATATACAAGGAGATCTTACCTACAATCAAGTCCTAAAGAAAGTTAGAACCGAAGAACAAATTAGATTGAGGTCTAAGCCTAAGACTGAATCTAAAGCTAAGGTAAACCTTGTAGAAGGCCAAGGAAAATCCAAGTCTAATTTTTCTTATAAACCCAAAAAGAATTTCTTCAAGAAGAAGAAAAACTTTCAGCCTAACCACCAGAACCATCATCACCAAAACCAAAAACCTAGAAACTTCAGTCAGACTCAGGATCAGAAGAGATTTTATTTTGTGTGTGGTAAAACAAACCATATGGCCATCAACTGCTACCATAGGAAGAAGAAAGCTGTCCAGACCTCCTACAAAGGAAAGGACTCAGTTAAACCAGAAGCGAACATGCTTCACAAAGGTTCTTCGAGTTTCTTCAGGTCTGTAAGCTTTCAACCCCTTATTAACCTCTCTTACCATTCTGATGATTGGTGGTTGGATTCTGGAGCTAATGTTCACGTTTCGTTTGATCGCTCCTGTTTTTTAAACTATCAGGAATCAAGTGGAGGAGGTGTGACCCTAGGAGATGGTTCAACGACACAATTATTGGAAGAGGAAAAGTTGACCTGAAGATGACATCAGGAAAAATCTTAACTCTTCATGATGTTCTTCATGTGCCGTCTGTCAGGAGAAACCTAGTTAGTGGATCCCTTCTTGTAGCCTCAGGATACAAAATTGTAATGGAGGCTAATAAAGTAGTTTTTTCTAAGCATGACTCTTTTATAGGGAAAGGCTTTGTAAAAGACGGTCTTTTCATTTTAAGTACAATGAATAAAATGTCTGATTATTCTCTCATTGTCTCTAATATAGAATCTTCAAATGTTTGGCATGGCAGACTAGGTCATGTGAACCTAGGTTCCATTAAAAGAATGATGACTTTAGACCTTATTCCCAAGACTCCAATAGATGACAAACACAAATGTGAGATTTGTGTTCAAGCCAAACACACTAGATTACCTTTCAAATCTGTAGAAAGAAATTCTGACCTTCTAGAACTTATCCATAGTGATGTATGTGACTCAAATAGGATTTTGACCAGAGGCGGTAGAAAATACTTTGTTACATTTATAGATGATTATTCAAAGTATTGTTATATCTACCTTCTCAAAACCAAAGATGAAGTTCTAGATAGATTTAAGGTCTACAAATCTGAAGCTGAGAATCAATTAGAAAGGAAGATTAAGATCCTTAGATCTGATCGTGGTGGAGAATATACCTCAAACGAAATGATTAACTTCTGTGAAGAACATGGAATAATTCATGAGGTAACTGCTCCTTATTCACCTCAGTCTAACGGAGTTGCTGAACGCAAGAACCGCACTCTGTTAGATATGGTGAATGCCATGCTTCTCAGCTCTGGTGCTCCTGATAACTTATGGGGAGAAGCCCTTTTAACTGCCTGTTACATTCTTAATAGGATTCCTAGTAAGACAAAAGATAAGACTCCCTATGAACTGTGGAAAGGTAGAGCACCTAGGATTAATTACCTTAGAGTATGGGGATGCCTTGCTAAAGTCGGAATTCCCGAACCTAAAAAGAGGAAGATTGGTCCCAAGACTGTAGACGCTGTTTTCATAGGATATGCCTTAGACAGCTATGCCAATAGATTTCTAGTGACTCACTCAGAAGTAAATGAAATCTCTAACAATACCATTATAGAAGCAAGAGATGCAGTTTACTTTGAAAACATATTTCCCTTTAAGGATAGAAGTTCAATCTCTTCCTCCATACCCTATACTAGTTCTCATGTCCAAATACCTAGCTCTCAATCTGAACAAGACTTAGAACCAAGACGGAGTAAAAGGAATATGATTGAGAAAAATTTAGGAGAAGGATTCTTCACTTTTTTGATAGAGGGTGATCCCTCAACTTATGAAGAAGCAATGTCGTCTCCTGATGCTCCCTTCTGGAAAGAAGCCATTAATAGTGAATACAACTCCATCATGGAGAATAACACTTGGTTTCTAACAGATTTACCTTTAGGGAATAAACCAATAGGTTGTAAGTGGATTTTTAAGAAGAAACTCAGAGCCGATGGTACTATAGAGAAATACAAAGCTAGATTAGTTGCTAAAGGTTTTACCCAGAAGAAAGGGTTAGATTATTTTGATACCTACTCTCCTGTAGCTAGGATTACATCCATTAGAACTCTTTTGGCCTTAGCATCCATTCATGATATGATAATCCATCAAATGGATGTAAAGACAGCATTTTTGAATGGAGATCTAGAGGAAGAACTTTATATGGACCAACCTGAAGGTTTCATTGCTAAAGGTCAAGAAAAGAAAGTTTGCAGACTAGTAAAATCCCTCTATGGCTTGAAACAAGCTCCCAAACAATGGCACAACAAATTTGACAAAGTAATTTATGAATATGGTTTCTTGTCAAATGAGTATGACAAATGTATATACTCTAAAGGTACATGTAAAAGTTGTGTCATTTTATGCTTGTATGTAGATGACATACTTATCCTAGGTTCATCACTGGAATTGATAAATATTACAAAGAACTATTTATCTAGCCAGTTTGAAATGAAAGACCTAGGAGAAGCAAACTTAATTTTAGGAATGCAAGTGACCAAAGGCAAAGAGGGTTATACTCTATCTTTAGCACATTCAATTGAAAAAATGCTAAAAAGGTTTGAGTTATTTGATAAGAAACCTGTCCTTACTCCTTATGACAGCAGTATTGTACTGAAAAAGAATAAAGGACCACCTTTGGAACAACATAAATATTCACAGATGATAGGCTCCCTTATGTATATAACAAACAGGACAAGACCTGATATTGCATTTGCTATTGGGAGACTAAGCAGGTATACCAGTAACCCAAATCAGTCACATTGGACTGCCTTGGATAGGGTATTTAGATATCTCAAGGGCACCCTAGACTACAAACTTCATTTTACTAGGCACCCTGATATCATAGAAGGTTATTCAGATGCAAACTGGGTAACCGACTCACATGATATAAAATCTACTATTGGATATGTATTTACTCTAGGAGGAGCTGCAATCTCCTGGGGCTCTTGCAAGCAAACTATCATAGCTAGGAGTACAATGGACTCCGAAATGATAGCTTTAGATACAACTTGCACAGAAGCTGAATGGCTTAAAAATTTTATTATGCATATACCTGTTTCTCTTAGTCCTGTTCCTGCAATTTCTATAAATTGTGATAATAAATCTGTTATTGAACTACTAAAGCATGATTCTGTGAATGCTAAGATGAACAGGCACCTGCAGCTGCGCTTCAAGTCAATAAAAAGCCTACCAGGCAAATATGTGGTTCTTGACTATATAAAGTCAGAAAAGAACCTTGCAGATCACTTGACGAAGGGTCTGTCTAGGAC
This sequence comes from Iris macrosiphon, assembly GCA_036927795.1. Lineage (NCBI taxonomy): Eukaryota > Viridiplantae > Streptophyta > Magnoliopsida > Asparagales > Iridaceae > Iris > Iris macrosiphon. Next base: position 179,999,171 of record JAYESA010000001.1, read on the forward strand.
TTTGATCCTAGAATCATCGAGGGGGATGGGGTTAAGCCCATAAGTTAGTCACCAGCAGTGGCAACCCAACCGAGTCTGATTGGAGATCCCAAGAAGCCGGTTCAATGGGTAGAAACAAGCTGAACTTAGGTGACTTTATGGAACACTGACTCGAGATTAAAATCTCATTAAAATAAAGCCCAAGCGGCTGTACATGTGTACAATGACTCCCCATCCCTATGGTGACAGTGTTCCTGTGTGATATGGTTAGGATGAGTTTAAACTCTTAATAGGTCCATGTCACGCCCCAGTCCCAAAATATCGAGTGACTGGACACGTGGCAATGGCCAGCAGCATGCACCGATGGACAAAACCAATTTAATGGATCCATCGGGCATACTTAAGCTATATTACATCAGTCAGGGTTTACTATTCTCATCCACAGATATAAGATAGCAACATCAGCAAAAGAATTATTAAACGACAACCAGATAAAGTAAATAAAATCGGAGAACAATCCGATATTAAGTCTGTTTACACAAATTCTCAAAGACAGGAAATAAAGAGTTCAATTAAACAGGAATAAAGTCTAATTGCCATAAGACTGAGCATGGCGCAGCAATTGTTCAGGAGAAGTCCTCAGCGATCACCTCGTCGTCAGGTTCAGGTACTGCTCCGAGTAATGCTCATGTTCCGTACACCTCTGGGTAGATCTCGTCTGCTAAATCTGGGGACATAATCCATTCCAGGTCCTCAGGGGACATAGCAAGGTACAGAAAACACAAGCCAAATATATAATGCAGTACAGTAATAAAGGAACAACAGGGTAAGAATTAAACCATCTAAGTGATCATGCAAGTTGAGAGTTATTAATCATACTTCAGGCTGAGACTACTACAGGATCAGTGACAAGAACCATAGCAGTGTTTTTCTCGAAGGGCCAGTACAGGTGCCAAAGCTCTGTGTCAGAGACTAAGACACTTCCAGATAACAATATATATAAAATAATCAGCCTTGATATGGTAATACTCTCCCCACCCAATGTAATCTCACGTCACAGTTCTCAATGTGCATGTTACGCAAGATTAAAACTAATGCAGTCAGTCATTTATAAAGTTCTAAGAAAATAAGCTTAAATTATGAAATCTATACCAAGGACATAGCCATTGGTAGAGAACTCAATTAGCCAAAAAAAAATTGGTATGAAAGGTTCATTGTTGTTTTACAATATATACGTAAAGGTGACTAACGAAGACACTGATTCTCAACTATTTGCGTCAAAAATGACTTGGCAAAGGCAAAAGGCAGTCACTTTAGGACGTTTCAGTAACTCCAATGTTGTTTTGTAAATAAGACAAAACGGCGACTATGTTTCCTCTGGCCAAAAAGGTATTTAGAAGTACTAAGGATGGAGTAAACCAAAGAGTTGCCATGTGTCAAACTAGATGAAAATGACACTTGGCAACCCCTCGACTAGAATGGTGAACGTCAACACTACTAGTTTTGGTGGGTGGACAAAAATGGACTTGTAAACCAAAAGTTCCCCTGCTGGAATGTGGTGAGAGAGGCAAGGATTGATCCTCCAAGCCAGACACTGTACTTCCTCTCAGGCTGGAAGAGAACCTCAGGACACCTGAACCTCTCCGCCCCAATCATGACCATCGGGAAGCTCATAACTCTTCTCCACAGAGGAGCTACTCTTAGCAGTTTCAAGCTCTTGCTCATAATCAAGAGCAATATAGGCAAGCTCCTCCTTTATATCCCTGACAATTTCCCGCTCTGCAGTAGTAGCGAAGGAATAGCCTCTCTCGTTAAGGATCTTCATCAGGGCATCTGTGAGATCACGTCCTGCAAGGTCCAAACGGAGGATAGCGCAGGGAAGGACATATCCTTCGTAGATTGGCACAGTGTGGCTGACACCATCACCAGAATCCAGCACGATACCTGTTCAAAAATTGACGACCAATTTGGCTAAACAACCTAGATAGATCATTTGGAAGTAAAGATATATACTTCAATGAGGTGTGATATGTGACAGATCATTTGGAAGTAAAGATACTTCAAGAACCGATCATATTATCTAAAAAAAGAGTTTTTACTAACACACATGAATGTGACTAGTTTTGGTTAAAGAATCCAAATATTTAAATATATCCTTGTATTTACATATGTTGTCATATGCATCTCATACCTATTGTCTATACTTAAGGCTGGGTTTTGATTGCTTAGTGTTGGCTGTTTTTTGCTTTTTTTTTGGAAAGCGGTCCAAGTTGTTTGGTAAGAAATTATCAAAAACTTCTGAAAAAATAGTTCATTTTTTAGCTGATTTTGAAAGCAATAAATGGTGCTTCCAAAAGCTTCTGCAGCTTACCAAGTCCTGTTTTGCATTATGCCCATTATTTAGTTTTTTGAAATCCCCATTATCTATCCTTGTACATGTAAAATTTTGTCATTCCAATAATTTCAGGACTGAAAAGTGGGTTTTACTAAACACCTTACTGCTTTTTACAGCAGCTTTCATTATGCAACTTTAGATGACAGCTTTCGACAGCAACTTATAAACTGCAGCTTTTGACAGCAATTTTAAGAAGCTTCAGCAATGCCAAAGCAAGCCTAAGGTAACACTAAACTCTAGCAGGATTTATACCTGTGATACAACCAGAGGGAAAGAACAGCCTCGATGGCAACATGCATGGCAGGCACATTGAAAGCTTCGAACAGTTGGTTTTGGTTATGTTTTCTTGCAAAAGTTCATATTCCTCTTTCTTTCTTTAGTCCCACATCGGATGCACCAAAGCCTTCTAGTGTACATATATTAGTTTCTCTCCTTTGCTCTATTAAGTTGTTGTGTGGGGAACCCCTTGGGCCACATGTGCGCGCCGCTTGGCCCGGCTCGGTTCGGCGTGTAACGGGTGTGGGTACGCGCCCACATCTGCGGGTGCCGAATGCTGATCCGATTTCCTCTTCGAGTTCTGGTTGGGACCCTAAAATTCTTTTTGCACCTTTCATTTATTTTTTTCTGAACGTTACAAATATTTTGAACCGTTACAATTTTTCATGTCCAGATTCATTCTTTTAATACTCCTGTGTAACGGCTGAATTAATCGGAATTAATTCAGACCGTTACACATCAGTCTTATATATTGGTCTGTGTGTTTCTTTGTAAATGTCTCAGAAAAATCTCTGTCAACATTCTCTTCGATCTTCATCGTCTCCAAGCTCTGGGCAGAGCTAAGTTCTGGTCGTTCTCTCCAAGTCGTGTGCGGCAACGAGATACCGGTAGTGCGGGGGTTTTACCACTAGGAGCTTCGGGAACGTCTGCACACAGATCCCGAATAAACTCTTAGGGCAGTGCTTCGTGCACGACTTCCCCAGAGGCCGGTAACATCTAATTTTATTTTTTGTATTCTGAAATTTTCCAGTAAGTAAAGACAATATATTCTAACAATCTAAGAGTTTATTCTTGTTAGAATTGTTTCAATACTTACTGTTAGAATTTTCTATACTGTTACAATTGTTAAAAAAATTTTAATAGTCACTTTGTTATAAAGAATTGATAGTTTAATTTGCTTTGATTTGCTTCTCACTGTAAAGAATTGATAGTTTAATTTTGATCAATTACTTCATATTCTAAAGAATTCATAGTCTAAAGAACTAATAGTTGCTTCACTGTTTTCTAACAGTAAGAATACTTACTGTTGCAATTGACAATTTTTGTTTCAATTGTTTCAAAATACTTACTGTTGCAATTGACAATTTTTGTTACTGTGTAAGGAAATACTTACTGTAGCAACATACTAATTTATTTGTTAGAATTTATTTCTAGAAATTTGTTCTATAGCAATTCAAGTTAATACTGTTTCTATAGCAAATTCAAGTTAACAGTAGAAATCTTCTAGAAAGTTTTTTAATACTGTTTCTATTGCAATTTTGATCATAAAATTTCTTTCAATTGTAACATACAATTTGCTTCATTTTTAATCACTTAGTATTTTTGAAAGCAATCTAGGACCAAAAGAAAATAGTTTAGTAAAAGGAAATTGCAAATAAAATCTTCAAATCTAAAGTTTCAAAGTAGAGACAAACTCGGGCACAAGCCGAAAGGGTCCTTCTGTCAACCGGGTGTAAACAACCCTAAGCGACACGGTACTTAAGAGTCTTCGGACCACCGCTAGCTGGGAACCGGCCCCTACAGCTAACCTGAGTTGATCAACACTTGAAAAACTAAAGATTTTAAGATTGATTAGCAAAGACCACCTAAACTATTATCTTGGACATTGTTATTAAATAATTTATATTTTTCAGACTGCAATCATGACTGGTAAGGAGGAATTCTCTACTGCAAAACCTGCTAAGTTTGATGGCTCATACTTCAAGAGATGACAGAGCCAAATGAAATTTTGGCTCACGACCTTAGGACTTATTTCTGCCATTGATGGGTCCACACCCATCACAAATGATTCTGATGAAACTGAGTCTGACATAGGAGTGTCCACCTCGTCGAAACCAAAAACCCCAAAAGAGATAGACTTCCACTGCTTTCATAGAATTCTAAGCGCATTATCTGAATCCTTGTATGATATATTTTTTGAATACAAAAGCGCTAAAGAACTGTGGAAAGCCTTGGAAGATAAATACGGCTGTGATGATGCCGGAATAGAAAGGTTTAATTCTTCAACCTTTAATAGGTATTTTATGGTAGATAACAAACCTATGAATGACCAGCTCCATGAATTTCAAGAATACCTTAGACATATTCAAGCCAAAGGGACATCTTTCCAATGAACATAAAATAGCATGCCTAATAGACAAGCTACCTCCCTCTTGGTCTGATATGGCTAAGGATCTTATCCATACACAAGGAGATCTTACCTACAATCAAGTCCTAAAGAAAGTTAGAACCGAAGAACAAATTAGATTGAGGTCTAAGCCTAAGACTGAATCTAAAGCTAAGGTAAACCTTGTAGAAGGCCAAGGAAAATCCAAGTCTAATTTTTCTTATAAACCCAAAAAGAATTTCTTCAAGAAGAAGAAAAACTTTCAGCCTAACCACCAGAACCATCATCACCAAAACCAAAAACCTAGAAACTTCAGTCAGACTCAGGATCAGAAGAGATTTTATTTTGTGTGTGGTAAAACAAACCATATGGCCATCAACTGCTACCATAGGAAGAAGAAAGCTGTCCAGACCTCCTACAAAGGAAAGGACTCAGTTAAACCAGAAGCGAACATGCTTCACAAAGGTTCTTCGAGTTTCTTCAGGTCTGTAAGCTTTCAACCCCTTATTAACCTCTCTTACCATTCTGATGATTGGTGGTTGGATTCTGGAGCTAATGTTCACGTTTCGTTTGATCGCTCCTGTTTTTTAAACTATCAGGAATCAAGTGGAGGAGGTGTGACCCTAGGAGATGGTTCAACGACACAATTATTGGAAGAGGAAAAGTTGACCTGAAGATGACATCAGGAAAAATCTTAACTCTTCATGATGTTCTTCATGTGCCGTCTGTCAGGAGAAACCTAGTTAGTGGATCCCTTCTTGTAGCCTCAGGATACAAAATTGTAATGGAGGCTAATAAAGTAGTTTTTTCTAAGCATGACTCTTTTATAGGGAAAGGCTTTGTAAAAGACGGTCTTTTCATTTTAAGTACAATGAATAAAATGTCTGATTATTCTCTCATTGTCTCTAATATAGAATCTTCAAATGTTTGGCATGGCAGACTAGGTCATGTGAACCTAGGTTCCATTAAAAGAATGATGACTTTAGACCTTATTCCCAAGACTCCAATAGATGACAAACACAAATGTGAGATTTGTGTTCAAGCCAAACACACTAGATTACCTTTCAAATCTGTAGAAAGAAATTCTGACCTTCTAGAACTTATCCATAGTGATGTATGTGACTCAAATAGGATTTTGACCAGAGGCGGTAGAAAATACTTTGTTACATTTATAGATGATTATTCAAAGTATTGTTATATCTACCTTCTCAAAACCAAAGATGAAGTTCTAGATAGATTTAAGGTCTACAAATCTGAAGCTGAGAATCAATTAGAAAGGAAGATTAAGATCCTTAGATCTGATCGTGGTGGAGAATATACCTCAAACGAAATGATTAACTTCTGTGAAGAACATGGAATAATTCATGAGGTAACTGCTCCTTATTCACCTCAGTCTAACGGAGTTGCTGAACGCAAGAACCGCACTCTGTTAGATATGGTGAATGCCATGCTTCTCAGCTCTGGTGCTCCTGATAACTTATGGGGAGAAGCCCTTTTAACTGCCTGTTACATTCTTAATAGGATTCCTAGTAAGACAAAAGATAAGACTCCCTATGAACTGTGGAAAGGTAGAGCACCTAGGATTAATTACCTTAGAGTATGGGGATGCCTTGCTAAAGTCGGAATTCCCGAACCTAAAAAGAGGAAGATTGGTCCCAAGACTGTAGACGCTGTTTTCATAGGATATGCCTTAGACAGCTATGCCAATAGATTTCTAGTGACTCACTCAGAAGTAAATGAAATCTCTAACAATACCATTATAGAAGCAAGAGATGCAGTTTACTTTGAAAACATATTTCCCTTTAAGGATAGAAGTTCAATCTCTTCCTCCATACCCTATACTAGTTCTCATGTCCAAATACCTAGCTCTCAATCTGAACAAGACTTAGAACCAAGACGGAGTAAAAGGAATATGATTGAGAAAAATTTAGGAGAAGGATTCTTCACTTTTTTGATAGAGGGTGATCCCTCAACTTATGAAGAAGCAATGTCGTCTCCTGATGCTCCCTTCTGGAAAGAAGCCATTAATAGTGAATACAACTCCATCATGGAGAATAACACTTGGTTTCTAACAGATTTACCTTTAGGGAATAAACCAATAGGTTGTAAGTGGATTTTTAAGAAGAAACTCAGAGCCGATGGTACTATAGAGAAATACAAAGCTAGATTAGTTGCTAAAGGTTTTACCCAGAAGAAAGGGTTAGATTATTTTGATACCTACTCTCCTGTAGCTAGGATTACATCCATTAGAACTCTTTTGGCCTTAGCATCCATTCATGATATGATAATCCATCAAATGGATGTAAAGACAGCATTTTTGAATGGAGATCTAGAGGAAGAACTTTATATGGACCAACCTGAAGGTTTCATTGCTAAAGGTCAAGAAAAGAAAGTTTGCAGACTAGTAAAATCCCTCTATGGCTTGAAACAAGCTCCCAAACAATGGCACAACAAATTTGACAAAGTAATTTATGAATATGGTTTCTTGTCAAATGAGTATGACAAATGTATATACTCTAAAGGTACATGTAAAAGTTGTGTCATTTTATGCTTGTATGTAGATGACATACTTATCCTAGGTTCATCACTGGAATTGATAAATATTACAAAGAACTATTTATCTAGCCAGTTTGAAATGAAAGACCTAGGAGAAGCAAACTTAATTTTAGGAATGCAAGTGACCAAAGGCAAAGAGGGTTATACTCTATCTTTAGCACATTCAATTGAAAAAATGCTAAAAAGGTTTGAGTTATTTGATAAGAAACCTGTCCTTACTCCTTATGACAGCAGTATTGTACTGAAAAAGAATAAAGGACCACCTTTGGAACAACATAAATATTCACAGATGATAGGCTCCCTTATGTATATAACAAACAGGACAAGACCTGATATTGCATTTGCTATTGGGAGACTAAGCAGGTATACCAGTAACCCAAATCAGTCACATTGGACTGCCTTGGATAGGGTATTTAGATATCTCAAGGGCACCCTAGACTACAAACTTCATTTTACTAGGCACCCTGATATCATAGAAGGTTATTCAGATGCAAACTGGGTAACCGACTCACATGATATAAAATCTACTATTGGATATGTATTTACTCTAGGAGGAGCTGCAATCTCCTGGGGCTCTTGCAAGCAAACTATCATAGCTAGGAGTACAATGGACTCCGAAATGATAGCTTTAGATACAACTTGCACAGAAGCTGAATGGCTTAAAAATTTTATTATGCATATACCTGTTTCTCTTAGTCCTGTTCCTGCAATTTCTATAAATTGTGATAATAAATCTGTTATTGAACTACTAAAGCATGATTCTGTGAATGCTAAGATGAACAGGCACCTGCAGCTGCGCTTCAAGTCAATAAAAAGCCTACCAGGCAAATATGTGGTTCTTGACTATATAAAGTCAGAAAAGAACCTTGCAGATCACTTGACGAAGGGTCTGTCTAGGACTTTGATCCTAGAATCATCGAGGGGGATGGGGTTAAGCCCATAAGTTAGTCACCAGCAGTGGCAACCCAACCGAGTCTGATTGGAGATCCCAAGAAGCCGGTTCAATGGGTAGAAACAAGCTGAACTTAGGTGACTTTATGGAACACTGACTCGAGATTAAAATCTCATTAAAATAAAGCCCAAGCGGCTGTACATGTGTACAATGACTCCCCATCCCTATGGTGACAGTGTTCCTGTGTGATATGGTTAGGATGAGTTTAAACTCTTAATAGGTCCATGTCACGCCCCAGTCCCAAAATATCGAGTGACTGGACACGTGGCAATGGCCAGCAGCATGCACCGATGGACAAAACCAATTTAATGGATCCATCGGGCATACTTAAGCTATATTACATCAGTCAGGGTTTACTATTCTCATCCACAGATATAAGATAGCAACATCAGCAAAAGAATTATTAAACGACAACCAGATAAAGTAAATAAAATCGGAGAACAATCCGATATTAAGTCTGTTTACACAAATTCTCAAAGACAGGAAATAAAGAGTTCAATTAAACAGGAATAAAGTCTAATTGCCATAAGACTGAGCATGGCGCAGCAATTGTTCAGGAGAAGTCCTCAGCGATCACCTCGTCGTCAGGTTCAGGTACTGCTCCGAGTAATGCTCATGTTCCGTACACCTCTGGGTAGATCTCGTCTGCTAAATCTGGGGACATAATCCATTCCAGGTCCTCAGGGGACATAGCAAGGTACAGAAAACACAAGCCAAATATATAATGCAGTACAGTAATAAAGGAACAACAGGGTAAGAATTAAACCATCTAAGTGATCATGCAAGTTGAGAGTTATTAATCATACTTCAGGCTGAGACTACTACAGGATCAGTGACAAGAACCATAGCAGTGTTTTTCTCGAAGGGCCAGTACAGGTGCCAAAGCTCTGTGTCAGAGACTAAGACACTTCCAGATAACAATATATATAAAATAATCAGCCTTGATATGGTAATACTCTTCCCACCCAATGTAATCTCACGTCACAGTTCTCAATGTGCATGTTACGCAAGATTAAAACTAATGCAGTCAGTCATTTATAAAGTTCTAAGAAAATAAGCTTAAATTATGAAATCTATACCAAGGACATAGCCATTGGTAGAGAACTCAATTAGCCAAAAAAAAATTGGTATGAAAGGTTCATTGTTGTTTTACAATATATACGTAAAGGTGACTAACGCAGACACTGATTCTCAACTATTTGCGTCAAAAATGACTTGGCAAAGGCAAAAGGCAGTCACTTTAGGACGTTTCAGTAACTCCAATGTTGTTTTGTAAATAAGACAAAACGGCGACTATGTTTCCTCTGGCCAAAAAGGTATTTAGAAGTACTAAGGATGGAGTAAACCAAAGAGTTGCCACGTGTCAAACTAGATAAAAATGACACTTGGCAACCCCTCGACTAGAATGGTGAAAGTCGACACTACTAGTTTTGGTGGGTGGACAAAAATGGACTTGTAAACCCAAAGTTTCCTGCTGGAATGTGGTGAGAGTGGCAAGGATTGATCCTCCAAGCCAGACACTGTACTTCCTCTCAGGCTGGAAGAGAACCTCAGGACACCTGAACCTCTCCGCCCCAATCGTACGTGATCACCTGACCATCGGGAAGCTCGTAGCTCTTCTCCACAGAGGAGCTACTCTTAGCAGTTTCAAGCTCTTGCTCATAATCAAGAGCAATATAGGCAAGCTCCTCCTTTATATTCCTGACAATTTCCCGCTCTGCAGTAGTAGCGAAGGAATAGCCTCTCGTTAAGGATCTTCATCAGGGCATCTGTGAGATCACGTCCTGCAAGGTCCAAACGGAGGATAGCGTGGGGAAGGACGTATCCTTCGTAGATTGGCACAGTGTGGCTGACACCATCACCAGAATCCAGCACGAGACCTGTTCAAAAATTGACAAGCAATTTGGCTAAACATCCTAGATAGATCATTTGGAAATAAAGATATATACTTCAATGAGGTGTGATATGTGACAGATCATTTGGAAGTAAAGATACTTCAAGAACCGATCATATTATCTAAAAAACGAAAATTACTAACACACATGAATGTGACTAGTGTTGGTTAAAGAATCCAAATATTTAAATATATCCTTGTATTTACATATGTTGTCATATGCATGTCATACCTATTGTCTATACTAAGGCTGGGTTTGGATTGCTTATTGTTGGCTGTTTTTTGCTTTTTTTTTTTGGAAAGCGGTCCAAGTTGTTTGGTAAGAAATTATCAAAAACTTCTGAAAAATTAGTTCATTTTTTAGCTGATTTTGAAAGCAATAAATGGTGCTTCCAAAAGCTTCTGCAGCTTACCAAGTCCTTTTTTGCATTATGCCCATTATTTAGTTTTTTGAAATCCCCATTATCTATCCTTGTACATGTAATTTCAGGACTGAAAAGTGGGTTTTACTAAACACCTTACTGCTTTTTACAGCAGCTTTCATTATGCAACTTTAGATGACAGCTTTCGACAGCAACTTATAAACTGCAGCTTTTGACAGCAATTTTAAGAAGCTTCAGCAATGCCAAAGCAAGCCTAAGGTAACACTAAACTCTAGCAGGATTTATACCTGTGATACAACCAGAGGGAAAGAACAGCCTCGATGGCAACATGCATGGCAGGCACATTGAAAGCTTCGAACACGATCTGAGTCATCTTCTCTCTGTTAGCCTCAGGGTTGAGTGGGGCCTCCGTGAGAAGCACTCGGGGTCAACTTGGAGCTCATTGTAGAAGGTATGATGCCAGATCTTCTCCATGTCGTCCCAGTTGTTGACGATTCCATGCTCAATTGGGAAATTCAAGGTGAGAATACCTCGTTTAGACAGGGCATCATCACCAACATAAGCATCCTTTTGCCCCATCCCAACCATGACAAAGGTATGACGAGGTCGGCCTACAACTACAATGCTAGGGAACAATGCAATAGGTGCTTCATCACCAGCAAATCCAGCCTGCAGGGGTATTATTGATAGGTCATTGTCATTTCAATATACTGTAAGATGACGGTCACTAGCATCTGAAAACATGTGAAGGTCACTAACCTTAACCATTCCAGTACCGTTGTCGAAGACGAGAGGCTGGATATCCTCAGCATCACCCATTTTCTACAGATCTATATATGAAACATATACTAGTTAAATCATTCATTCTAGTAAATAAGAATACAGCTGATAATTTTAAGCTTATTCAATTTGATTTCAAGCTTCACCTTGATGATGTATATATATGGTGCCTTTACCGATTGAGAAAGGAAACATGCCGGCAGATCCAGCACATTAATTAATAGTTGAAGTAAACACCTAAAAACGCTCCACAGAGAAAACATTCCGTTTATATTTTATATGCCCCTCAACTTGGGGCACATTAATGATTCAGTTTCGTATTATGAACATTTCAAGTAGACAAATCAGATGGGTGGCCTGATCAACCTTCCATCTTTTTGTTTATTCAACTCCACCCCTGGGGCTGGTTCAAGCAACCATATGTTGGTGTTTTTGTCTTTGGACTATGTAAGATAGTCCCACATTGGCTACACCACCAAGTTCTCAATATAATGATTTACTTGTGTTGAGGTGTGCACATGGGGTATGGTGGGGCACATGGGTGCCATGTGGGATGTTTTATCAGGATGAAGAAGGATTAACTCCTTAATGAAAGCATTTATGCTTTTGTTATTCTCTTAGAATTTATTCCATAGGAGCTAAGCCCCTTTGATGCGCGAGTGGCTTAGGGACTCGGAGTCGGACGCAAAGTGGCGCTTTGCTTGTGCGCATTTGATGCGCGAGTTGCATGCGCCGACCGCATGAGCGGGCTGCATAGGCGGCCGCATGCGCTGCTGCTTGCGCAGCCGCATGAGCAGTTGCATGCGAGTCCGCTTCTATCGGATAGATTTAATCAGTTATGGAAAGATTGAATTATTAATTTAAATCCGATATTTTTGGTATTTGAATTTAATTCATTCCAATCTTGTGGGATATGAATTAAACTCATTCCAATCTATTTGTAACTAATGGGCAGCTAGGCTCCTCTATAAATATTCACTTCGTGCCTACATTGAGAACTTACTTCGAAATAAAGGAGACGAAGAGGGTACTAGCAGCCGTCATTACAGTCCAGGAAGTTCGTGCGAGACCAAGCAAGGAGGTGACAATGAGCGTTCCAGAAGTTCTACGTGAACTTGTTGGTTCCTGGGAACAGATCGTGTGGGACGAATCTTGCTTTGAGCAACGGTGATCTTCATTACCCCAGCAAGCAGAGTTTATTCTTCTTCTTCCTCTTCTCTTTTACAAGTTATAAAATCTGTTTTGTCTGTTAGCAACTGCGATTGCAAGGAAGAACGAGAAGATAGTTTTCTCTGATTCTTTTGTTATCTTGTTTCAATTTGTAATCAGATCCTATATATATTTTCTTGTTGAATCGAGAGATATCAGGAAGGGAACTCTTGTGTGAACTCCTGATCTCGACTTTAACTCAGATTCTACCAACTTTGATTAAGCCTTGGGACTAACAATCTCAAAGCAAGATCCGAGTAAGATGGAGAACCAATCAAACATTCTCGATTCTAGCTTTAACAAGTTTGAGAAGTTTGATGGCGAACACTACAACATTTGGAAGAGGAAGATATCTATGAATCTTTGTTTTGTCAAAGTTGCTTATGTGTTGGTTGATCCAGAACCTACCATCCCTGAAGATGGAGGAGAAGTTGAAGTTAGTGTGGTACAGGACGCGCACAACAAGTGGAAAGAAGACAAGACCTCTACCGACTGTTGATCCTCAATGCAATGGAGGACTCGATGGCAGAGTCTTACAGCAAGAAAGAGAAGGCAAAATACGTCTAGGAAGCTCTTGAGATGCATTACAAAACTGATAAAAAGATGTCTAAAATCCATCTCGTTGAAAAGTTTTTCACTTTACAATTTGAGACTAGAAGGTAATGCTGCCGCAAGTCAAGGAACTTCTGAAGATACAGCAGAAGTTGGAGGAAGAGAGCACGAAGCAGGAAGATAAGTTCACGGTGGGGGCTATCGTCACCATGCTTCCTCCAGGCTGGATCAAGTTCAAGACTGACATGTACCATAAGAAGATGGAGATCCAGCTCGAAGATCTTCTCTACTGGATTCACATTGAAGATGAGGCTGGGGACAACTGAAGTTGGATTTTCTGTCCAAACTGTTGGCAAAAGCCAACTTGGTGCATGCTGGTGATTCCAAGGAGAAGCAGAAGGCTTCTCACAACAAGAAAAAAAAGTACTTCAACCATCTGAAGGTAAAGTCGGCTTCGTTCAAGCCAAAGCTAAAGCCCAAGTCCGAAGTGACTTGCTTCAATTATGGCAAGAAGGGCCACTACCGGAGTGACTGCAGATCAAAGCCCAAACAGACAGAGCAATATGAGCCTAACAAGGTTGCTATGATTGTGCAGGTTGTCATGATTGGTGTCGACTCTAACTGGTGGGTGGACACTGACGTATCCTGCCATGTTTGCTCAAAGAAGGATTTGTTCACCACCTACAAGCCTACATCTGAGAAGGTTATGGTGGCGAACTAGGCACAAGCTGAAGTACTCGGGTTCGGAACGGTGGTATTGAACCTGACTTCGGAGAAGTCGCTGACGCTTCAGGATGTGAAACATGTATCAATGATAGCCAAGAATCTGGTCTCAGGAAGTCTGCTCTGCAACGCAGGTTTAAGGATGGACATTAATGTTGGACAGATGGTGATGTCTTACAAAGGAACATACTTCGGAAAAGCTTTCTGTACCGAAGGGATGTTCAAACTTCAACTTGTAACTCCTGCTACAATGATAAATGCAGTCGCTTATTCTGGTTATTCTCTTGAGTTATGGGATAATAGACTATGACATGTTCATTGTAAAAGAATAAACAAGATGTCTAGTCTAGGGCTTGTCTCCAAATATGGAAGAAATGAGGTGGAGAAGTGTGAGATCTGTGCGCAGACAAAGATCACCAAAAAGTCGTTCAAGCGGGCTAACCGAAGTACAGATATTCTGGAGTTAGTGCACTTATATATCTGTGACTTCAAACAGTTCTCCACAAAGGCCAAAATGAAGTATTTTATTACATTCATCGACGACTACTCGAATTATGCGTTCGTCTATCTGCTCAAGTCAAAGGACGAAGCATTCGAGAAGTTCAAGGAGTTCAAGGCCGAAGCTGAACATCAGACAGGACAACAACTCAAGAGACTTAGGCGAGTTGTTGGTCAAAGGTCATGCCATACTAAAGGCTACGGTTGTGGTCCGAAGGGGGCTACCACTGGAACAAAGAGAAGCTTTCAAGAGCGTGAGGAACAACTCACTAGAGAACGTGATGATCTTTTGTGTAGGGTGGCTCACATGGAAGATACATTTGATGCTCGTGTTGATGCTAGGGTGCAAGCTGTTGTCCAGAAAATCATGAAAAAATTCTCTGGATCACCTACAGTTTCTGAGGAATCCACTTCGAATGTACGTTTAAATTTCTAAAGTTAAATAAATATCATGAATATATAGAATATTTATTATTTTAAATTTAGTTAATTGTTTTTTTCTTTAATTTTTATTATGCAGGTCAATTCATAAAAGATTTTGGGTGCTATGAAGACATAAAAGGTATTCACCACTCTAGTATGCTATATTCTAAGTGTTCGTGAAATAAGATTTTGCAAAGTTAAGTGTACAAGAAGCGTTGGACATTTACTTGCTGGTTCTTGCATTGGACAATTTTACTATAGTAATTACATATTCAGCCTTGGTATCTACTTAGTTTCCCCTTCTTTTAGTATTGAAAAATTCTACTGGATCTCAAACAGGGATCCAGTTGCATACATTCTCTGTTTTACATGTAATTATATGTTTATTGTATTGGAATCACCTTCAGTAAAGTCGCTTTTAATTTATTTATTTATTTATTTAAATAGTAGAGTTGCTCTTAATTTTATACAGATAAGACTAAAATGTTCAGAATGATGATTATATGTATCTAAGTGTGTTATATCATCATTGATATCTTATTACTATTGGTTAATGTGCAGAGAAATCATTGAGCTCAGCTAGAGGAGAAGTCTATTTTTGGAACGAGAGAGTGGAAATGTGATGTCTGGAAACAAATTAGATGTTTTATTTTAATTTTGAACCTGAATTGTGCCTCAGAATGTAGAATATGACAAGTGTGGATTCTTGGAGAAGTTGGTTATATGTGATATGAATGATGTAGTACTGAACCTTACCATTTAATTAAGAGTGATTTTTTTTATATTTGAAGTGTACAAATTAGATGAATTATTTTTATTCAATATTTGGTTAATGATCTATGTAAATTTTTGCAATCGGCAAGACAGTTGCCTCTCGTTCTTAAACATGGCAACAAAAAGGATGTTGCATACTCAGTTATGGCAACAAAGAATTGTCATATGGAATTGCAATATACGGAAATAATATAATGCCAAATAATACTGGTAGTTTATGGCAACAAAATATTGCCAATAAAGAAAATACAATATTCGGCAACATAATCTTGCCCATTAAGGAGTGGTAATATTCAACAATCATATATTGCCATATATTGTTCGAAATTTATGGCAACTAAAAATTGCCATGAATAATAATCATTAGCGACAACAAAAAGATTTCTTATAAGTAACAATTAATTGCCGAAAAATTAGCTCTCTTTTATGGCAATAATTGAAGGATGTCACAAATAAGCAATACTGACACAACCTTTTACGGTAGGCTACGGCAACGTGAAATTGTTGTCGTATTTGTGTTTATGTGGCAACATTTTTTTTATTAACGGCATTTTAAGGTTGCCGTATAATAGATTATTTCTAGTAGCGGATGGACGAAGAGAAAAAAGAGGAATTTAAGAGAACATATAAAAGTTCAATAGTTATGATAGCATAACTCATGTTAAGAGCATGGTTTGCAGTATCGGTCGATACCGGTCTGATACAGCCGATACCGATACGGTTTGGCATGTCCCGATCCTTTTCATCCAGGAGATGCAACACCTTAAATATATTTATAATTTTAAAAATATTATTTTATTAATACCAAATGTCATAAGCTGTTACTGGATTAATACGAACAAAAACAGTATAAAATATCAAGCCAATTAATTGATTAATACGAATAAGAATATTATGATTCACCTATTAGTTTCGGTTAAGTGATTCATTAATTGGGTTGGCTCTATGTAAATAATATGTTGCCACTATAATCAATTATACTCAGGGGGCAGTCCTGGCCCAGGACTCACGGATCAGGAGGACCCAAAAAATTTATTTAAACATAAATATATTAATAATCTTATATCTAAAATAGAAGTAGTATGTATCATAGGCATTCTTAACACAAAATGGTTGTGATGTAGTGGTTATCATGTTAGACTTGTATACTGGAGGTCCCTAATTCAATTCTTGTTGCCAACAATTTTTTATTTTAGTTTTTTACATCATGTATGGAGTCCATTTTAGAAGTTCGTATCGGTCCCCCATGAACTCAAGGTCGGCCTGATTGTACTATTATATAATGACAAAAGTTTGCTTTCCGTGATTTCTTAAAATATATTTTTACATAACTTTATTAATTAAAATTTAATGAGGACAACTTAGATAATTATGACTATAAATATATATTTTTAATATTGATATATTTTGCTCTTTCTGAGTACCAAAAAAAAAAAAAGTTAATTAAAAAATAATTAAAATATGTGCAAGTCCCATACGTATATAATACTAGTGAGCTATAATGTAAATACACAGGACATGTTGCTTTGAAAGAATCTATAGGCAGTTGCCTACAAGCCAACCACACACTAGCCCCAAACAATTCCCACCCACATGCCACAGCTCAAGCAAGAGAGGCGCCAATGCTCCTCAATCACAGAATCTATAGGCAGTTCTTTATATTATGCTAAAGTCACTAGCAGCAACTAAATGGATACAACAAACTTCCCATGCAACTAAAAAGTTCAGTATATGATAAGGAACTCAAAATCTGAGGGGATCGCAGCCGCACCACTCGGCTACGTCACTGCTGATCTGATACCGACCATTATCCAATACTGACCGATATCGACAATGGAGATCTCTTTTCTGGTCAATTCGATAAAAAAAAAAAAACGAAAAAGGCCAATCAACAAGGATGTAAAACATAATAAGATTGTAAACGCATGTAAAAGAAGAAAACATATCTATCGTATGTAAACCAATTGACAATGATAACTATTATTTCATTCAATTTCAAAACTGTTAAAAAACAATAATAGAAATACCTAAAATTATGCCTAATTAAATAAACATACTTTATAAAATATTAATAATTATTTGTTTTTCAATACCAAAAAAATCTGATTCTCGGATCCGAAATCGTTGATACTACCGGCATCTCTGATCCTGATACCTATAGGAATGCTACGATACTGATACTGCGAACCTTGGTTAAAAGTCACCACCGACTCTTCTCTCTCTCTCTCTCTCCATCCAGATTTCTTCTCCTCTATTCCTCTTCTAGAAATCTCTCGTCTCTTCTATCTCTAGATCCTTCTATGATTTAGGCTTTTTCTTCTCTATCTATAGAAGAGACATGACCAACCCAATCCATTTGGAGTCACCCAGCAGAGTGTCAAAGTGAAGTGTATGCAAGTATAGAGAGTGTTAGAATGTTGTGTGGTGTAGCGTTGCTAGTATGTGTCCTAGTGAGAGTGCACGAAAGCTTAGTGCGCAGAGTGTTGTACAAATAATTTCTTTGTGAGTTCAATAAATCATCCATCTTTTACTCAAATAAATCCCAACAAGACAGTGAATCCAATAACTATGTTTTTGTGAAAACAGCCGCATTCCTACCCGAATGAAAGGAACCCCATGATCTTGCTCGGGAATGCCAATCCCAAGGCTGTCTATGAAAAGCCAATCTAGAACTTAAAAAATATTGACAGAATTGAAAAAACTGTCAACATTGTGACGGTCCTAAATAATTAGGACCGTAAACAAAATCGATAGTCCTTCGGAGGCATAGAAGAAGAAGAAGCGGCAGCAGCCGAGGGGTGGGGGGGAGCGGGGGCGGCGCGAGGCGTAGGCGCACGCGGACGTGAGGGCAGCGCACGGCGGAGGCGCACTCGTGCGGGGGGCTACGTGTGGCGGAGGCAGCTCCTCCTCCACCTCCAGCCTCCGCCTCCTCCGACGGGTTAGGATTAGGGTTAGGGTTAGGATTTGGTAGTTTGAAAATTTGAAGAGAGAGAGAGTATAAATTTAGAATGAAGGATTTTGGGAAGGTATGGGAGGTTGGGATGTCCTAAATAAAAGTTAAAAAAAATATGGATTTGTCACCCTCACATTTCCAATTAAGGGTAGTTTTTGACACGGGTATTTTTATTTTAGGAGGGTTGTATTTAATTTTGTGCATGAGTAATTAATTATTTGTTGTATTGTTTAGTGTTTGATTAGACGTAGTATTTATTTTAGACTTGTATAGTGGACCTAACCTATTTTATTAGATGCATGAACCCAACATTTGGACTAGTCTAAGTTGAGCCCATGAATTAGGCCCATGGATTAGGAGATTTATTTAATTAGTGAAACCATTAGACTAGAACCTTCCCCCTTAATTAATTTCTTCATGAGAGGCCCCAAGGGGTATTTTGGACATTATACATTGCTTGGAGAGGGGTTTATGACCAGCCATAATTAGGAGGAGAGAGAGTACTCTCATTTCATTTCTTCCCCAAATTTCTAGATCTACTTTTCCCTCTTCCAATTTCCCTCCATTCCTCCATCAATTCTCCATCAATTCTTCTCAAATCTCTTTCTAAATTCATCATTGAGGCCTCTACATCAAGGATCTATAAGCAAGGAGTAAGGAACAAGGAAGAGGAGGCCAAGATCTACAAGGAGAGGAGTTACTTTGCATTTGGAGCCTTTTCATTGGGAATCCATCTTCCAATAGGTACATTTCAGTTTTTTCCCTTCTACTAGACTCTAGATCTGAGATTTTACCATGAGAAACCAACCCACATGCATAGGCTACCCATAGGATTTGGTTTGGAGTCATTCGAAGACCTACGGTGGAAGTTACATGCATTTTTGGTTGCCAATTTTGGGGGAATTTCGAGATTGGCACATGTTGTGTTTGTCAATTGGTCAATTAGACCAAATTGACATATGATTGCTTGTTTGTGACTAGTGTCGTGTCCACAATTAGATACGTGTAGGCCGTACCTCGTCAATTTGATGAAACGGGTTAATTTTGGGGGTTTTCCTCCGACACGGGGCCTTGTGCATATCGCATTGAGACACGGACACGTAGATACACTAATTACTATACGTGTTGCCCATAATTTATGTATTAGACTTGTTCGTGTCCTCCGGGATGCGTTTGGTTGTGTGTTGGAGCCGTATCGCACACGTATCATAGAGCAAGTGTGATACGGGTGCGGTGCACTCCATGTGTTTGTTGTTTTGCCCTCTTTGCTATACATGCATGTGTAATTATCTATATAGATGGTATTTATATATATATATGTATGCATATAATAGTGTATTTAGTGATTTTGTATATGTGTGTGTCTATGTGTGTATACATACTAGAGTAGATAGTGATATATAGATATATATCTATATGTATATATATATATATATATATATATATATATATATATATATATATATATATATATATGTATTGTTATTTATATGTGTGTGTAGGTGTGTTAGATTGTGTGTGTGTGGCATGTGTTTTATGTTTCGAGTTTGTGTTGGAGGGAGCTATGTGTTTGTGCATTATGGCCATGAGTGTGTGTCACGCCCCAGTCCCAAAATACCGAGGGACTGGACACGTGGCAATGGCCAGCAGCATGCACCGATGGACAAACCCAATTTAATGGATCCATCTGGCATACTTAAGCTGTATTACATCAGTCAGTGTTTTACTATTCTCATCCACAGAATAAAGATAGCAACATCAGCAAAAGAAATAAACAACAACATCCAGTTACAAGTATTGAAAGAAATCGGGAAACCACCCGATAATAAGTCTGTTTACACAAGTTCAATTAACAGGAAAATAAAGAGTTTAATGAAATAGGAAATAAAGTCTATTTGCCATAAGACTGTGCATGGCGAAGCAATTGTTCAAGAGAAGTCCTCTGCGATCACCTCGTCTTCAGGTTCAGGTACTGCTCCGAGTAGTGCCCCTGTTCCGTATACCTCTGGGTAGATCTCGTCTGCTAAATCTGGGGACATAATCCATTCCAGGTCCTCAGGGGACATAGCAAGGTACAGAAAACACAAGCCAAATATATAATGCAGTGCAGTAATAAAGGAACAACAGGGTAAGAATTAAACCATCTAAGTGATCATGTAAGTGAGAGTTATTATTCATACTCAGGCTGAGACTACTACAGGATCAGTGACAAGAAACCATAGCAGTATTTTCTCGAAGGGCCAGTACAGGTGCCAAAGCTCTGTGTCAGAGACTAGGACACATCCAGATAACAATATATAATATATATTCAACCTTGATATGGTAATACTCTCCCCACCCAATGAAATCTCACGTCACAGATCTCAATGTTCATGTTACGCAAGATTAAAACTAATGCAGTCAGTCATGTTCTAAGAAAATAAAGCTTAAGTCATGAATTTTATAACCTATACAAAACCTCCTTGAATAATCAGGAAGATTCTGTATCATGCTTTGTGTCAGGTGTCCTGGGTATAAAGTACTTGATAGGGCAAGTACAACAGTCAGAAATTAAAGTAAGAAAATTAAAATGAATCAATAACTACATTTTATGGCAAGGTACACTTGCCTGGGTTTTCAGCTCCAATTGTAGCTCTGGCAACAGCTGGATTTGCAGGCAGTAGTCCGGTTGCTGAAACAAACATCACCATCAGATCCAGAATATTTTAATCAGCTAGGAACGCCTGTCCTTGAGTCCAATTTGGAGACAAGGGCAAAAACGTCAATTTCGGGTCAAGGCGGGATCCAGATGTGGGCCGCTTTGCACCGAAAATTGCGCCAGGGTCAAGGATCTCTAAATCAGTCCAACTTAGTGTCAACAGGTCAGAAACGATGATACGAACCCAACGGAACTTCCAGAATTGGATTCCGATGAGCCGTTCTCAAAATCGCCCGTCGGGTGGAGCTTGTAGGGCCCACGACACACGATTTTGTCAACGTTCTCAGAATCGAACCAAACTTGGCTCACAGGACCAGCGTATTGCTACGAGTCCGATGGCGCAAGTTTCGTCTCGATCTGACGTGTGTACACTAAGTTACAGCGAGAAACAGAATGGTCGGATACGGGGCGATGTCCGCGGATACGTACTGATTCCGGTGTGCACGCACATCCGAATCAGGTTCTGCGAAATCCCGCACGTCCGTATCAACGACGCGCACGTATCGGTAAAGACCGCACGCGACCAAGTCGTCCCTTTTGGCGGGGCGTACTCGATTCCGGAGTAAAACAGGGTCTGGGTTTTCCTGTTTTTGGATCGCGGTGTGCGATCACCACAGGTCGCGATGCCCCGAGCGGTTTATCCGGGCACCGAAAGGGTCATACAGGCTACGCGATACAATTTATGGATTTGAAATCCGAGCTACGAGCAAGAAGTTATGAATACCTGAACTGGGCTTAAAAAACAGCGAATACTCGTGTCCGACACGACACTGTGTCCTGTGTCTGGCCGTGTCCGTGTCCGGCTGTGAGTACTGTGTCCGCCTAGGGTAGCTGTGTTCGGCCGCTGGGAGTGGGTGTTCAGTCAGTGGAGGTCGGCTCACTGGAGGCGGCTCAGGCGGGGCTCTCGGCGAAGGAGGGGAAGGAGCTGGCGGCGAGTCCAGCGGAGGGAGGAGGTCCTGGAGGAGGTCGGCCTGAAGCGGCTGACGGGTGAAGGTCGACGGGATCTGCACCGCTGGAGGAGGCTGGAGCGAGGGAGAGAGAGGAAGAAGGAGGTCCGGGCGAGGCGCAGCTGTGGGTCGGTTACGGCGGAGCAGGGTGGCCGGCGAGGGGATTTGGCCGGAGGGCGGGGTGCTAGGGTTTATATAGAGGTCGAGGGAGAGGGAGAGGCGGCGTCCGGTGAGGGGAAGCTGGAGCGGAGGGGACGGCGGTTGCGGGGAGAGAAAGAGGAGGCGACGGGAGGCCAGGCGGCGGCCGTTCCGGCGGCGGGGAGGGGAAGAGTCGGGGTCGGCGTTTGGGGAAGAAGGAGCTAGCGGGTCTCGGGTGGCCGGGTCGGGTCGGGTCAGGCGGATCCGACCCGATCCGAAATCAATTAGGCGGGTCGGGTCGGGTTATTGGGTCGGGTCTGGATTGAACCCGGATCCGACCCAATAAAGAATTTGGTTTAATTATAAACCCGGTCCGGTTTAAATTGGTTTGGTTTATTTAATAAAAACCTGGTTTATTTTTGGGTTTAATAATTTAATTAGTATTTAGGGCTTTTAAAATCCATACGGGGTCCAATAAATTCCCGAAAAATTATCCTATGTCTGGTTTTCTATTTTACACCATAAAATATTATTTTCATAATATTTTAATATTAATTATTAATATTTAAAAATCCTTTAATAATTAAAGAACATGAATTTAATTCCAGAAAATTCCAAGAAAATTCCAGAAAATTCAGAAAATCCAAATTAAAATTCTTTGAAAATCAGGGGGATTACAATATACCCCCCTTAAGAGGATTGCGTCCTCGCAATCAAAGATTAACCGGTCAATAGAGATGACACGGTTGCAACCATTGTTCGAAGCAAAACAAAATCAAGGAGAATCAAGATTTGAGAGTAACACCTAGGAAAAATTATTTTCCTAAGTATTAAAAGTTATACAATTTCCCAAATGTGGGAAATTTTAGGAAATTACAGTTTTAGAAAAACCAGGTTATCTTTCAAAACTTATCAGGTTAACATTTATAAAACATTCTGTATTATTGGCAAGTTCTAAATTACTAAATTAACCTAAGTTATCAATTATTAACAGGTTAAAGTTATCAGGTTTAGTCTGGGGTCACGAACCAGCAGGCACGAACTATAACAATGCTAGAAATGGAACAACTATAAAGACTTACTCGCATTAGCTACGCCATGGTTCTGCGCATCTCCCACAGTCATCGTGAAAACTTGGCCGCGTCCTTGAGGTGGTGCTCTCTGATGTTGCTGGGCTTGCTGGTAGGGTGCTGTTTGAAGTGCCATGGGTGGCCTTGGTTGATGTCCTGCTGGTGCTGGTAGAGCTTGTTGGTTTGCCCTTGGTACTTCTCTACGCTCAGGGCAGTCCTTCACTGCATGCTGTCTGGATCCGCAACCTAAGCACAGTCCGTGTTTACGTCTACACTCCTTCTCAACATGGCCTATCTTGCCGCAGTAATAACAAGTAGGAAGAGTCAGGGTTTTGGTTGCAGATCCCTGTGGTGCTTGATGCAGGTGAGGTTTCTTGGCAGCTTCTCCATTGTTTGCTCTGGCTGGTACTGATGTGGAAGGCCTCTTCAGACTGGTTTCTCTCCTGGTGACGCGCTCCATGCGTCGAGCTGCAGCAAGGACGTCCGTGTACGAAGTTGGTGCGACAGATCCAATCAGTTTCTGTAGTTCGATGTTGAGTCCGTCGAAAAACTTTTCGGCCTTCTCTACTTCTGTCGGGATCAAGGTAGGAGCGAAGCGACTCAGACAAATGAACTCGGCGTTATACTCTTCCACCGTCATAGCTTCCCAAGTGAGGCGGTTGAACTTGTCCCTCAGTTCTGATCGAGCGATGGCCGGAATGTACATCTCCTGGAAGAGTCTGGAGAACTCTTCCCAAGTAACTCGGTCTGGTCCGAGCCTGGTCTCTTCGGATAGCCACCAGTGATGAGCATTGTCCGTCAATTGCATTCTGACGGCAGTCATCCAACGTTCTTGTGGAAGCTCAGATGCCGAATGTTGGTGAGCCATTCATGAATTTCGGTTGGTCCTTCTTTGCCAGAAAAAGTACGGGGCTTCAGCTGGCGGAAGTCTGTGATAGAACCCGTCGGTTGCCATCTAGCTGGTAGGTTGGCCTGCTCCAGTGCATTTACTAAACTGTTCCTCAAGTACTCAGCTTCGCGACGATGGGCCTCAGTTTGGATTTGTTGCTGAGCTTGCATCATTGCGTAGAATATCTGGAACATCTGCTGTCCGTCCATTGCTTGGTCTGGTGGAAAGACAGGCATCTGTGGAGTGAACTGGGGCGGAGGTGGAATGTCATCACGCCGAAATCTAGAAGTTTGCGGATCTGCTTGGCTGCTTCGGTGAGTAGAGGGATCTCCACTCAATAGCGTCACTTCATCTTCTCCGTAAGTGACTTCAGCACCTATTAGTGTTCTTGCTGGAGTTTCGTCGTTTTCTCGTGAATCCATTACTCTGCATCAACAATAAACTATAAAAGGCGCACAGGAGTCAAGGCAAGATGCAAATCAAAATTAGTTTGAATACGATACAGATATCAAAAATGATTCAAGCAAGTGGATGAGATCCTAAAAACTGATCATATTCTTATTGCAGGCCTGTTCGGTCCCTAAGTTGAAACCGAATAATTTAGTCGTTGACCTGCATGGGCCACCACAAAAACCATGTCACGCCCCAGTCCCAAAATACCGAGGGACTGGACACGTGGCAATGGCCAGCAGCATGCACCGATGGACAAACCCAATTTAATGGATCCATCGGGCATACTTAAGCTGTATTACATCAGTCAGGGTTTTACTATTCTTATCCACAGAATAAAGATAGCAACATCAGCAAAAGAAATAAACAACAACATCCAGTTACAAGTATTGAAAGAAATCGGGAAACCACCCGATAATAAGTCCGTTTACACAAGTTCAATTAACAGGAAAATAAAGAGTTTAATGAAACAGGAAATAAAGTCTATTTGCCATAAGACTGTGCATGGCGAAGCAATTATTCAAGAGAAGTCCTCTGCGATCACCTCGTCTTCAGGTTCAGGTACTGCTCCGAGTAGTGCCCCTGTTCCGTATACCTCTGGGTAGATCTCGTCTGCTAAATCTGGGGACATAATCCATTCCAGGTCCTCAGGGGACATAGCAAGGTACAGAAAACACAAGCCAAATATATAATGCAGTGCAGTAATAAAGGAACAACAGGGTAAGAATTAAACCATCTAAGTGATCATGCAAGTGAGGGTTATTATTCATACTCAGGCTGAGACTACTACAGGATCAGTGACAAGAAACCATAGCAGTATTTTCTCGAAGGGCCAGTACAGGTGCCAAAGCTCTGTGTCAGAGACTAGGACACATCCAGATAACAATATATAATATATATTCAGCCTTGATATGGTAATACTCTCCCCACCCAATGAAATCTCACGTCACAGATCTCAATGTTCATGTTATGCAAGATTAAAACTAATGCAGTCAGTCATGTTCTAAGAAAATAAAGCTTAAGTCATGAATTTTATAACCTATACAAAACCTCCTTGAATAATCAGGAAGATTCTGTATCATGCTTTATGTCAGGTGTCCTGGGTATAAAGTACTTGATAGGGCAAGTACAACAGTCACAGAAATTAAAGTAAGAAAATCAAAATGAATCAATAACTGCATTTTATGGCAAGATACACTTGCCTGGGTTTTCAGCTCCAATTGTAGCTCTGGCAACAGCTGAATTTGCAGGCAGTAGTCCGGTTGCTGAAACAAATATCATCATCAGATCCAGAACATTTTAATCAGCTAGGAACGCCTGTCCTTGAGTCCAATTTGGAGATAAGGGCAAAAACGTCAATTTCGGGTCAAGGCGGGGTCCAGATGTGGGCCGCTTTGCACCGAAAAATGCGCCAGGGTCAAGGATCTCTAAATCAGTCCAACTTAGTGTCAACAGGTCAGGAACGATGATACAAACCCAACGGAACTTCCAGAATTGGATTCCGATGAGCCGTTCTCAAAATCGCCCGTCGGGTGGAGCTTGTGGGGTCCACGACACACGATTTTGTCAACGTTCTCAGAATCGAACCAAACTTGGCTCACAGGACCAGCGTATTGCTACGAGTCCGATGGCGCAAGTTTTGTCTCGATCTGACGTGTGTACACTAAGTTACAGCGAGAAACAGAATGGTCGGATACGGGGCGATGTCCGCGGATACGTACTGATTTCGGTGTGCACGCACATCCGAATCAGCTTCTGCGAAATCTCGCACGTCCGTATCAACGACGCGCACGTATCGGTAAAGACCGCACGCGACCAAGTCGTCCCGTTTGGCGGGGCGTACTCGATTCTGGGGTGAAACAGGGTCTGGGTTTTCCTGTTTTTGGATCGCGGTGTGCGATCACCACAGGTCGCGATGCCCCGAGCGGTTTGTCCGGGCACCGAGAGGGTCATACAGGCTACGCGATACAATTTACGGATTTGAAATCCGAGCTACGAGCAAGAAGTTATGAATACCTGAACTGGGCTTGAAAAACAGCGAATACTCGTGTCCGACACGACACTGTGTCCTGTGTCTGGCCGTGTCCGTGTCCGGCTGTGAGTACTGTGTCCGCCTAGGGTAGCTGTGTCCGGCTGCTGGGAGTGGGTGTTCAGTCAGCGGAGGTCGGCTCACTGGAGGCGGCTCAGGCGGGGCTCTCGGCGGAGGAGGGGAAGGAGCTGGCGGCGAGTCCAGCGGAGGGAGGAGGTCCTGGAGGAGGTCGGCCTAAAGCGGCTGACGGGTGAAGGTCGACGGGATCTGCACCGCTGGAGGAGGCTGGAGCGAGGGAGAGAGAGGAAGAAGGAGGTCCGGGCGAGGCGCAGCTGTGGGTCGGTTACGGCGGAGCAGGGTGGCCGGCGAGGGGATTTGGCCGGAGGGCGGGGTGCTAGGGTTTATATAGAGGTCGAGGGAGAGGGAGAGGCGGCGTCCGGTGAGGGGAAGCTGGAGCGGAGGGGACGGCGGTTGCGGGGAGAGAAAGAGGAGGCGACGGGAGGCCAGGCGGCGGCCGTTCCGGCGGCGGGGAGGGGAAGAGTCGGGGTCGGCGTTTGGGGAAGAAGGAGCTAGCGGGTCTCGGATGGCCGGGTCGGGTCGGGTCAGGCGGATCCAACCCGATCCGAAATCAATTAGGCGGGTCGGGTCAGGTTATTGGGTCGGGTCTGGATTGAACCCGGATCCGACCCAATAAAGAATTTGGTTTAATTATAAACCCGGTCCGGTTTAAATTGGTTTGGTTTATTTAATAAAAACCTGATTTATTTTTGGGTTTAATAATTTAATTAGTATTTAGGACTTTTAAAATCCATCCGGGGTCCAATAAATTCCTGGAAAATTATCCTATGTCTGGTTTTCTATTTTACACCATAAAATATTATTTTCATAATATTTTAATATTAATTATTAATATTTAAAAATCCTTTAATAATTAAAGAACATGAATTTAATTCCAGAAAAATCCAAGAAAATTCCAGAAAATTCAGAAAATCTAAATTAAAATTCTTTGAAAATCAGGGGGATTACAGTGTGTGTCAGTGATGAGAGGGGGCAAGTCAGTAGGTGCAGCAATAAAATTGCATTGTGCAGCTGCACTGAGTAGCCAATTCAACAGTCCAGAGGGAGAGCAGTGGCAACAATACTGGTTCAGTATCTAACAGCGAGCAAAAGAGAGGGCAGTGGCATACACAACAAGTAGCAGCCACCAGTGTGCCCAGGATTCTGCAGCAACAGCAGCCACAGCAAAGAGGGAGAGCCCGCACTGAGATGCATCGAGCAATCGAGCATCCATACAACAAAGAGAAGTACAGCAAGTGCAATGGCTGCTAGCACTGAAAACCAGGGAGCAACTAATGAGCACTGAGCAGCATGTTATAGGTAATATTCAGGAAGGTATCTGAAGGTAGCAGTAGCAGCTTGCTACACAGAAATCAATTCAGTAAACTGCACTAATTCAGCAGAACAGTTGCAGCAAAACAAGGATAGCAACAATGCAGTAAAGGGGTGAAAGAGCCTGCAAGCAGTGTGCAATGCCATGAGTGAGTAGCAAGTCTTGAGCCTGTGCAGAAATGCATCAACCATTGAGAAGCCAGCAACTGTGCATAGCTTTTACCCCACTGCACAGCAAGCTAGCTGCTACAGCAGCTTATCAGTGCAAGCAAAGATTTCATGCAGCAATGTGCATACATTCCAGCAGAGAAGGGTGCTCTTGCAGCCACTGCACATCAGCAAGTTGCAGCAACAAGTGTACTGCTGTAGTGACCAATCATAGGTACAGCATCTTGCACAGTTCAGTAAAGAGCAATACAGAATTTCAGCAAACTATAAATCTCAGTGAGCTCTTCACATCAGCATATGTATTCATCAAGTGCCATCCACTGAGTATACTGCAAGTGGCAATATACTTCACACAGCAAGCTGTATGAGCAAGACAATGTGCATCAACTGAGTAGCTGAACAGTGCATCACCAGCATTGCAGTGTACATCAAAGCCAAGGCAGCTCGTACACAGCATGCTGCAACATGATACATCAACCTTCAGCATTTTGCAGCAATGCACCCAATCCAACAGTAAGCAACAGCCTGCAGGCAAGTTATCAGTGAGGTGCAGAAATATGTGCAGCTCATGCACAGTAAAATCAGCAAGGAGCACTGTGCAGATCAGCAAGATCAACAGGGAGCCAGGTAGTATCAGTACAGTATCAGCAGGCATGGAGTTCTCAGTGTATCAGTGGTTCATAAATGAGTTAAGATATTATTTAGTTGGGTTTTTAGTGCCTCTAAATTCAGGTATCAGTTGTTTTAGTTGGGTATTCGAGGTATAAGAATTAGTTAATAGTTGGTATATTAGTGAGGTTTTATACATAAGGATTATAGCTATATGTTATTGTTTTAAGGTATCAGTTAGTTGAATGTTTTTAGTTGGGTTGTGGGTGATTAGTTAAATGTTTAAGTTCTAGTTTAGGTTTCAGTATCCAGTTATCAGTAGGATTAGTTAGTTAGGGTATTGTAATACTTGTTATATATAGTTAGCTATAGTAGATATATAGGTATACCTACTAGTTGGACTAAAAACTATATCTAGGTATGTAGTATGGTATATATTTATGATGGTAGTTAGTTATATTAACTATATGTTAGGATGTAGATATGTATGTATTGAATTATAGTTAGTCTCTATAATTATATTGATATATATTATAGTACTTAGTATATATATTAGTATATTGGTTGAAGGTTACATATGTAATGGCTATATTCATGAGGACTTGAATTACCTTGGGCTACCAAGGTAATATTACGGTATTGTATCGATGCCCAAGGTATTGAGTTGGGTATCTAGTTAGTGGTGATACGCATTGGTGCAAGGCCAAGGTATTCAGTTTATATTGTTTTGAAATAGTATTATAATGCTTGGCTCGTATTCATATATAAAACATTATTTTCATAATTAGAAACTTGCGTATCCTAGGATACGACTTTTTGGAATGCCTTTTAGTATCTTAGCTTGGATTGTATAGCATAGTTTCATAGTGTTTCGACTTAGTGACTTAGTGTTAGACTCTTGCAACCTAGATTTCATCGGTTTGAGTTAGAAATGGCTTTATGACCTACATGTTGACTAGTTTAACTTAAATTTATTCCAACACCTTGTATTAATGCAATATTCCATCTATAGGTTGTGTGAGACTAGTTGGGATATAGTTTGACATTCATTGCTTGGACGATAGGCGAGTACATTCTCTGATAGTTTCCATTAATTGCTAATTACTATAATGCAAGAATTTAGAAATGTTTACATGACTCTTGACACATTGGTACACGGACTAGTATACACATGGATCAGTCATGGGATGTTACATATATATTGTTCATTGTTTCTCGTGTTCTCAATGTTTAACTTAGACAATGTTTCGTGTTTGTAAACCCCCTGATTTTTCAAGATTTTCAAAACTGGATTTTTCAGAATTTTCTGGGATTTTTCGAAAAAAATATTCTAATTAAAAATGAGGTATTTTTGGCATTAAATAAAACTAAACGATTTTAAAATATATTAAAATATTATAAAAAATAATATTTTGGGTGTAAAATGAAAAACTGGACTTAGGGTAATTTTTGGAAATTTATTGGACCCCGAAAATATTTTTAATGCCCGAAAATCATTTTTAAATAATTAAAATTTAAAATACCCAACTGAACCGGGTTCAAACCGGCCTAAAGCGGCTGAACCTGGTTCAGCTAGACCGGACCGGTCCAACCCGCCTAGCGGGTAGGGTCAGGTCCGCCCGACCGAACCCGACCCGCCCGAAACCCGGAGAACCCCTCTCCCCTGACCCGTTCCTTCCCCGCATCCCCCGCCGGCGGCTCCGGCCACGTCGCCGGAGCCCGCGCCTGACCCGCCCACGACCCCGCGGCCACGTCGCCCACTCCGCCCGCCTCCCTCGGCCTCCCCGACCTCGCCCACCACCTATAAAAACCCCTAGAACCCCTCTTCTCCGGCACCCGAATCCTCCTCTCCGGCCACCTGAAAACCCCCGTCGCACCGCCCTCGGTCACCTCCGGCGAACCCGCACCCGCGCCGCCCCAGCACGCCGCCTTCTCCGCCGTGCCTGTCACGCCCCAGTCCCAAAAATACGTAGGACTAGGACACGTAAGCATGCCAGCCGCATGGATATGGCAACTCCAATATATGGAAACCAATCCACACGTACGCTGTAATATGAATATAAAATCCACAAGTGGTATAAAATGTAATACAAGTCACAGGATAAAATCTAAATCTCATCCACAGAAAATCAATATAAATAAATAACCAACATCTATATAACTAGATCTCAATAAGAAGTATCTAAAGATGATAGTTGGATGGAAACAAATCCACTACCAACTCGAAGGTAAGAGCAAATATTAAAGTAAGTACAACACAACAACACCATATAAGAACACCATCTAGCAATCACGGGCTCGAAGAGAGGACATCCACGAAACATATATAGCCATCCGATCTGTGCTCCTGCAAATACTCAAGAATAGATACACCTGGCAGAGGACCAGGTCCTCAGAGGGACGTAACAAGATACAGAAAATACGAGCCAACTTGAATACAGTAAACATGCATATAATTTGAAAATAAATAAGTACGCTGTACAAGACAATCTATATGAATGCAAGTGAGGACAACTTTTCGACGTATGGGCAAGGGTAGTCTACTCGATCTAAGCCTCACAACTCACACACCCGTCTAGAACATCAGAAATCGACATACCTCTGGGGTAGCGACCAGCGCGACTCTACAGAAATCGACATACCTCTGGGGTAGCGACCAGCGCGACACACGCCCGTAGTGCGAGCTATATACTACGGTTTACCAGAGTGGTTAAAAGCCCATACGCCTAATAATTGTCCTCTATGATACTAAGTGCCATGTGTGTGTCAACATATCTAATACATAGTAATGACTGAAAAAAACTACACATGCAAGAACTATACAGAAATGAAATAAATAAACAGAAATATAAATAGCATGCAAAGCACTGTAAATAATTTGGCAAGGTATCTTGCCTGGTAAGAAAGCTGCAAGGTGTACTGTCCAGAAGTCAAACGCACAGGATCAAAAGTTATGGCCACAGAACAATTGTCTCCGGATGCTGAAATAAATATCACCAACGTTTCCAGAATAAGTAAAATAGCTAAAAAGTACTTCCCTTTCGTCCAATTTGGACACAGGGGCAAAACGGTAATTTCGGGCAAAAGTGGGGTCCACGTGTGGTCCACTTTGCACCGAAAAGCGTGCCAAGGGTAACAGTCTCTAAATGGGACAAACTATAGGTTAAACAACTCTAAATGTCAATACGAACCCAATGGTATGTCCAAATGTGGATTCCGATGGGCCGAACTCAATTTTGTCCAAAAAGTCAACTGTGGGGCCCGCCAATTGGCGATTTGGTCAACCGTCTCAGAATTGCGTGAAAATTGGGTCACAGGACCAGCACGTTACCACGAGTCCAGTGGCGCAAGTTTCATCGTAATCTGACAAGCATGCACAAAATACGTGCGAGTTCCACAAAAGTTACGACACGGTGTGTGTCCGCGGATACGGCCTGATTCCGGCGCGCACACGCGTCCGAATCAGTCCCCACGAATTTTCACGTGTTCAGTTATGCTGCGTACACCATTCAGTACACTTGGCACACGGCGGGGCGGTCCCGTTTGGCGGGGCGCGCTCCGTTTTCCAACTTTTGGAAATCTGGAAAAAGTGGGTGCGCGCAGTTTTGTGACGAATATAATTATGTCCACAGCAACTAATAGCATAGGGTTATTTAACAGAAAATAAAGTAGGTCAGGTATTCTACAGATATCAAAAAGAATCACCGAATTCGGATCTCTGTGGTGGGAGATACGAACTCGGCAATATGGGTGATCGTTCTGGAATTCTGCGATTTCAGAATTCTGTATGCTCGGCCGACTTGGGCGCTGTTTTTCACCTAGGGACACACGTTTTTCGAGGTTGGCTATAAAATAGATATGGAAGAGGGTTAAGGGGTGATCATACCTATGAAGACGGAACAACGTTTGGTTGAGCGAGTCGACGGAAAATTACGCCGGAGCGAAGGTGCCTCGAGTGGGAAACTGCAGTTCGCGATGTCGGTGTCGACGGGATGGTTGAATGGCTTGGTAGGGCTTCTCTGGCTGCGGTGACGGCTCTAGATGGGAAGAGGAGGTCTGGAGATTTAGGTTAGGATTTTTGGGAGAGAAATATATATATATATATATATATATATATATATATATATATATATATATATATATATATATATATATATATATATATATATATATATATATATATATAGGAAGAGAGAGGGTGAATAGGAGCGGGTGGTGTGCTGAAGAAGGGTCGGGCAAAAGGGGTTTGGGTCCCTGGAAATTAATTCGGCTGAAGGGGGCGGGTCATTTGGAAGCAAGTGGGCGGAAGGTTGCTGGCTGCTGCATTGTTGGAAGTTAAGCAAAATGCTAAGTAAAGGAATAGTAGTTAGGAATGTTAGTATTTACTATTATTATTATTATACTTATTATTAAATTCCTTTTACTTTCTTTTCTTTTCCTTTATAAAATATATATATACATATATATATATTTGTATATACATATATATATGTATATACTCATAAAAAAAATTATAGATTAGGGTATTGCACTTCGTTAGGCTAGCAACAGCTTGAGGGGTCTCCTACATGGAATAAATTCCGAAAAATTCCTGATGGTCCCATAAGTCATCTAAGTGCCCGAAAACCTAAAATAAAAATTATTAAAAATCTATTTCTCCTATTTAGACCTAATTACTATAATTTAATTAATAATTAATAAATAAAGGGTATATACGATTTTCTAGGAAGGGGGTTTTACATTCTACCCAACTTATAAAAATTTCGTCCTCGAAATTAAAATTAAGCCACGATAGAATGCAAGGATGGTATAAGATTTGCATCGTTTAAAATGCAAGGCTAGGTTTAAAGGGGTGGGTGATGTTGCGCATTGCACATCCCGAAAAATCATGGAAAAAATCCACATGAGCGAAAAATAGGTTTCTTCATGTGTCATGTCCAATGGTGTGGACACATAAATGCTCTTTTGCATGAAAGCGCCCAACAATTGGAAAATTGCACAAAGGTGAGAATTGGATGATGGGCATGTCTAGGATGAGGGTGTAG